>CM062820.1:1655775663-1656975663 GCA_031772625.1 Pinus tabuliformis
AACGATAACGGCACGGAGTTATTAACTTCACTAAAACAATCACGTCCACGTATATTTCTGATCACATTCATGAGTGGAGACGTCGAAGAAGGTTAGTGAAAGTTTTTATTCCGGACCAAATCTTAGCTGAATGGTTTGTTAAATCATTATTACCGAAGATTACTGAAGATGTAGCTAAGGCGGAGTAGTTACTGAGGAGCAAGTCATTGCTCAGGCGCAATACCTTGACTTAGTTTATACTCAGTCGGGTACGTTACACGAGAAGATTCCAGATCTTCCAAAATCGAATCAAATCGCTGCTGCTCCTTCGGGATCTCATGCCGCTGATGGTATGATTGGTATCGTGAATACAAAGAGCAAGAAGAAGTCTTCCAAGGCTTCTACTACTCCTATAATCACTTTGCCTGATTCCCCGACAGGAGAGTCTTCTCCTGAACTTTCCGCCGATATTCACGCTGTAGAGTCATCTACGGCCAAATCAAAAAACGGTGGAAAGAAGAAAGGAAAGAAGAAGGCTAAAGCAGACAAGGCTCCGAAGGAGAAAACAGAAAAGTCGGAAACCAATGACGAAAAGCGCAAACCTCGATATCCTTGTCTTATTTGTGAAGAGGATCATTTTACAAGAGATTGCCCTCATCGGGCCGAGGTTGTGAAAATAGTCAAAGGTTCTCCCACTCTGCTGTGTTAAAAGATCCATTTCCCAAGCAGGAGAGTAAGATGATAGGTTCTTCCTCGACTGCCAGTGAAGAACCCATTTTGATGATGTCTCATGTGAGGATTGCGACTCGATCGCAAGATTATGGTAGTAAGAATCCTGTTGATGGTAAGGAAGCAGAATCTTCTCATTCTAATCCATCAACCTCAGCTCCTGGTTCCGATCCACTACAGATCGAAAAACCTAACCCGGACTTAGTAATTAAACCGCCCGCCAAGGGTGTACTTCGAAGGTCTGCTTTCAATCCACATGCGAGAGCAGCCCAGAATTACAACATTGTTGAGGACTTAGCTGTTTCACCCTCAGCAATGTCGGCTTTAGAAGTGCTGCAATCATGCCCAGCACAACGAAAATTACTTTTGTCGGCTATCGGAGCTGTTGATGTTCAGGACCCGAATCTGATAATCTTCGATCTAGAAAATAGTACACCGCGTTACCCCATCAAATGGCTTTCCAAATTCCAGTGATAGTCAAAAACAGGCCTATTCATCGGACTGTGATTGATGAGGGAGCTTCTACGTGTATTATGTCGATTCAATGTTGGAGATCGCTTGGTTCTCCTTCGTTGAACCAATCCCCGACCATCCTTAAGGCCTTTGATGGCCGTGGGTTCCGTCCGTTTGGTATTCTACAGGAATTGCCTATAGGGGTAGAAGGTAAAACCGTTAGTCTGGATGTGGAAGTGGTTGATGCCCCTCTAGACTACAACCTTCTTTTGGGTCGAAGTTGGTCATATGCTATGACAGCGGTCGTTTCATCGGTCTTCAGAGTAATTAAGTTTCCACATAACGGTAAGATCGTGACAATTGATCAGCTGACATACTTTTCATCCGACCCAGCCTCTTCAGAGAGTATCCAGCATGTCGGTAAGGACAATCCCTTATAGGGACGTTGGCGTAGGTTTAGTTAAAGATTCCGGTTTACTGGGAACTTTTCCTTTCCCTCCAATCAACGCAGACCCTTCATTTGCATCAATTCATATGATTACATCAGACAACATTATTTATGATGATCCTTGGATTGTCCCATCTGAATCTGAGATAGACTCATTCGGTGATGCTATGCCTTTGAGTCCATATGAAATTGCTTATGAAGCCGTCATGTCTTTTACCGACTCGCGTTCAACCCAAATCGACCAAATGAATGTGGTCAGTGAAGAATCACTTTTCACATCAACCTTAGAACGGATAGCGTTTCCCGAAGTCGTGTCATCTGACGAGCAACTTCGCGAAATCCTAAGTGTAGACGATCTACCATGGGAAGATCTCCATCACAGATCTTCGTTTTTACCTAAGGATGATGCTTTTGAAAATGATTTTTCATCTATCTTTACCGCTGAATATGTCAAAGACGCTCAGAATCCAACGAAACATTCTGATTCAGAGTTGAATTTAGGGAATATTTCTCGCACTATTCCCATTGATATTTCAGTGAAGCCCGGAATTGAGGAAAACATTCATATAGGTGCCTCATGTACAGAAGATGAAATCCAAACTTACAAGGCCCTATTCCAAGAATTCCGCGATGTGTTTGCCTGGTCTTACGAGGAAATGCCGGGAATCGATCCTGCCATTGTTGTTCATGAAATAAAGACCTACCCGGATGCTAAACCCGTCCGGCAACGGTTGCGTCAGATTCACCCTCGAAAGCGGCTGCGATTAAAGCAGAAGTCGAAAAGCTGTTGAAAGCAGGTTTCATTTATCCAATCCCGTTAACGGATTGGGTATCGAATATTGTTCCGGTCAACAAGAAACAAGGAACAATAAGAATCTGTATCGACTATAGGGATATAAATCGAGCTTGTCCAAAAGACAACTATCCTACGCCTTATATCGATCAAATTATTGATGATTGTGCCGGAAGTGAAATGTTTTCCTTCATGGATGGTTTTTCGGGCTATAATCAAATCAATATTCTACCTGCCGACCAACCAAAAACGGCATTCATTTGTCCATGGGGGACATTTGCTTATTGCAAATTACCTTTTGGACTTAAGAATGCCGGGGCCACTTTTCAACGGGCGATGTCTTACGCATTTCATGACATCAAGCACATTGTGCAACCGTACCTCGATGATTTGCCTGCTCATTCTTTACATCGAGCTGATCACCTTGTCCACTTACGAGCAATCTTTATGAGGTGTAGGCATTATCGAATTCGGTTGAATCCCCACAAGTGTGTGTTCTGTATAGAGACGGGTCGATTGCTGGGATTTTTTGTTTCAAAAGCCGGCATTCGCGTCGATCCCTCGAAGGTCGAAGCTATCATCAAATTGCCTCCTCCTTCGAGTTTGCGCCAACTCCAAAGTTTGCAAGGGAAAGCGAACTTTTTACGCCGATTCATTCCAAATTACGCCGAGGTCACTAAAGGTTTTACACGGTTGTTGAAACAGAACGCTCAATTCTTTTGGGATGAGATTGCCCAACAATCTTTTGATGCACTTAAACACGCGTTGACCCATGCACCGTTGTTGCATCCTCCCAACTACAACCAGGACTACTTCTTATACCTCGCAGCTTCGCATTCCACTATTGGAATGGTGTTAGTTCAAGAAGATGAATTCGGAGCGGAACATGTGATATATTATCTTAGTAGGACATTAAACCCCACTGAGCTAAAATATTCGCATGTGGAGAAATTGGCCCTGGCAGCCGTTCAAGCTGTCCAGCGTTTTCGTCACTACATTCTTCTCCGTAAAACTACAGTTATTTCGGATTGCAACCCTATGATTTATATTTTGACAAAACAACTGCTAGGGGGCAAGTACTCTAAATGGATCGTTATCCTGCAAGAGTTCGACTTGGAGTTTGAGAAGTCCAAGTCTAAGAAATCCTTAGTTTTTGCGGAATTGATGTGTGATTTCCCGCGTGCTGACACAGAAAACTGTGGCAGAGGAGTCCATTGAGGACGAATCTTTGTTTCTTATCAGTACTTTAGATCCGTGGTACGGGGATATAATCATCTATCTCCAAACCCAAACCTTTCGGCCTGAAGCTTCAAAGTCGGAACGTCGAAAAATTCGGTTTCAATCCCAGCAATACAAGATTATTGGAGATACACTTTATCGCCGGGGGGCAGACTTAGTTTTTCGACGTTGTTTAACTCACGAAGAGGCTGAGAGGGTTTTGAATGATTGTCACTCTGGAGCATGTGGCGGTCATATGTCTGGGTATGCCACAGCTCAGAAGGTGTTGCGCGCTGGCTATTTCTGGCCGTCCATGTTTAAAGATTGTATCATTGCGGTCCGAAAGTGCCACAACTGTCAAGTGTTTGATCGCAAGATGCGCACACCACCTGCTCCTCTCCACCCTATAATTGTCGTTGGTCCTTTTGCCAAATGGGGTATCGATTTTATTACTTGTAACCCTCACTCGGCCAGGGGGCATGCGTATATCATCCTCGCGGTTGATTATTTTACTAAATGGGCCGAGGCGATGCCTACATTCGACGCAAGCGGCAAAAAAGCTGCAGTTTTCGTATTCAATCACATTATAACTAGGTTTGGTCTCCCAAAAGCAATCATCACTGACCATGGGAGCCATTTTCGAAACATCATGATGACTGAGCTTACAAGCCAGCTTGGTTTGCGCCACGATAGCTCTACTCCTTATTATCCGCAAGCCAATGGTTTGGTTGAGTCTATCAACAAAGTTCTGGTTATCATGATCCGACGAACCATTGGTATTCATCGGTCGAATTGGCACAACATGTTATTTTCAGCGCTATGGGCATACCGAACCTCAGTGAAAACTTCAACAGGGTTCACTCCTTTCCAGCTAGTTTATGGCTTGGAAGCTGTGTTACCCATTGAATGCGAAATCCCATCACTTCAAATGGCTGTCGAATTACTCCCAGCCACTTCCGAAGAGGAGAAACGTTTATTATACTTAGCTCAGTTAGATGAGACTCGACGTGACGCTGCATTGGCAATCGAGACTCACGCGAAGCGAATGAAAGCTCAGTATGATAGAAATGTAACCCCTCGAAGTTTTTCGGAGGGAGACCTAGTGCTATTATATGATCAAGCTAACGATAAGCTAGGTGCTGTAAAATTCGTTCCTATGTGGCATGGACCCTACATTGTAAAGCGAAAGCTAGCAAAAGGGGCCTATGAGCTGGTAGATTTTGATGGGGACTCTTTAGGTAAACCCAGAAATGGACTTTACCTTAAGAGGTATTATGCTTAAATGATGGGTATGGAGAATTTTAGTTAGGTTAGGTTTTCTTTCTAGCTAGTATGTTTGTTAGTTTAGATAGTGTGCTTAGCTTAGAAAGTGTGTTTTTCGTCGTTATTCTGGCTTATCTTGGTTTTACTCTTGATATTGCAGATGTCGACGCCTCTCCAAACATACATTGGATTTGCCGATGGTGCTTGTCGTAGTACACGGAATATCTCTTCCGCAGCTTGGGTTATCTATTCACCCTCTGACGAGTTAGTTTCTATGCATGGGGTGAGCCTCGGTCAAACGACAAACAACATTGCAGAATACAGTGCAGTGGTTGAATTATTGTCTGAATCCATTTCATTTGGAATTTGACGTTTGATAGTGAGGTTAGATTCTGAACTTGTTGTATTACAGCTTAATAGAGTATATGCCATTAGAAATCCTGTGTTATTAAGGTTTTTTTTGAGAGTGCGTCTCTTGGAACGTGAATTTGATTACATTGAATATCAGCATATTCCAAGGTCTTTAAATACATTAGCAGATGCAATTGCTTCTCGAATGTTGGACAGACATTTACAATAATCATGCAAGTAAATTTAAAAACATTTCATCACATATGTTAAACAAAATGAGCCAGTAATAATGATATATATATAGATAGGAGTGTGTCAAAAAATATACATCATCTTCAATCATAGGTTGAAAAACACCTTATGATCGGCAAAATGATAAGTACAAAAAACCAAAAATGTCATATGTGTCTACAAAAGTGACTAGCCAATCACTGGTGGTGCTCTCTATACGAGACCACTGCCCGCGCTACCCTACACAAGAACCTCCTAAAAGGTCCTGGGACTACAACCACATAGCGCTGAAGTCGAATAGGAATGTCATCTATGGTGATCTCTGGTATATCCGCCGTCAGACGCTCTAGATCCTGTTCCAGCTCGGCTAAGGTCTCTGCGGCCGCATCCTGTGGGGCTGGTGCTGGTACAGCTGGTACTCTCCTCTCAAAATCCCGGAGGTTGGCTGGATGCCGTGGACCTACATCTGCATTTTGAAAATTTGTGCTGTCAAGTTTTGAGGCGATATATAAAAACAAAAAAAAAATACATAATTTGAAAACTCGTGAAAATGAAATACCTCTGTCGTCCCACTGTTCTCCCTGTGGAAGAACCATGTCTGGATCATTCCGAAAATCCATTCCGGCATAAGGAAAGTCCTGAATAGCAAAGACCTGGCTCTCTAGCCAGGGAAAATAACCATCAGGAAATCAAACAACTGCCGTGCCCTCATCAGGATGCCGGGCCATTACCGCAACCCATCTCGTCAACTTAGGCTCCCGAGGCGCCCCGACTGGAACTGTAAGATGCTGGGGAACCAGCATTGGAACTCTCTCTAGGGCAAAGCTTAGAACTATAGGCCCATATCCAAAGGTCTTCAGTTGTCCTCTCTTTGCCCTGGTTAGTTGGCCCTTCAAATTAGCCAACACAACATCGCACCAGTTGAAAATGGTGCCGTGGAAGCAGTCTATAGCAATCCGCATTTGGGACCCGGTGGCTTGGTGCAAAGCGGCCGTGCCGCAAAGTCTGGTAACAGTAAAGGCTATCACCATAAGTTCAGGTCGGGATATGTACTTGATTTCTATCCCCTTCTCATGGTTTTGGTTGTTGCACCACTCTAGTCGGAGACTAGCAAGGGATTGGCCACCCGGCCTAGTCCCGAATAGAGAAAGTTGCTCGCCCCTGTTAGGTAAGCCAGTGAGAAAATATATATCGAAGGGCTCTATCTCGAGCTGGTGCTCTTCGATGTAGAAACATTGCTCCTGAATGTTCCACCTTTCAACCAGCCACTCAAGAAAAGGCACTTGGCCCCTCATGCCAGGTATGGCCCAGTATTTGTATAGTCCGCATGCTTTTAATGCATCAATGGAAGGTTGATGACCTATCGCGGCCAAATCAACATCCTCGTGCTCTCTTTCACGCCAATCAAGCATGGTGTGCTCCCTGCACATCATAAAACATCAGTTAGAATCCATAAAATTTAAAAATTTTGGTCTATTTTGGAGGGCCGAGGGTTTCAATTTGTGTTTTGCGGGGTACGCACCCTGGCCTTTAGGGATAGAGCGCCCGGACGCAGGTTCCCTTAAGGCCGGGTGCGTACACCCCGTAATTTTCCCATTGGGAAAATATCGGGGTACGCAGGTCAGCAGTGCATGACCTGCGTACCCCGAAGGGCGCATTTTGAAACCCCAATGCCCCAAAAAATCAAATAAAAGCTTAAAAATGAATTCTAAATGGATGGAAAACAAGAGAGGGGTGTTGTAGAATACCTGGTGAAACGGCGTTCGATTCTGACGGTCGGATTCTCCGCAATCTCCACGGGAAGTTTCTTGTCAAAAGCCCTTTTCTCAACCTCAACAGTAAAATGGTAAAAATGACATGGTAAGAAGTCTTTTTATAGGTTTTTTGGATAAATAAATGCTAGATTTGTTTATTTTTCACCATGAAAGGACATTTTCAATGTATTTTTTGCCCATCTTAAACAGGTATGAGTAATGTGTTGTTTCTGTGCAGGACAAAGGGACTTTAGGGTAAATTATCATTTTTCACATCAGAGTCATCTTTTAAGCTCTTTTCTGACTCCTAAAACATGAAAAGATCGCCGAGCGTTTCTTTTACACTCATTAAAACGGAATTAAAAGACGGTACCCTTATAGCTCTTTTCTGACCGTAAAATCAAGAAAAGATTGCCGGGTTTTTGTCGTTTCAAACTCGATACGGAAATAAAACGACGTGTCCTTGATCGCTTTTTACTTTTCAGGTCAGAGACACTAATCATGAAAGTACTCCTTGGTCGCAAGATCAAGCGGTTCTCCCAGGTATTATTTTATACTTTTTCGGGCTTGGGGGACACAAATTTACGAAAAAGTTCAACCTGGAGTCTTCTTAAGTTTTTCAGACTCTCTAAAATTGAAAAACGCCGAGTTTCTCCTATTCTGGGCTCGTTAAAATTTCACAGTAAAGGACCTGTTCAATTACAAACAGGAACGAACCACTCCTTCCAAGGGTTCGAATCAAAACTAGGTTGGACTCATCCGAAGGATGAGCTTATAATCAAGCATATGTTATCCTCCTCAAGCTTGTTAAAAATAAAGAGGTACTTGCCAGAAATGGTGGGGGAAAAGAGAGAAGAATGAGCCTATTTGTTATCTTTTGTCTCAGAAGAAACTTTATTACCACTCTTGAACACGACACTTTTCATTCACCTGGGTTGGGAAATCCTTTACCTCACAGTTGATCAAACCACATTGAAAGTCTTCAGCCGGGTTCCAGGGATTAACTTTGAGTCGTTTGTCACCAAGCCATCTGTTGTGTCATTATGTATTCAAGAGGTCTGCAAGCAAAACTTTCATCTGCAAAATACTTGTCATCCATTTGACCATCCCTGGGTCAGTCCTTACAGCAACATTTCTTCAGCTTGAACAATGATTTCGTGTTGTGGGCTTGCCTGCAACGGGTCGCTTTCTATCGACATCAACACATTATCTAGAGAGATGACTTAGAAATCGTCAATACCTTGAAGTCTGCATGCATCAATGGCAGGTTTCTCGCCTTTGACGTCAGTTTACATCATTGACTTTCGATCGAAGGATTCCGTGAAATGTTCGACATCAACTCATTCATTCACATCTCATGGATTGTACTGGGTACTTTGAGAACCATTGACATTACTGGTGGTCTCTCTCACACTTGTTAACAGTTTACATCATCGACTGGTAATGAAGTGGTTTCTACCATGTTCGACATCAACCCATTTAATCACATGGCTGGAATCGTACCAATTCGGGAAGTAGAAATGAAGACCCTGGATCTAGTTTCCACCATCCAGGCTGCGAGGAGTTTTGTATTCATTATCTAAGTAGGCTAATCATAAACAGATGGCTGCGCCCATACTGTGTCTACAAAAGTCTATGATTATGATGTACTGCAAGATCATTCCTGTATCAGTCTAGTTAGTCTGTTAGTTAAAGTTTTGATCTGAGTATGGGAATGCCTACCTCAGCGATGATATAATCTTATACGTGTATTTTGTGTTGAAAATTGCAGGTTCTGACCAGGCTCTCCACGAGATAATCCTTGAAATGATAAAGCGCTTCACCCTTCCTAGATAATACAAAACCCTAATCTACTACAGGCTTCGCACTTTAGGGGGCAATCTGTTACACTAAAAAATGTCACCATGACTATTTACAGTTGGTATGGCTCTATCAACAGTCATGCTATCCTCCTGGGCAAGTCTCATACCTCTGCTCTCCATGTCAAACTTCAAGAAAGAGAGAAAGTCTTTGTAAATGTGTTTATCTCTGGGTACGCAGGTTCTCTCAACCTTACCTGCGGATACGCACCTAATGTTCACAAAAGCTGCGTACTTGTACGCTCTATATGTAAAGGGGCAGGTGCGTACCCCTGTAAAGGTCAAAATGCGCAAGTTTCATCTTTAAAAAAGTTACTTGTGGTCATTTCTAGAGCATTCTAGAAGGTTGTTCGACGTGTATTGAGCGCCTCCAGACGGCTCATGTACCCCTACCAAAGAGGAACTTATCCCATCAATAAGGGAGCTATCCCATCCAAAGAGGGGATTATCCCATTGATGGTGGACCTGATTAACTTCCTCTTGAGCACTATAAATACAGGCATTGGGCCAGAAGGAGGGGAGGTTGGAAGCTAAACATTTCTAAGGGTAGATGCTGCTGGAATTAGGACTCCCATTTAGAAGCTTGTGAGGAGAGATTGCCATCTTTGCTTGTTCTATTTGGAAGTGGGTGAGCTTTGTCAAAGTAAAGGAGAACTCTTGATGGACCCTGGGAGGGACTTGCACAACACCAAGGCTCAGGTTGTAATTGTTCCTTTTGTTTCCTATTAATGCAAATGAGTCCATTCTTCTCAATAACTTGTTATTTATGAGTTGCTTCATGTACTCCTTGGTCTATGTGTTAAATATGTTTTATTTTATGAGATTATCAAGTGCTATTTGATCGTTTGATTGTTAGTGAATGCAGGTTTCGAAGTGAAGGAGGAGCTCATCCGGATCAGCGAGGCTGGACTACTGCAACAATGTTGGATTACAGGTAGGATCTAAACACTTGATTTCTTATATAGTAAATGCATGTTTAGAGAAGGATTGCTCTTATTTGTCTTGTTTGTCACTAGAGAGTCTTAGGCTCCTAGGGAGGTTGGTTGTGTCTGCACTATCGACTCTTTCCACCTGACAGCCTCATACATAAAATACCATGGGTCATTACCATTGTTCTCTCAATACCATATAACTAATACAATGGGATTATTACATTATTTCTAACCAATTGTGGTCCCTTACATGATGCGGGTTAGCCACTTTATTTATTAACTATGGCCCATCCCATTATTACATTATTCTCTTGAATACCTCCCTCTGTACCCCATACTATACCCCCTGGGTATACTATAGTTGCGCCATGCACTCAAATGCTATAATGTGACTACTGAAGAAGAAGATGACCCACAGAATATTACCATCCTGGAGACTGAAGGTCAACGTGACGTCGAAGGACCGAAGGTAGTGAACCCAGATATATCAGAGCCTCTGAAAACTCAATAGGTAAACATTGGGTTTGAAGAAGAACCCAAGTTTGCGAAGATAGGCGATTATTAAGACGAAGATATGGTTGATAAAGTAGCTGAGCTTCTACGTGAGTACGAAGACTTATTTCCCACAAAATTTTTAGATTTAAAAGGAATTTTTGGAGATTTAGGCATTATGAAGATTACATTGAAACTAGATGCGAAGCTTATTAAGCAGCGACCTTATCAATTGAATCCAAAGTATAAGGAAAAGGTGCGTCTCGAACTGGATAAGATGTTGGAAGTAAGAATTATTGAGCTTGTAGAAGAATCTGTTTGGGTAAGCCCAATGTTAGTCCAAGAAAAGAAACAAAAAGGGGAAATCCACATATGTGTAGATCTGCGGAAGCTAGATGATGCCTGTGTGCATGACCCATTTCCAACACCATTTACTGATGAAGTATTAGAGAATGTTGGCAGCCAGGAAGCATATTCATTCACTAACGGATTTTCGGGTTATCATCAAGTAAAGATCGCACTGGAGGATCAAAGAAAAATAACCTTCACAATAGAGTGGGGTTTCTTTCAGTACACTGTTATGCCTTTTGGATTAAGGAACACACTTGAAATATTTTCTCGCATAGTCATAGCAGCATTCAAAGAATTCATTCATAAGTTTCTAGAAGTATACTTCGATGACTGGACTGTGTTTGGCTTGGTAAAGTGCCATGTAGCAAGTCTGCGCCTTATGTTGGATACATGTCGAAGATTTCAGATTGCGCTAAACTTGAAAAAGTGTATATTTTGTGTGCCTTTTGGGATTTTTCTCGGTCACATTTTCTGTAAGCAGGGGTTGATGGTGGACCCTACGAAGATTGTCGTCATTGTAAATTTGGAAGTCCCTAGGAACGTGAAACAACTACATGCAATGTTGGGACACACTGGGTACTATAGGACATTTATGAAGGCATATGCCTAGATCACCACGCCGATGGAGAAATTGTTAAAAAAGGATGCGATGTTTTGCTGCGATGAAGACTGTCAGCACAACTTGGATGTATTGAAGGAGAAGATGGTGACAACGCCTATTTTGGTGTTTCCTCACTGGAAAAAGGAGTTACATGTGCATGTTGATGCATCACGTATTGCACTAGGAGTAGTTTTAAGACAAGCAAGAGAGGGTCAGATTGATCACCCTATAGCTTTCATAAGTAGAAAGGTATCCAAAGCAGAGCGAAATTACTCCACTACATAGCAGAAAGGGCTGGCGATGGTCTACGCAATGCAGAAATTCAGACATTATTTATTGGATAGACACTTTAAGATGTACACAAATCACTCTGTGCTAAAATACCTAGTCAACAAGCTTGTGTTGGGGAAGAAGATTTGCCGATGGTTGATCTTATTCCAGGAGTATGACTTTGAGGTGGTTGTGAATCCTAGAAGATTGAATGTGGGTCCAAATCATCTATCAAGGATCGAAACAGGAGAAGAACCCAATAGATTGGAGGAAGGACTGCCAGATGCACAAATCTTTGTGGTGCACGTCGTGAACAATCATTTTTCTGACATTATTCAGTTTTTGATGACGGGAACTACTCCGGAGGATATTCCACTCAACAAAAGGAGCTAATAGTCTACGTCGCAGATTTTTCTGTAATTGCGGGTCATATATATAAGATGGGGACAGATGAGGTATTGTGAAGGTATGTTCAAGAGTTTGAACACATGAGTATCCTAGCTGAAGCTCATGGAGGAGTGGTAGGAGGCCACTATGCAGGGAAAGCGACCGCGCAAAAGATTTTGCACACTGGGTTATGGTGGCCGATGTTACACAAGGATTCTAAGGCATATTGTAAGGCATGTGATGTTTTCCAAAGGATTGGGAAGCCTTCGTGAAGGAATGAACTGCCTTCAAATCCCCAAGTCTCGTTGCAAGTATTTGAGAAATGGGCCATTGACTTTATAGGCCCGATACAACCACCAGGAAAGAAGACGGGCACACGGTACATTATTACTGCAATAAAATACTTAACCAGATGGGAAGAAGTGCAACCAGTAAGGGATTGTACCACTACAACGGCTGTGAAGTTTCTTTTTGAGTATGTATTAACAAGGTTTGGATGTCCGAAAGTTTTGATGAGTGATAGGGGTATGCATTTTTTGAATGAAACAATCAACACGATGTTGGAAGAGTTTCAAGTATATCATCAGAAGAGCACGCCCTATCACCCACAAGCGAATGGAATGGTGGAAGCTTTTAATAAGATCTTGGAGCATGCATTGACAAAGATATGCAATTTGCAGAGGAATGATTGGGACATGCACGTACCTGCTATGTTATGGGCCTATAGGGCAACCTCCGGGAAATTGACAAGACAAATTCCATTTAGGTTTTTCTATGGGATTGAAGTAGTCATGCCGATGGAGTACATTGTGCCTAGCCTAAGAATTTCAGCCTTGACTAAGATGGCGGACTGTGAGACCTTGGAGGAACGGCTCTTGCAGATCATGGAGTTAGAGAAGGACCATTTCCTAGCAGGATTTCACTAGCAAGTGCAAAAGGAACGAGAAAAAGCATGGCATGATAGACACATCAAGTTGTGCACCGTCAAGGTAAATGATTTGGTGTTGTTAAATTATAGTAAGTTCACGAAGTTTCCAAATTGGGTCTCTGTCCTTAACTCCTCAATCACTTGAAGATTCCTTCACCAGATCTCATCAGCTCAGAGTTACAACTAGCCAAGCCAGTGATAGTTGAATATAAGTCAATCTTGATTTTTGGAGCCAAGCCTTTCTAATTTTAAGGAAGTTTTTGGTAGCTTTAGTTGTATAAATCAGAAGGCCTACGGCCTCATTAGGATTCGAATTTTTATTGTAGCCAAGAGGAAATTTTGAGCTTAATACATTGTGATTGTTATTCTCATGTTATTCTCTTAGGTTAGGGCCCAACCCTAGCAGGAAAGGTTCCTCTTTTTTTACTTGTATCCTTAGATTACAATCATAGATTAGTTCCTCAAGTTATCTTTGTTTTATTTAATTTACAATTATTTGAATGAATGGTTAGTTTTTCTTCCATTAGTTGGAGAAGTAGATCAGTGTTACAATAGGGAAACAAAATACTTCATAAAATCTTGTGATAGTGGCCTCATCCTCATCTCCCTCATCGGATCATGGTTTGAGGGCCCCACTCTCACAGCCCCCAAAAAGGATTTATCTTTTGGTTATTACATAGCTTAGGATTTCTTGTTGAGTAGATCATTGTTAATGATTTCTTAGAAGTGCCTGAAATTTTCATTTTGGTTTCTTGAGTTTGCTGTAGATTATAAAGAATTCCATTCCATAGATCTAATCCATTATCCATCAATAAACTAATTTCTCAAATTCAACTCATCTTTTCCACATTTACAAAAATTTGTGCATAAATGAATAAATGAATATGTGTTGTTGTAGGAGTTGTTGATTTGTTGGGAGGAACTCATTCCGCCATCCTCATCTAAGTCTTCTCCACCTCTTGCCAAATCCTACCAATCACCAATTCTGATTTTTGTTTTATAGCCACCGTGGACAGCCACCTTGAGAAAATCCAACCATCCTGAAGAGTTGGGCTGATCCTTGGGTAATGTGCACCTTCCCCATACCTTACTCCACCATCATACACCTTCCCAATATTTCCTTTCACCTTCCCTACCTTCCTCCAACTTTCAGCTAAGTTTCCCGTCGTAAACCAGGACATCATGTAGTAACTACAGGAAATCCTGTAGCAACTATAGGAAACCCTATTGCAGCTTGTTTTAGACTATTATCGACAGAAATAATGATAAGAGCCTAGGGTAGTCCTTCAACTTGACCTCCATACCCCTCAATTCCATTTTTGACCATTTTTCCCATACATTCCTCCCTTACAAAAGATCGACTTGTTTAGCTTAACATTCACATTTCTATATTGAAAACCAAAAGACTCTTTTCTGCAGTATTTATCTAGTGCATGCATACATTAGTCTTAGCAATGTTAGGATCAATTCCATGCTTACTTAGTCTAGATAACTAGATGATAGAATGAAAGGTTAAATTAGGTCTCTTTTGGAAGTAATGTGTGTTGATTCTTAGCTAGGTAATTTCATGTCATTTCATAGCACTTTCTATTCAATAGTTTCATTTCCTTAACATAGGCAAACATTTGATTGTTGCATTAAATATAGCTTTACATTCACTGTCAGTAGTAAAACTCCTTCTAGTCAATAGAAGAATGCTTTTGAAAAACCTTAGTGGTCTATCACCCTAGTTGAGAAGTGACAAGAGTAGACTGTTGCATCTACTGTGCATATAGCATTGTCACCTCCAAGGTTTTATGAACCCCGAGTTGATAAAGTAAAGTTGGTCGCCCTAGGAGTTGTAGTATCCTTGCTACAATACTCGGGCTCATCGCCATGTTTTATGTATATTTTCTTGTTCATGCCCTTTTAGTGCTCTTAAAATGGTTAATGGAGATTCAGGTCACAAGGGCGCACTTTGAAATGCTCAAGGATGGACGAGGAGGAGCTTCAAGGCTTCAAGATGTGCTCATGCACCCTAAGGAAGAAGGAAATCAAGGCAGGGCACATCTTGCAAGACTGAAGGATGAAGGGCAATATTTCGGGCTTCCAAGTGTGCTATGCACCCAAGGGAAAGATGGAGGGTGCAAGGCACACTCTCAAAGGTGAAGGTTGATACTTTGTGTCTTAAGGGTGCGCTCATGTGCCTAAGAGGCCTCTAGAAGGGCGCACCCTTGAAGGCTAAAGGCTGCGGTTTTGTTCCTTCAAGGCATGAAAGTATGCTCAATCTATTTAGGAAGGCACATGGCGCATAAGAGAAGGCTGAAAGGCTAAGCTTCAAGCCTACAGGATGCGCTAGTACATTGAAGGAGGGCACACTTCTTCAAGTTGAAGGAGTGTGGCCAAGGAATACTTGGTGAATTCAGGGAATGGTTCAGAGTTGGGAAGGCACTTCATGCTTTTGGAGTGGGCCCAAGTTTCTGGTAGGGTGCAGGGAACAATTCTGAACAACAAAGGATATCCCTTCAAGTCTTTGGAGTGTGCTCATGTAATCTTGGCTGTGATGACCTCATTTGAAGCCAAAAATTGTCTAAGTTTGGATGATTGATCGAGGGGTGGCCAAGATGTGTTTCAGACACAAAACCATGTGCAACGCATACTAACTCATCACGAATACTTAGAAAAATTTAATCAACAATGAATATTCATGAAAATGCCAATTTCTACACATTCCCCAACTATAAACATTGAAGTGGGTGCGATTGCGACCCAAAAGTGTTGTTTTACCACAAGAAAGGTGTTGTGATCATGAAACACATATAAATATGTTCTAATTGATGTGACGACACTTGAGAAGACTCAAGAACACTTAAGACATATGAATTAATATAAAATGACACTTGACGAAAAAGGAAACATATGATGTGACCATTAAGTAGGATCCAAAATTTGAATGTAGTGAAATTTTGGAGGATGTTTTGGCATCGAAAACACTTGGCAACACACTGGGAAAAAATCGCTTCTCTGTACAAGAATTAGCTTTTGGCTAAGGGTTAGATCTTCAGGAAGTATTGATCGCCCCAAGTTCCCATTTTCAACTAAGGTCATGGGAAATGTATTCCAAGCTTAATGAAGGGGAAAAACATTACATTGGGATCCACTTGTGGTTAATTATTTATTGGCTATAGAAATTAGAATTGATAAGATGCAAAAGGAAAAAGGAAATAATGGAAAATTATTTATTACAAGCTAGCAAGGACATGTGGAAAAGATGCAAAAGAAATAAAGTAAAATCAAATAAATTCCAGTTCAGCAAGTGGGGAAGAGGAAGAGACAAGAAAAGGAGAAAAATAGTAAAACAATATACATGTTGTTAGGGTCCTATAATAATAGGATCCATAATTTTGAATTGGCTATGGTTAGTCTTGTAATATTGTGCATACTTTTTCTTTCTGAAAAATGTTTTCCATATTAAAAAATTTAAAAATGTAAAGAGGTTATGTCCTAAAAGAATAATCAAAGGACAAAAAGAAAGAGAAAAAGATAAAAAAAGTGAAAAATATGAAACCCAAAAGGAAATAAAACAGATCATGAAATTGTGAAAATTCAAATTCCACTACTTTATATTTTTATGCAAAATAAGGTTGTGTGCAGCTTGTTAGAAATGCCACAATCCATGATGGTCAAACAACTTAATCTTGACTCATTCATGTTTTAAATTTTATGTTGATAGATAGAGAATAAAGTTCTAGCCTAACTGTTTAACCTTGACAGATCAATAGTTAGGTAGAGAATAAAAATGTGCTCATCAACCTAATCTGAGCCATTGGAAGTTATAAGGTTAGAATTAGATAGTTTGCTTGTCAAAAGAAAAGGAAGTAAAGAGTCTGCAAGCTCAAATGCACCCAATAAAATGAAGAAAAAATGTTAGGATAAATAAAGGGTAGGTAGAAGAAAGGTTGCAAATGTACAAAATTGTTGAGTCAAAAGCACATTTATCATGCTTAATCCTATGTTTCATGTGCAGGAGAATTTATGAGAGTGAAAAGATATTCACAAGCTTGTTTGGTTAATTTCCCCTCAGCTCATTTCACCCCCACATACTTACTTACTAATTTCCCCATTCTCCCATTATTTCTTATAAAATACACTTTACCCCTCATTCTGACCTTTACCTCTTGGTTTCACACATTCCCCTAGGAATTGCCCTACAAAAAATCATCCCCTACCCAAAACCCCTTTTCCCTAGTGTGAAATCCATTCCCCATTCCAAATATTATCATCCCCCCTTATTAATTTCCCTATTTCCTTTCAAAACCCATAAAAGCCCCCTTATCCTAAGTTTTTATCCCCTTGCATAATTTAACTAACTCCCTGCTTCATATTTCCCTGATAAACCCTTTTAACCCACCAACCCTTGGTGCAGTTAAAAAACCCCGCCACAGTAACCCCTGGTCCCACTCCATTAAACCTGCTGCTTATATTTTTAAATCCATACCTTAGTTATTAATTAATTATAATTATTTGTAATTAAATCCTAGGCCCCACAAATCCTTGTCCCAATTCCCTCCATGCATCTTAACCACGCGATTGTCGTCCGATCTCCCACCCCCAGATCTGACGATGCGCATCCATATCGCGCACATTCACCGTCCGATAGATGGTAGCCCGAGAGCACGCGAAATTCGCGGTTTTGCTTGGGCACTGTTCTACTACGTGGCAGCCCCAGGCTAGATCACGTGCTCACAAAAAATACGCTTTCCCTCCAAAAGTGGTGCAATGGCTCAGAAAACCAGCTCCTCGCAAAAGTCGAAAACCATCCACTGTTCATTCATATTTTCCGCGCCAAAATGTAACCATTCCTGGTTAAAAGGCTGAAGAAGCCCCATTTCACTCTCTTTGCTCGGTTTTCATTGTGAATGTTGCTCAAGCCTTTTTGTGACACCCTAAACCTTTGCGACCAAAATTGACCACCGTTTGCTACCCGAAGAAGCTTCGGACACCCAAGTCAAGTAGCCAATTCACAACTGAAGCCATCGTACCCTCTACACTCACCATTGAACTTAGTTTGCAGCCCATACCACAAAATTCCAAGTATTCTTGGGAAAACCAGAACGAATTTGTAATTTGAAAATGTACAGTCCAGTTGAAAGATTAATTAATTGAAATCAATTAATATTTGCCTAAATTGAAGAGTAATTCACTTGAATGCCCAAAGCCTTTCTTTTTCAAGTTGTAGATACCCTCTCACTATACTAGAGCTTCCAAACCTTATGTTTGCAGCAATTACAGGCCTAATTCATACCTTTACTCCTAAATATGGCTTCCCAAAACTCTCTAGACGTGAGACCTCTGTCAACCCCTCACCTGGACATTGAGCACTTGGCATTAGCAAACAGGGATTTTCAACTAAAAGATATTGATTCACCAGCTTACCTCCTAAAGCTCCACTACTGGAGTAAGGATAAATTCCTAAACCAAAACGATGACATCCACCTTTGGGAATCCAATTTACCCAAGTATTTATTCCTAGAAGTGTACCCATTCCCTGATATAATACATTTCTGTCATGCATGCTATATTCCTATCCAAAGATCTATTATTGCCCCTAATCAACAATTGTTATTCACCATCACTACAAAGTCTATTAACCAAATGCTTTAGGTCCAACCAAGCCCTAATTAGACCCCATTGTCTATTGGTGACTTGCTAGACCTATATGTCAAATTAGACCTGGCTAAAATAGCACAAATTTTCCAGACCTTCATCATAGAAGACCGCCATACTCCCACAGATAGTCCACCTTATGCTGCCACCATTTTTTCAGAGAGAGGCAGACATATAATTACCATGCTCTCTTGCATCCTAGGATATACCTCAGATGAGCATGTGGATGAGGTTATCCTGGCCTTTCTCTCCATCTTCAGCCCAGGAAAGCCTCCTGTTGTCATCTACAACTATGCTCAGTTCATTGCAGACAGGATGCATGAACAGTTCACAAGACTCCCAACTGAGAGAGTTTTCAAGTACTCTTCAATATTATTTCATATTTTTTTGTATTATCAATCAAATAAATTCCATGACAGCACCCAGAAATTGGATACCAAGGGAAACCAGAGGTTAGCTATTTATTGGACACCTTTGATCCAAAAATACTCCACTGCATTCACCTATAAGGATTTCATCGATTCCTTTGTCCATCTAGTCATGAACATGCTGAAAAGTACCCCTTAGCCTAGAATCTACCAAGAAATCAAAAGGGTGTTACAGTTGGCAAAGAACAACAAGGTGGGAGAATGGTATCTATACCAAAACCTCACAGAAATTAGAGTTTATGGATGCCAACTTGCCCCTTATAAACTACCCAAATATCCCTATGAGGATATTTACACTGGAATATTTTAGGCAGATCATCAACTTCGATGGAGTCAAATTCCTAGCAGCTAGGAAGAAAACCTAGTTTAAAATGAAAAACCAATTGGGCCCCTTCATATGTAATAACAGAGAAGCTGGACCCAAGGATGACAAGATATTGAAGGATGTGAAATTTAGGAACAACTTTATGTGGTAGTATGACCCTCATGGGGTCATAAATAAGTTGAGAATCAAGGTCAAATTGGGACCTTTCATCCACCACCCTAGACCTGATATTGAGCAGTTTTCCAACCAATTAGAGTGGTTGGAAAATACATTAATTGACATGGATAACACAGTAGTGGATGTAGAAAATACACTATTTGATGTTGAGAAGAAAATTGATCAAAGTTCTTTCCTGCAAGTTCCAAAACTAAGGGAACTAATGAATAATCCTCATGTTTTACAGACCCCGGCAAATGAAGAAAGAAATCCAAAGAGAAAAAGGGAGGAGGGTTCTAGTTCTTCCATGGAGACCATAGATGAGCATTTTGAGCTCAAAAAAAGGCCCAAGCTGAATCTTGTGAATGAACAGGAAGAAAACATTAAATCAGTTGAAATCACTGGCACTGAAACAATGGGCGAAAGAAGAAAAAGCACACCTACTTCAGGTGAAACACAACAACCATCAACTTCTAACACCTAGTTGATTGAGAGGCAACTCAGTGTTGAGGTTTCTTCGTTTACCAGGCCAGCAGACAAGGAAAAAGATATCAAGGACAGGTATAAGGAGATCAAGATCAGAAATGAGAAGTCAAAGGCTGAGACATATGCCCAATACTTCAAGCACACACCAACTAATCAGAGTAGGTTGATGTTAGGTTTTGACATCAAAGAAGGGAAAATGCAGGTGTCTTTTATGCAGCCTACTGTTCAACATCCAAAAACATTTGCTGACTACAAAAAAACTGATTTTGAAGTGTTGGCGAGGGATGTTCATCCCATTGAACAGATATAATTTCACAAACACGCTGGAGAGATGATCCACTCCACCCTAACAGGAAAGACCATGGCTGCACACAAGCTGTAGAGTTCACTAGAAAATGTTACAGCCCAATACAAATTGGAAAAGGCCTCCTCACAGACCAAGGACAACAGGATCAAGTCATTGGAGGACTTGGTAATTGAGCTGGGCCATGATCCAAATGACATTAAAGCTGTTGAAAAGTTGATTAAGAAGAAGAATGAGGATATAGCAGCTCTCAAGAAACAACTAAAGTTGCCTCATTTAGAACACCCACAAACAAAAGAGGTCCTGGAGAGCCAAACAAATCATGAGGAGATGATGGACCTGGTGCTTCAATTGAATGATTAGCTGAAGGAAATGGAAAAGGAGTTGGATAACTTGATATAGGTAAAACAAGCTAGTCTTGAGATTTCCCCTACCACTATTATCCCAACAGTTACTACTATAGTACCTTCCACTTTGGCAGCATCCTTAGCTCCTACAGCTCAAATGGCTACATCACTGCCAGCTTCTACACCGTCTACATCAACAACAGGGTCAACAGGTGATGAGGCAAGTAGATTGGTCAAGGCAATGGAAGACATGTCCATTCAAATCACTGAAATGAACAAGCTTAAATAAAATATGACCAGTCTAGAGACTGACTACAAGCTTGCCTAGATTATGCACAAGGAAGAAGTGTAGAAAACCACCAAGATGAATGAAAGAATAAAAATCTTGGAGAAGGAACTGACATTGAAGGAACCCCTTGGAGCAGATTGACTTAATAAAAAAGGCTACATAAGCCATATAGAGAGTAAAAGCAGAATTGGGAGACATACCAGAGGAAGCTGCAAGGATCATTCAATTCCTCAACTCCAAAAATAAGTATGAATTGCAAGAATTAGAGATACCTGACAGAACATGTACAATTTTGGAAGTGAAAAGGGTCCTCACAAATAGGACAAATTCATGGTTAAATTTGAAATTTTGAGGCAAAAGGGTTTACCAAACCCTTGGTAATAAACAATAAGTTGATGATACGGGAGGACTACAATAGAAAAATCATAGAAGTGGCTAGAGATCAAGTGAATACTTCATCCGTGAAGGGGATACCTACTGGCAAAGTCTTATACCAAACTTTTGAGAATTTGTACACCTTTTTGTGAATAAGCCTACTTTTACCAAGTATACAGAGGCAGATGAGATTTATAGGAAGATGATGAATATCCAATTACCAGATGCTGAAACATGGGAGAAATTAAATGACTTACTGTAGAAATATACAGTCAAAATGTACAAATATACAGTAAGACTAAAAAGGCATAGTAAAAGGATAATGACAGGTCAGTCAGGTCAAAGTGTATCAAATGAAAGTGTATCAATTGAAAGGTCAGAGTGAATAGAACATCCAGTGTGAATACCAAACAACAAAGCAGAGATTAAAAGGAAAAATATCAAAGATTAAAGACAACACAACCTAATAAACAGGGACAACAAACAACAAATTCAATAGATGTCTCTATCTTCTTGCATGAAGACATTTCTTTCTCCTAGATTAGTTCCCGAGACAGTTTGGGATATTTTGTAAATTATTTTTGTATAAATACTTCATAATTCAAAGTATTGAGTGTGGATTTCTATACATTTGCAAAGTTATTTTGATCATAAACCTAAGGGTTTTTATACCAATTTCTCAAGTTAGCAGACTGGACCAAGTAATAAAGATATTGCATTACAAGATTCATGTGTTGAGCTATTACAGTGAAGTATTTTCTTTGTCAAATTTGTTATTTTCTTATGTTTTTCACAAACTTAAATGTTATCTAAAGTTGAATGAATTAACTGGAAGTTTATCTCAGAATTTGTTTAAGTACACTCTGTTTTCAACAGTTGATCATTTACATGTTTTCTTCTGATATCTGAATCCGAGAATCCTTAATTTCTCTCCCGTCTTGGTTGACCTCTTTCACTTTCTTCATAATCTGGCCTGAGGAACCCTTAATTTCTCTTTGGATCCGATTGAAAACCACTTGACCATCTAGCCTTGAGATATGAAGGAACTCTGTTATCTTGCCCTATAGACACTATTTTTAGAACTTGATCTAATCTTGTTTCCTTGGCATTTGACCCCATAACCCAATGGTAAAAGACACCCCTCTTTTCATCTAAGTAAGTAATCCCACCACCAAATCTAAATCAAAACCCAAGCACAATCATAACTAGCATAAAATCAAGTAACTAAACAAAGTTAAATAAAAGAGAGAGAGCCCTCTCTGAGAATTAGGAAGGCTAGATCCTAATCTCCAAAGTTGGTTTGTGGTTACCTCTAATCATTTCTTTCTCAAACACTCTAGAGAAATATTGGAGTGATAACATATTGGCGACCATACTGGGGACTTCAATCCTCAATGTAATAAAAATTTAAGGAAAATTTAGATTTTATCTTGTGCCCCTTAAGGTCATTTTAAGAGTGTTGTTAAAAAGTTTCATAAAAATAATTAAAAGGTTAAAATTATGGCTCCCAATAAGAATCACTATGCCAGGGTAAATCCAGATCCAAACCCTGCTACCATAGTTGATGACCCAGACAGGATTTTAAGAAAACCAAAAAAGGTATAAACTCAAGCAAGTAGTAGCCAGTTAGTTAAAGCAAATTCACTCCCTGAGGAATTATTAACTTTAGAGGAAATTCCATTTGATTTGTCATTTGACCTCTCATTGTTTAGAACTAAATCAGAGAATGCAATTCATGAAACTGTGTTAGACCCTAATTTTATTCAATTCATTGAGTCAAAAAAGGTGCCTATACATCCAGATTTAGATAAATTTGTGTTGGATACTTTTGACAAGTTAGAAGCTTTAACCTCCACATTGATAAGCCATATAGATGATGCTTACCTTCAACAATCAATTGAACTAGCTGCCCTCACTGCTGCTACCTCTGAAATTTCTGCACAATCTTGAAATATTGTAAATACACCTTCATTTACTACCACCTCACCAATTGTATCCACCATAGTACATTCCTTTAAAACAGTCATTCATCAGCTTCCAATCCAACCAAACTCCTCATCCTCATCTAGTTCATCTCCATCTATTTCAAGCCCTACCTCAAGTACCAGCACTTTACCCCCTAGTCAAGCCAGAGTCTCAGGCATGGTGGACAGATATGCACCTTTGGTTTTACCAGCACAACTCCATGGCATGCCCCAAGATTATCAAAGCAAAATATTTTTGTTTGATGCTACTGGTCAGTATACTTCTCAACAGCATGTGAAAAAAACGACTGGCTATTTTGAGTTGAATGAGATTGATGAGTCTAATGTCCAAATGAGGTTGTTTGCCCAAACATTAACTAGGTATGTTAATAAATGGTTCAAAGATTTACCTGCTAATCATATTGTAGACCTAGCTGCTGTTCATAGATTGTTTATTAATAGATGGGAGAGAAAGAAAAACCCTCTGCAAATACTTTCTGAATATGATAACATTAGAAGATATCCTAATGAGTTAGCTCAAGATTATTGTACTAGGTTCAATAGCATCTACAATGCAATCCCTGCTAATATTAAGCCTCCACTAGACCTAGTATTAATCAAATTCCCTGATGGTTTTGACACTGATATGTCATATCGGTTAAGAGAAAGAAATCCTAAAACATTGGAGCAAATGAAAATTAATGTTGTTAGTGTAGAAGCCAATCTATTAGCTAAGAAAGCTAGAATGAGGAATGACAAGAGAGTTGTCATTAAAGAGGAAACTTCCATTTCTGATGGTAAAATAGATAGTTTAGCAAAGAGTTTAGAAAGAATAATCGATAGATTAGAAAAAATGGAAAGAAAAACTCAGTGGGAGAATCAACATGCGCCCCCAATAAGAAACCCAAACTTCAAGAAGAATCCTAATAGTGGAAAGAATGCAATACCAGATCAACAAATTAAGCCACCCTTCCAGGAAAACTATGTTGAAGGTTCACAAAACCATGAAGGAGAGGATGACACCCAGATAAACTTATTAGGGATAAAAAATGAAGATGTTGTTTTTCTTACTCAGGAAGAACAAGAATTGTACATGCTGCAACAATTGCAATTAGAATATGGAGAATCCTTTGACTTTAAACAGGGCTATGAATCTTCCATATATGAGGTTCACAAACAGTATAGCCTAAGAAGTAAAAATTTCAATGAAACTCCCACTAAGAGATTAATCCAGACCCAAACTAAAAATATAACAGAAGCTCCTATAACCAAAATCCTGCAAATCCTCCCTAGGGTAACTTAGGAGTTTTGTAGCCCAAAAATTGTAGATATAACTTCATCTGAAACTCAAACTGAAATAGTTACTCAAAACATTCCAAATAAGAGAATTCAAAACAAAACTGCTGAAACACAGACCGAAGTGCCTAATACTGAAAAAGAAGATAAAAACACACAGACCACATTCGCTAAGGAAGATCTCATCCAATCAAGAAAAACTCAATTGCCTTTCAACATTAAAACTGAGATAGCAAAATTGAAAATATCAGTCCCTTTGACTGAGCTAGTGAAAAATGAATCATATAGATCACAGATCACTCAAACATTGAATATAGGTGAAGGGGAGGATGCTGTGAATTTGAATGATGATCAACCGGAGTTATTGTTTGGCCTTGAAGTAAATGGCACCCATCAGCTAGGGGGTATCCCTGCTTTCTACATTAATTTGAACATTCATAACAAAATATTACATAATTCTATGCTAGACTCAGGGGCATCCCATAACTTAATGCCAAAGGCAATCATGGAGAGACTAAACTTAGATATCACCAGACCATATAAAGACCTATTTTCCTTTGACTCTAGCCAAATTATATGCCTCGGCCGGATCAAAGATTTGTGTGTAACTCTAGTCCAGTGCCCAGCAAAGAGTATTGTGATGGACATAGTAGTTGCTGACATCCCACCTAAATATGGAATGCTGTTATCTCACTCATGGGGAGAAAAATTGTTGGGATCTTTACAATTAGATATGTCATATGCCACCATCTTTGTTTTTGGTCAACAAAGAAAACTTTATAGAGAGACCTTGATGAAATACATGGTGAGTAGTGCAGAAAAACCATATAATTTCCCTATATACTCCATGCACTCTGATATGGACTCTTTCATCTTGTACAATTCAGACCATGACAAAAAGGAAATCATAGCTGTAGAACAAAAATACAAAACATCTGATAGTAAAAACATTTTTCATGAATCACTATGGCATTTTGATTTTGGATGGATCTATCAATATACTAGGAGTAGGTGCAGGAGTGTGGATTCACAACATGGAGAATAATTACTATGAAGGTCATGCGTTTAGGTTAAATTTTAAATGCACAAATAACATGGCAGAATATGAAGCTCTAGCCTTAGGATTACAAATGGTTAGAAAACTTGGAGCCGAGAGAGTTTCTATAATGGGAGAATCATAATTGATTATTATCAAATGTGAATACTTTGTAAATAATCCTATACTGAACCAATATAGAGAGACTGTCCTAGATTTGATCAAAGACCTTCTAGAAACAGACTTTGTTGCCATTCCTAGGAAACAGAATATGCAAGCCTGTAGTCTGGATATTTTTTCTAGTACCTGCAAATTGCCTTTTTAGCCCAACCACGAGTACACTGCAGAAGTGAGACATAGGCTTGTCATACCTGACAATTTGAAATATTGTCATACCTGACAATTTGAAATATTGGCAGATTTTCTCACAGGATTTTCAAAGTTATGATTTCATGAATGCTGAAGGTGAGTTTCAGAATTGTAATATAGATACAGATTGTACAGTAGAAAATGACATAGATATTGGGATAGATGTAAACATTTTAGATATAGGTAAACCCACTAATTTCACTAAACTATAAATAGATAACCTGGAAAATGTAGAAATAGAAGAAATAATGAATGATTATCTTGAAATTCTAAACCTTAAAAATATTTTTTTGCCTAAGGGATTAGTCCCCTTAGAAGATTTGTTTGATTCAAATGATGTAGCTAGGAAACCAAAAATGGAGCCTTTAAGAGCAGATATAGAAGAATGTAACATAGGAATTGAAGAAAGACCTAAACTCATTAAAGTATCAAAATCCTTACCTCCAGATGAAAAGGTTAAATACATAAATTTGTTTAAAGAGTTTCAAGATGTATTTTCCTGGAGTTATGAAGACCTGAAGTCTTATGAAACTAACATAATTCAACACAAGATACCTATCAAAGAATATCATAAACATTTTAAACAGAAACTTAGGAGAATTAATCCAGTTCTTATGCCATCAATTGAAAAGGAACTTAAAAGGATGTATGATGCCAAAATCATAGCTCTCATTAGATATTCAGATTGGGTACTACTAGGAAGAAAACAGGAGAAATCAAAATCTATGTTGATTTCAGAAATCTGAACAAAATCTCATTGAAAGATAACTATCCTCTCCTAAAAATGGACCATATTCTTTAGAGGGTAGTAGGTTCATCTAGAATTTCATTGCTTGATGGATTTTCTGGATATAACCAAATCTTAGTTCAACCAGAGGACCAAGAAAAAACTGCATTTACTACTCCTTGGGGTACTTTCATGTATTTGAAAATGCCTTTTGGATTAATGAATGCAGGAGCAACATTTCAAAGAGCTATGGATATAGATTTTGCCAAAGAAATCCATGACTTCCTAGTTGTTTACCAAGATGACATCACAGTCTTTTCCAAATCTAATAATGAACATCTAGATCACCTGAGAAGAGTTTTCATTAAATGCAGAAAATTTGGTATTTCCTTAAATCCCAAAAAGACACTCTTTGGTCTAGAAGAAGGTAAACTATTGGGACATATAATATCTAAAGAAGGAATTGGAATAGATCCTGCTAGAATAGAGGCAATATTGACCATCACTCATCCTAGAAACATCAAAGAATTATAGTGATTTTAAGGCAAAATAAATTTTCTTAGGAGATTCATTTCAAATTTAGCAGAATTAATTAGAGAACTAAATAACATGTTAAGAAAAGTTTTAGCACTTAAATGGATAGTGGAAGCTAAACAGTCTTTTGAGGCCATAAAACAAGCTCTTACCAAAACTCCAGCCCTTATAAGTCGTGACTTTCAAAAAGATTTTATAATTTTTTCTTTTGCTTCAGAACATACTATTGTAGCAGTCTTGTTGCAAAAGAATGACCAAGGATATGAACAACTCATTGCATTTTTCAGTAAATCTTTAAGAGATGCAACACTAAAATACAACATAATGTAAAAACATGCATTAGCTTTAGTGAAAGCTATTAAATACTTTAGAGTGTATATCTTGTATTCACACATCATTGCTTATGTTCCAAATTCAGTAGTAAAGGACATTTTGACACAAAATGGGCCTGAAGGGAAGAGAGGCAAATGGATTTCCACTATTTTGGAATATGACATAGAAATAAAGGCTACAAAACTTATCAAAGGCCAAGGTTTAGCCAAACTCATGACTGAATGGAACAGTCAGGCCCTAGATATAAATTTCATTGGTGCCCTAGATGATTAGGAAGAGATGATGACTCCACAGATCAGTGAAACTTTTACAGATTTACCTTGGTATGCAGATATCATATTTGTCTTACTAAACTTACAAGCTCCTCCTGGTTTATCTAGAACTAAAGCTAGATTTTTGAAAATGAAATCAATGAGATATTGTATCGTAGATAATGCTTTATTTTGGAAAGATAATGGTGGTATTCTATTAAACTATTTACTGAAAGATGAAGCTGATAAAATTATGCAAGAATTTCATGCAAGATATTGTGGAGGGCACTTGTATTGGAAAACTACTGCTGACAAAAAACTGAGGGTTGGTTTTTACTGGCCCACTCTTTTTGTAGATGTTAAGAAACATGTGGCCTCCTGTCATAAATGTTAGATATTTGAGGGAAAAAGAAAGCTTTTACCTTTACCTCTCAAACCCATCTCCACAGAAGTGCCATTTCAATAATGGCGTTTAGACTTCATTGGAGAAATTCACCTAGCCTCCTAAACCCAACATAAATGGATTTTGACAGCCACTGATTACTTTACCAAATGGATAGAAGCCATCCCTTCTAGAAAAGCTACAAACTCTGTCATTATCTCATTCCTTGAAAACAATATCATGTCAAGATTTGGATGTCCCCAAAAGCTCATTACTGATAATGAAATTTCTTTTAAATCCAAGAAAATGGTAGACTTTTGTAACAAATATCACATCACCCTTGGCCATTCCACTGCCTATTACCCTCAAGGTAATGAACTTGCAGAATCCTCTAACAAAAGCCTTGTCAATATCATTAAGAAATTACTGGAAGAAAACAAAAAGACATGAAACAAAAAGTTGGTCAAGGCCTTATGGGCAGACAAACTAACTACCAAAAAAGTCCACTGGTACATCTCCTTATCAGTTAGTATATGGAATGGATGCTATTTTTCCATCCTCTTTAGGAGTGCCAGTAATGAAGATCATCCAGGAGTTGTAGGTAGAACCAAATGATATACAGAGGAGGATAAATCAAATAATACACTTGCAGCAAACCAAAGAAGAAGTCTATGTCAAATCACAAGTAATATAGGATAAAATAAAAAAGGTTTTTGATAAAAAGACTAAAGCTGATGATTTTTACATAGGTGACAAAGTACTTAAATGGGATTCAAGAAGAGAAGATAAGGGAAAACATGGCAAATTTGACTTCCTGTGGCAAGGCCCTTATGTCATTTATGGTTACAGAGGTAACAATGCATTTTTCTTGAGAGAGTTAGATGGGATAGATCTACCAGGAGGACCTGTCAATGGTAGAATGCTGAAGCATTAATTTTCCATAGATTAACAATAGTTCACTTTACTTTACTCATTGTATATAACAGTGTAGAGTTTAGATTGGATTGGATGGTAATCTTTTGAAGTTGAAGCCTAGAGAGAAGGCCCTGAGCTTTGAAGGGTTCACCATCATAAGTATGAATAAAGCAGAAATTAAAGAAGAACAGTTTACAAGTTAACTTCAGTCAAGTTTCAAAGGCTACTAATCTTAAAGTTCTTGACATTTCACCAAGAAATTCCATCCACATGTGGAGCCACTGTTAGGGTCCTATAATAATAGGATTCATAATTTTGAATTGGCTATGGTTAGTCTTATAATATTGTACATACTTTTTCTTTCTGAAAAATGTTTTCCATATTAAAAAATTAAAAAATGTAAAGAGGGTATGTCTTAAAATAATAATCGAAGGACAAAAAGAAAGTGAAAAATATGAACCCCAAAAAGAAATAAAATAGATCATGAAAGTGTGCAAATTCAAATGCCACTACTTTTTATTTTTATGCAAAATAAGGTTGTGTGCAGCTTGCTAGAAATGCCATAATCCATGATGGTCAAACAACTTAATCTTGACTCATTCATGTTTTAAATTTTATGTTAATAGATAGAGAATAAAGATCTAGCCAAACTATTTAACCTTGGCAGATCAGTAGTTAGGAAGAGAATAAAAATGTGCTCATTAGCCTAATCTGAGCCATTGGAAGTTATAAGGTTAGAATTAGTGATGAAAGGAGATTTTGGGGGTAAGGAAAATTCCCCTTTCTTAACAAACTTCGACCCTGAGGCCTGTGGGTTATGGGCCCATAAGTCTATTGGAAGCGTTTTTGAGGCCTTAAGCCTTTAAAAACCGAAACACAACACTTTATAACATTTTCTTTTAAAAACACGGAGCCATTCCTTTATCGGAATACACAAGATTACACGGGAAAACCCGCTGCGGAACCATAAGCTAGATCTCAAATATTATCCACCCACATCTATAACTTCATCGGGTCCAGCTCATCAAACAACCTTCGCGGTGCTACTCCTCGGAACTCTGATCTTCGAAACGTCGATACCTCTGATCGCCAATCATCACATATCGGCGATATTGCTTCATCGACCCTCGGTCTATCGTAATATCACATGTCGGAGTTTGGGCATATTACACAATCGCATATCGGTATATCCACTGTCCTTCGCGCTTGGCCTTTGTGACTAGCGATCAATAATTAGATTTCGACCGTCGATCTCGACTCTGATTCGATGGTCCTCGTTCAATCGCAAAATTGCTATCGCAACATCGCTTCGACCCATTCCAATATCATTCCAATGGTTTCGCCAATGTGATATTAATAGATCTTTGCTCCTTTGTGATTCCATCAGGGCCGTTGATCTTCCAGATCTAACGGTTCCTGTGCATCAATTCTTCATTTCCTCTTGGACTTGATTCCGCTTCGATTTGATGGATTTCTACGTTTAAAACATAGTTCTCTGCCAACTTTGTCTACACACCGTTAACACACAGAACACTATATAATTGATATCGTTGGATCGCCATCGATCCTTCAGTGATCGATGGTCGATCAACAGTCTCGCAACACAGGATTTAAGCCATCCTTGCATATATACACAAATAACATGAAAAGGCATTATTACATAAACACACAGGCACACAACACACATCTATTCATTATACAAAATATTGAATACAAGCTAAGGCATTTCAGCCTTAGAACGAGTTCTCTCTCGATTACATTCTGCTCACTCAGGTTTACATAAATCTCTATCTATCACTCCATATTCCCCTGTGTATCCTATTGAACACATAGGATCATAATATATAAGGAAACATTGGATCGGATCACTGGAAGGATCCGATCAAATTCACTCCTTGATTTCCTCTAACAACCCCTAATCTTTCGACATATGTGGCAGATTACATTTAATAAATCTCCTCGAGACTTTTATCCATTCCACCTAAAGCTTTGTTTAAGTAGAATTGTCCCTTGTTCAGTTCTGATGGTCCACGTCCTCTCGTTCTCTACTTTGGATTCCTCCTTCAATTATGAGTGCTCAGATGCTCCTGCATCAGACTCCTGAGACACAAAAATTTATGACCTCCTCGTCATATGCTTCTCCTTATCCTTAGCAATTCTACCCACTTGTCAGTGGAATTTCCTTCATGATCTTTTGTGAGCTGCAACCAACCTTTGCAGTAACAGTCTTCCTCTGCTACATGATACCTCACCAAGATTTCTCCTAAGCTTAGTCTTTTGGCATCCTTCTAGTTCTCTCCTCTGGAACCAATTGAGCACACCTTGCTCTAGGTTGTTGCAAGTATTCTCACCTTCCACTGTCGTTCTCTGCACGACAGTAAGATCATAACTCTCCATACTTTAAACAAATGTACCTCTTTCCCCTTCTTCTTGCACTCCTTCTTCCTTCTCGCAGGAAAACTCTCCCTCCTCTGATACCAAATGATGAAAGGAGATTTTGGGGGTAAGGAAAATTCCCCTTTCTTAACAAACTTCGATCCTGAGGCCTGTGGGTTATGGGCCCACAAGTGTATCGGAAGTGTTTTTGAGGCCTTAAACCTTTAAAAACTAGACCAAAACACTTTATCAAATTTTCTTTTAAAAACCTGGAGCCATTCCTTTATCGGAATACATAGGATTACACGGGAAAACCCGCTGCCAAACCATAAGCCAGATCTCAAATATTATCCACCCGCATCTATAACTTCATCTGGTCTGGCTCATCAAACCACCTCCAAAGTGCTATTCCTCCGAACTCCGATCTCCAAAACGCTGATACCTCTGATCTTTGATCATCGCATATCAACGATATTGCTTCATCAGCCCTCGGTCTATCACAATGTCGCATGTCAAAGTTTCGGTATATCGCACGATCGCATACCGGCATATCCACTATCCTTCACGCTTGGCCTCTGCAACTAGCAATCAACGATTAGATCGAGACCGTCGATCCTGACTTCGAACCGATGGTCCTCGTTCAATCGCAAAGTCACTATCACAACATTGCTTCGGCTCGTTCCAATATCGTTCCAATGGTTTTGCCGATGTGATATTAATATATCTCTGCTCCTCTATGATTCCATTCGGGCCGTTGATCTTCCAGATCTAACAGTTCCTGTGCATTAATTCTTCATTTCCTCTTGGACTTGATTCCACTTCGATTTGATGGGTTTTTACATTTAAAACACAGTTCTCTTCCGACTCTATCTACACACTGTTAACACACAAAACACTCATATAATTGATATCATTGGATTGCCATCGATCCTTCAGTGATCGATGGTCGATCAATAGTCTCGCAACACATGATTTAAGCCATCCTCGCATATATACACAGATAACACGAAAAGGCATTATTACATAAACACACAGGCACACAACACGCATCTATTCATTATACATAGTATTGAATACAAGCTAAGGCATTTCAGCCTTAGAACGAGTTCTCTCTCGATTACATTCTGCTCACTCGGGTTTACATAAATCTCTATCTATCACGCTATATTCCTCTGTGTATCCTATTTAACACGCAAGCTCATAATATATATAAGGAAACATTGGATCAGATCACTGGAAGGATCTAATCAAATTCACTCCTTGATTTCCTCTAACAACCCTTAATCTTTCTACATTTGTGGCAGATTACATTTAATAAGTCTCCTCGAGACTTTTATCCATTCCACATAATTAGCTTTGTTTAAACATATTTGTCCCTTGTTCAGCTCTGATGGTCCATGTCCTCTTGTTCTCCGCTTTGGATTCCTCCTTCAATTATGAGTGCTCAGATGATCCTCCATCAATTAGATAGTTTGCTTGTCAAAAGAAAAGGAAATAAAGGGTCTGCAAGCTCAAATGCACCCAATAAAATGAAGAAAAATTGTTAGGATAGATAAAGGGTAGGTAGAAGAAAGGTTGCAAATGTACAAATTTGCTGAGTCAAAATCACATTTATCATGCTTAATCCCATGTTTCATGTGCAGGAGCATTTATGAGAGTGAAAAGATATTCACAAGCTTTTTTGGTTAATTTCTCCTCAGTCCATTTCACCCCCACATACTTACTTACTAATTTCCCCATTCTCCCATTATTTCTTATAAAATACCCTTTACCCCGCGTTCTGACCTTTACCCCATGGTTTCACACATTCCCCTAGGAATTACCCTGCAAAAAAAAATCCCCCTACCCAAAACCCCTTTCCCTAGTGTGAAATCCATTTCCCATTGAAAATATTACCATCCCCCTTTATTAATTTCCCTATTTCCCTTCAAAACCCACAAAACCCCCTTATCCTAAGTTTTTATCCCCCTGCATAAGTTAACTAACTCCCCGCTTCATATTTCCCCGATAAACCCTTTTAACCTACCAACCATTGGTGCAGTTAAAAAAGCCCACCACAATAACCCCTAGTCCCACTCTGTTAAACCCACTGCTTATATTTTTAAATCCCTACCTTAGTTATTAAATAATTATAATTATTTGTAATTAAATATGGGCCCTGCAAATCCTTGTCCCGATTCCCTCTGTGCATCTTAACCACACGACTGTCGTTAGATCTCCCACCCCCAGATCCGATGGTGCACATCCATATCGTGCACATTCACCATCCGACAGATAGCAACTTGAGAGCAAGTGAGGTTCGCAGTTTTTCCTGGGCACTATTCTGCTATGTGGCAGCCCCAGGCTAGATCGTGTGCTTGTGAAAAATACCGCATTCCATCCAAAAGCAGTGCGATGGGTCAGAAAAGCACCTCCCCGCCAAAGCCGAAAATCGTCCACTATTAATTCATATTTTCCACGCCAAAATGTAACCGTTGCTGGTTAAAAGGTTGGAGAAGCCCCATTTCACTCTTTTCGCTCATTTTTCATTGTGAATGCTGCTCAAGCCATTCTGCGACACCCTGAACCTCTACGACCAAAATTGACCACCGTCTGTCACCTGAAGAAGCTTCAGACACTCAATTCAAGCAGCCAGTTCACAACTGAAGTCACAGTACCCTCTGCACTCACCATTGAACTCAGTTTGCAGCCCATACCACCAAATTCCAGGTATTCTTGGGAAAACCGGAATGGATTTTTAATTTGAAAACATACAGTCCAATTGAAAGATTAATTTATTGAAATCAATTAATATTTGCCTAAATTGAAGAGTAATTCACTTGAATACCCAAAGCCCTTCTTTTTCAAGCTGTAAATACCCTATCACTGTGCCAGAGCTTCCAAACCTTACTTTTGCAGCAATTACAGGCCTAATTCATACCTCTACTCCTAAATATGGCTTCCCAGACCTCTCTGGATATGCTACCTCTGTCAACCCCTCACCTGGACATCGGCCGCCTGGCATTAGAAGACATGGATTTTCAAATAAAAGATACTGCTTCACCATCTTACCTCCTAAATATCCATTGTTGGAGTAAGGATAAATTTGTAAACCAAAACGATGACATCCATCTTTGGGAATCCAATTTACCCAAGTATTTATTCCCAAAAGTGCATCCATTCCCTGATATCATAAATTTCTGTCATGCCTGCTATATTCCTAGCCAAAGAGCTATTGTTGCCCCTAACTAGCAGTTGTTATTCACCATCACTGCAGAGTTTATTAACCAAATGTTGCAGGTCCAACCAAGCCCTAATGAGACCCCATTGTCTATTCGTGACTTGCTAGAGCTATATGTCAAATTAGACCTAGCTAAAATAACACAAATTTTCCACACCTTCCTCATAGAAGACCACCATACTCCCACAGATAGTCCAACTTATGCTGCCACCATTTTTTCAAAGAGAGACAGATAAATAATTATCATGCTCTCTTGCATCCTAGGATATACCTCATTTGAGCATGTGGATGAGGTTATCCTGGACTTTCTCTCCATCTTCAGCCTAGGCAAGCTTCCTGTTGTCATCTACAAATATGCTCAGTTCATCACAGACAGGATGCATGAACAATTCACAAGACTCTCAACTGACAGAGTTTTCAAGTACTCTTCAATATTATATCATATTTTTTTGTATTATCAATCAGATAAATTCCCTATCAGCATCTAGAAGTTGGATACCAAGGGAAACTAGAGGTCAGTTATTTATTGGACACATTTGATCCATAAATACTCCACTGCATTCACCTATAAGGACTTCATTGATTCCTTTGTCCATCCAGTCATGAACATGCTGACCAATACCCCTCAGCCCAGAATCAGCCAAGAAATCAAAAGGGTGTTACAGTAGGCCAAGAACAACAAGGTGGGAGACTGGTATCTATACTAGAACCACACAGAAATTAGAGTTTATGGATGCTAACTTGCCCCTTATAAACTACCCAAATACCTCCCTATGAGGATATTTGCACTGTAATATTTTAGGCAGATCATAAATTCAGATGAAGTCAACTTCCTAGCATTTAGGAAGAAAACCCAGTTTAAAATGAAAAACCAATTGGGCCCCTTCATATGTAATAACAAAGAAGTTGGACCTGAGGTTGATAATATATTGAAGGACATGAAATCCAGGAACAACTTTATGTGGCAGTATGACCCTCATGGGGTCATAAATAAGTTGAGAATCAAGGTCAAATATGGATGTTTCATCCACCACCCTAGACTTGATATTGAGCAGTTTGCCAACCAATCAGAGTGGTTGGAAAATACATTAATTGACATTGATAACATAGTAGTGGATGTATAAAATACACTGTTTGATGTTGCGAAGCAACTTGATCAAATTTCTTTCCTGCAGGTTCTAGAACTAGGGGAACCAATGAATAATCCTCCTATTTTACAGACCCCAGAAAATGAAGAGAGAAATCCAAAGAGAAATAGGGAGGAGGGTTCTAGTTCTGCCATGGAGACCATAGATGGGAATTTTGAGCTCAGAAAAAGGCTCAAGCTGAATCTTGTGAATGAATAGGAAGAAAACAATGAATTAGTGGAAATCACTAACACTAAAACAATGGGCGAAAGAAGAAAAAGCACACCTGCTTCAGGTGAAACACAACAATCATCAACCTCTAACACCCAACTAATTGAGAGACAACTCAGTGTTGAGGTTTCTTCTTTTACCAGGCTAGCAGAAAAGGAAAAAGATATCAAGGACAAGTACAAGGAGATCAAGATAAAAAATGAGAAGTTAAAGGCTGAGACATATGCCCAATACTTCAAGCACACACCAGCTAATCAGAGTAGGTTGATGTCAACTTTTGACATCAAAGTAGGGAAAATGCAGGTGTCTTTTATGTAGCCTACTGTTCAGTAGCCAAAAACATCCGCTGACTACAGAAAAACTAATTTTTAAGTGTTGGCCAAGGATGTTCATCCCGTTGACCAGATAGAATTTTACGAACACACTGGAGAGATGATCTACTCCACCCTAACAGGAAAGGTCATGGCTACACACAAGCTACAGAGTTCACTAGACAACGTTACAACCCAATACAAATTGGAAAAGGCCTCCTCACAAGCCAAGGACAACAGGATGAAGTCATTGGAGGACTCAGTAATTGAGCTAGGCCATGATCCAAATGACATTAAAGCTGCTGAAAAGTTGATCAAGAAGAAGAATGAGGATATAGAAGCTCTCAAGAAACAAATAAATCTACCTCATTCAGAACACCCACAAACAAAAGAGGTCCTGGAAAGCCAAAAAAATCATGAGGAGATGATGGACCTGGTGCTTCAATTGAATGATCAGCTAAAGGAAATGGAAAAGGAGTTGGATAGCTTGATACAGGTAAAACACACTAGTCTTGAGATTTCCCCTTCCACTATTATCCCAACAGTTACTACTACAGTATCCTCCACTTTGGCATCATCCTTATCTCCTACAACTAAAATGGCTACATCACTGCCAGCTTCTACACCGTCTACATCAGCAACAGGGACAAGAGGTGAAGAGGCAAGCAGATTGGTCAAGCCAATGGAAGACATGTCCATTCAGACCACTGAAATGAGCAAGCTCAAACGAAATATGACCAGTCTGGAGACTGACTACAAACTTTCCCAGATTATGCACAGGGAAGAAGTGCAGAAAGCCACCAAGATGAATGAAAGAATAAAAAGCCTGGAGAAGGAATTGACATTGAAGGAACCCCTTGGCCATGCTAAGGAACAATTGTGGGCCAATATCATTGACTCTGTCAATGATATTTGGCTATGCATCCAAGTAGTTTTTGAGTAGATTGAATTAACAAAACAGGCTACAGAAGCCATATAGAGAGTAAAAGCAGAATTGGGAGACATGCCAGAGGAAGCTGCAAGGATCATTCACTTCCTCAACTCCAAAAATAAGTATGAATTGTAGGAATTAGAGATACCTGACAGAACAAGTACAATTTTGGAAGTGAAAAGGGTCCTCACCAAGAGGAATTTAATGTTAAACCTTGAAGATAAGTGCCAAACCATGCAACTGGCCATTGACAGATTCATGGTTAAATTTGAAATTTTGAGGCAAAAGGGTTTACCAAATCCCTTGGTAATAAATGATAAGTTGATGACACAGGAGGAATACAATAGAAAAATTAGAGAAGTGGCCAGAGATCAAGTGAATACTTCATCCATGAAGGGGATACCTACTGGCAAGGTCTTATACCAAACTTTTGAGAATTTGTTTTACCTCCAGCATGAGGTAAAACACCTTTTTGTGAATAAGCCTACTTTTACCAAGTATACAGAGGCAGATGAGATTTACAGGAAGATGATGAATATCCAATTACCAGATGCTGAAACATGGGAGAAATTAAATGACTTACTGTAGAAATACACAATCAAAATGTAAAAATATACAGTAAGAGTAAAAAGGCATAGTAAAAGGATAATGACAGGTCAGCCAGGTCAAAGTGTATCAGATGAAAGTGTATCAATTGAAAGGTTAGAATGAATAGAACATCCAACGTGAAGACCAAACAAAAAAGTAGAGATTAAAAGGAAAAATATCAAAGATTAAAGACAACACAGCGTAATAAATAGGGACAACAAACAACAAGTTCAATAGCTGTCTCTATCTTCTTGCATGAAGATATTTCTTTCTCCTAGATTAGTTCCCAAGATAGTTTGGGATATTTTGTAAATTATTTTTGTATAAATACTTCATAATTCAAAGCATTGAGTGTGGATTTCTACACATTTATAAATTTATTTTGATCATAAACCTAAGGGTTATTATACCAATTTCTCAAGTCGGCAGACTGGACCAAGTAATAAAGAGATTGCATTACAGGATTCATGTGTTGAGCTATTACAGTGAAGTATTTTCTTTGTCAAATTTTTTATTTTCTTATGTTTTTCACAAACTTAAATTTTATCTAAAGTTGAATGAATTAACTAGAAGTTTATCTTAGAATTTGTTTAAGTACACTCTGTTTTCAACAGTTGATCATTTACATGTTTTCTTCTGATATCCAGATCTGAGAATCCTTAATTTATCTCCCATCTCGGTTGACCTCTTTCACTTTCTTCATAATCCGGCCTGAGGAACCCTTAATTGCTCTTTGGATCCAATTGAAAACCACTTTACCATCCAGCCTTGAGATTTGAAGTAACTCTACTATCTTGCCCTATAGACACAGTTTTTAGAACTTGATCTAGTCCTGTTTGCCTGACATTTGACCCCATAACTCAATGGTAAAATACACCCCTCTTTTCAACTAAGTAAGTAATCCCACCACCAAATCTAAATCAAAACCCAAGCACAATCATAGCTAGCCTAAAATCAAATAACTAAGGAAAGTTAAATGAAAAAGAGAGAGCCCTCTCTGAGAATTAGGAAGGCTAGATCCCAATCTCCAAAGTTGGTTTGTGGTTACCTCTAATCATTTCTTTCTCAAACACTCTAGAGAAATATTGGAGCGATAACACATGTAAGGGGAAAATTAAGAAAAAGAAAAGGAAAAGAAAATAAATTGGAGAGAGGGCATTCTAGCATTCACTTTGGGAAAAAACAAGAGAGAACACTATAGCAAAGGAGGAGGCTACAACACTTAGACAAAAGCAAGATAGAAGGGAAGACAAGAAAGGAAAGCAAGGAGCGCAAGAGGAATTTGTGTGTAAAACAAGAATAATATTATGGCAACAGATATAATGGGTAGCAAAGAATAGAGAAAAGAGCAGCCAACATGAGAAATTTTTACGGGTAACAGTTCACAATTTTGATTATCTATATTGGATTTGAATGCATGGTTTATGCATTAGCTTGTGGTCATTTTTGTTTTCATTGGCATGGGATTTTCTTGGATTGACAGTGATGTACAACCTTTCCTTATTCCATTTCCTGGATAGCCATGATGTAGTGGGTTCCCTTTTTAGTTGAGATTTGGATTGTTGATAGATTTTGGATATGGGTTAAGGTGGTCTCAGGAAAAATCCCAAGGGTTAAGAGTGTAGATGGTTTTCTTTGGGTAAGCTCTTGACAGGAGGGTGGAGACAAGAAAATTACTATGGGTATGGTGAAGAAATTATAAGGCATCCAAGCTTGTATTGGTTTGGTGATTTCTAGTCTAGTTTAGGTGAAATCACTGTGGCTTGACGGTGGAGGTGGTTATCCTCTGGATTCCCTGTTGGATTATGTTTTGGTTTACCCCTTGTGATCTCAAATTTAGGTTTGGAATATGACACAGGGGTGGTTAGGTTGGAAGAAAGATTTGGTTAAGCCCAATCTATGGTCGGGTGGTATGTGGAAGTCCCTGACTTGGTTGGATTATGCACATGTTAATATGTGTTATTATTTAATGAGATCAATGAGATAAAGTTTTGGTTTGATGTGCAATTATGTGACTGGTTTGTCATGGCTTCATTCTGGTTAAATGTTGGTTACATGCATAGTTTATTTATTATGATAATATGTGCTCTTGTTATTGGTCTTTGTCATGGTTTGATAATCTATTGAATATTTTATATGAATGCATGAGCTAATATGTGTTCATTACAACTAGTATGAGAGAGAAGTAAGCCTTCTTAATGAACATCTGATGAAATTAATGTAAACAGTGAACATGTTATGCATTCATGACCTACATGTACTATGTTTACAAAGTTTTTGTATCAATGACTATTAGGTGTTATGTAAGCTTGAGAAAGAAAAAAGCCTAAGAATAGAACATGAAGACTCAAGAAGCTTGTTGGAAAAGTTCTGGGCATTTTGCCTGTAGGCTATCCCTAAAATTATGGAACATATTCGTGGCCACACTATTGGAATGAGTTTCAGCCACAGCTGCATGGTGGATGGGTTGAGCATGCATCTAGAGGGCTATCATTTCATTGGTAGGCCTGCATGCGTGTGACAGGTATGTAAACTAGGTCAAGGGGTGGTCTAGTCTCAGGAAAAATGATCACTAGGTAAATTTTGGCAGATAGTAGTGTGATCATACACCCTTGGGTGTTTTGTAGTAAGTTTTGGGTATGTGAACCCCATTTCCATAATTGAACCTTGCAATTTGGGTCATGTATAGTAACTCTCGTCTCATGTTTACCCTGGCAAGTATGTTAAAGTGGGTGAATGTGGGGTGGGGTGTTATAGAGTGGTATGAGAGTAGCTTCACAACACTAGAACTTAGGGTAAATGCATAGCGTTATGCAGATATATATGGTTATCATGCATGCATGGTAGTTATTTTATTGTTATTTTTGTTCTAGTATCTCAACTCATGCATGTAATGATATGTCCTTAATGTTAGTATAGTGTATCATGCTAATATGAATTGACATGTGCAGATGCAATAGACTCATCAGAAATACATTGAGGTAATGCTTTTGATTGTTCCTTTATTTTATCTAAAGATGGTATGTTGGAAGAAAATATAAGGAAAAGAGATGGATATTATAATGGTTCATTATAGTCCATATAACTCCCCGTACAGGCCAGAAGAGAAATCAGTGGGATGGGAGAAATTAATTGAGAAACGGGGAGAGGGAGACTCTCTTGATCTGGCGAATACATTGATAAGTATGAGAGAAAAGATCATAAGTTGTAAAGACGATAATGAGAAGTTGATTGAAGCCTGGGAAAGGCTTGCAAAAGATCAAGAAAAACAAGCTACGGTCAATCCAATTATTCGTCAAAGTCTTTCAAATTTATAGAAACATGGATAGTTGGGGACTAGTCATGGAGACAGATAGGAAGAAAAGACTAATGGTATAGATAGAATAATATCTCAAAAAAGGTATAGGATGGACAAGGATGATATAGTGAAGAGTAGAAAATCTTTGAGTACACCTAAGAAGAGGGCTAGTATGCATGGATTTTATTCTAGCTCTTCTTCTAGGAGATAGTGTCGCCATCACTGCCTGTTGGCATTATGACATAGGTTTGGCGCTATGACACAGGTGTTGTCCTTCATGGAAACTCACTCAGACGACAGATCACAGTTCAGGCTCACGGAATGAAGGAAAAAGAGGTATATGTAGGTTCCCCTTAACCAAGCCACGTATACACGCGGGTTCGCAGACCAAAAGGCACGTATGCATATACACGCACTTTCACGCAAGGAAAAGCGCATACATGTTGGAAAACTTGGTTTTGGTCTATGGTACTTGGTCCTTGGTATTTTGACCCTTGGTATTGGTCCAAGGTATCTTGTTCGAAGTGTTGACCCCAGGTATTTCGTCCAAGGTATTGATTCTAAGTGGTTTTGGACCATGGTATTGAGTAAGGCCTAAGACTATAAAAGGAGAAGGAGATCATTAGGCAAAGGCACTCAAGTATTGAATATATTATGAAGAGAAAGATCTAGATTACTGGTCTTTGGGTTATGGTGCATAGCTGGATCTGAATCAAGGAGGAACCTGAGTGCTTGAAGAAGGATAAGTTCTATTGATGGGTCAAGATCTTAAGGCTTGAAGAGAATTATCTTTGTGTGATTTTGATCTTTTATATGAATAATTGTCGCATGTCGTAATCTGTAAATCTGATGATCTATGTATAATTGATGTCTAAATAGTTGTAAAGGTTGAATCATCTTTTACAGATCTGTACACAGGTTCAGTATAGCAAAGGCACGTATACCTACTGGTTCAACTTTTCAAATCTGCGTATACGCAGGTGAACCTTAATAAAAGTGCGTATGCACGCAAGTTTGACACAGTAAAGTAGCGTACACCTCATAAAATATGTTTTAGCTACTTCCGTTTGTTGCTGTAGTGTTCTGGGTTCTGGATTGGTTTCTGGTTACTGTTACTGTATTCTAGTTACAACATTCAGAGAAGTGATTGTTTGATTCAATTTTGGTTGGTGCAAAGGAGATTTGTTGATGCAGATATATTTGATGTTTGATTGATTTTATTGATGGATCTAGTCTGAAAATTTATGAAACGTGGTCCCTGGAAGGAAAGAGAAGGTTATAGCCTTTTGTAGGTCAACACCTATGTACTAGTAAACACATCAGCTAGTACAAGAGCTAAGGGGTTTGTAGCTCCCTTCCAGGAAAAGTTGGAGAACGAGAGAAGGTTGTAGCCTTCTGCAGGTAGAAGCCTGCGTATTGGTATAAGGTTGCACCAGTACAAAATTTGTAAAAAGAAGTTTCTTATTAAAGAAAGATAGAGACGATTGCAACATGTGGTTTTCACCCACATTGGGTTTCCACCTTATATCTTGTGTTTATGTGTGTGATTTCCTGTTCTGTTTACTGCACCTAATTACTGTTTTACGGTTCTGATACACAGATTAAAGATCAAATAACTAAATTATAAGTCTGCAGGGTATACGCTGGTTTCTCTAAACACAATTGTGTATACACGCAAGTTTCATTAAGTATATAGATCTGTTTATGGAAATGAAATATTGTTAAATTGTTAATATTGATTCACCCCCCCCTCTCAGTATTATTTCCAACAATTGGTATCAGAGTAGGTCCTTCAGAAGAAGCTTGATCGCTTGAAGGAAGATCTATCATCATGGGCAGCTACGAAAGAGAGGGATCCATTAGACCACCAATCTTTGATGGGAGAAACTTCATCTATTGGAAGGTAAGAACCACAACCTATCTTCAATCTCTTGGAATAGATGTTTGGGAAATCGTGGAAGGAGGATATACCTTTCCAGTAGCAATTCCTACAGATACAACACGTAAAAAGCAGCATGAAACAAATTCCAAGGTTGTCAATACACTTTTGGTGAGTTTGTCACAGCCAGAATTTGTCAACGTTATGCAACTCAAAACCGCCAAAGAAATATGGGACAAGATCGTTCTAAGCTATGAAGGAGACAATCAGGTAAAATGTGCAAAACGACAATCTCTCAGAATTCAATATGAAAATCTCAAAATGCACAATGATGAAAGTATAGATCATTAGTTCCTTCGTATAGATGAGATTGTTAATCGCATGAAAAATTTGGGTGAAGAGATAAAAGAAGTTACTTTAGTTGAAAAGGTTTTAAGGTAATTGTCTTCTAAGTTTGAATCAAAGGTTTCTGCCATAGAAGAAAAGAAAGATCTTTAGAGTATGACTATGAGACAGCTGCATGGAATCCTAACTGCTATTGAAATGAGAAAAGGAGGTCCATCAGATATGAGAGAAGCCACATTCAAGGCTTCAGGAAGAGAAGAGCTCAATGAATCGGGACACATTCCAGAAAGTGAGGAAGAAGCAAACTTTGTCAAGAACCTTCAACAGGGTTATGGAAGATTCAGAGGTAAACTACCTTTCAAATGCTTTGCTTGTAGAAGAGTTGGTCACTATGCAGCCAAATGTCCTCATAAGGATAATCTTGATAAAGGTGAGGAACCGGTTAAATGGAATAGAAAATAAAATGTAAGTAAGAAGAGCTACTATACACATGAAGAAAGCGATGGATTATCAAATAGTGATGAAGATGAACATGGTAATGATTATAGAGTTTTGATGGATTTTGAAGATGATGATTTCTTGGATGCTTTAGATGAAGATGGTCTCTATGAAGAAATTTCTAAACTTAAAATCTGTTTAGAAGAAAAGAGTATGATTATAGATACTTTGACATTCCAACTTGCTGAAAGGGAAAAACACAACGAAAAGTTAGAATGTGAAATTGTGGGTCTTAGAAAAGATATTGAGAAAACAAGAGCTCTTAATCTTAGATTTGCTAAAGGATCTGAAACTTTAGATGAAATTATCAAAGTGCAACGTTCTCCTCTGATAAAGACAGGTCTTGGATATACTGAAGAAGCATCTCAAGCACAGAGGCCATCCACCTCCAAAAGCGATCTTGATGCAGCAAGGAGAAGTGAACAGGTTGAAAATCATCAGCAAAGGCATAAAGCAGATCACCAGGTAAATCGGGTTCAATATACTTCAAGGATGAACAGAAGCTACAACCAACCACAGGTAAATCATTCTCAATTTGCTTCAAGAATGAATGTCAATGGAAACTACAATCACCAGGTCAGTAGATTCGATAATCGCAGGAATTTCTTCAATGGCCAATGTTTCTCATGTCATAAATTTGGACACAAAGTTGCTCAATGTGTATCTTATAAGACCATCATGACTAGAGAAGCACGAAATCAAAGGAATGTGACTGGGATCATGAAAAGGACCTACAATAACTTTTTTGCTCTTGAAAATGAAATAGAATTCTCTATCTGTAACAACTTCGGTCATGAAGACTCTGAATGCAGGGGTAAGTTTTGTCAAACATCTTAGAAGGAGAAAGCTTCATTGGGTCCCAAAACATGGAGAAAGAAAGAACCACAAACAAAAATATGTGGGATAGCCTTGTATGTACAAGGATAGGAAAATCAGTGGTACGTCGATAGTGGATGCTCGAAATACATGACAGGTGATAAACAAAAACTTCAGTCATATAATGCCTTAGAAAAGGAAAAGAAGGTCTCATTTCGTAATGACACTCTGACAGTCATAAAAGGTAAAGGTTCTGTTCTCTTAAAATAAAAGATTAAAGCTAGGAATGTTATGTATGTTGATGGTCTAAACCATAATCTATTAAGTGTCAATCATGTTAGTGTCAATGTCTTCACACTTCCATCAGTGATCAAATTGTTGTTTTGCACGCATATTAGGTGTCTCATTCGATCAGCCGCATTCCATTAGGTCATGAATCAACTAATGGTAGTGGTTTCATTTTAGTTTCCCTCATGTCATATACCTGTTGGCTTGTTCAAAACCTTTTTTCAGTCATTTATAGTCATTTAAGTTCATTTCATTCAATTTTAGGGTTTAGTTTCACTAGGTCTTAGGGTTTGTCATCATGGTCATCCAAATTTGAATAAAAATGTCAGCAGGCACATGAGGAGGATAAATAGGTTCATAAAATCATAAATTTACTTCTGATATGCTTCATAAATCTTTTTTACCTCAAAACTCTGTTTTGAAGTGAAAACAGAGTTTTTCCATTTTTTGTAAAAAAATTTCATGTAATTTAAGTGTTTCTATATGTAATAAGCTTACCAGCTGTTCTTGGTCACCTTGCCAACTCCTGCCACTGCAAAAAAAAAACACCAAGACATCAATACATCAAAGTGCCAAGAAAAAGTCAAACTTCAAATTGAAAAACAAAGTTTTTGAAAAAGTGACTAAGACTTTGTAAAAGTGGGTTTGCAATGAAGAAAAATTAAATTGCATCATATATAAAGCAAATTCATGCTAGCTACTCATTTCATTGTGCAAAAAGTCAAGTGGAGAAACAAAATTGCGTTTTGAAGGGAAATTGAACAAAAGAGGAAGAAAACCCGGATTTTGCAGCAAATTTGCCTGGCACTACGCATCAGAGGGTTCGCACTATGCATCAGATCGGCGCTGCGCATCAGACAACTTTTCTCTGTGTAAAATTACACAAGCGCTGCACATTGGGCCCAGTGCGCTACGCATTGGCCAGGGAAGCTCCAAACTCACTCAAATTCATCCCAAATTCTCTCAAATATTGAATTTACCTCCTACAAGTAAGTGTTCATCTATCTTGAGCTGAAATAATTCTTCTTCATGTTTTGTTCATGAGTTTTGCTTCCTAAAATCAAAACCCTAGCTTGCCTTCATACTTTTTCACCTCATTGCAAAAATTTCACCTCATTGAAAAACCAACATCCTTTGTCCCTTTTACCAAACTTTATTGCACTAAAACTACCCATTGATTCCATTTTCCCTTTCCCTATTCCCCTAAAAACCTAATCCCCTTTATTAAACCCTAAGTTCCTCATAAGTCAAAACCCTAGTTTCCCAAATCTTTCCCTCCATTCCCCTACTCCACTTCATTACTATTGTTCCATTTGCAAAATCTCTTCATACTCATCTTCTTTGTCCCCACCCATTATCATTGTTCACCATATCATCATCACATTACATCATTAAAAAAAGCATGGAAAGAAGCAGTGAATCAGATTTTGAAGAGGACACACTTAGTGATAGCTCAAGGGAAAGAAATGTGTAGTCCAGGGAAAGAAATGTGTAGTCCAGGAAGCCTCACAAAGGTGGAAAAATCATTAGGGAGGAACCTATCAGCATGAGTGAACTCCTTACTTGCCCACTAGCCACCACATGTTTTAGATATCAATCCTGTTTTGAGTTTTGTGAAATGGTTGAGAGCATCAAATATCACTATGAGTTAGCAAGGCAGTTTGTGATAGAAATGGATAACAATATGGTGCATCTTACTGGGGTCAACTTCACTCTTTCACCAACTATCATTGCAGAGGCCACGAGAATTCCAGATGTAGGGGAAAGGTGGAACAAGAGGAAAAATATTAGTAAGCAACATTATGAGCCTTATATCAAGGCCAAGTACCATGGTAAACTTAGCAGGGTGTTTCCTTTCAAATTCTTGGAGGACTGGTATGTTCCACTCATGAAACTTATCATCAAATACTTTACATGTGAGGGTAGGTTCTCCAGACTTTATGCCTACCACATCAGATTGCTTATGCACTTCACCAGGGTCAGAATGATGAGCATTCCTTATTTCATATGTAAAAACATAGAGAGGATGACAGTGATTGCAAAAAGAAAACCATATCCACAGCAACTCAATAGTATTTATCATTTTTCTGTCATCAAAATTGTTGTTTTGCATCAGCTCACTCAGTTGGGAGTGCCATGGGAAACTTTCATTGCCCATGAGTGCTTCAAGGGGCCTCAAATATTTTCAGATCCTCAAGAGGAAGGTGAACCTTCTAGGCAACAAAAGGAGCCTGAAAATAAAACAGAGGAGGTTCCCGTTCTTGTGTTTGTCACTTATGAAAGAGGCACTAGAATGCTCTTTGCAGCTGCCAAGCGAGTACTATCTGCACCAGGGCTGGAAGGGGTCTCGTTTTCTTCACTAGACCACAGGCAAATGTTATCTTCACCGAGGGTGAAAGGGGCTTTTCCTTCTTCTCCAGCTAAACAAGTACAGGGCAGAGATAAAGGAAAGCAAAAGATGCATGAGAAGAGCCCTCCTGAAGGGCAAGACAGAGATTTTGTTTTGATTGAGGAGGATGTCACTGATTTGGGCTCTCAAAGCTCAAGACTCAAGGACATGATTATCAAAGAGAAGGAGGCTGAAATAAAAGCCTTATCACTTAACCTTGAGAGGGCCAAATGGATCATCAACTTTCTTGAGTAGGAAAACAAGCAACTGACAGATAAGCAAGCTATTATGGAGCTGCAAATGATTAGAGAAAATAGGCAAGAGGCAAAGAAAAGAAAGATCAAGATGACCTCCCTTGCGCAATAAAGTGAGGATGACCAAGAATCATGGTTGGAAAGAGCAAACATTCACCTTGATAAATTGCTTGAGAAAGCCAACAAAGAGAAGAAAATGTTGTGCCATATGGCCTATTACTACCTAACCTGGAACAAGATTTGCAAAACAAGGGTAAAGAGGCTAAAAGCCAAGTTAAGGAGAGCCTTGAGGGCCAAAAAAGAACATGATAAACTCAAAATTTTGGCTGAAGCTTCATTAGATCAGAAAAGAACTTAATGAGGTTGCCTCTTGCCAAATTTGAGAAAATTTTGGGAACTTTTTGTCATTTTTCAATTTTGTAAATTAAAACACAGGAAATTTTCGCTGATGCACAGCGACACCGGCGTTGCGCATTGAATTGGCTCACTCTTTTGCCAAATGGCTTGTGGTTTTGGATTCAGCATGAAAAAACAATGAAACCCAGAAAGTTTCATAAATTTTGGAGAAGATCTGGGTCACTTAAAGGGAAAAAAACACCTAAACAATGCTCTCTCTGCCACTTTTTGGACCCACAGGAAGCAGTCTTGGGAGAAATGATTTTTGAAGGGGAAAATCAACTCCAAATCAGAAAATTCAAAGTGTTCCAAAAACTAGACAGGAAGAGCTTTCCAACAAGCTATCTTGGGCTTGATTTGGTGAAGTGAAAGGCCTCAAAAAGCAGCCTTGAAGCGGCGCTATGCATCAGGCTTAGGGTGCTGCACATCAGGCAAATTTTTTGCCAATTTTGCCTAAAACTCAGAATTTCGCCCAGTTTCTTCAGTGATTGACTTTTCTTCCTTTCTTGGTAAATGTATGCATGGTAAATGATGTGTTTGATGTAAATGTTGATGAAAATCACCTCATAGGGTAGATACATCAAGTTCCAAGTGGTTTTGAACTATAATGAATTGGTTTCCTAAGTTTTAGAGGCAAGCTGTTCCACTACCTATATTCTTGTTCTTAGTTTAGATATGGTTGAAACCACCCCTTTCTCATGGATTCGACCCTGATAGCTAGCATGAGTGGTTTCCTTGCCTATATTATGTAATTTCTTAGTCATTTGTAAAGGTTGGACTTTGGTAGAAGTGTTGGACTCACTGAACATTTTGTATCAGCAGTTTGGCAAGGAATAAAACCAAGTTTCACAACTATTTTTGTGGGATTCTTGTGACAGTGAGTTTATGTATTGTTTCTTCTTTGTAATGAGTTTTTCTGATGTTTTATATGTATCCACATCTCTCTCTTTCTTCTAAACTAAATGAATCAAGGTGAATAGACAAAATACACTAAATTTACAGTGCTTTGTCTTGGGAATGCATTTAGTTTTCAATGTTTTCACTGTTTGAAGAGGATTCATAGTTTCTTATGCCCTCCTCAACTCCTCAGCTATCTTACTCTACCATCTCAATCCATTGTTAGTACATAAACATTTGTCTACCTTGCCCCACAGAACATGATGTATCCCTAAGTTGATTTCTCGGACCCAATTTGCCTTCTCCAATTGATCCAGCAACCAAAACCTAAAATCAAACCAGAAACCCTAATCTACTATACCTAGCCTAAAATCAACTTTCATTTCAGTCATCTCAAGTCCTAATTGCCAGTATCCTATTTGAGATTGACAAGGAGAGAGTCCTTTCCCGACCTGGTAGGGCTAGTTACCAGGTTAAGCGTGGTTTGATGTTACCCTAGACCTGCCTTGCTTTATCCTGAGGTAGATTTAGGCACTAACAAGTCAAATGTGTGATAAAGGAAATGAGGTAGTATTTCGATCAAATGGATGTGTTGTCTGTGAGCTTGATACAGGAGAAATAGTGATCAAAGGTGTAAGAACTACAAACAACTTGTACATATTCAAGGGGGGACAACAATAGTGCTACCTAAGCAAAAACAATGAACATTGGTTATGGCACAGAAGATTGGGGCATCAAAGTTTCTCTCAAATAAGAAAAGCATGCAAATACCGGGCTGTTCATGATCTTCCTGATATCATCATTCTAGAGAATACAATATGCAAATCATGTCAATTTGGTAAGCAAACCAGAGCACATTTCCTTGAGAAGGAAGGATTAGCTAGTAAGCCTCTTGAACTTGTTCACACTGATTTATGTGGTCCATCTAGGAAAAAGTCACGTTGTGGAGAAGAATACTTTATATTGTTCATTGATGACTTTTCCAGAATGTGTTGGATAGGACTTCTAAATCATAAAGACGAAGCATTCAAAAAATTCAAAGCCTTCAAAGCTTTGGTTGAAAATGAATCAGATCGCAAAATCAAATGCCTCAGGTCTAATCGAGGTGGGGAATTTACCTTGGATAATTTTTTTGACTTTTGTGAAGAACATGGAATAAGAAGGGAATTCTCAACTGCAAGGACTCCTCAGAAAAATGGAGTGGTAGAAAGGATGAATAGAAATGTTCAACAAATTGCTCGTTCTATGCTTGATGAGTCTGGAACTCCTGCAACCTTATGGGGTGAAGCTGCATTTGCTGCCGTCACTATTCTCAACAAAAAAAAACGTCCGAGTAAACAACACTCAAACTCCTCATGAACTTCGGTATGGTAAGACCCCTACTGTAAAATACTTCAAAGTGTTTTGAAGGAAATGTTACATCAAAAGGACTGATGAAAAACTTGGCAAGTTTGAACCTAGAGCAGATGAAGGCATTCTCCTTGGTTACTCTTCCCGAAGTAAAGGATATAAGTGTTATAATAAAAGACTTGGGAAAATTGTTGAAAGTATTGATGTTGTGGTTGATGAAGCAGGAAAAAATCCAAAGCTGGTTAAAACCAAAGATTTTGAGGAAGATGAGGATTATCCTTCCACATCAAATCAAACTAATTTTGAAGAAGAAACCTATGAGGCACCAGAAGAACAGATAAGGGTAGAATAAAAGACTCCATCTAGGTATGTTTAGAAGAACCATCCAGAGACTCAAATTTTAGGGCAGAAAGAGGAAAGTTTGCAAATGAGAAGAACTATTACAGAAGCTGGAAGTTATCTAGCATTGCTTTCCTTCGTCAAACCGCAAAATTTAAATGAAGCATGAAAAGATAAATGTTGGGTAAAAGCCATGAATGAAGAACTTGAGCAGATTGAAAAGAATAATACATGGGAATTGGTTGCTAGACCTAATGATAAGAATGTCATAGGAACCAAATGGATATGCAAAAACAAACTGAATGAAAATGGAGAAGTTATTAGAAACAAGGCCAGACTTGTTTGTAAAGGGTATGCCCAACAAGAAGGTATAGACTTTGAAGAAACTTTTGCACTTGTTGCTAGACTTGAAGCCATAAGAATGTTCCTTGCTCTTTCTAGTTTTCAGAAGTTCAACGTATATCAAATGGATGTGAAATCTGCCTTTCTAAATGGAGACTTAGAAGAAGAAGTATATATTGAGCAACCAGATGGATTCATCCTTGGAAATGATCCAAAAATTGTATGCAGACTCAGAAAGGTTCTCTATGGTCTAAAACAAGCTCCAAGGGCATGGTATTATCGTCTTGACAAATACCTCCATCAACAAGGTTTTTCAAAAGGATCAGCTGATAGCAATCTATACATAAAAATTGACAATGATAAATTGATAATACTTGTTGTATATGTTGATGCTATCATCTTTGGTAGCAATGAAGAAGCCATGAGTCAAAACTTTGCTTTGGTAATGCAAAAATAATTTGAAATGTCCCTGCTTGGTGAGCTCACATATTTTGTTCGTTTACAAGTTCAACAAATAAAGATGGTATTTTTCTATCACAAACCAAGTACCTCAAGCAGATCTTGAAGAAATATGGCATGGAAGATTTGAAACTAGTATGTACTCCTATGGTAATAGGATGCAACCTCAGCGCAAATGATGAATCAACAGTAGTACATCAACCAACCTATAGATCCATGATTAGTAGTCTGGTTTATCTAACAGGTACCCGACCAGACATCATGCATGCAGTGGGAATAGTTGGAATATTCCAAGCAAATCCAAAGGAAGCACACCTTTAGGCAGTCAAAAGGATTTTCAAATATCTTCAAGGAACACAAAACTTTGGTTTAAGGTATCCTAGAGATACATATCTTACACTTCATGCATATATAGATGCAGATTGGGCAGGAAGCGTGGATGACAGAAAAAGCACTAGTGATGGTGCATTCTTTATGGGTTACAGATTAGTGTCTTGGTTTAGCAAGAAACAAAGTTCAATTGCATTATCTATAGCTGAAGCAGAATATGTGGCTGCTGCATCTTGTTGCACACAACTCCTTTGGATGATGCAAACATTGCAAGACATTCAAATCACATGTACTCCACCCATCTCCATTCTATGTGATAATACAAGTGCAATTAGTATTTCAAAGAATTTAGTCATGCATTCCAAGACCAAGCACATACATATCAAATATCATTTTCTCCGGGACAAGTGCTTGAACAAAAGGTCAAATTGGAGTATGTTACCTCCAAGGAACAGGTTGCTGATATATTCACCAAACCACTACCCAAAGAGACATTTGAATACCTCAGACAGAAGCTGGGGGTAGTTGATGCATCATCCCGTCGTTGAAATTTATATGTTTTAGAGAACAGTGGTTGTACGCGAGCTTTATGAAGTGTATCTGCGCACATACGCTGGTTGTTGTGGATACAGTTGCGTATATGATGGTTTCAAGAATATCAGTGGGCTAGCCTCAGGATGAAAAGAGTCTGATATTGGTCTGACAGTGATCATCTGGCACAGGTTTAGGGGGATCATATACTTCTAATAATGCATTGTTGGCATTATCTTAGAAGATCTTGGTACAATTCATAGTTGTTTTGGATTCAGGTGGAACAAGTGCAGAGGGAAATCATGGTTGCTGGTCTAGATGGTGATTGACAGATGCTGTAGATGATAGTTGCTGATGACTATCATAGTCTTGTCTTAGATATTTTGTCTCTATGTCATTTATATCTTTTATTTTCAAGGTCATGTAACGACCTATTTTTTCCCACTATGCTTGGGATGGATGACGTAATGTTCTTGTTTTATCATGTATAAACTTTTGGTGTATCCCCACTTGATTAGGTGGATGAGTTAATCTTGGTATATCCCCACTTGGTTGGGATATGGATGTATGTATGAGTATTTGGTGAAAGGAAGGTCATTTATGATGTATAGAGTCATGTTCTTCTTGTAGAACATATTTTTGCAGACCTTGCTTACAGTCAGGGGGAGGATGGACAACACACTTCAGTAGATTAGAGATTTCATCATGTACTCAGGGGGAGCATAACCCTTTGCCCTTGATGACAAAGGGGGAAAGTGACTTGGGGTTGCCATCAAGTCCAAAGGGGGAGATTGTTGGCATTATGACAGAGGTTTGGCGCTATGACACATGTGCTGTCCTTTATGGCAACTCACTTGGCAACTCACTCAGATGACAGATCACAGTTCAGGCTCACAGAATGAAGGAAAAGGAGGTATCCATAGGTTCCCCTTAACCAAGCCACGTATACACACGGGTTCACAGACCAAAAGGTGTGTATGTGTATACATGCACTTTCATGCAAGGAAAAGCGCGTACATGTTGGAAAACTTAGTTTTGGTCCGTGGTATTTGGTCCTTGGTTTTTTCACCCTCGGTATTGGTCCAAGGTATCTTTTCCGAAGTGTTGACCCCAGGTATTTGGTCCAAGGTATTGATTCTAAGTGGTTTTGGACCATGGTATTGAGTAAGGCCTAAGACTATAAAAGGAGAAGGAGATCATTAGGCAAAGGCACTCAAGTATTGAATATCTTATGAAGAGAAAGATCTAGAATACTGGTCTTTGGGTAATGGTGCATAGCTAGATCTGAATCAAGGAGGAACCTGAGCACTTGAAGAAGCATAAGTTCTATTGATGGCTTAAGATATTAAGGCTTGAAGAGAAGTATATTTGTGTGATTTTGATCTTTTATCTAAATAATTGGCACATGTCGTAATCTATAAATCTAATGATCTGGGTATAATTGATGTCTGAATAGTTGTAAAGGTTGAATCACTTCTCTGAATGCTGTAACCAGAATACAGTGACAGTAACCTCATAAAATATGTTTTAGCTACTTCTGTTTGTTGCTGCAGTGTTTTGGGTTCTAGATTGGTTTCTGGTTACTGTCACTGTATTCTAGTTACAACATTCAGAGAAGTGATTGTTTGATTCAGTTTTGGTTGGTGCAAAGGAGATTTGTTGATGCAGATATATTTGATGTTTGATTGATGTTATTGATGGATCTAGTCTGAAAATTTATGAAACATGGTCCCTGGAAGAAAAGAGAAGGTTGTAGCCTTCTGTAGGTCAGCACCTACGTACTAGTAAACACATCATCTAGTACAAGAGCTAAGGGGGTTGTAGCTCCCTTCCAGGAAAAGCTGGAGAACGAGAGAACGTTGTAGCCTTCTGCAGGTAGAATCCTGCGTACTGGTATAAGGCTGCACTAGTACAAAATTTGTAAAAATAAGTTTCTTATTAAAGAAAGATAGAGACGATTGCAGCAGGTGGTTTTCACCCACATTAGGTTTCCACCTTATATCTTGTGTTCATGTGTGTGATTGCCTATTCTGTTTACTGCACCTGATTACTGTTTTATGGTTCTGATACATAGATTAAATATCAACTAACTAAATTATAAGTCTGTAGGGTATACGCTGGTTGCTCTAAACACAGTTGCGTATACACACAAGTTTCATTAACAGAAGTAGCGTATATAGATCTGTTTATAAAAATGAAATATTGTTAAATTGCTAATACTGATTCCCCCCCCCCCCCCCCCCCCCCCCCCCCCTCTCAATATTATTTCCAACACCGCCAACATCATAGGAGGAGTGAGAAGGACTATTTTCCATAGGGATTCAAGAAATCCAAGCCTCCTACTTTTGATGGTGAGATGACTAAATTAGAATATGTAGAAGCATGGTTGCATCAAATGAGGAATTTTTTCAGACTTCATGATTACTCAGTGAATATGAGGGCCAAGATAGCTACTTTTAGTGTCAAAGGAAAAGTAAATATCTAGTGGGAAGATGATAATCATGTCAGAGGCATTAGGGAAGAGAAGTTGACCGGGGAAGAATTTGAAAGATTATTAAAAAATAAGTGCATGCTTGAGAGATATTATGATGGAAAGTTCAAGGAATTGAGCTCAACATGGGTTCCATGTCATATGAAGAATATACAACCAAATTTCTAGAGCTATTGAGATATGTGCCATATCTCAAGGATGAGAAAGTAAAGATTCAAAGGTTCATCATTGGATTTCCATTATCATTCAAGGACAAGATTAGGTTTTATGATCCTTAGTCATTGGAGGAATCCACCAAAAAGTTCAAGCATTGTTATGAACAATCAAAGTGAAATCTTGAGTTAAAGCATGATTGGAGGGCTAGCGAGAAGACTAAAGGAAAATGGAACAAGAAGCAAGGAAGATCTCATGATGCAAGTGAGAAGGAAAATGTGGTCCCACATAAGAAGTCCAATGCAATGGAGAAAGGACATGGGTCTCAACCTTTGGAGTAGAAAAACAAAGGCAATGTCAAAGAACCATTGAAGTGTTGGATTTGTGGTAGAGATCATCACAAGAAGGATTATCCATTGTATGAGGGTGGCAGGTCTTAGATCTAAAGTTCTCAGGAGGTGTAGACATTTTAGGATGCAGGTTAGAGCATTTCCTAGATTTATGCAGTAGTTGATAACATGACAGTAGACCATCAGGAATCCATTATCAAGAGGGAAGGTAAGCTTTGTGATCAAGTTGTTACTATTTTCATTGATCCATGATCAAATTATAGCTATATTAGTTATGACCTGGTGGATTAGTTTCCTTTGAATAAGGAAGTGCATGCTAAATCTTGGTTGGTGCAGTTGGCTACATGTACCAAGAGAAGAGTTCACCATTAGGCAAAATATCGTGCATTTGAGCTTAATGGCATGCCTACATCAAAAAATCTAATTTTTCTTCCTCTCGGTGCATATAACATGTTATTGGGTACGGATTGGCTATTTATTCACAAGACCAAGGTAGAATTATATGAAAATACCATTGAGTTCCTGGATAAGGATGGAGAAACTAATGCCTTGCAAAGAAAGAAGAAGCCTACATTAGTGAGGATGGTTATAATCATGCAAGCTAAGTATAGCTGCAATAAATGATGCTTATTGTTTGTAATTAATGTTTTTAGTGACAAAGGGATGGATGATGAGGATGGTGAATTATTGAGGAGGTATCCTATCTTGCAATAGTTCCAATATGTGTTTCCTATAGATATTCCGGAGCTTCCTCCTCATGGAGAGGTGAATTTATCTATTGAGTTGATGCCAGGAGCAACACCATCATCTAAGGCACCATATAGGATAAGCACTCCCGAATTGGTGGAATTGAAGTTATAAGTTAAATAGATGCTTGATAAGGGATACATAAGGCCAGGTGTATCTCCTTGGGGTGCACTAGTGTTGTTTTTAAAGAAGAAGGATGGTATTCTCAGATTGTGCATTGATTATAGGCAATCGAATAAGGTGACCATCAAGAACACGTATCCATTGCCTCAGATTGATGTTCTGTTTGATCAGCTGAAGCGAGCTATAGTATTTTGAAATATTGATCTATGATCAGGATATCATCAGGTGCACATCAAAGAAGATGACATCTATAAGACTACATTTCATACAAGGTATGGGCACTATAAGTTTGTGGTGGTTCCTTTTTGGTCTTACCAATGCTCCGTCCACTGTCATGTTTATGTTGAATAGTGTGTTCGTCCCTTACCAAGATAAGTTTGTGATTTTCTTTGTTGATGATATATTGGTCAATTTGAATAATCAGGAAGAACATGCAGAGCATTTGGCAACAACGTTGAGATTATTGAGATAGCATAAGTTGTTTGCCAAGCTCAACAAGTGTAGTTTCTTTCAGAATTAGATTCATTACTTGGGACATGTTGTTTCCAAGGATGGGATAAAAGTGGATCCATAGAATATTATGGCTATCTTGGAGTGGCCAAATCTGAAGAATGTGAATGAGGTAAGATCATTTATGGGACTAGTAGGTTATTACAAGAGGTTTATCATAAACTTCTCCAAGATTGGCTACCCTATCACATATTTGGAGAGGAAAGGAAAGATGTTTGAATGCACTCCTTAATGTGCAGATAACTTTGATTAGTTGAAGTGATTTCTTACCAATTCTCAAGTTTTGAGGATTGAAAATATTGAAAAGGACTTTGTGGTTTGTACCATTTCCTACAAGAAGGGACTTGGTTGGGTCCTAATGCAGGAGGGGGAGGTGGTTTTCTATGATTCACAGAAGTTGAATGAGCATGAGAAAAACTATGTGACTCATGATTTTGAGTCGGAAAATATCATTCAGCATTAAAGATGTGTCGAAATTATCTCCTTTGCAGGTAGTTCATTTTCATGAGTGATTATAGTGGAATGAGGTGCTTGTTTGACCAACCCAATTTGCATACAAGGCAAGCTAGATGGTTCGCTACTCTTAGTGACTTTGACTTTGAAATCAAGTATTAAAGGCAAGGAGAACCAGGTTGTTGATGCTCTCATGATCCGAATTTAAATAGGAATGCAAAAAATTAAAATTATAACCATACATACAGAGATGCAACAAAAATAATACTTCATTTCATTAATGTAAAAATACTGAAATATGCTTACAAATAGAAAAGGAAATAAACTAGCTAGGGCGATGGTAGCTTATCTCTAAGAAGAGATGTGGCAGCTACATGCCTTTGAACTGTCTTAAAATAAGGCTCAAAGGCTTATTTATTGTTGAGAAACGATGGAAAATCCTAAACATCTAAAAACCTAACCCTAGGAGATGAAGCGCCAAACTATGGGCCCCGTTTTGGGTAAATTGGTACATCAACTTCCTAGGGTCGTAACTTTGGCATATGATCTCTGTTTGACGCGCACAATACCTCTTTAGAAATATCTATTCAAGGACTACAACTTTGGGATGAGAAACATCGGTCCATGGACCCATGTTTCTCCCAGGTTTCCCAAAAAATGTCGTTTAGGGCCTCAAAATGGCTCCGGAAGTTGAGGACCCAAAAAATTGCTAAAAATAGTAAATTGTGCTACAATTAAGGAAACTAAAAAACTGAAAGAAACAATGGTGGGGGTCTAAGTGGAATTGGCGAGTGGCCACTAATATCCACCTGGATCATTCCTTCCCCCTTAGGAATGAATGGTCCCCATTGCATTGAGTTCCTCCATGAGATGAGGAAACTTCTACTGAACTTGATCCCTAGAGAGCCACTTGCCTTGGTGAAGGAGTTGGCCTGCTTTGACAACTCAATACAGTTGGATCTTCTCCTGGCGAGTCTGCTTGATATGCATGTCCATGATCTGATCAGTTGCAGCTTGTTCCATGCAATATGGATTTAACTCTGTTGGTGTGAGCTATTCTGTAATGTCGGATGTGTCTAGTAATGATGGAAAGTATGGTCGAAGGCAGTCCACATTGAGCACTAGGTGTAGGCCAAGGAATGGGGGAATGCTGGGCTCAAATACATTGTCTCCCATAGCCTTGGTAATGGTGTAAGGACCATATCAGAGTGGTCTAAGTTTTTGATAGGCTCTGGTAAGGTGTTCCTTTTGCAAATGCAACCAGACTTTGTGGGCCCTCTGAAACTTGTGTGGCACTCGATGTTGATCATGTCGTTGCTTATACTTGGCATTTGATTTCTCCAGAATGTCATGAACCTGCTGGTGGATATGTTGGATGTTCTCAATGAAGTTTTTTCCTTATCTGTTTTGAACTGGACATGATCCGAATATGCCTGAGTAGTTGCAAATGTCATGGCCACATCAATGGGACATAGTGGCTGGAATCCCAAGCCCACCTGAAAAGGGTTGTTGCCAGTCAAGCTGTGGAGATCCCAATTATAGTTGTGCTGAACATAGGCGAGGCTCTCATCCCATGTGTGTGGCTTCTTTGAGTTGTACATGTGCATAATATGTACGATCATCCTATTGACAACCTCTCTATGGCCATCAGTTTGGGGATGGAAGGCTGTGGACTTAATGAGTTTGGTGTCCAGCATCGACTAGAGACGGGACCAAAATTTACTGAGGAACCTGCTATCCCGATCTGAGATGATAGACTGTGAGATCCCAAAGTGTACCCACACTCGTTCAAAGAAGAGTTTAGCAGTGGCTTCTGTTGTGATATTCTTCTTGCAGGTTGCCATAATGGCCATCTTCAAGAACCTATCGACGACCACAAAAACAAAGTCATTTCCATGCTTAGTAGAAGGAAGACCTAACATGTAATCCATGGAGATGGATTCCCAAGTTCGACTAGGGGTAGGCAGTGGGGAATAGAGGCCTTGCTTCTTGATGGTCAGTTTGGCAATGTCGTAGGTAGTGTAGGATCTGATGTACTTCCCAACATCTTGTCGAAGATTTGGCTAATAGAAATACTTCTACAGTGCTACCACTATTTTCTCGACCCCTAAATGCCCATCAACTCGACTGTAGTGTTATTCCCAAATCATCTTGGCATGCTCGCTTGAAGGAATACAAAGGTGACCCAGGTGGCATAACAGGGCATCTTGGAGTTGAAAATCTAGAACATGCTGACCATCCAAGAGTTTCTGGTATGTGTGGACCATCAAAAGTCTCGTGCCCACAAGAGTTGAGCACCGTGGTTAACGCCATGATCGGTGGTCGACTGAGGCAATCTGCAACATTATTGGTGCTGCCCTTCTTATACTTGATATTCAAATGGCACTGTTGCAGGTATGAGGACCACTTCTGATGGCGATCATTCTGCAACTTCCCTTGGGTCTATATGAACTGCAGGGGCTGGTGGTCTGTGTGGATGACCGTTTCCTTCCCCAAAATTTAATATATCCATTGTCGGAAGGCCTGCACAATGGAGTACATGTCTTTGTCATAAGTGGGATACTTCCGGATTGTCTGAAAGTGTCTCAATGTGATATGGCACTGGATGCCTGTGTTGAGTAAGGACTACCCCAATAGCATAGTCAGAGGCATCTGTCTCGATTTAAAATAGTTGTTGCAAGTCTGGTAATATGAGCACTAGTGCTGAGCAGAGTCAATGTTTCAACTCTGTGAATGCCTTCTATTGTGGTTTAGACCAAAACAATTTTTCTTTCGCTCCTCCCTTGCTGACTTGAATCAAGGGCTAAGTGATATGAGAAAATCCCAACACGAACCTGCGGTAGAAGTTGGCGAGACCCAAAAAGCTACGGAGCTCTGTCAGAGTGGTTGGAGATGGCCAATCCCGAATGACTTAGATATTGGTTGGATCCTCATGCACTCCCTATTCATCAATAATGTATCCTAGATACTGAACCTGGGTCATGCCAAAAGTGCATTTCTCCAAATTGGCACATAACTTGTGTTGTTGCAGTGTTTGGAGAACCTGTCAGATGTGGTGGACGTGCTCAACCCAACTCTGGCTGAAGATTAGGATGTCATCCAAGTATACCACTACAAATGAGTTGGTGAATGGCCGCAATATGTCATCCATTATCCTCATGAAGGTTGTAGGAGCATTCGTCAACCCAAAAGGCATAACCAACCATTTGGAAAGGCCCTCCTTGGCTTTGAAGGCAGTCTTCCACACATCAGAGGTTTTGATTGGTACTTGGTGATATCCTAACTTCAAATCGATCTTGCTGAAATATTTTTCCCTCTTCAGTTGGTCCAGAAGGTCATTAATCTGTGGGATCGGGTACCTATTCTAGACAGTGATCTTGTTTAGCACCCGATAGTCAATACAAGGTCTCTAAGTCCCATACTTCTTCTATACCAACACGATCGGGCTCCGACAAGGCCATGAACTCGGTCGGATGTGACCTTTCTACAACAGCTCCTGAATTTGATTCTTGATTTCATCGTTCTCCAGAACGGAACGCTGATAGATTGGTCCATTGGGCAACAACACACCTGGGGTCATATCGATGGAGTGCTTGACCTGACAGTGCAGAGGAACCCCTGTGAGGGAGGTGAAGATGTCCTCATACTCCTCCAAAAACTTGTCCATCTGTAGTTGTCGTGCAGAGGGGCCCTGTTTGGATTTCCTTGCCACTGTATTCTTCTTTCCTTGATGGCATATCATCAAGAAAACAAATTTCCCTGTTTTTGAAATGAGCTTACTGCATTGTTTTGTAGTAACCAAAGAGATGGCAGTAGGCGGTGCTACCTCCGGTATCCTATACAACTTATTTCCCAAAGTAAAAATAACAAGATGAGGCCTTGATTCATACACAAGATGTCGCTTCCACAAGTATGGTTGGCCTAATAATACATCACAAACATCAAGGGGAGAAATGTCACACAATACCTCATCCATGAAGGGCTTGATGTTGTATGGAAGGCGACACTGCTAGCTCATGTGAAGATCTCGTCCTTGGTGAAGCCACCAGATGGTGTACGGTTGTGGATGTGTTGTGGTTGGTAAGCCTAGCCACTTCATGACCTCTATCGAAATGAGGTTATTTTGGCTCCCGCTGTCGACAATGAATGGTAGCGGGGAGCCCTTTACTCACATCTAGGAGTGGAAGAGGCACTCCTCCTCCTCTGGATTTTCGGGCTCCTCTTTCTGGATCTCCATGGTGGTAATGGTGGCATTGGGCTCCGCATTGATAATCTTATTCCCTTTGTCATTCCCCTTGTCAGGTTCTAACTCAGAGTTGGAACATGCATCTGATTCTGAAGCCTTTATCTCGGCCACCTGTGACTGCTTGGCCCGACACTCACTTGTGTTGTGAGTGGAGCTCTTGTGGAACTCACACCACTTTTCCGTGTCTTTTTTTGGCTTCATGATGCTTTTCTTTGGTTGTGGCTTTGGCGGGTTGTCCTGGGCCACCCCGCCTTTGCTTTGTCCTTTGTTCTGTAGTTTGGGGGCACCTTTCCATTGCTTCGGATTCGCAGATCCAAAGTCTCACTTCTTCTGTTTAAACTTTTTCTCGATCTTGACGACATATCGGTATGTTGTGCCGAGCGAGTAGATGTTCAGGAATTCTATTTCATCCTAGATGTACCTTTGTAGGTAGCCATAGTATTTGAGAACAAAATGCTGCTCCAAATCCTTGATACCCAACTTTGTGCGAAGGATATGAAAAATATTGGTAAACTCCGACACGTCTTGGTCCCTTCCCTGCCGCAGCATGGTCCACTTTATGTATTGATCCTCATAGCTTCCGACAGGGTAGTACTAATCCTTGATGGCAGCCTGGAATGAATTCTAAGTGGGTGTGGCTGAAAATAGTGAGACCGTAATTTCATCCTTCTACTCACAGTAGGTTTCCCACTAGTCCTTGATGTGGGGGGCGACTTTGAGAAGAGAGAATGTAATCTTTTCTCGGTCGGAAAAATCATGAACAAAAAAATACCCTTCTAGCACATTTGGCCATTTGTCTACAGCGTTTTCATCTATCTGACCCTCAAATATGGGAATGTCAAAGTTAACTTGTACCTTAAAGGGTGTGATGCTTCCAGAGTAGCTGCTGGATGTAGATGTGTCGCCTTTGGGTAGCCGCTGAAGGATCTGGGAAAAATTGTCCATCATCGCGTTCCTTTGTCGCTTGAGGGCCTCTTCGAGCAAGATTTTGATAGGATCTCCTGCCCCCTTGTATTTCTTTTCATCTGCCATGGGAGGCTGTCGGGATTTGCGAGGTTAGGCTTGCAAAGGTTCTACCAATTCAAGCCCTAGCTCCTTATATCTCGACCTCGTTGGGGACATGCAAAGAAAGACAGAGAAAGAGTAGACTTCTTTGATACCACTGATCTAGATTTAAACATGAACACAACAAATTACAGATATAACCATACATACAGGTATGCAATAGAAATAATACTTCATTTCATTAATGTAAAAATACTGAAATATGCTTACAAATAGAAATGGAAATAAGCTAGCTAGGGCGATGGTAGCTTATTTTTGAGAAGAGATGTGGTGGCTACATGCCTCTAAACTATCTTACAATGAGGCTCAAAGGCATATTTATTGTTGATAAACAATGGAAAACCCTAAACATTCAAAAACCTAACCCTAGGAGATGAAGCGCCAAACTATGGGCCCTGTTTTGGGTAAATTGGTACATCAACTTCCCAGGGTCATAATTTTGGCATATGATCTCTGTTTGATGCACACAATACCTCGTTAGAAAGATATATCTAAGGAATACAACTTTGGGAAGAGAAACATTGGTCCATGGATGCATGTTACTACCAAGTTTCCCAAAAAACGCCGTTTACAGCCTCAAAACGGCTTCGGAAGTTTAGGACCCGAAAAATTGCTAAAAATAGTAAATTGTGCTACAATTAAGGAAAACGAAAAACTGAAAGAAAAATGGTGGGGGTCCAAGTGGAATTGGCCGGTGGCCACCAATATCCACCTAGATCATTCCTCCCCCCTTACGAAGCAATGGTCCCCACTGCATTGAGTTCCTCCATGAGATGATGAAACTTCTGCTGAACTTGGTCCATGGTGAGCCACTTGCCCTGGTGAAGGAGTTGGTCTGCTTTGACAACTGGATATAGTTGGATCTTCTACTGGCGAGTGTGCTTGATTTTCGTGTCCATGATCTGATCAGTTGCAGCTTGTTCCATGCAATCTGGATTTAACTCTGTTGGTGTGAGTTGTTCTGCAATGCCAGATGTGTCTAGTAATGGTGGAAAGTATGGCTGAAGGCGGTCCACATTGAACAATGGGTGCAGGCCAAGGAATGGGGGAATGCTGAGCTCAAATGCATTGTCTCCCACAGCCTTGGTAATGGTGTAAGGACCATATCAGAGTGATTTGAGTTTCCAATAGACTCCGGTAAGGCGTTCCTTTTTCAAATGCAACAAGACTTTGTCGCATACCTGAAACTCGTGTGGCATCCGATGTTGATCATGTCACTGCTTGTACTTGGCATTTGATTTCTCCTGAATGTTGTGGACCTGCTGGCGAATATGTTGGATGTGCTCAATGAAGCTCTTTGCCTTATCTGTTTCGGACTGTACATGAGCTTAATTTGCCTAAGTAGCTGCAAATGGCATGGCCACATCAATGGGACATAGTGGCTGGAATCCCAAGCCTACATGAAAAGGACTGTGGCCAGTCAAGATGTGGAGAGCCTGGTTATAGTTGTGCTGAACATATGGGAGGCTCTTATCCCATGTGTGTGTATGCTTTGAGTTGTACATGTGTAGAATATGTATGATCATCCTATTGACAACCTCTATCTGGCCATCAGTTTGGGGATGGAAGGCTATGGACTTAGTGAGTTTGGTGTCCAACATTGACCAGAGAATGGACCAAAATGTACTGAGGAACCTGCTATTCTGATATAAGATGATAGACTGTGGGATCCAAAAGTGTACCCACACTCGTTCAAAGAAGAGTTTAGTAGTGGCTTCTGCTATGATATTCTTCTTGTAGGCTACCATTATGGCCATCTTCGTGAACCTGTCGACGACCACAAAAACACGTTTCCATGCTTAGTAGAAGGAAGACCCAACATGTAATCCATGGAGATGGATTCCCAAGGTCGACTAGGGGTAGGCAGTGGGGTATAAAGGCCTTGCTTCTTGATGGTCGGTTTGGAAATGGCGCAGGTAGTGCAGGATCTATTGTACTTCCTGACATCCTGTCGAAGATTCGACCAATAGAAATACTTCTACAGTACTGCCACCATTTTCTTGACCTTGAAATGCCCAGCAACCTGACTCTAGTGTGCTTCCCAAATCATCTTGGCATGCTTGGTTGAAGGAACACAAAGGTGACCCAGGTGGTATAACAGGGCATCCTAGAGGTGAAAATTTGGAACATGCTAACCCTCCAAGTGTGTCTGGTATGTGTGGCCGAATTTTGGGTTGCTTTTGTAGAGAAGTGGCCAATCAGAAGTCTCGTGCCCACAAGAGTTGAGCACGGTGGTTAACGCCATGATCGGTGGTTGACTGAGGAAATCTAAAAATTATTCATGTTCCCCTTCTTATACTTGATATTCAAATGGAACTGTTGCAGGTATGTGGACCACTTCTGATGGCAATTATTCTGCAACTTCCCTTGGGTCTGTATGAACTGCAGGGGCTGGTGGTCTATGTGGATGACCGTTTCCTTCCCCAAAATGTAATGCTTCCATTGTTAGTAGGCATGCACAATGGAGTACATCTCTTTGTCATAAGTGGGATACTTCCAGACTGTGTCTGAAAGTGTCTCATTGTGATATGCCACTGGATGCCCATGTTGAGTAAGGACTGCCCCAATAGCATAGTTAGAGGCATCTGTCTCGATCTCAAATGGTTGTTGCAAGTTTGGTAATACGAGCATTGGTGCTGAGCAGAGTCGATGTTTCAACTCTATGAATGCCTTCTGCTGAGGTTCAGACAAATAGAATTTTTCTTTCACTCCTCCCTTGGTGACTTGACTCAAGGGCCAAGTGATATGAGAAAATCCCAACACGAACTTGTGGTAGAAGTTGGCATGACCCAGAAAGCTGCGGAGCTCTGTCAGAGATGTTTAGGAATTCTATTTCGTCCTGGATGTACCTGTGCAGGAAGCCACGGTATTTGAGTACCAAATACTACTCTGAATCCTTGATACCCAACTTTGTGCGAAGGGTATGAAAAATATTGGTAAATTCTGGCGCATCTTGGTCCCTTCCCTACTGCATCGTGCTCCACTTTATGTATTGATCCTCATAGCTTTCGACAGGGTAGTACTACTCCTTGATGGTAGCCCGGAATGAATTCCAAGTGGGTGTGGCTGAAAACCGTGAGTCCGTACTTTCATCCTTCTGCTTGCAGTAGGTTTCCCACCAGTCCTTGACATGGGGGCGACTTTGAGAAGAGCAAAAGTAATCTTTTCCCGGCCAGAAAAATCATGAACATAAAAATAACCTTCTAGCACACTTAGCTATTTGTCTACAATGTGTGCATCTATCTGACCCTCAAATATGGGAATGTCAAATTTAACTTGTACCTTAAAGGGTGTGGCACTTCCAGAGTAGCTGCTGGAAGTAGATGTATAGCCCCTGGGTAGCCGCTGAAGGATCTGGGAAAAGTTGTCCACCATCGTGTTCCTTTGTCGCTCGAGGGCCTCTTCGAGCAAGATTTTGATAGGATCTCATGCTCCCTCATCTTTATTTTCATCCGCCATGGGAGGCTACTGAGATTTTCGAGGCTGGTCTTGCAAAGGTTCAACCAGTTCAATCCCTAACTCCTTATATCCCGACCTCGTTAGGGACATGCAAAGAAAGAAAAAGAAAGAGCAGACCGCTCTGATACCACTGATCTAGATTTAAACATGAACGCAACAAATTATAGATATAACCATACATACAGAGATGCAATAGAAATAATACTTCATTTCATTGATGAGCCCCGGTATTGCAACAAGAATGCTGCAACTCCTAAGGCTACCGACTTTAATTATCAACCCGGGGTTCGTACAAACTTAAGAGGTGTCAGCACTATATGTGCGACATACAATGTGTCCTTACTTTGCTGTCATGATGTAATGGAGTGCATGTACTGAAGTCAAATCCTAAACTAATTGTAGAAAATGAAATGTTCAAAATGGAACCTTAACCTATTGCAAGAAAGAAAGTACAAGGAAAGAGACAAAATTTCAATGCTAAATCACACCATTTCCTAATTAACTACCAAGAAACTATGCTTTGCAATAATGCTAAATTATCATGAACCAAATGATACTGCCTATGCATGGAAGTAAGAAGCATCAAACATCACTAGTGTGCAAGTAAAGGGACTGAAATAAATCTGTTTTTGTCTTTTTGTCTTTTCATGCAAAATCAAGTATGCAAACTAATTTCTTCTGGTGATGTTGTAGGTGAATTAAGGATGTTGGAGGATGGCTGGAAGGGTTAGGAGATGGTTGGATGGTGTGGAGACCCTTGGGAGGATTTTGGTGACTTTCTAGAGGTTTTCTCTCAATTCGGCCTCAAAATAGGCCATTTCAGGAAAACCTACAGGATGTACTAGACACCTATAGGATCCACTGAAAACTTACAAGATATAGCCGAGAGAAAAATGGAAGGTGTTGGAGGTGATGGAAGTCTTAGGGAAGGTGGTATATGGGTGGAATGTTGTGAGAAAATGCCTAGGATCACTTAGAACTCAAAACCAAAGTTGGGAGATGGATGGATTTGCTCAAAAAGCTTGGAGAAGTTTCTTATAGGATGTACAGATTCACTATAATTCATCGAATGACAAAGAAAATCAAATAAAAATTGGATGGGAATTTTTTTTTTTATTAACTAGGATGTCTTAGGTCCCCATTCCAAGTGGAATCACTCAAAAAGACCTTTGTTAACCCATGCTAAAAAAATAAAAAACATTACTAGTCAAAAATCTAGAAATTCGAGAACTAGTGAGCTAGTAAATCTAAAAAATGCATAACCAAATCAAGTGAAAATGAAATGGGGTAATTTTTGTTATGAACTAGAATGTTTTTGTGATCTAATGCAAGTGGAATCAAGTCAATTGAAGCTCGTTAGCATGCTCTAAAAAATAGCAGAAATTTATTGTTCTTTGCTAAAAAAGAGGTCCAACAATCTAGATTTGGGAATAAGAAGACTAATCCAAGCAACTCAATGATTATTATGAACTTCCAAAGCTTTTCCAAGGATGAAATAATGCTTGTGATCTTGAAAAAGGACTTACATCAACCATTTAACTCAATCCTACAACAAGAAATCATTAATACTAAATACAGAAATAGAAAGAAATAAAAATTAGAGATGCATGTGAATAAGCAATGAAAAAAAGGAAAGAAAATGATACAAAAGGACTTTGAGGTTCCTGGGATGGCCAAACCCAAGGAAACTCTGAGACCTATGGATGAGAACAAGATTTAGAAGCTTAACATGACACAAATCTTCATTATTTTCATCAATAGAATTACATCCCTCCAAGAAAATACAATGGAGCTGCAAAAGTGCAAGCTCTCTCCACAATAACACTAATGATCTCTCACTAGAGGAAAATTCATCTTGGTACTTATATAGAATGATTAGGAATCATTCCCCATGAATGGAGGAAGCTTTCGCCACCAAAATCCCTTGATTAGTGGATCTAGTCCCCAATACTAGGAATTTGCATTAAATGGCAAGGAACACATTCCTAGATTTTCTCAATCATTCCCTAGAGGAAAATTCGACTTGGTACTTATACAAAATTATTAAGAATCATTCCACATGAATGGAGGAAGCTTTCCTCACCGAAATCCCTTGATTAGTGGATCTGCTCCCTTGATTGGTGGATCTGCTCCCTTGATTAGTGGAACACATTCCTAAATTTTCTCAATCATTGGAGTTCCACAATTTGTGCCATAATTCCATAATATCTTATTGACTTATTATTTATTATTGATCCTCCAGTAGTAGGGAACAAGTCCCTAAATTATCTTCTCCTCCAACTCTTTATAATCTGCCCAATATTCTCATAATATTCCACAAAAAATAAATAATATTAGGCACAAATATTCAATTATTCATAAACCTTCATAATGAATATATTAAAGTTAAAAATAGATTATCTAATGCAAAAAGAGAGGGTTAATGTGCTGAAGGATGGTCATGGGCCTTAATTTATGTTTTAAATTAGAGGCATGGGCCTTAATTTATGTCTAATTTAGAGGTCCATCATTCATTAATGTAAAAATACTGAAATATGCTTACAAACAGAAATGGAAATAAACTAGCTAGGGTGATGGTAACTTATCTCTGAGAAGAGATGTGGCAGATAAATGCCTCTGAACTGTCTTACAATGAGGCTCGAAGTCCTATTTATTGTTGATAAATAATGGGAAACTCTAAACATCCAAAAACCTAACCCTAGGAGATGGAGCGCCAAACTATGGGCCCCATTTTGGGTGAATTGGTACATCAACTTTCTGGGGTCGTAACTTTTGCATACGATCTTCGTTTGATGCGCACAATACGTTGTTAGAAAGATCTATGTGAGGAGTACAACTTTGGGATGAGAAAAATTAGACCATCTTACCATGTTGCTCCCAGGTTTCCCAAAAAAAACTCCATTTAGGGCCTCAAAATGGCTCCGGAAGTTCAGGACCCGAAAAAATGCTAAAAACAGTAAATTGTGCTACAATTAATGAAACTAAAAAAATTGAAAGAAACAATGGTGGGGGTCCAAGTGGAATTGGTGGGTGGCCACCAATATGCACCTGGATTATTCCTGCCTACTTAGGAAGCAATGGTCCCCATTGCGTTGAGTTCCTCCACGAGATGAGGAAACTTTTGCTGAACTTGGTCCCTGGTGAGCCACTTGCCCTGGTGAAGGTGTTGGCCCACTTTGACAACTTGATACAGTTGGATCTTCTGCTGGCAAGTGTGCTTGATCTACATGTCCATGATCCGATCAATTGCAGCTTGCTTGATACAATCTGGATTTCACTATGTTGGTGTGAGTTGTTCTGCAATGTCGGATGTGTCTAGTAATAGTGGAAAGTATGGCTGAAGGCAGTCCACATTGAACACTGGGTGTAGGCCAAGGAATAGGGGAATGTTGAGCTCAAATGCATTGTCTCCCACAGCCTTGGTAATGGTGTAAGGACCATATTGGAGTGGTCTAAGTTTCTGATAGGCTCCGGTAAGGCATTCCTTTTGCAAATGCAACCAGACTTTGTCGCCCACCTGAAACTTGTGTGGCACCTGATGTTGATCATGTCATTACTTGTACTTGGCATTTGATTTCTCCAAAATGTCATGGAACTACTGGGGGATATGTTGGATGTGCTCAATGAAGTTGTTTTCCTTATCTGTTTTGGACTGAACATGAGTTGAATCTGCCTAAGTAGCTAATGGCATGGCCACATTGATGGGGCATAGTGGCTGGAATCCCAATCCCACCTAAAAAGGGCTATGGCCAATCGAGCTGTGGAGAGCCCGGTTATAGTTGTGCTGAACATAGGGGAGGCTCTCATCCCATGTGCGTGGATGATTTGAGTTCTACATGTGTAGAATATGTATGATTATCCTGTTGACAACCTCTGTTTGGCCATCAGTTTTGGGATGGAACGTTGTGGACTTAGTGGGTTTGGTGTCCAGCATCGACCAGAGACTGGACCAAAATGTACTGAGGAACCTGCTTTCCCGATCTAAGATGATATACTATGGGATCCCAAAGTGTACCCACACTCATTCAAAGAAGATTTTAGTAGTGGCTTTTGCTGTGATATTCTTCTTGCAGGTCGCCATAATGGCCATCTTCGAGAACCTATCGATGACCACAAAAATACAGTCATTTCCATGCTTAGTAGAAGGAAGACCCGACATGTAATCCATGGAGATGGCTTCCCAAGGTTGAGTAGGGGTAGGCAGTAGGGTATAGAGGCCTTGCTTCATGATGGTCAGTTTGGAAATGGCGCAGGCAGTGCAGGATCTGATGTACTTCCCGACATCCTGTCGAAGATTCAGCTAATAGAAATACTTCTACAACACTGCCATCATTTTCTTGACTCCGAAATGCCCAGTAGCCTGACTATAGTGTGCTTCCCAAATCATCTTGGCACGCTCACTTGAAGGAACAAAAAGGTGACCCAGGTGGCATAACAGGGAATCCTGGAGGTGAAAATCTCGAACATGCTGACCCTCTAAGAGTGTCTAGAATGTGTGGCCAGATTCTAGGTCGCTTTTGTAGAGAAGTGGCCAATCAGAAGTCTTTTTCCCACAAGAGTTGAGCACAGTGTTTAACGCCATGATCAGTGGTCAAATGAGGCAATCTCCAACATTATTGGTATTGCCCTTCTTATACTTGATATTCAATTGGAACTGTTGCAGGTATGTGGACCGCTTCTGATGGCAATCATTCTGCAACTTTCCTTGGGTCTGTATGAATTGCAGGGACCGGTGGTGTGTGTGAATGACCATTTCCTTCCCCAAAATGTAATGCTTCCATTGTCGGCTGGCCTACACAATGGAGTACATGTCATTGTCATAAATGGGATACTTCTCGATGTGTCTGAAAGTGTCTCACTGTGATATGTTATTGGATGCCTGTGTTGAGTAAGGACTGCCCCAATAGCATAGTTAGAGGCATTTGTATCGATCTCAAATGGTTGTTGCATGTCTGGTAATACGGGCACTGGTGCAGAGCAGAGTCAATGTTTCAACTCTGTGAATGCCTTCTGTTGAGGTTCAGACCAATTTTTTTTTTTCTTTTGCTCCTCCCTTGGTGACTTGACTCAAGGGCCAAGTGATATGAGAAAATCCCAACACGAACCTGCGGTAGAAGTTGGCGAGACCCAGAAAGCTGCGGAGCTCTGTCAGAGTGGTTGGAGATGGACAATCCCAAATGACTTGGATCTTGGATGGAACTACATACTGAACCTGGGTCATGCCAAAAGTTCATTTCTGCAAATTGGCACATAACTTGTGTTGCCGTAGTGTTTGGAGAACCTGTCGGATGTGGTGGAGATGCTCTTCCCAACTCTGGCTGAAGATCAGGATGTCATCCAAGTACACCACTACAAATGAGTTGGTGAATGGTCGCAAGATGTCATCCATTAGCCTCATGAAGGTTGCAGGAGCCTTCGTCAACCCAAAAGGCGTAACCAACCATTCAAGAAGGCCCTCCTTGGCTTTGAAGGTAGTCTTCCACACATCAGAGGGTTTGATTGGTACCTAGTGATATCCTAACTTCAAATTGATGTTGCTGAAATATTTTTCCCCCTTCAGTTGGTTCAGAAGGTCATCAATCCATGGGATCGGGTACCTATTCTGGATAGTGATTTTGTTCAGCGCCCGATAGTCAATATAGAGTCTCCAAGTCCCATCCTTCCTTTGTACCAACACAATCGGGCTCCCACAGGGTGATGAACTCAGTCGGATGTGACCTTTCTGCAGCAACTCCTAAATCTACCTCCTAATTTTATTGTTCTCCAGAATGGAGTGCCGATAGATTGGTCCATTGGGTAGCGGCGCGCCTGGGGTTAGATCGATGGAGTGCTTGACCTGACAGTGTAGAGGAACCCTAGCGGGGGAGGTGAAGATGTCATCGTACTCCTCCATGACCTTGTCCATTTGTAGTTGTTGTGTGGGGGGGCTTGTCTAGAGGTCATGACCACTATCTTCTTCTTTCCTTGAGGGCGTATCATCAGGAAAACAAATTTCCCTATTTTGTAAATGAGCTTACTACATTGTTTTGCAGTAACTAAAGAGATGGCGGTAGGTAGTGCTACATCCGATATCCTATACAACTTATTTCCCAAAGTAATAATAACATCACAAAGCCTTGATTAATACACAACATTTCACTTCCACAAGTATGGTTGGCCTAATAATACATCACAAACATCAAGGTGAGCAACGCCACACAATACCTCATTCGTGAAGGGCTTGATGTTGTATGGAAGGCGATACTACTGGCTCACGTGAAGATCCTGTCTTTGGTGAAGCCACCCGATGGTGTACAATTGTGGATGTTCTGTGGTCGGTAAGCCCAGTCGCTTCATGACCTTTGCCGAAATGAGGTTCTTTTGGCTCTCGCTGTCGGTAATGAACTATAGCGGGGAGCCCTTTACCCATGTCTGGGAGTGGAAGAGGCGCTCCTCCTCCTCTAGATCTTCAGGCTCCTCTTTCTAGATCTTCGTGGTGGAAACGATGGCATTGGGATCCACATTGATAATCTTCTTCCCTTTGTCATTCCCCCTTTTGGGTTTCGACTCAGAGTCAGAACATGCATCTGATTTTGAAGCCTTTAGCTCTGCCATTAGTGACTGCTTGGCCCGACACTCACTTGTGTTGTGAGTGGAGCTCTTATGGAACTCACACCACTTTCCCGTGTCCTTTTTTGGCTTTGCAGTGTTGTTCTTTGTTTGCGGCTTTAGCGGGTTGTCCTGGGCCGCCCCGCCTTGCCTTTGTCCTTTGTTTTGCGGTTTGGGGGCACCTTTCCCTTGCTTCGGATTCGCAGATCCAAAGTCTCGCTTCTCCTGTTTAGAATTTTTCTCAATCTTGTTGGCATGTTGGTATGCTGTGCTGAGTGAAGAGATGTTCAGGAATTCTATTTCGTCCTAGATGTACCTATGCAGGTAGCTACGATATTTGAGTACCAAATGCTACTCCAAATCCTTGGGTAGTACTGCTCCTTGATGGTAGCCCGAAATGAATTCGAAGTGTGTGCGGCTGAAAACAGTGATGCCATACTTTCATCCTTTTGCTCGTAGTAGGTTTCCCACTAGCCCTTGATGTGGGGGGCGGCTTTGAGAAGAGCGAAAGTAATCTTTTCCCGGCCGGAACAATCATGAACAGAAAAATACCCTTCTTGCATATTTAACCATTTTTCTACAGCGTCTGCATCTATATGACCCTCAAATATGGGAATGTCAAAGTTAACTTGTACCTTAAAGGGTGTGGTGCTTCCAGAGTAGTGTTGGAAGTAGATGTGTTGCCCCTGAGTAGCCGTTGAATGATCTGGGCAAAGTTGTCCATTATCACGTTCTTTTGTCGCTCAAGGGCCTCTTCGAGCAAGATTTTGATAGGATATCCTACCCCCTCATCTTTTTTTTTTTTCATCCGCCATGGGAGGCCACCAGTGCGAGGTTGGTCTTGCAAAGGTTCGACCATTGCAAGCCCTAAATCCTTATATCCTGACCTCATTGGGGACATGCGAAGAAAGACATAGAAAGAGTAGACCGCTCTGATACCATTGATCCGTATTTAAATAGGAATGTAACGAATTACAGATATAACCATACATACAGAGATGCAATAGAAATAATACTTCATTTCATTAATGTAAAAATACTAAAATGTGCTTACAAACAGAAATGGAAATAAACTAGCTAGGGCAATGGTAGCTTATCTATGAGAAGAGATGTGGTGGCTACATGCCTCTGAACTATTGTACAATGAGGCTTGAAGGCCTATTTATTATTTAGAAATAATGGAAAACCATAAACATCCAAAAGATAACCCTAGGAGATGAAGCGCTAAACTATGGGCCCCGTTTTGGGTAAATTGGTACATCAACTTCTTGAGGTCGTAACTTTGGCATACAATCTCTGTTTGACGTGCACAATACCTCGTTAGAAATATCTATTCGAGGACTACAACTTTAGAATGAGAAACATTAATTCAATGACCCTTGTTGCTCCCATTTTTCCAAAAAAACGTTGTCTAGGGCCTAAAAACAGCTTTGGAAGTTCAGGACCCAAAAAACTGCTAAAAATAGTAAATTGTGCTACAATTAAGGAAACTGAAAAAATGAAAGAAAAAATGGTGGGGGTCCAAGTGGAATTGGCGGGTGGCCACCAATATCCACCTGGATCATCTCAGTAGGAGAGTATAGGTGAATCATATTTCAACTCTGAGCTTTTATGGGAAAAAATTGATAGAGCAGATCTTACATGCAGGGAAATGTGATGAGAGGCACCAATAGTTGAAACATATATTGTAGCAGGAAGGTGAGGGTGATAAGGATGAGGAGTATCACCTTAAAACAGATGGATTGGTTAGATTCAGAAATAGGATCTATGTGCTTGATAGTAGTGAACTGAAGAAGCATATTTTGAGGGAGTTTCATGGAAAGACATATTCAAGCCACCTAGGGTACTAGAAGACTTTGACAGCTATTAAGAAGTTATACTATTAGCCTGACTTGAAGAAAGAGGTGGTTGAGTTTGTTGCTAAGTGCTTGGACTTTCAATAAGTGAAATTTGAATGCAAGCATCCAGTCGGTTTGTTGCAGCCTATTCCAATTCCAAAATGGAAATGAGAGGTCATTTCCATGGATTTTATTACCAGATTTCCAAGGAAATTAAGGAAATGTGACTCCATCATAGTTGTGGTTGACAGGTTGAGTAAGGTGTCTCACTTCATTGCAATAAAGTCTCCTAATTAAGCTAGTGAAGTGGCTCAAATATTTATTAAGGAGATAGTGAGGTGGCATGGAGTTTCCAAGAGCGTTATATCAGATAGAGATGCCAAGTTCACTTCCAAGTTTTGAAAGGAATTTTTTGTCGGCTTGGGGACATAGTTAGCCTTCAGTACAACTTATCATCTTCCGATAGATGGGAAAATAGAAAGAATCAACAAGATCCTTGAGGATATGTTGAGGATGTATGTCATGCATCGACAAAGGAAGTGGGAGGAGTATCTTCCACTGGTGGAGTTTGTTTATACTAAATGGTATCAATAATCATTGAAGATGAGTCCATTTGAGGTTCTCTATGGGAGGAGTTGTAATACCCCTATCAACTAGAGTGATCCGATGAGTAGGGTGTTGATTGGACCAGACATGTTGAGAGAGATGGGGCAGGAGATGTAGGTTATCAAAAATATTTTGAAGGCAACACAAGATAGGCAGAAGATATATGTAGATCAACATAGAGTATTGAAGGAGTTTTAGGTTGGAGAACATTTGTACTTACAAATCAAGCCCAAGAAGAGCTCCTTAAATATTGGGTCATGTTCCAAGTTGACACCTCGGTATTGTGGGAATTTTGAGATCCTTAAGAGGATTCGACCAATGGCCTATAGACTTGCTTTTCCACCATTAGTGAAAATCCATGATGTTTTTCATGTTTCTCTACTTAAAATATATATATACAAGATGTTGATCATGTGACTGATTTTTCTATATTGCAGGTGGAACCAAAAGAAGGGTTCCTACTAGAACCTTAATGTATCCTACATTGGAAGAAACACATGCTTTGGAACCGAGCAATAAAGAAAGTTAAAGTGAAATAGAAGCACATTGGGCATGATGAAGCTACATGGGAGATGGTTAATCATATGTGGCCATTATATCCTTCTTTATTTGTTGGATGAAGAAAATGTGCTTATTTGTGTGTATCATTCTAAATATTGTATCGAGTTGTGTTATAAATCTCCAATAAGCAGTATGTTTTCCATGTTTTCAGCTGTGTTTTTTATCATAAGAGTTGTAAGAACACCGAGGATGGTGTTCCCCCAAGGGGGAGGGGTTTGTAATAGCCTTGAGTTAAAGTTCCATGTAAATAAATAATGTTTGGACATTATAAAGGAAAAGATAAAACCAAGGTCACGGGATATGTATTTCAAGCTGAATGAAGGGGAAAAACATTACATTGGGATCCACTCACGGTTAATTATTTATTGGCTAGGGAAATTGGCATTGGCAAGAGGAAAAAGGAAATAATGGAAAATTATTTAGTACAAGATATCAAGGACATGTAGCAAGGTTGCAAAAGAAATAAAGGAAAATGAAATAAATTCCACTTCAACAAGTGGGGAAGAGGAAGCGATAAGAAAAGGAGAAAAATAGTAAAATAATATGCATGCAAGGAGAAAATGAATAAAAAAACAAATAAATTGGAGAGAGGACATTCTAGTATTCACTTTGAGAAAAAGAAAGAGGGAACAATACAACAAGAGAGGAGGTTACAACACTTGGACACAAGCAAGACACAAGGGAAGACAAGCAAGGAAATCAAGGAGTGCAAGAGGAATTTGTGTGGTAGCCAAGAAAAATATTTTGACAATAGGTAGAAAGGGTGGAAAAGAACAGAGAAAAGAGCAGCCAACATGAGGATTTTTTGCAAGTAATAGTTGCCATGTTTGATTATCTTGTTTGAATTTGAATGCATCGTTAATGCATTGGTTTGTCGTAATTTTTGTTGTCATTGGCATGGGATTTTCTTGGATTGATAGTGATGTACAAACTTTCCTTATGCCATTTATTGGATAGCCATGATGTTGTGAATTACTTGTTTAGTTGAGCTTTGGATTCCTTTATATTTTGGATACTGGCTGAGGTGGTCTCAGGAAAAATCCCAAGGGTTGAGAGTGGATATGGTTTTCTCTAGTTAAGCTCTTGATCGGTGGGTAGAGATAGCAAAATTCCTCTAGGTATGGTGAAGAAATTCTTAGGCATCCAAGCTTGTATTGGTTTGATGATTTATGGACCGGCTTAGGTGAAATCATTGTGGCTTGAGGGTGGTGCTAGTTTTCCTTCGGATTCCCCATTGGATTATGTTTTGGTTTATCCTATGTGATCCCACATTTAGGCTTAGAATATTGCATGGAGGTGATTGGGCTAGAAGAAGTATTTGGTTCAGCCCAATCGATGGTCGGGTGGTATGTGGGAGTCCTTGACTTGGTTGGGTTATACATATGTTAATATGTGTTATTATTTAATGAGATCAATGAGTTCAAGTTTTGGTTTTATGTGTGATTATGTGACTGGTTTTTCATGGCTTCATTATGGTTAAATCTTGGTTACATGCATAGTTTATTTCTTATGATAAGGTGTGTTCATGTTATTGGTCTTGTTCATGTTTTGACAAACTATTAAATAATTTATATGAATGCATGAGCTAATATGTGTTTGTTACAACTAGTATGAGAGGGTAGTAAGAATTCTTAATGAACATGTAACAACCTTGGTGAAAATTCCATGTAATAAAAGTAAAAAAAGCAATAACCATGGTCTATGGGACACTTATTCCAAGCTGAATGTTGGGTAGAATCATAGTGATGGGGGTTACTTGTGATTCTTTATGGCTAAGGAAATTGGAAAGGGAAATGGTTAAGGCTTTGGAAAGGCAAAATGGAAATTTTGGCACAATTATTTATGAAAATAATGGAAATTAGGAGAAAAAGGAGGTGAAATGTCACATGTTGCATGTGAGGAGGAAAATGAGGGAAAATAATGGAAAATGAAGAAAATAGTGGCTTCATCCATAAAAAGGCTTCTGAGTATTAGTTGGTAACTTTTTTTCAATTCAGGGTTGGAGCTCTATCTCATTATTCTCTCTATCATACTCTTGGATACTTGAGTTTTCTTGGAGCACTCTTGGAGGGTGTGGCATACTTGGATTCTTGGAGAAAGAAGGAAAAAGAAGAGTAGGAAAGTGCAAGATGGCATTAGGATCAACAACTACACCAGATTTGTTTGCAGGTACTAAGTTGCATGTATGATTTATTCACTAGCTTTGGCATGCATGGCATATGCATGTGGACCTTTGGTTATGATCTATTATTGGCATGAAAGATTTCCTGGATCGACAATGGATTTCCTAGCCTTGCCATTTCCTGGTTAGCCTTGGTGATTGTTGGTTTACTTCATTCTTTGCTTTTGGTTGGTTCTCATGTTTCCTTAGCTTGGGTTGAGTTACTAGTCCTATATCCTTTGTTGGACAAACGTTCTGGAGCCCTTGGTGGGTTTATTTAGTAGTCCTGGAGCCTTGGTTGGACAAATTCTCTAGAGACTGGTAAAAGATGTGGGTTGAGTTGCTAGTCATGGAGCCTTGTTTGAACAAATGCTCTAAAGCCATGAATGGATGGGATAGAGATAGATCTAATGATAGTTTTGTGATGTTTGAGCATGAGGTGGAATCACTGTTTAATGGGTTGAGGCAAATGGCCTCTAGAAGCCCTGGATGAGTTTTTGATTAATGTGTTTTATGAGATCCCACATTCATTCTTGGAATATGGCACGGGGGTGATTGGCTGAAGAGAGACTTGGCTCAACCAATATATGGTTAGGTGGTACGTGGTAGTCCCATTTTCAATTGGTTCATTTAATTCATTAATGGGAAATTCATTCCCTTGATTTTCATGTGCAAAATTACTGATGTATTGATCTGGAATTTATCTAGGACAAAGAATTAAAGGTATTACAGAATCATGTGCATGGATGTGCCTATGTTACTTTATGCAATGGACCGATAAGATTGCTAGAATACATAGACACTAAGGCAGTTAGAGAAAACATAACAGTCAAACATGTAAACACAACAAGTTTAATAAGGAGTTCACCTAATGCTCCTGGGCTATGTCTCCTGGTCCAGCCTTCAGTGGTGGCCTCTCTATTATGTTTTCAAGCAGAGTTCTTACAACAGTGAGCTCAATTCGAGGCTTCACTAAATAGATAAAACTCAGTAGGACTGGAGTACAAAGACACTCCTTACTGAAACATGACCTCTACTGGTCATAGTAGTATGGCAGGCCTATGTCGAGGAGTTCACTTGAAACTCTCAAGCCTTCTATGGAGTACATAGACTCTCTAATTCTCTCTGGCTCTGTCTGGCTTGATGCTGCCTTTAGGTCAGCTCAACTTCTACTCTCTGTTCTCTACTCTTAGCTTCCTGCATCTACTAACTCCCTGCTCTGCTTTTGTAAGTTCATGGCTTTAAAGCCAGTTTGTTCTTTGACTGTTCATTTTCGCTTCCCAGCTTTCTGGTTTCCTTTCCTCTGTCCGTTTGAATTCCTCTACTATGCGTCATCATCATTGGGTAATGCCTCACAAGGAGGTGGCCATCTGTTTCCTAAAAAACTGAGTGTTAGATTCCTTGAATCATATTTGAATGGTCGTTATTTCCATTTTCTTCAAGATTTCCCGTGAATCACGACTCTTTTGCCAACTCATCATCCACGTCGGACTTCAAATCCCCTGTAATATTGCTTTATAACTTCGCCAAATCAGGTCATTTATCGAGATGTGCCTCCACCATTGATTTGGGCCTCCCAGATCCTACGGTCGTCGTTCATATCGGGTGGGTAAGTTGCATGACATTTACCCGTTCGATGCAGGTGGTTTTCTCTCTCATCCACCAGACGTGTGTCAATCGATGTGTGGCATCGGGCGGGACTCAATCAAAACTGCTTACCACCTCGAGGCCTTCCGATATCCTGCCGGTTTGGGGAATCCCGCGCTATGTAACCGAATGCATTACTTTTCTACATTTCATAGTCTTTTCGGGTCCCGACGCTTTGGGGCTTTCCTTCACTGAGGGGGATGCCCTGCGATACGCGATACACGATTAGCGCTAATCGCGTATCAGAATCTACCCCCATTTCTCGAGTTAGCCTCCGGTTTTGTCAATTGGTGCCAGTGCGCGTTACCACGGGCCAACGGTTTGTGCGCTTGACTGAGGGTCCTCGTTGCTCCGCTCTGGCCACAACTGCAACTGTTACGAGGATTCCTTCTGATAGCTTGATTTTTTCTAGGACTTGAATCTTTTGGCATAATTTGAAATAGTCATGAAAACTTAGAGAGTGTTTAGGATCCAATTCAGATCACGAACTTCCCACTGATAAAGCTTTTGGACCACCAAAAGTTGGTTTTCTTTAAGCATCAATCAAGTGAGGGTATAGATTCCTCACTTGCTCAATTTCTATCCATTTCACACTGCTTGGCTTCGAACCTTTGAGTCCAATCCTGAAGTACTCAACATCCCCTTTGTGTGTGGTTCTCACCTTCCTGTCCAGAACTATATCTTCCTACAACTCATTAAGATATTCAGGCAACAGTTCATCAATAGAAGGAAATTGAATCTGCTCTTCGGGATCTTCAATTAACGAAGGTTCAAATAGTCTCAAGTTGTCTAAATTAACAACTGAGTGGATGTGCATCTAAGCTGGTAAATCAAGGCGAAAAGCATTCTCACCAATTTTATCAAGTATTTTGAAAGGTCCATGTTGGAGGGAAATGTTCCCCTAGGGCTTTTTGGGTTGAAACCCTAGCAGACTGAAAGTTATCTATTCAAAGAAGCACACATTCACACAACCATTATGCTATTATAAGAAAATTCTATTGTAAAGGGTACGTACCTTAGGTCTTACGTTTGAGAAGGCCCTTAGGGTCCAAACCCTTCTTGGAGTTCCCTTCTTCTCTTTTGTCCTGCAAAACAACCAATTCCAAAGAACACAGCAGTATATGGACAAAAACTTTATAAAGAAACCATCTTCATGTTATAAATAAAGATAGTTAGTTATGAAATCCAAACAACCATTTACATATGAATTCTAAACATGAATATCATAAACATAAAGAATATTTATATCGGGAACCAAGACATGTGTTTCTTTTATTATAGACAAATAAAGTACATAAAAAGGAATAATTTCACCTGAGTCACCTTCATCAAGCTCCAAGCAAATCTTCCTCTCGGATCCGTTCCAGTCTCAAACCTCTAACAAACTCCTTCCATGACTCACTCCATGATGTCATAAATGGTGGATGAACATCAACACACAAGGAAACAAGGGTTTCCTGTACAAATGGGGGAAGTACAGAAGGCACAAGGGACTTCAGACCTAGTCAGGGAAAAAATCTCAGCATAATAACCTTTCTCTCTCTTCTCTCCTCCCTTAGGCCTTCCCTTTGAGGTCTTTTTATACCTCTCCCAAAGTAGTTTTTTAGTTGGGAGTTGGTTGGGAACAGTTGGGCCACGGGCACTAACAGGTGATCAGCAGGTAAAACCCACGATCTTCACCCGAAAATAAGGAGTTATATATTTTTTAAGTGTTTTAATACATATACGCGAGTTGGGTATACACAAACCCGCGTATACATGCATTTAACTCAGGGCAATGTCGCGTATAAGGGATAAAACACTGTTTTTTAAATTTTAGGACCAAGTCTGGAAGGAGGGGTTGCCCTAGGCCATGAGTGCAGCATCACAAACCATAAGAGTGAGATTTGGAGCTATAACAGATGCCCCCTAATATATGAGGTCATAAGGGGTACATGATGGCCGAAATGTATTATGCAAGTACATGGAAAGGAAATCTGTCAAAAACTAAGGAGGACTTCACCAGAATTCAGCCTGCCAAGCCACCAAAGGAGATCAGAAAGAAACACTGTCTGGGGCGGGCATACCCATGCTCAGAAAAAGTAAAGCATGTCTGCATATCAAGTACAAGTGGATCCACTAAGTATACAAGTATAAATGACTGGAAAATACATAATGGATCATCTGATCATGATGAACAAGTACATATCTGAATATCACATATAAGACTGTCAATGATGCTGAAAGATGCAACAGATCACTGATATCAAAGACTGATCCCAAAAGGTACCAATTGAACATGATGGAATAGGATGGTACTACTCTGCAAACTCAGGTGCCAACATATAGAATGTCGCCATGACTAACTGCAACATATAAGGTGGAGTGGTATCAACTAGCAGCAACAGAAGCAACTGTCAAGTGAACCAATAAATGCTGATACAACCTGAGGTCTTCATCGACCGCCGTGGTACATTTCTAAACCATGGGAATAAATGAGCTGAAGTCGACCATGTGAGAAATCGTTTGATTACCGGTCATTGATGTATACCGTTAACAAACGCGAGACTACTCACCAATAATGATAATGAGCGTCAAGGTACCCAGTACAATCTAACAAGTGTGAATAGATGAGCTGGAGTCGAACACCTGTGAGAATCTATCGATCAGGAGACAATGATGGTTTCCCACTGTCGATAGCGAAGGATCTACCACTAATGACTGCAAACCCCAAGGTACTGCCAAATGGACTCTAGATCTTTGCCCTAGAGCAATGAGTCGGAGTCGATAGGGAAAGATCCACTAGAAGGAAGGCATTAAGGCATCCTTCATCAATCTAGCATGAGTGTAACCTGTAGGCCAATAATGTGGAAGGAATCAGATGAAAAGAGATGTAGTAACCGAACCGAAGTACGTTTCCGGTGTACACAAGATGTGGCTAGCGCACGACAGAAACCCTCTGAACCAACCAATAATGAAAGCTGACACAGAGGCGAGGTATCCACCAATAGGGTCAAATGGAAACCAAGGTACTACACGAATCCCAATGTGTGATAATGTAAGCTGATGTCAAACACAAGGGAAACCACTCAGTCAAAGACCCATGATACTGATCGATGCTGAGGACAAGGTGACCTATCAATAAAGAAAATAGGGCCAGGGTGCAGCTCTAGGCCTGTCCTCAGAGCAAGGTGTCATCGTCGATAAGGACAAGACTCGCCAGCAAGAAGTCAATGGGGACCTTCTCAAACCGGCATGAGTAAAGGACAAATATAGCTGATGTGATGATAGACATGATACTCACAACCAGGGATGGCCGACTGAAAAATGAGTCAAGAGACACTGCAGAAAGGCCGACTCAGGGTAACTTCCCTTGAACAAAAGCACGACTCAATGTGACTATGTGGCAACATATGATGACTCTGTATAAGTTCGTCATGCAGGAGGCACGAACGAACCCTCCATATGATTGGAAGAGATAACAAATCGGGGGAGAACTGACTCAATAACAAGGTTAAGGCGTACCTAAGTCAAACTAAATCCCGCCTGTTAGCGCTTGAATTTGGCCTCAGGTTGAAAAAGACAAAATCCAAGGCAACATCAAACCACTTAGCTTCATAGCTAGCCCTACGGGGACAGGAGAGGGCTCTCTCCGGGTCTATCTCGGCAAAAGGTCTTCAAAGGGTGGAGATGACCAATAAAGAACACTAATTTTAGGCTAGTAAACTGATATGGAAAGTTGGATTTTAAATTTTTAGAGTTCTGTTGGAAAACTGAGCACAACAATTTTGGGTGCGGGGATGAGACACAGTTTTTGCAGAGGTCTTTTTGGGGCAAGGTAGGAGATTGTATTGATGCCTTTGAATTAAGTGAATGGATAGAAATGATCGGTGAGGAGCTAAAGAGAGCAAGAAACTTTCGAGAATTCTCTTTAGACAGAGGAAAACATAGATATTAAGCAAACTTAAAGGCAGAGCATATAAATTATGAATTCTACCTTAACACTTCATTTACTTAATGTGCAGAAAAGAGAAGTAGGAAAATGATACACATAACACACTTACAAGTACATGAGAGAAGCACACCATCAACACAAATAACCACAGGAATCCCAAATAGTGCTGCAAAACCCTGGTCTTTCCTTTGCCAAAATTGCAGAGATACAAAGAGTAATACAGTCTAAGCTTATCCCTCAAGAGTCCAACCATGAAAATGACTAAGAAAGTACATAATATAGGCAAGCTAACACACTTCCTTGCCTCTAGGGGTCGATCTCATCATCCTAGGAGCTGTTTCAACCAATTCTAAACTGAGCACTACAATCTAGGCAATCAAAACAACTTGCCTCTATAAGTTAGGAAACCAATTCATTCATTAATTTTTTGCAATTTTATGAATGAATCTTCTAGAATAGGTAAAAAGTGTCATGTCAATCATGAAATTACATCAAATACATCAAGGAGGATGAAAAATCCAACCAAAAAGTCAAAACTAGTCACTGCTACGTTTTCCTGTGCTGAAGATGAAAAACTGGCCAATTTCCCCAACGCGTAGCGCGCCATTTCCCAACGCATAGCGCGCCTTTCAGGCCACGTTTGAGGAACTTCCCGGAATCAAAATGAGGCAAAAGTGGGCTTTTTGGAAAGGTCTGGATGTCTAATCTCCAGCCCAAGTGGAATTGCTCAATTTGGTGGTCATTTGCCCCTCCAAAATTGCAATCTCCCAAGACTGCTTCCTGTGTGTCCAAAAAGTGGCAGAAGGTCATTTTTTGCTTTTTTTTTACGTTTTGGGGGCTCAAATCTCCATGAAACTTCTTGGCAGTGGCTGAGCAAGTGTACTTTGCCATGAAAAATTCAAAAATGCTGAGTTTTCCTAAAATGGACCTCCCCAACTTAAGGGTAGCGCGCGGCGCGCTAGGCGTTGAGGGCAAAAACCTGTGTTTGGCACAAAAAAGTCAAAATTGACCGAAATTGCTCAAAATTTCCTGAAATTTGAGCTGGAAGTGTGTCATTGAGCACCATGCTCCCTCAAGGTTACTTTAGCCAAAATTTGAAGCGGATCGGACCGTTTCCTCCGTTTTAGTGCCTTGGCCAAGCGTGCTTTAAGTACCTTCATTTTTGCTTTGCATACATGCATGCGGGCCCAATAATGGTTCTTCATGTGGTGAAGCATGTCTTTGTCCCTGTCTGCCTTTGCTATCAACCTCTCTAAATGTGTGTTCACCTGAATGAGCATAGAGCTTTGCTCCTTAGGTGTCAAATCACCGGGTCTCTTGCGATCCAAGTTCCGGTCTTCTCGGATCCTCCGCAACTCATCAAGAGAGTGTTCATCCTCTAATTGCTTGTTGCGCTGCTCTAAATATGTAATTGTCTAGTTTTCCATCTCCAACTTTTGCTGCAACAAGTCATTTTCAGCCCTTAGTTGCTGGATGATCTCCTTTGACTCTAGGCTAGGAGAAATGATATCAAGGTCAATAATATCTATGCTTGGAACACCTGATGGCCCCTCATCAATCTTGGGCTGCTTGCCTCTCTCTTGTACCTGTGCTGCTGTCGAAAGCGAGGCCCCTTCCACCTGATGTGGAGATAACACTCGCTATGCCGATGAAGAAGGCGAGACCCCTTCCACCTGTTGTGGAGATAATACTCGCCGTGCTGATGCAAATAAGGCCCTGTGGCCTCTCTGATATGTAACATAAGGAGGAGTGCTGACATGCTCTGGCTCAGGAACATCAAACTGTTGTGAAGGCCCTCCCTCATCATGGACAACCTCGGGAGGCGGCTATGGCACCGTGAAAAAATCACGAGAAATGAAATCCTCCCAAGCAATACCCTGCTGTGCCAACTGATGCATCACTATGATCTCAATCAGTGCATAATGATATATACTTTTGAGCTGCTGTGCGGGAGTCTTCCTTTGCACCACGGGCACCATCTTCTCTATATTTTGGCACATGAAAAATGGAATGTTCATCATTCGTACCCGGGTGAAATGCATCAACAAATGGATATGGTACGAATATAAGCGTGAAAATCTGCCCTCACAAGTGAAATAACGCATGATGAGCCTCATCAAGGGTGCATACTCATCCCTTAAGAATCTGAAAGGAAAAACAGCAGTAAGGTGCCTCATGCATCTGGGTTTGATGTATGGTTGATAATGAAATTTGTCTAGCAGCTTGCGCTTGGTCCACTCTTCCCCAACATTTGGTATCCCGGTGGCTTGAGCAACCATTTCAGGTGATAAGGTGAAATCCACTCCTGCAAGGTTCACATGGCCATTGTGCAAATGTAGGACAAACAAGCGAACCAGCTCTCTATGGTGTTGAATTTGTGAGATCCTCTCACAATATCCAAAGCATGATTGATATCGAAAACATGACATTGCAAGTGGACAAGCTTGCAAATGAGCCAATAAAGTGGGCTCCTCTCTGACATGCCGACCACCCTTACCACCCTTATGATGTCTTCTTGGCACTTCTACCTCTGGTGATGAATCACTGTCATAGCTCTGCTCATAATCTGACTCTGTTTCTGACATGGTTATAAAGGCAAGATGACTGAAATATATTGCTGACTTGGCACCCAATTAACCGCTCTTTGACTTTTCAAATGCTGTCACCAAGGGGACATAAATACAAGGGAACTTGTTAGGGATAGGGGAACATGTGGGAATTAGGGAGAATAAACACAAAGAAGGAATTTAGGGAAGACAAGCATGGGAAATTACAAAATTGTGGGATTTTAAAGTGTAGTAGGGTTTAGGAATTAAGTATGCTTTTAGGAATTTTAAAGAGGAGAATGATGAAATTTCAAGGGAAAATTTGAGGGAAAGAAGTGATGAAAATGAGGGAAAAAGGGATTTACAAATGGGCAACCTTGGACAGCAAGAGAAATTTGAAACCCTAGTGCCATTGAAACTTTAAATTCTCCATAAAAAGGGAGGGTTTTGATTTATCATTCATATAGCATTTGAACATATTAATTCTCTTTTCCAATTTGCAAAACCAAATTTAGGCATAGAGGAGAAGCCTACCTGCACTTTGCCTGAGAGAAAAATCGTTTTGATGACTTGCTGGCAGTTTTTTGAGCTGAATCCCCAATGCGTAGCGCGCCCTGCCCAACGCATAGCGCGCCCTGCCCAACGCGTAGCGCGCTCCTGACGCGTAGCGCACTTGTAAAATAGCACTAGAAAAGTCTGCCTGACGCGTAGCGCGCCCCTGAAACTGCTCGACTTGCTCAAGAACTCCTCAAATCGACTTTGCAAGGATTCACTTAGCTTGTAAATGGAAAATGAGTTGTAAATGAGGAATGATGGGCCTTTATAGTTTTCCTTTTGATTTTTACTTGCCCAAAACCCACTTTGTAATGTTTTGAGTGTTGACACTTTTTGAATTAATTGGCTCCGACCTTTGATTTCTTTTCTTTGAAAAATTGGTTGAAATGATGATTTCTTCTGAAAATTTTTGCAGATAGCTTCTAGGATGCTCTAGCAAAGGAGACCAAGGCTGCACTTCGACATTTGAAGAATTTGAAATTTTGAGAATTTTTACAAAAATGAGATAATGACATTTGTTTTCAAAAACAGAGTTTTTGAGAACAAAGTGAAAATTTAGCTGTACAATGATGAGAATCTTTGAAAAAATATTTAAGGAAGAACATCCCTCTGGCCTGCTGGTCCTTTATGACCTCTCAAGACAAAAATGGACTCAACCCTAGACCTAAGACCTTAAAACTTAAAGCAAGATGAATGACCCTTTTGAGGATTTTATTTACTTGAACAAACCTGAACCAGCAGTACCAAACAAGAGGGGAATAAAGACACAAAATCCCTCCACCAGGATTATGGCATGCCTAACAGAATGAAACATGATCACACTGATGGGACACCTAATCATGAAACGCAAAGAGCTTTGATCTCTGGTGGAGGGCTACTAGACCGACTCTAACACCGCCCAAATGGAGGAGACTTTGTTTTGAGTGCTTTGTTCAAGGGTGACACGACTGACTCTAGCTGCCAACAATAAATGGAAATAATGTCCCATTCCCGCTCTTTTTGGAATATTTAATTTTTTTGTATTTTTCTGTTAATATGGAAAAAGAATAAAAGAATGCTATGGTACAGTGGAAAGAACGAGTGTCGGTGAAACAGATGATCTAGTTCCTGGGAATGGAATGTTCCTATGCTCAATGCAGGGAGGTGAAAACTGGTCAATGACACTCAAAGGTGTGTTCCTTCCACAGGTCAAGGTGTGTCAAGCTGCAGAAGTCAAAGGTATGCAAGGTTGATTTTGCAGTCGTCATGGTCAAAAGTTGGCTTAAACACGAGTCCAAGTGAAGCCGGCTCTAGGCCAAAAGGTGCAAGTAGTCAACATGCAATGCAGTAGTACAACTCAACACAAAGGAGCCTCTAGGGTATAAGGCCAGAACGAAGCGAAGAAGCAAAGAGGAATGAGTCTTCAACGCATAAGTCATGGCGGGACTACAGAGGACGCTCGAGCCTACTCAAAACAGAGCGGCATGGGCAACAAATGTCAGTGAGGTGCTAACTACGATGCCCATGTAAAGGATGGGTCTACCATCTTGTCATGATTTAAAGAATCGGTGAGTGAAGATGGCTTACGAACCATAACACGATGGGGTCGACCCTATGGCAGATGTATCGGCAAATGGAGGCTAGTATGCATAATGCAACAGAAAAATGGTGTCCCTAACCTATATGCCAGTGAGAAAACGATACCTGCCATGACGGGTCAGCAGTCATGGAACCATCTTGAAACTGAAAAACGTCCAAAATGTCCTGAAAAACAAACCAATCTCGATATTCCAAGCTCCCAAGTTAAAAGTCACATGAGGCCAAACAAAATTAAATTTTGAAAATTTTTTGCATTTTCAAAACTTATAATAGAGATTTTGGACTCACCATTTTTACCATTTGAGTTTGAGAGCAAAGGATTTGGAGCAAAAGGAGCAAACTTCCCACAGCTAGATTCAACCGTTCAAATTCGTCAAAAACCTCCAGGTAACTATTATACTTAGCTTGCAATTGATTGTGACTGGTTTTAAGATTTTTGATTAATGTTTCACCGTTGAATTTTTTGCCCAAAATTTCTCCGCGGTGTATACTCGGGTTGGTAATATTAAACCCGCGTACACGCCGGCCCTATACGTGACTGCGTGCACAGGGACCCGCGTATACACTGCGAACCATTTTTGAACAAAAAATAACGGTTAGAAATCGTTTTTTTCTCAGGATGCCTGTCACGTGGCGTGAAAGAGAGCACGCAACGGTGGATAATGAAGTTATGAACAGTCCAGAAGCTTTAGACGCCCTACGGGGATGCGGTTTGCTTAAATTCTTCAAGTTGCCGAATATGAAAGCATACACACGTCTGCTTGAGATGCTCATTGATTATTGGGATGTCGAGGAGGAAGCCTTTATGATCGATCAGATGCCACTCAGGGTAGAAGTGGAGGATATCTATTTCATCACGGGCCTTTCCTGAAGGGGAGAGGTAGTACATTCCCGGGGCAAGACACGGAGTAGTCTCACGATAGAGGAATATGTATAGATATATTGCCCGGGACATCCCAAGAAGGTTGGGAGACAGATTTCCATCACACATGTGGCGAGTTTATCGCTGAGGATAATCCTGTTCACCATAGCTCGAGTGAATGGATCGTCCTCTCTGCATCAGGCATCACGGCTGACCATGAGCGTGGCAGTTGACTGTCTCACTACTGTGTTCGAATGGTGTACTCCTCTTCTGGCCAACATGAAGAGCTAGCTCACTTCTATCAGGAGGGGACAGACCAAAAACTTCGGATATGGGACTATCCTGTACACTTTCTTTTTCGAGAAGGTTCCCGCACTCCGCCCCGGGGTAGCAGTTTCCATCAGCACCCCACGCGATCCACGCATGGGTCGGTGGGCTGATCTGATGAAACGTCTGGGGGTTGGTGAGGTCCCAAGGACCGCCTTCGACGATGATTTCTTCACTTGGTGGGATCAGCAGATCATCGCCGTGGATGACTACCCCTATGCTGGGCTAGATTTCTGAGGAGATCCTGATCTAGCGTTACCACCGAACGCAACATGGGGCGAGATTGGTAAGAATTTTTTGATTTTATGATTTTTTTTGGATTTTTCAAATATAATGATGAATTTTGAAAAATATTTTTGATGAGATTCAAATGACTGATATGATGATCATGTTCCAGACATTGGGCCGGTACGACCAGATGGGTTCCCGCGGCATGGACGGCGCGGCCGAGGAGCTGAAGAGGCGGCTGTTGATACAGAACGGACTCTAAACAACGTCCAACAATACTTGGCGAGACTGAGCTGTCGAGTACCGATGGATGCCATAGAGGACCTTCCTGAGGATATGTAGCGTCAAGTGGTTAGCATGCCACGTGACTGGGTTCACACTTTTCGGCGTGTGGCCAACGCGATAGTTGCATACTTAGACGCTCATCCTGAGGCGGGGCATTAGATATGCCGGACATGATTATGGGAATTTGAGTCCCAATTTTGTATATTTTTGGACACACATATGTACACTCGAGACGCTTTATGATATCTATATATATATCTATCTATATATATATATATATATATATATATATATATATATATACAGTTTGACTTTTTGGTGCTTGATTTTATTGTGATGAATGATTGATGTGCCAGTCTAATGCCTAATTAGCGATAGAATCAACTAACCAATTATAAGATCTTGGAATGTGCAAATAATTAATATAAGTAAATGATCTTTGCAACAACCTCACCTTAAATACTGGCGATATAAAGATGGATCCCTTACCCGATAAATGTCATTTAATTGAGACACTATCAATTGAGAATCAAGATACACTACCAACGAGTCGATCCCATGAGAGATTGCCTCAGATAATAAATTGATAACAGCAGTATACTCAGCCATATTGTTTGAAGCAGGATCGATGCATACACCTCTTGATACCATCAATTGACCAGTTGGATAATAGAGTACCCAAGCTGCGGAAGCGAGATTCCGAGTGTGCCGACTAGCACCATCGGCGAACCCAAAATAGATCAAGTCATCCATGAACACCTGCCACAATAGACCAAAAAGTGCTGATATCAAAAGCTGTCGATGATATATGTACAACTATACATAAAGTACAAAGAAGCCATTGCCTGGCCAAAACTAAGCAAAGTACTTCTTTAAGTAGAGCCTATTTCGGGGCTCCGCCAGCTTGTTTCCCTCAAAATCGATTAACTCATATGACCCTTTTTATAAAACTCGTTTAGTAATGAAAGGACCATACCACATAGGCTTAAACTTTCCTGCACCCAAGGTGTCTTTATCTTGGTCATAGACCAGGACAAGGTCACCTTCAGAAAAGACTCGAGGACAGACAGATTTATCATACTGCGTTTTAACCCTTTTCTTATCAGCCTCATTCACCATGGCGGCATCTCGACGCTGCTCATCGAGATGTTCCAAGTGAAGTAGGCACTCTTCGAGACTCGAAGTCTTTGGAAGGAGCTCAACAGCTAATTTAAGAGATGGAATTTCACATTCAACCGGAAAGATAGATTCCATCCCATAAACCAACTGAAAAGGTGTAAAACCAGTAGCCGTTTTCACGGAGGTTCGGTATGCCCAAAGAGCCGAATACAACATAACGTGCCAATTGGATCGATTTTTGTTGATTGTCCGTTAGAGAATCGTCTTAAGAGTCTTATTGAATGCCTTGACCTGTCCATTGGCCTGAGGATAATAAGGAGACGAATGCTCCTGCCGGAAACCTAACTTGAGAGCCAATTCAGACATTAGTTGATTCTAGAAATGACTACCATGATCAGTGACAATCTCTCTTGGGATACCAAATCTTGAGATAACCTGATTGAAAAGAAACAATGCTACCGTGTCACTATCGTTCTTATAAGTAGGCATGGCCTCAGCCCACTTCGTAAAGTAGTCTACAGCCATGATAATGTACCTGTGATTCGCCACTGAAGGCGGATTACAAGTCGTAAAATCAATACCCCACTTAGTAAAGGGACCGACGGTGACAACGGGAAAAAGAGGAGCTGGATGTGCGCGCATCTTCCGAGTAAAAATTTGACACGGGTGACAGCGTTTGACCACTTCCACACAGTCTTTAAAGAGTGAAGGCCAAAAATAGCCGGCACGTAAGATGCGCTGGGCTGTAGCAAGCCCTGATAGATGGCCACCACAAGCTCCACTGTGGCAGTCATTGAGTACTGACTCTGCTTCCTCTAAGGTTAAACATCGTCGAAGGATTGAATCAACCCCTTGATGGTATAATGTGTCACCAATGATAACATCGTTTTTAGCCAGGTGACGTAATTTGCGACGTTCATCCTTGGAGAAAGTAGAGGGAAACTTTGAAGTCTGGAGATGGACAATGATATCTCCATACCAAGGGTCGAGTGAAGAGATGAGGAATAAATTTTCGTCAGGAAAAATTTCCTCATAAACAGTATCCTCTTCATAAGGTAGCTCAGAAATTAGCTCTGCGAAAACCATGGATTTCTTAGACTTTGCAGACAAGAACTCGAGATCAAATTCTTGCAAAATGACTATCCATTGATTATATTTTCCCCCAATCACTCGCCTACTGAGGACAAATTGAAATGGATTGACTGCCGCTAAGACAAAAGTTTTGCGTAGCAGAATATAATGACGGAGCCGCTGGACAGCATGGACAACTACCAAGGTCAACTTCTCAACCAGAGAATAGCGAAGTTCAGGACCTATTAAGCCTCAGCTCAAATAATAAATCACATGCTCGGTGAGAGCATCGTCTTCCTGAACGAGAACCATTCCAATGGTTGATTCTGCTGCAACGAGATATAAAAGGAAGTCTCTACCATAATCCAGTGGACTCAAAAGCGGGGCAGAGACTAATGCCTTTTTCAAAGAATTAAACGATCGCTGCGCAAAGTCATCCCATACAAATGGAACTCCTTTCCGTAGCAAACGCATGAACCCTTTAGTGATCTCAGCATAGTTTGCTATAAACCGTCTTAAGAAATTAGCCTTCCCTTGAAGACTTTGAAGTTGTCGAATCGAGGACGGGGGAGGCAACTGAACTATTGCCTCAACCTTGAAGGGATCAACCCGAATCCCTTCATTGGACACGATGAACCCTAACAACCGACTGGATGTAATCGCGAAAACGCACTTGTTGGGATTCAACCGGATTTTATAAAAACGACATCGCTCGAAAACCAATCGAAGATGACTAGGGTGATCAGTTCTCTTTCGAGAACGAGCAACGAGATCATCCAAGTATGCCTCGATGACATGTTTGATGTCGTGGAAAGCATATGACATGGCCCGCTGAAAAGTGGCTCCAGCATTTTTAAGACCAAAAGGCATCTTTCTATATGCAAAGGTACCCCAGGGACATATAAAGGTTGTCTTATGTTGATCTTCAGGACGGATAGAAATTTGATTATAACCTGAAAAACCATCCATGAAGGAAAAATCTCATTACCCGCACACTCATCGATAATATGATTAATGAATGGCATGGGGTAATTATCTTTCGGACAAGCCTTATTTAAGTCCCTAAAATCGATGCATACTCGGATTGTTCCTTGCTTTTTAGCCACAGGGACTGGGTTAGAAACCCAATCAGTAAGAGGAACAAGGTATATGAAACCCGCCTTTAGCAGCTTCTTAACTTCAGCTTTGATAGCTGCTGCTTTCCTAGGGTTAACCGGCCTAAGCCTTTGACGAACTGGTTTGGCATTCTCATACGTCTTGATCTCATGTAAAACTATAGAAGGATCAATGCCAGGCATTTCCTCATAAGACCAAGCGAATACATCTCGAAATTCCTTAAATAGGTCGGTGTAAATTTGAATTTCTTCAGGGGAACATTCAATTCCGATGAAGAGATTCTTGATTACGTTAGGGTCCCTAGAGATGTTTATAGGTATCGTTTTTGAAATCACCGACATATTACCTTTGGCACGAACGTGTGCTGGAGCCAAAGGGTTTGACACCGTACAAACATCACTAGTACAGAGCTCGGAGAATCTAGATTCTACTTCTTGCAATGGAGGAAGAAAGTATGAACGATGGTGTAAGTCTTCCCAAGGTCGATCTATACCCATCATTACTTCGAGGATTGCTTCTTCAGAAGGTAAAACTGAATCTAAGCAGTCCAAAGCAGAGGTAGAAACAAGGCTCCTAGCCGGGGCCACATCACCATCTAACTCCTTTTCAGAAAAAGGAGCAGAGTGGTTGTCTGCAGAGTCTACGATAGACTGATATCTAAGCTTAGCTGCAGATATAGGGAATGCCATTCCATTCACTTGTCCTTCAACTAATGTGGTCGTAGGTGAAGGCAAGGTCCAAGGGTCTGAACAATAATGAGTTCGGAAGAACTCTTCTCGAGGAGACTCCTTAGATGATGAAATGGCATTGATTTTAGCGAAAGGAGAGGGAAGATCAAAGGTACCCATCAATGAGGAATACATTCCCACTCCTAAATTCTCAGTTGGCGGGCGAGGGTTATCCACTAAAGGAACAGTAGAGTCAGAGCTTGCTTGAGGATCGATTAGAAAATAATTCATTTGACACAAAACAGAGTCGAAACAACAACATCCATTTCGTATACCCAGTTCCTTCCTAATAGGAGATTATAGTCTAGGTTAGCATCTATGACTTCTACTTCAATATTGATGACCTTCCCCCAAACACATATAGGAAAGGCCGGGATAATCCCATGCAGCTTATGAGAATGACCATCAAATGTAGTCAAGATGGTGGGTGAAGGAACAACCGAAGGTGATCCAATATCCTTCCAACATGACATCGACATGACGCACGTGGAAGCTCCTTCATCTATAACGGTACGAAAAATGTTGATTTTTCCGGTATGTAGACTTTATCTGGAAAGCCATATGATGAGGGAGTCGCTTTTTGACATTTAACATGTCAAAAGTGAGCACTAAAGAGTTAGCTGGATCGACTGCTCCAATCACAGAAAGTAAAGCACTTCGCTGAGCCGGACATGACTGGAGAACCTCTAAAGCGGACATGGCGCATGGACTCTGAGCCAGATCCTCCACAATGGAGTAATTCTGGGCGGCCCTGGCATTAGGATTAATAGTCGCGCGTTTAGCGGAACCTTTCGGTATCCGTGGTATAGTCTCAATAGGGGGTCGCTCAATATGAAGGTCAGTATTTCCAGGAACAGTTTTGTCCTTGGAAGTTTCGGCTTCACCATAATCACGTGACCGAGTAGTCACATGGATGTTAGAATCCATCATGAAAACATTCGATGATTTTTCCCCTTCCTGGTTGCCCCCTATGAAGGTACCAGGATTTGAGCTCGCGCCAGCAAGAAGTTGCTGCCCTTGGGGAAAAGGGTTTGTTAACACAGCCTGAGAACTAGAATTCCCTTGCTGTCCTAACAAGTGCTGAGCATCTTCAATCTTAGGGCAAAGATGAGTTAAATGGTCTCCACTGCACAACTTGCATGGAAACTTGACTTTCTTTCTAGACTCATTTCTACCACCACCAACGTTGTTGCCAAACTTATTTGCATTAGGCTTCCCATCCTGGTTCTTTTTCTTAACTCGTCCTTTCTCTTTCCCATTGGAATTTTGATTTCCTTTGGGATTATTAGATTGGACGGCATTAATTGAAGAAGTTTGGTAAGCCAGGGGATTAGACGATGTGACTTGGTTGTTAGAAGCAGTTTGTAAGGACAACTACTGCAATTGGTTCAACAAGTTCACGGTAGTTGTGTCTACCGACCCAATGATACCATCCGCGTGGGGACCTGGCTTCGACTTAGCTATGTCAACGTTAGACCCAGGAGAATCTGGCAAGTATTTTTGTAGGATCCCAGACTGAGAGTAGATCAGTTCTAATTGCTGGGCCCTAAAAATGGCTTGCTCCTCAGAATAGACTCCAGACATGGAGACATCCTTGGAGATCTCAGGTTGTAAAGATTTCAAAAACCATTCGAGACGGTACTCCGGAGGGATTTCGGCTTTAATGAGCCTCTTTCTCCATCTCCATTCCTGAATATGGTCAGAAATGTGAGTTGCCTTATCCTGACGAAAGGTGGCCAGAAGTTCCGTTCCGGCATCATAACGGACAGGCAACTGGAAATGATTTAAGAAAATATTGGCTAAGTCAGTGAAAGTTGTAAAGCTTCCCCCTGGCAACTCTATATACCATTTGGCCGCATTACCAGTCAAGGTGCGTTGAAAAGGTCTCAACCTGATCGAGTCATCGATAAGGGAGTTAGATGAGCACCATAAATGGAATGTGGTTACATGGTCGCCTGGGTCCTCACCACTCTTCCCTTCGAATTTTGGAATGTCCGAAGGGATTTTGGTTGGGACCGAAGTGTTACACTAAAATTTGTCACCATGACTATTTGCAGTTAGTATGGCTCCATCAACTGTCATACTATCCTCCTTGGCAAGTCTCATACCTCTGCTCTCCATGTCAAACTCCAAGAAAGAGAGAAAGTCTTTAAAAATCTATATATCTCTGGGTACGCAGTTTCTCTTAGCCTTACCTGCGTGTACGCACCCCAAGTTCACAATATCTGCGTACTTGTACGCTCTGTCTGTAAAGGGGAGGGTGCGTACTCCTGTAAAGGTCAAAAGGCGCAAGTTTCACTGTAAAAAAGTTACTTGTGGTCATTTCTAGAGTATTCTAGAAGCTTGTTTGACGTGTATGGAGCGCCTCCAGATGGTTCATGTATCCCTATGAAAGAGGAACTTATCCCATCAAGAGGGGAGCTATCCCATCCAAAGAGGGGCTTATCCCATTGATGGTGGACCTGAATAACTTCCTCTAGAGCACTATAAATACAGGCATTGGGCCAGAGGGAGGAGAGGTTGAAAGCTGAACATTCCTAAGGGTAGATGCTGCTGGAATTAGGACTCCCTTGTAAAGCTTGAGAGGAGAGATTCCCATCCTTTCCTAGCCTTATTTGAGAGTGGGTGAGCTGATCAAAGTAAAGGAAAACTCTTGCTGGACCCTAGGAGGGACCTGCACAACACCAAGGCTCAGGTTGTAATGGTTTCTTTTGTTTCCACTTAATACAAATGAACTCATTTTTCTCAACAGATTGTTATTCATGATTTGTTTCATATACTCCTTGGTCTGTATGATGGATATGTATTATTTTATGAGTTTATCAGGTGCTATTTAATCTTTTGGCTTGTTAGTGAATGCAGGTTTCGAAGAGAAGGAGGAGCTCATCCAGATCGGCGAGGCTGGACTACTACAAAGCGTTGGATTAAAGGTATGTTACAATCACCTGATTACTTGTATTCTAAATGCATGTTTAGAGAAAGGTAGTGTTTATTTGTCTTGTTTGTCACTAGAAAGCCTTCACTTCTAGGGAGGTCGGTTTTGTCCGCAATATCGACTCTTTTCGCATGACAAAATAGTGACTCCGCTGGGGAATCCATTGATGTGAATTTTTTTTCCTTTGTGTGAAACTTTGGTCTGAGAAAAGTCGTTTGTTTTCTGGTTTTTGGCTGTCTGACTGTGTATTTGGGTGGAATAGCTTAGGGTTAAATTAGATTTTAGTTTTGCTAGAAGTACGCAGCCTCTGCGTTGAGCACAATGCGTACTTGTACGCACTGCAGCTTTGTGCACAGAGCGCACACGCACCTGTGCAAACAGGTTGCCTGCGTACCCTGTCAAAATTGAGAAAATTCCAATTTTCTCCTTTTTTGCCTTTTAGATTTTGTTTTTAATTTGTTTTTCTGCCCAGATCCACTGGTTATATGCCATCAATCTTCACCTAAGCTTGTTTCGTCAGTGTCGAGAGTTTTAGTGAAATTCATAGAGATTTTGCCCTAGGGTTTGATTTTTGCACTAGTCTTGTAGTGACTTTGGCTTTAGAGGTTGTCAAACTTTGGATCTCCCTGGTTTTGTTCAGTCCTCTTAGGAGTCGGGCCTTTCATAGAATCCACCCTTGTGAGAAACCTACCTTTGTGTCTTCTCTTTGCGAATCTCGAAAAAGTTTGTTGATTAAACTTTGAATTTTATTCTTGAGAAAAAGAAGAAAAGATCTTGATTTTTGTTTTTGACTGGTTTTTGATTCTGCATTAACTAGTCCTTAGTTACATTTTGACTGAGTAAAACATCCGGGAATCATACTTGATAGGCTTTTGCCTCGTTAGATTTAGTTTTTAGGTTCATTTTTCTTAGATTTGCTTTTGAGTGAAATTGAGTTGATTTGATTCCCATAGCTTTTTTAACTTTGATTTCTGTTAAAGTAAGTTTTACATGCTTTGTTAATTAGGAAAAAATATAAAAAATATCTTTTGAAGGAAAGTTTGCTTTGGTAGCATTTGAGTCTTTGAAAGGAAAAGGAATTTTCATGAAATAATTAGTGGTCATGTGTTGTATGTTTTGGAAAAGATAAAGAGTTTGTTTCTTTGATTTTCATTGCCAAGAAAGTTGTTTTTATATCAATTTTGCATTCTCCAACTCTCTTAGCTAGGGAATTCATTAAAAAAGAAAATTAGTATAAATCATCCTAAGTGCATCTTTTTAGTGGATTTCAGTTGAGTCTACACACCATCAGTTTCATCTCCACTACCTTTTGTCTTAAAGAAAAGCCGTAAAACTAACGCTTAAAGTAAAATCAACTTAGTAACTTTTTATTTACTAGGGCTCTGAAACACCAATATAGATCAGGCTAGTGTCTTGGAGTAGGAGAGTAATTAACTCTCCAAGATAGTAAAACCAAACAAGTAGCTCATCTTGTGGTAGGATAAATCCAACTGTTTCATTTGTACTCTGGGAAAGCTCCTCTTAAAGGAGAAGCACGAGACCGTGTCCGAACCAGTGAGGGGATCAATCCTTCTTCATTGGGAAAGATGCCAGATACGCACGTATTACAAACGGTAAACCTCGAATTACTGTCGAGGAGCCTGGGGTCACTTGTCGGTAAACCTTGGATTATTATCAAGGAGTTGGCAAGGGGATTGAGCTTGTTACTCTGCCCTTGCGTGCTATCAGGTCGTAGACTGTTCCCCCAGGTATATTTGTTGTTGTTGGTAACCTTAGTGACCATTATCTTTAGGATTCTACCGAGGTGACGGTGGAGGGAAGATCCCACTGTACCTGGAGCAGACGTCGGCTAGACTCACTTGGATTTTCCGGGGGGTTCACTTCACTTGAGACGTTTAAAGTGGAGGAACTTGTGCCGGTCTATTCATTAAGCAGGTTGCCGAGGTAACTGTTCCACCCACCACTTCTGTACTGAATTCGGCGATGTTGTGTTTCATCTCCAACTAGTGTTTTCGGTCCGGAAGGCTACTGTTTGTGTATGGTTTGACACCCTAGATTCTTTAGGCGTGTGATTCGAATTTGTTTGGTTCTTTAGAGACTTTAGGTGGTTTGCTTTGAGATTTTACTTTGTTTGCGTGTGCAGTAGTTAAAAGTTTTTAACTGTGGCTGAATTACCGAGACAGTCCCGTAGACTTCGGGGCAAGTCTCCTGAGATTGTTACCGTGGCCGATTTGTTGAGGAAGTCCCGTAGACTTTGGGGCGAACCTCATGAAGAGGTTCCGGGTCATTACGAAGGTTTGAAAGTCCTTGTAACTCCTAGTGGCAGTAAAGTAGGTTCACCTGAAGAAGGAGAGTCGTCATTGGTAGTCCATCTAGATTACCAAGGTCTAGAAACAAGTTATAATCCCGAAGCTGTTGCAGTTTCCGAGCTTGCTGGTAGTTTTTCATCTACTAGTGATATAGGTGAAGAACATGAAATATCTGAACCTGTTACTCCAACTTCTAGTGCACCTGATTCACCTAGGGTAGAAAGAGTCATCACCGAAAATCTTCCGCTGGTTTGATAGCTATTGAAGAACTTGCTCCAGAGGAAGAATTTGGCGTCTCTATCCTTGAAGATCAACCTACTATTGATCTAAGGGAGCGTGAATCCATCTTTTACAGTCCTCATAGAAGTACTACTTGGTATCTTTTGTTAACTAATTATTTAGACAACTCAGGGTTAAGTTTTTCTCCACCTCGTACTCCTTATCCACCTGGAGGTATTTATACTCCTGTAAATATGTCTGGTCAGTCGTCCGTGTTCACTCAATCTCCTGAATCTTTCTTGTACGGCGGTCCTTCTGTTCCCTCCGGGTATCAGTCACTTTCTGGTACTTTTGCGGGAGCATCTCCTCAACCCATTGAACATGGGTTATTAGCTGGAAACAATGGTAATAAATCGTTGGGTGTAGGGGACATTTACATTATGTCAGGTTCAGTTCCCGGTTCTCAACCTCAAGGTGGCCAATTACCGCCTGGGGGGCAGCATCAATTAACGCCTGGGGGGCAACCTCAAGGTACACAAATTGCGTCTGGGGGGCAACCTCAAGGACAGTATGTACCCATAGTGCAATACATTCCTCAAGGTCAACCCCAGCCTCAATATGTACCCCAAGGTCAACCTCAGTATCAATTCATAGCTCAAGGTCAACCCCAGTATCAGTACTTACCTCAAGGGTATCTACCTCAAGGTCAGTACTCGAGTCAAGGTTATCAACCACCTCAAGGTCAATCTTATGTTCAAGGTACGGGAAATGTACCTTTCAATTATCAATCCTACCCTCAATTCGGTTATGGATCTCAATATCCTCAACCTATCATGGGTCAATACCCCAGAATGAACATCGTGTGGGATCCATCGCAAGTTCAACAGGTATTGCAGCCAAGCGTACAGTTGTCATCTCAAGCTGGACAACCCTTAGTTGCTGGTTCATCCCAGCAACCAGTCCAGTCTAATGTTCAAACTTCTGTACCTTCGGTAGTTACTTAGTCGCCCATTGCACCTAGTACTCCATCTCAAACGACTGCTGCAACTACCGCAACATCTGTTCCTTCCACCACACTTGCTTCTGGAGCATCGACAGCTCCGGTTTCTACTGTCTCTGCAACTACTCCTCAGACATCTTTACCATTGTCTGGATCTATGATTCAAACTACGGTTCAGATGCATGTAGGACACCTGGTTTAAGAACGGTTGTCACTAGTCAACCACAATTCGCTTATCAATCGTACCAGGGACAGTACCAATACGAGCCTGCTGTCGAACAACCGGTTACCAGTATCAACCGTATCCTGGGTACACTTATCAACAACCTCAACAACCCCAGTACGGTCTGGTTAATCCTGGTTTTCCAGGAGGATATAATATCCCGAATGCGATTCCTATTCCAAGTTATCCTGGATATCCTCCTCCTGGGACTGGTCTTGTGACCCAGAGTTTTAGGGATCCTAATCGGCAGTTACCGTTTATCGCAACTTTCGATTTACCAGACTTGTCGTGCCTAACGAACGATCCAATAAATTATCTTCCGTTCTGGCTGCCAATGCCAAATAAGTTGCCCAGTGATATTCCCAAGTTTGAAGGTAAGTCTGGAGAGGATCCGTCAAATCATGTGATGACTTACCACCTCTGGTGTGCTTCAAATTCCATCTCGGATGATTCGATCTGCTTACGTCTTTTCCAGCGTACGCTCATTGGTCTCGCAGCCAAGTGGTACATTGAGTTACCACGGGCCTCTTTTTACAATTTTAGTCAGTTAGCTACCTCGTTCCTAACTCATTTTCAGTTGCCAGTCAGATATGATAATGGCACGGAGCTACTAACTTCACTAAAACAGTCGACGTCCACTTATATTTCTGATCATATACATGAATGGAGATGTCAAAGGTGATTAGTGAAAGTTTTAATCCCGGACCAAATCTTAGCTGAATGGTTTGTTAAATCATTATTACCGAAGATTACTGAAGATGTAGCTATGGCCGGAGTAGTTACTGAGGAGCAAGTGATTGCTCAAGCGCAGTACCTTGACTTAGTTTACACTCAGTCAGGTACGTTACACGAAAAGATCCCAGATCTTCCAAAGTCAAATCAAATCGCTGCTGCTCCTTCGGGATCTCATGCTGCTGATGGCATGATTGGTACGGTAAATACTAAAAGCAAGAAGAAGTCTTCAAAGAATTCTTCGCCTATTATAACCTTACCAGATTCCCCGACAGGAGAATCTTCTCCTGAAATTTCTGCTGATATTCACGCTATAGAGTCATCTACGGCTAAATCAAAAAACGGTGGGAAGAAGAAAGGTAAGAAGAAGGGTAAAGCAGACAAGACTCCAAAGGAGAAAACAGAAAAGTCGGAAACCAATGAAGAAAAGCGCAAACCTCGATATCCTTGTCTTATTTGTGAAGAGGATCATTTTACAAGAGATTTCCCACATCGGGCCGAGGTTGTGAAAATCGTCAAAGGTTCCCCAACTCCTGCTATTTTGAAAGATCCATTTCCAAAGCAGGAGAGTAAGATGATAGGTTCTTCCTCGGGTGCCACTGAAGAACCCATATTGATGATGTCTCATGTAAGGATTGCGACTCGATCGCAAAATTATGGTAGTAAGAGTCCTGTTGATGGATCGAAAGAAGCAGAATCTTCTCATTCAAATCCATCAACCTCAGCTCCCGGTTCCGATCCACTACAGATCAAGAAACCTAACCCCGACTTAGTAATCAAACTGCCCGCCAAGGGTGTACTTCGAAGGTCTGCTTTCAATCCACATGCGAGAGCGGCCCAGAATTACAACATTGTTGAGGATTTAGCTGTTTCATCCTCAGCAATGTTGGCTTTAGAAGTGCTGCAATCATGCCCAGCACATCAAAAATTACTTTTGTCGGCTACAGGAGCTGTTGATGTTCAGGACCCGAACCTCATAATCTTTGATCTAGAAAATAGTACACCGCGTTTGCCTCATCAGATGGCTTTCCAGATCCCAGTGATAGTCAAAAACAGGCCTATTCATCGGACTGTAATTGATGAGGGAGCTTCCACGTGTATTATGTCGATACAGTGTTGGAGATCGCTTGGTTCTCCTTCACTAAATCAATCCCCGACAATTCTTAAGGCCTTTGATGGCCATGGGTTCCATCCGTTTGGCATTCTACAGGATTTTCATATAGGGGTTGAAGGAAAAACCGTTAGTCTAGATGTGGAGGTGGTTGATGCCCCTCTAGACTACAACCTTCTTTTGGGTCGAAGTTGGTCTTACGCTATGACAGCGGTCGTTTCATCGGTCTTCAGAGTAATAAAGTTTCCATACAATGGAAAGATCGTAACCATAGATCAGCTGGCCTATTTTTCATCCGACCCAGCCTCTTCAGAGAGTATCCAGCATGTCGGTAAAACGACTATCCCTTACAAGGATGTTGGCGTAGGATTAGTTAAAGATGTCGGTTTACTAGGAACTTTTCCTTTTCCTCCAATCAACGCCATGTGTTCATTTGCATCTATTCATATGATTACTTCAGACACCATTGTTTATGACGATCCTTGGATCGTTCCTTCTGAATGTGAGATCGACTCATTTGGTGATGCAATGCCTTTGAGTCCATATGAAATTGCCTATGACGCCATGCAGTCTTTTTCCGACCCAAGTTCAACCAAAATCGACCAAATGAATGTGGTCCGTGAGGAATCCCTTTTCGCGTCAACCTCAGAGTTAATAACGTTTCCCGAAGTTGTGTCATCTGACGAACAACTTTGTGAAATCCTGTGCGTAGACGATTTACCATGGGAAGATCTCCATCATAGATCTTCGTTTTTACCTGAGAATGATCGTTTTGAAAACGATTTCTCATCAATCTTTACAGCTGAATATGTCAAAGATGCTCAGAGTCCAATGAAACATCCTGATTCAGAGCTGAATTTGGGAAACATTTCTCGCACTATTCCCATTGACATTTCAGTGAAGTCCGGAATTGTTGAGCACATTCATATAGGTGCCTCGTGTTCAAATGACGAAATTCACACATACAAGGCCCTATTTCAAGAATTACGCGACGTGTTTGCCTGGTCTTACGAGGAAATGCCAGGAATTGATCCCGCCATTATTGTCCATGAGATCAAGACTTACCCAGACGCTAAACCCGTCCGACAACGTCTGCGTCAGATTCACCCACGAAAAGCGGCTGCGATTAAAGCAGAAGTTGAGAAGCTGTTGAAAGCAGGTTTCATTTATTCGATCCCGTTAACAGATTGGGTATCGAATATTGTTCTGGTCAACAAAAAACAGGGAACAATAAGAATATGTATCGACTATAGGGATATCAATCGTGCTTGTACCAAGGACAACTATCCAACACCCTATATCGATCAAATAATTGATGATTGTGCCGGCAGTGAAATATTTTCCTTTATGGACGGTTTTTCCGGTTACAACCAAATCAATATTCTACCTGCCGATCAACCAAAAACGACTTTCATTTGTCCATGGGGGACATTTGCTTATTGAAAATTACCTTTTGGGCTTAAGAATGCCGAAGCCACTTTTCAAAGGGCGATGTCTTATGCATTTCATGACATCAAGCACATTGTGCAACCGTATCTCGATGATTTGCCCGCTCACTCCTTACATCGAGCTGATCACCTTGTCCATTTACGAGCAATTTTTATGAGGTGTAGGCATTATCGTATACGGTTGAACCCACACAAATGTGTCTTCTGCATAGAAGTGGGACGATTGCTGGGATTTTTAGTTTCAAAAGCCGACGTTCGCGTCGATCCCTTGAAGGTAGAAGCTATCATCAAATTGACTCCTCCTTCGAGTCTGCGCCAACTCCAAAGTTTGCAGGGGAAAGAAAACTTTTTACGCTGATTCATTCCTAACTATGCCGAGATTACCAAGGGTTTTACCCGGTTGTTGAAACAAAATTCTCAATTCTCTTGGGATGAGATAGCTCAGAAATCTTTTGATGCGCTCAAGCACGCGTTGACCCATGCACCGTTGCTGAATCCTCCCAACTACAACCAGGATTACTTTTTGTACCTCACCGCCGCTCATTCCACCATTGGAATGGTCTTAGTACAGGAAGATAAATTCGGAACGGAACATGTGATCTATTATCTTAGTCGGACGTTAAATCCCACTGAGCTCAAATATTCACATGTGGAGAAATTGGCCTTGGCAGCTGTTCAAGCTGTCCAACGTTTTCGTCACTACATTCTTCTCCGTAAAACTATAGTTATTTCGGATTGCAACCCTATGATCTACATTTTGACTAAACAATTGCTAGGGGGCAAGTACTCTAAATGGATCGTTATCCTGCAGGAGTTCGACTTGGAATTTGAAAAGTCTAAGTCTAAGAAATCTTTAGTTTTTGCGGAGTTGATGTGTGATTTCCTGTGTGCTGACACAGAAACTGTGGCAGAGGAACCCATTGCGGACGAATCTTTGTTTCTCATCAACACTTTAGATCCGTGGTATGGGGATATAATTGTCTATCTCCAAACCCAATCCTTTCGGCCCGAAGTTTCAAAGTCAGAACGTCGGAAAATTCGATTCCAGTCCCAACAATACAAAATTATTGGAGATACTCTTTATCACCGTGGGGCGGACTTGGTTTTTTGTCATTGCTTAACTCATGAGGAAGCTGAAAGGGTTTTGAATGACTGTCACTCTGGAGCGTGTGGCGGTCATATGTCTGGGTATGCCATAGCCCAAAAGATATTGCGCGCTGGCTACTTCTGGCCGTCCTTGTTTAAAGACTGTATTATTGCGGTCAGGAAATGCCACAACTGTCAAGTGTTTGATCGCAAGATGCGCGCACCACCTGCTCCTCTCCACCCTATAATTGCCGTTGGTCCTTTTGCTAAATGGGGTATCGATTTTATTACATGTAACCCTCACTCGGCCGTGGGGCATGCGTATATCATCCTTGCGATTTATTATTTTACTAAGTGGGCCGAGGTGATGCCTACGTTCAAGGCAGACGGCAAGACAGCTGCGATTTTCGTATTCAATCACATTATTGCTAGGTTTGGTGTCCCACAAGTGATAATCACTAACCATGGGCGCCATTTTTGAAACGTTATGATGACAGAACTTACAGGCCAGCTTGGTTCCGCGCTTTGGGCGTACCGAACCTCAGTGAAAACATCAACAGGGTTCACTCCTTTCCAACTAGTTTATGGTTTGGAAGCAGTGTTGCCCATTGAATGCGAAATCCCGTCACTTCAAATGGCTGTCGAATTACTTCCAGCTACTTCCGAAGAGGAGAAGCGTCTATTATACTTAGCTCAATTAGATGAGACTCGACGTGATGCTGCATTGGCAATCGAGACTCACGCAAAACGGATGAAAGCTCAGTATGATCGTAATGTGCCCCCTCGGAATTTTTTGGAAGGAGACCTAGTGCTATTATATGATCAAGATAACGATAAATTAGGTGCTGGAAAATTCGTTCCTATGTGGCATGGGCCCTACATTGTCAAGTGAAAGCTAGCAAAAGGGGCCTATGAGCTGGTAGATTTTGATGGGGACTCTTTGGGTAAATCCAGAAATGGACTTTACCTAAAGAGGTATTATGCTTAAATGATGGGTATGGAGATTAAGTTCAGTTAGATTTTTCTTTCTAGCTGGTGCGTTTATTAGTATAGACATTGTGCTTAGCTTAGAGAGTGTGTTTTTCGTCGTTATTCTGGCTTATCTTGGTTTTACTCTTGATATTGCAGATGTCGACGCCTCTCCAAACGTACATTGGATTTGCTGATGGTGCTTGTCATAGTACACGGAATATATCTTCCGCAGCTTGGGTTATCTATTCACCCTCTGACGAGTTAGTTTCTATGCATGGGGTGAGCCTCGGTCAAACAACAAACAACATTGCAGAATACAGTGCAGTGATTGAGTTATTGTCTGAATCTATTTCGTTTGGGATTCGGAGTTTGATAGTGAGGTTAGATTCTGAACTCGTTGTATTACAGCTTAATAGAGTATATGCCATTAGAAATCCAGTGTTATTAAGGTTATTTTTGAGAGTGCGTCTCTTGGAACGTGAATTTGATTACATTGAATATCAGCATATTCCAAGGTCATTAAATACATTAGCAGATGCAATTGCTTCTCGAATGTTAGACAGACATTTGCGATAATCATACATGTAAATTTAAAAAAATTTCATCACACATGTTTAACAAGATAAGCCGGTAATAATGATATATATAGATAGGAGTGTGTCAAAAAATACATCGTCTTCGATCATAGGTTGAAAAACACCTTATGATCGGCAAAAATGATAAGTACAAAAAACCAAAATGTCACATGTGTCTACAAAAGTGACCAGCCAGTCACTAGTGGTGCTCTCTATACGACACCACTGCACGCGCTACCCTACACAAGAACCTCCTAAAAGGTCCTGGGACTGCGACCACATAGCGCTGAAGTCTGATAGGGATATCATCTATAGTCGTCTCTGGTATGTCTGCCGTAAGACGCTCTAGGTCCTGTTCCAACTCGGCTAAGGTCTCTGCGGCCGCATCCTGTGGGGCCGGTGCTGGTGCAACTGGTACTCTCCTCTCGAAAGGCTGGAGATTGGCCAGACGCTGTGGGCCTACATCTGCATTTTGAAAATTGTCACTGTCAGTTTTGAGACGATATAAAAACAAAAAAAATTAAATAATTTAAAAACTTGTGGAAAATGAAGTACCTGTGTCGTCCCACTGTTCTCCCGGTGGAAGAATCATGTCCGGATCTCCGCGAAAATCAACTCCAACATACAGAAAATCCTGTATCGATAAGACCTGGTTCTCTAACCAGTGAAAATACTCCGGTCTAAATCGGACAACCTCCGTGCCCTTGTCAGGATGACGGGCCATCACCGCAACCCATCGCATCAACTTAGGCTCTCGGGGAGGCCCGACCTCAACAGTGAGCTTCTGTGGGATCAGCATCGGAACCCTCTCTAGGGCAAAACTCACAACTAAGGGCCCATAACCAAAAGTCTTCAGCTGTCCGTTTTTGGTCCTAGTCAGTTGGCCCTTCAGGTTGGCCAACACAGCATCGCACCAGTTGAAAATGGTGCCCTGATAACAATCAATCGCCATCCACATCTGGGATCCAGTGGCAATGTGCAAAGCGACAGCCCCGCAAAGTCTGGTAACTGTAAAGGCAATTACCATAAGTTCAGGTCGCGATATGTTTTTGATATCTATCCCCTTATCCTGGTTTTGGTTATTACACCACTCTAGCTGGAGGCTAGCAATGGACTGGCCACCCGGCCTAGTCCCGGACAGAGTCAATTGTTCACCCCTCTTGGGAAAACCAGTGAGAAAGTAAATATCAGAGGGCTCTATCTCGAGCTGGTGCCCTCCAATGTAAAAGCACTGATCCTGAACATTCCACCTTTTGACCAGCCACTCTAGAAAGCGCACCTGGGCCCTCATGCCAGGTATGGCCCAGTATTTGTAAAGACCGCATGCCTTCAAAGCATCAATGGAAGGTTGATGATTAATCGCGGAAAAATCAACATCTTCGTGTTCCCTCTCGCGCCAATCAAGCATGGTGGGCAATCTACACACCATAAAACATCTGTTAGAGTCCATAAAAATGAAAGTTTTTGGTTCATTTTGGAGAAATTGGAGTTTAAAAATCCACTCCGCGGTGTACGCAGCCAACCCTTTAGAGACAGGGCGTATGTATGCACCTTCTCTTAAGGCAAGCTGCGTACGCTCGGCATTTTCCCAATGGAGAAAATGTCGGGGTACGCAGGTCACCCATGGGGCACCTGCGTACCCCGAAAAGTGGACCTTGAAACCCCCAAGGCCTCCAAAAAATAAAACTAAAGCCTAAAAACGAATTCTAAATGGATGGAAATGCAAGGGAGGATGTTGTAGAATACCTGATGAGACGGCGTTCGGTTTCGACGGTCGGATTCTTCACAATGTCCACGGGAAGTTTCTTGCCAAAAGCCCTTTTTCTCTCCTCAACAGTAAAATGGTAAAAATGAAATGGTAAAAGCCCTTTTTATAGGTTTTTTGAGTAAATAAATGTCAAATTTGTTTATTTTCCACCATGAAAAGGTATTTTTCAAGTATTTTTATCTATCTTTAAACAGGTATGAGTAATGTGTTGGTTTTTGCGCAGGATAAAAGGATTTTCAGGGAAAATGTCATTTTTCACAAACAAAAATATCAGAGTCATCTTTTAAGCCCTTTTCTGACTCCTAAAATATGAAAAGATTGCCGAGCGTTTCTTTTACACTCGTTAAAACGGAATTAAAAGACGGTCCCCTTATAGCCCTTTTCTGACCGTAAAAACATGAAAATATTGCCGGATTTTTGTCGTTTCAAATTCGATACTGGAAATAAAACGACGTGTCCTTGATCGCTTTTTACTTTTCAGGTCAAAGAAACTAATCATGAAAGTACTCCTTGGTCGCAAGATCAAGCGGTTCTCTCAAGTATTATTTTATACTTTTTCGGGCTTGGGAGACACAATTTTACGAAAAATTTCAACCTGGAGTTTTCTTAAGTTTTTTCAGACTCTCTAAAATTGAAAAACACCGAGTTTCTCCTATACTGGACTCGTTAAAATTTCACAGTAAAGGACCTGTTCGATTACAAACAGGAACGGACCACTCCTTCTTATGGTTCGAATCAAAACTAAGTTGGACTCATCCAAAGGATGAGCTTATAATCAAGCATATGTTATCCTACTCAAGCTTGTAAAAAATAAAGAGGTACTTGCCAGAAATGGTGGGGGAAAAGAGAGAAAAATGAGCCTATTTGTTATCCTTTGTCTCAGAAGAAGCCTTATCACCACTCTTGAACACGACACTTTTCATTCACCTGGGTTGGGAAATCCTTTGCCTCACAGTTGATCAAACCACATTGAAAGTCTTCAGCCGGGTATTAACTTTGGGTCAAATGTCACCAAGCCATCTGTTGTGTCGTTATGTGTTCAAGAGGTCACTGCAAATAAACCATTCATCTGCAAAATACCCGTCATCCATCTTGACCATCCCTGAGTCAGTCCTTACAGCTACATTTCTTCAACTTGATCTATGATTTTGTGTTGTGGGCTTGCCTGCAACGGGTCTCTTTCTATCGACATCAGCACATTATCTAGAAAGATGACCTAGAAATCGTCAGTACCTTGAAGTCTGCATGCATCAATGGCAAGTTTCTCGCCTTTGACGACAATTTACATCATTGACTTTCGATCGAAGGATTCCGTGAAATGTTCGACATCAACTCATTCATTCACATCTCATGGATTGTACTGGGTACTTTGAGAACCATTGACATCACTGGTGGTCTCTCTCACGCTTGTTAACAGTTTACATCATTGACTGGTAATCAAGTTGTTTCTACCATGTTCGACATCAACTCATTTATTCGCATGGATAGAATCGTACCTGTTCGGGAAGTAGAAATGAAGACCTGGATCTAGTTTCCACCATCCAGGGTACGAGGAGTTTTGTATTCATTATACAGTAGACTAATCATAAACAGATGGCTGCGCCCATACTGTGTCTACAAAAGTCTATGATTATGATGTACTGCAAAATCATTCCTGTATCAGAGCAGTAGATAGTTGGTTAGTTAAAGTTTTCAATCTGAGTATGGGAATGCCTACCTCAGCGATGATATGATCTTATATATGTATTTTGTGTTGAATACTTGCAGGTTCCGACTGGGCTCTCCACAAGATAATCCTTGAAATGATAAAGTACTTCACCCTTCCTAGATGATATGAAACCCTTATCTACTACAGGCTTCGCACTTTAGGGGGCAATTTGTTACACTAAAATTTGTCACCATGACTATTTGCAGTTAGTATGGCTCCATCAACTGTCATACTATCCTCCTTGGTAAGTCTCATACCTCTGCTCTCCATGTCAAACTCCAAGAAAGAGAGAAAGTCTTTAAAAATCTATATATCTCTGGGTACGCAGTTTCTCTTAGCCTTACCTGCGTGCACACACCCCAAGTTCACAATACCTGCGTACTTGTACGCTCTGTCTGTAAAGGGGAGGGTGTGTACTCCTGTAAAGGTCAAAAGGCGCAAGTTTCACTCTAAAAAAGTTACTTGTGGTCATTTATAGAGTATTCTAGAAGCTTGTTTGACGTGTATGGAGTGCCTCCAGATGGTTCATGTATCCCTATGAAAGAGGAACTTATCCCATCAAGAGGGGAGCTATCCCATCCAAAGAGGGGCTTATCCCATTGATGGTGGACCTGAATAACTTCCTCTAGAGCACTATAAATACAGGCATTGGGCCAGAGGGAGGAGAGGTTGAAAGCTGAACATTCCTAAGGGTAGATGCTGCTGGAATTAGGACTCCCTTGTAAAGCTTGAGAGGAGAGATTCCCATCCTTTCCTAGCCTTATTTGAGAGTGGGTGAGCTGATCAAAGTAAAGGAAAACTCTTGCTGGACCCTAGGAGGGACCTGCACAACACCAAGGCTCAGGTTGTAATGGTTTCTTTTGTTTCCACTTAATACAAATGAACTCATTTTTCTCAACAGATTGTTATTCATGATTTGTTTCATATACTCCTTGGTCTGTATGATGGATATGTATTATTTTATGAGTTTATCAGGTGCTATTTAATCTTTTGGCTTGTTAGTGAATGCAGGTTTCGAAGAGAAGGAGGAGCTCATCCAGATCGGCGAGGCTGGACTACTACAAAGCGTTGGATTAAAGGTATGTTACAATCACCTGATTACTTGTATTCTAAATGCATGTTTAGAGAAAGGTAGTGTTTATTTGTCTTGTTTGTCACTAGAAAGCCTTCGCTTCTAGGGAGGTCGGTTTTGTCCGCAATATCGACTCTTTTCGCATGACAAAATAGTGACTCCGCTGGGGAATCCATTGATGTGAATTTTTTTTCCTTTGTGTGAAACTTTGGTCTGAGAAAAGTCGTTTGTTTTCTGGTTTTTGGCTGTCTGACTGTGTATTTGGGTGGAATAGCTTAGGGTTAAATTAGATTTTAGTTTTTCTTAGTTTTGCTAGAAGTACGCAGCCTCTGCGTTGAGCACAATGCGTACTTGTACGCACTGCAGCTTTGTGCACAGAGCGCACACGCACCTGTGCAAACAAGTTGCCTGCGTACCCTGTCAAAATTGAGAAAATTCCAATTTTCTCCTTTTTTGCCTTTTAGATTTTGTTTTTAATTTGTTTTTCTGCCCAGATCCACTGGTTATATGCCATCAATCTTCACCTAAGCTTGTTTCGTCAGTGTCAAGAGTTTTAGTGAAATTCATAGAGATTTTGCCCTAGGGTTTGATTTTTGCACTAGTCTTGTAGTGACTTTGGCTTTAGAGGTTGTCAAACTTTGGATCTCCCTGGTTTTGTTCAGTCCTCTTAGGAGTCGGGCCTTTCATAGAATCCACCCTTGTGAGAAACCTACCTTTGTGTCTTCTCTTTGCGAATCTCGAAAAGTTTGTTGATTAAACTTTGAATTTTATTCTTGAGAAAAAGAAGAAAAGATCTTGATTTTTGTTTTTGACTGGTTTTTGATTCTGCATTAACTAGTCCTTAGTTACATTTTGACTGAGTAAAACATCCGGGAATCATACTTGATAGGCTTTTGCCTCGTTAGATTTAGTTTTTAGGTTCATTTTTCTTAGATTTGCTTTTGAGTGAAATTGAGTTGATTTGATTCCCATAGCTTTTTTAACTTTGATTTCTGTTAAAGTAAGTTTTACATGCTTTGTTAATTAGGAAAAAATACAAAAAATATCTTTTGAAGGAAAGTTTGCTTTGGTAGCATTTGAGTCTTTGAATGGAAAAGGAATTTTCGTGAAATAATTAGTGGTCATGTGTTGTATGTTTTGGAAAAGATAAAGAGTTTGTTTCTTTGATTTTCATTGCCAAGAAAGTTGTCTTTATATCAATTTTGCATTCTCCAACTCTCTTAGCTAGGGAATTCATTAAAAAAGAAAATTAGTATAAATCATCCTAAGTGCATCTTTTTAGTGGATTTAAGTTGAGTCTACACACCATCAGTTTCATCTCCACTACCTTTTGTCTTAAAGAAAAGCCGTAAAACTAACGCTTAAAGTAAAATCAACTTAGTAACTTTTTATTTACTAGGGCTCTGAAACACCAATATAGATCAGGCTAGTGTCTTGGAGTAGGAGAGTAATTAACTCTCCAAGATAGTAAAACCAAACAAGTAGCTCATCTTGTGGTAGGATAAATCCAACTGTTTCATTTGTACTCTGGGAAAGCTCCTCTTAAAGGAGAAGCACGAGACCGTGTCCGAACCAGTGAGGGGATCAATCCTTCTTCATTGGGAAAGATGCCAGATACGCACGTATTACAAACGGTAAACCTCGAATTACTGTCGAGGAGCCTGGGGTCACTTGTCGGTAAACCTTGGATTATTATCAAGGAGTTGGCAAGGGGATTGAGCTTGTTACTCTGCCCTTGCGTGCTATCGGGTCGTAGACTGTTCCCCCAGGTATATTTGTTGTTGTTGGTAACCTTAGTGACCATTATCTTTAGGATTCTACCGAGGTGACGGTGGAGGGAAGATCCCACTGTACCTGGAGCAGACGTCGGCTAGACTCACTTGGATTTTCCGGGGGGTTCACTTCACTTGAGACGTTTAAAGTGGAGGAACTTGTGCCGGTCTATTCATTAAGCAGGTTGCCGAGGTAACTGTTCCACCCACCACTTCTGTACTGAATTCGGCGATGTTGTGTTTCATCTCCAACTAGTGTTTTCGGTCCGGAAGGCTACTGTTTGTGTATGGTTTGACACCCTAGATTCTTTAGGCGTGTGATTCGAATTTGTTTGGTTCTTTAGAGACTTTAGGTGGTTTGCTTTGAGATTTTACTTTGTTTGCGTGTGCAGTAGTTAAAAGTTTTTAACTGTGGCTGAATTACCGAGACAGTCCCGTAGACTTCGGGGCAAGTCTCCTGAGATTGTTACCGTGGCCGATTTGTTGAGGAAGTCCCGTAGACTTTGGGGCGAACCTCCTGAAGAGGTTCCGGGTCATTACGAAGGTTTGAAAGTCCTTGTAACTCCTAGTGGCAGTAAAGTAGGTTCACCTGAAGAAGGAGAGTCGTCATTGGTAGTCCATCTAGATTACCAAGGTCTAGAAACAAGTTATAATCCCGAAGCTGTTGCAGTTTCCGAGCTTGCTGGTAGTTTTTCATCTACTAGTGATATAGGCGAAGAACATGAAATATCTGAACCTGTTACTCCAACTTCTAGTGCACCTGATTCACCTAGGGTAGAAAGAGTCATCACCGAAAATCTTCCTGCTGGTTTGATAGCTATTGAAGAACTTGCTCCAGAGGAAGAATTTGGCGTCTCTATCCTTGAAGATCAACCTACTATTGATCTAAGGGAGCGTGAATCCATCTTTTACAGTCCTCCTAGAAGTACTACTTGGTATCTTTCGTTAACTAATTATTTAGACAACTCAGGGTTAAGTTTTTCTCCACCTCGTACTCCTTATCCACCTGGAGGTATTTATACTCCTGTAAATATGTCTGGTCAGTCGTCCGTGTTCACTCAATCTCCTGAATCTTTCTTGTATGGCGGTCCTTCTGTTCCCTCCGGGTATCAGTCACTTTCTGGTACTTTTGCGGGAGCATCTCCTCAACCCATTGAACATGGGTTATTAGCTGGAAACAATGGTAATAAATCGTTGGGTGTAGGGGACATTTACATGATGTCAGGTTCAGTTCCCGGTTCTCAACCTCAAGGTGGCCAATTACCGCCTGGGGGGCAGCATCAATTAACGCCTGGGGGGCAACCTCAAGGTACACAAATTGCGTCTGGGGGGCAACCTCAAGGACAGTATGTACCCATAGTGCAATACATTCCTCAAGGTCAACCCCAGCCTCAATATGTACCCCAAGGTCAACCTCAGTATCAATTCATAGCTCAAGGTCAACCCCAGTATCAGTACTTACCTCAAGGGTATCTACCTCAAGGTCAGTACTCGAGTCAAGGTTATCAACCACCTCAAGGTCAATCTTATGTTCAAGGTACGGGAAATGTACCTTTCAATTATCAATCCTACCCTCAATTCGGTTATGGATCTCAATATCCTCAACCTATCATGGGTCAATACCCCAGAATGAACATCGTGTGGGATCCATCGCAAGTTCAACAGGTATTGCAGCCAAGCGTATAGTTGTCATCTCAAGCTGGACAACCCTTAGTTGCTGGTTCATCCCAGCAACCAGTCCAGTCTAATGTTCAAACTTCTGTACCTTCGGTAGTTACTTAGTCGCCCATTGCACCTAGTACTCCATCTCAAATTACTGCTGCAACTACCGCAACATCTGTTCCTTCCACCACACTTGCTTCTGGAGCATCGACAGCTCTGGTTTCTACTGTCTCTGCAACTACTCCTCAGACATCTTTACCATTATCTGGATCTATGATTCAAACTACGGTTCAGATGCCTGTAGGACACCTGGTTTAAGTACGGTTGTCACTAGTCAACCACAATTCGCTTATCAATCGTACCAGGGACAGTACCAATACAAGGGAGGATGTTGTAGAATACCTGATGGAAATGCAAGGGAGGATGTTGTAGAATACCTGATGAGACGGCGTTCGGTTTCGACGGTCGGATTCTTCGCAATGTCCATGGGAAGTTTCTTGCCAAAAGCCCTTTTTCTCTCCTCAACAGTAAAATGGTAAAAATGAAATGGTAAAAGCCCTTTTTATAGGTTTTTTGAGTAAATAAATGTCAAATTTGTTTATTTTCCACCATGAAAATGTATTTTTCAATTATTTTTATCTATCTTTAAACAGGTATGAGTAATGTGTTGGTTTTTGCGCAGGATAAAAGGATTTTCAGGGAAAATGTCATTTTTCACAAACAAAAATATCAGAGTCATCTTTTAAGCCCTTTTCTGACTCCTAAAATATGAAAAGATTGCCGAGCGTTTCTTTTACACTCGTTAAAACGGAATTAAAAGACGGTCCCCTTATAGCCCTTTTCTGACCGTAAAAACATGAAAATATTGCCGGATTTTTGTCGTTTCAAATTCGATACTGGAAATAAAACGACGTGTCCTTGATCGCTTTTTACTTTTCAGGTCAAAGACACTAATCATGAAAGTACTCCTTGGTCGCAAGATCAAGCGGTTCTCTCAAGTATTATTTTATACTTTTTTGGGCTTGGGAGACACAATTTTACGAAAAATTTCAACCTGGAGTTTTCTTAAGTTTTTTCAGACTCTCTAAAATTGAAAAATGCCGAGTTTCTCCTATACTGGACTCGTTAAAATTTCACAGTAAAGGACCTGTTCGATTACAAACAGGAACGGACCACTCCTTCTTATGGTTCGAATCAAAACTAAGTTGGACTCATCCAAAGGATGAGCTTATAATCAAGCATATGTTATCCTCCTCAAGCTTGTAAAAAATAAAGAGGTACTTGCCAGAAATGGTGGGGGAAAAGAGAGAAAAATGAGCCTATTTGTTATCCTTTGTCTCAGAAGAAGCCTTATCACCACTCTTGAACACGACACTTTTCATTCACCTGGGTTGGGAAATCCTTTGCCTCACAGTTGATCAAACCACATTGAAAGTCTTCAGCCGGGTATTAACTTTGGGTCAAATGTCACCAAGCCATCTGTTGTGTCATTATGTGTTCAAGAGGTCACTGCAAATAAACCATTCATCTGCAAAATACCCGTCATCCATCTTGACCATCCCTGAGTCAGTCCTTACAGCTACATTTCTTCAACTTGATCTATGATTTCGTGTTGTGGGCTTGCCTGCAACGGGTCTCTTTCTATCGACATCAGCACATTATCTAGAAAGATGACCTAGAAATCGTCAGTACCTTGAAGTCTGCATGCATCAATGGCAGGTTTCTCGCCTTTGACGACAATTTACATCATTGACTTTCGATCGAAGGATTCCGTGAAATGTTCGACATCAACTCATTCATTCACATCTCATGGATTGTACTGGGTACTTTGAGAACCATTGACATCACTGGTGGTCTCTCTCATGCTTGTTAACAGTTTACATCATTGACTGGTAATCAAGTTGTTTCTACCATGTTCGACATCAACTCATTTATTCGCATGGATAGAATCGTACCTGTTCGGGAAGTAGAAATGAAGACCCTGGATCTAGTTTCCACCATCCAGGCTGCGAGGAGTTTTGTATTCATTATACAGTAGACTAATCATAAACAGATGGCTGCGCCCATACTGTGTCTACAAAAGTCTATGATTATGATGTACTGCAAAATCATTCCTGTATCAGAGCAGTAGATAGTTGGTTAGTTAAAGTTTTCAATCTGAGTATGGGAATGCCTACCTCAGCGATGATATGATCTTATATATGTATTTTGTGTTGAATACTTGCAAGTTCCGACTGGGCTCTCCACAAGATAATCCTTGAAATGATAAAGTACTTCACCCTTCCTAGATGATATGAAACCCTTATCTACTACAGGCTTCGCACTTTAGGGGGCAATTTGTTACACTAAAATTTGTCACCATGACTATTTGCAGTTAGTATGGCTCCATCAACTGTCATACTATCCTCCTTGGTAAGTCTCATACCTCTGCTCTCCATGTCAAACTCCAAGAAAGAGAGAAAGTCTTTAAAAATCTATATATCTCTGGGTACGCAGTTTCTCTTAGCCTTACCTGCGTGCACACACCCCAAGTTCACAATACCTGCGTACTTGTACGCTCTGTCTGTAAAGGGGAGGGTGTGTACTCCTGTAAAGGTCAAAAGGCGCAAGTTTCACTCTAAAAAAGTTACTTGTGGTCATTTATAGAGTATTCTAGAAGCTTGTTTGACGTGTATGGAGTGCCTCCAGATGGTTCATGTATCCCTATGAAAGAGGAACTTATCCCATCAAGAGGGGAGCTATCCCATCCAAAGAGGGGCTTATCCCATTGATGGTGGACCTGAATAACTTCCTCTAGAGCACTATAAATACAGGCATTGGGCCAGAGGGAGGAGAGGTTGAAAGCTGAACATTCCTAAGGGTAGATGCTGCTGGAATTAGGACTCCCTTGTAAAGCTTGAGAGGAGAGATTCCCATCCTTTCCTAGCCTTATTTGAGAGTGGGTGAGCTGATCAAAGTAAAGGAAAACTCTTGCTGGACCCTAGGAGGGACCTGCACAACACCAAGGCTCAGGTTGTAATGGTTTCTTTTGTTTCCACTTAATACAAATGAACTCATTTTTCTCAACAGATTGTTATTCATGATTTGTTTCATATACTCCTTGGTCTGTATGATGGATATGTATTATTTTATGAGTTTATTAGGTGCTATTTAATATTTTGGCTTGTTAGTGAATGCAGGTTTCGAAGAGAAGGAGGAGCTCATCCGGATCGGCGAGGCTGGACTACTACAAAGAGTTGGACTAAAGGTATGTTACAATCACCTGATTACTTGTATTCTAAATGCATGTTTAGAGAAAGGTAGTGTTTATTTGTCTTGTTTGTCACTAGAAAGCCTTCGCTTCTAAGGAGGTCAGTTTTTTCTGCAATATCGACTCTTTCCGCATGACAAGTATTTTTGTAGGATCCCAAACTGAGAGTAGATCAGTAATTGCTGGGCGCTAAAAATGGCTTGCTCCTTAGAATAGACTCCAGACATGGAGACATCCTTGGAGATCTCGGGTTGTAAATATTTCAAAAACCATTCGAGACGGTACTCCGGAGGGATTTCGGCTTTAATGAGCCTCTTTTTTCGTCTCCATTCCTGAATATGGTCAGAAATGTGAGTTGCCTTATCCTGACGAAAAGTGGCCAGAAGTTCTGTTCCGGCATCATAACGGACAGGCAACTGGAAATGATTTAAGAAAATATTGGCTAAGTCAGTGAAAGATGTAAAGCTGCCCCCTGGCAACTCTATATACCATTTGGCCGCATTACCACTCAAGGTGTGTTGAAAAGGTCTCAACCTGATTGAGTCATCGATAAGGGAGTTAGATGAGCACCATAAATGGAATGTGGTTACATGGTCGCCTGGGTCCTCACCACTCTTCCCTTCGAATTTTGGAATGTCTGAAGGGAGTTTGGTTGGGATCAGAGGCCAGGCCGGATTGTACTTGATTGGATCGTTTATTAACTTAGTGAGATCTGGCAAGTTCAACGTTGCCAGAAACGGAAGCCTAGGAGGACCTTCGGGATTCCACCCAGACTGGGCGGAACTCCCAAAGTTCTGAAAAGATTGTCCCGGGTTTTGGAAGGCACCAGGCTTCCCGAAGTAACCAGTAGAACCGGCTGAACCAAAAGGCAAGCCTTGTGATCCAGCAAAATTTGGAGTTTGACCAACTCCAGCCACAAAGCCTCCATAACCAGTAAAGTTTCCTCCTAAAGGATTATAAGGAGTTGATAACCCCTGATATGGATTCCAAGCCGAAGCTAAGGGAGGAATACTTTGAAACGAACTAACCGTGGAGTACGGCCTATTCCCTTGTTGGCCGATAAACGGATTCCCTGTTCCCGCGCCACTAACCCCAGGGTTAGTCCAACCTTGGAAAGGATTATTGCTTTGTCCTACAAAAGAAAAAGGCATGGATCCTATCGTCGGGTTGGAATGTGGTATATGACCACTTCCAAAAGGAAAACCCTGGAATGAAGCCGATCCGCCCATCATGGATGTAGCGGCACTAAACGGAACCGATGGAATACCCTGTGAGTGGGTGCCAAATGGGAAGAATCCAGTACCAAAAGCATTGGTTTGGGCATTTCCACTCGTGGATGGAATGGAGGTAGACCTAACTAAAGATGTGCTAGCAAAAGATCCAAACAAGGAAGCAAAGGAGATGGAAATCGTTCCTCCCCCTTGCACCGATGTTGGAGTTTTCATAGTCGTAGCACTTGTAGAAGCCATGCTTCCGGTATTGGTGATCGATGGTAAGCACGTAGTGTAACCTGGACTTGACGGTCTATGCGTTGGAGTCCCAACGTATTGTAATACGTCTGGATGACTAGATGGTAGTGGAGAATTCGGAGCCGCTAACGACTCTGAGAGTTCTTCTACCTCTATGTTATTCTTCGCTTGAAAGAGAACTCGAGAAAGGACTGGAGTGTCCCTCTCTTGTTCGGAAGTGCCAGGCCTTGCTTGAACACTAATGCCCCCGAGAGGAGGATCAATCCCCGATGCGTCAACTGCCGTGGGACGAAACCCACCAGTAGTATTACCTTTGCGCCTTCTAGGAGAAGGCTCTAAACTTGGTGGTGAAAGACCACGAAGTCTTCGAGACCATCTGGGAGATCGGTCAGCCACTTTGAATTTCTTGTTATGATCTAACTAAAGACTCAAAAAATTGAAAGCTAGGCCAACTAAGATCACAGACCACACACTATAAAGTCCCTAAAGATAACAGCCAGTCAAACAACTTCCAAGTATTTCCGCTCCAGGTGATTAGGACCGGACACCAAAGTACAAGAAAGTGAATTAAGGGGCCTTCCGAAGATAGTCTGGGATGATGAGGGCCCAGTCCTATCAGCGAAGGTATTAGAGGAAGTTACGCTGACCTCCTAACAACAGCCTGTGCTGGTGCAAGCCCCCAAGCTTTGCAAGGGTGCCCTCCAGTAGTACTGTTGAGAGTGATACAACATCGACCTCAAGTGCCACGGGATTCCCCTTTGCAGCCACCTGTGTAGATCCCTAGGAGTAGCAACTATGGATACCAACTCATCGCAGAAGCCAGGCAGAACAGTCGTGAGGTAAGTTCGGACAAGTAGGAGAGGGGGTATCTCTCTTCCCTGTCTTCACAGACCCTCATGCTTAACTCCCAGATCCAGAGCTTTCCTGGTCTTCCTAACACTATTGGATTTTCTCTCACTATTCAGACTCCTATGTTTGACGTTTATATGGCCTTGGAGAGTTAACTCTCCACTCGCCTAATCCAAGGCCCTAAAATCCTAAACTTGTTGGTGTAACTGACTTAAACAAAAAGTTCTAGTGAATTTTAGTTAGCGCTTGATTTTAAAATAGGCTGTTCTTTAAGTCACAAGGTAACGGAAGTGAAACTAGTGGTGTTTTTTGACGCAAAAGAAATTAATAAAAACTTAACTACATGCACATGCACTTTTTTCTTTTTTCGATGAAGAGCAATTTCTATAGGGTTCAGAGGAACTTCTAATAAAACAATTTTTTCTTTTCTTTTCGTTAATTCATGCTTCACACTCACAAAAGTTAACAAAGCTATGTATGCCTAAAAAGGTATGCAAATCTATCCTAATGCAACAAATATATGCCGATGCAAGATTCGAAACTACTCTAAAAACAAAAAATGAAAGTCGCTTGCTTATCAATCTTTATCTTGCCACTTAAAATGTCTAGATGGAATATGAGATGTCCATTCATTTCGTCTAAACACTAAAAACAAGTTCTAAGACAAACATAAAGCACTTTCATTCACTAAAATGAAATCAAATGAAAACCAAGTTCAAGAAAGCAAAACTAAGTTTTTCAAAAAGATTTTCTTCAAATGCAACAACAAAAAAGTCTTTTCAAAAATGCTCTCAACAACACTGAAACTTGTGATTGAAGAATAGGCAACAAACACTTTTGCAAATTGACACCACACAATGGATGAAAACTCAACAAAAAGAGATGTGTTTAAGGGTGCTCTTAACAATCAAAAGCAGCAATGAAAGCTTTGGCAACAATGACCAAAAAGATCAAAAAGACAAATTTCAAGAAAGTGTCAATTAACAACTTTCATGAAACAAAGAAGCAGATGGTCACAAAAGCGGCTTTGCCAAGCCAACACAAAGTTACCAAAAGCAAGATTTGACATGAAGATTGAGAACAATCTCCCTACCGTGATGAATCAGAGTAGCCAAGATTCCAAACAAGAAATCTTGCGTGCTTGAACAAGAAAAGATGACGCTTGCAATAACAAAAACAAGACCAATATTCCTTATAATCAGAGAGAATTCGGAAAAAGATGCTCGCTGTAAAAACAAAAACTGATACTGGAAAGTGATTGTTTCAGACTAACTCAAACTACCAAACAAACCTTCAGAGACAAAAAGATTTACAAATCTTGAAAATTGCAAGATATATGCGACTGTACTTATGTACAGATTGCATGTATATGCTATTGTAACTAAGGAAACCTGCATATACGCGGGTTCACTAAAGAAACATGCATACATACGCCTCTGTAACTAAGAAAAACAACATATATAAAAAGCTTCAAGAAAAATAAAAAACAAACTGAAGAAACTGGAAAAACTTCAAATTCAAGAACAGACCAGATAGTAACAGCAAGAAGACAAGGCAAATGAGCCTGATTGGCTTGAAAACACCCAAACTAGGAACAACAAGTATGTTGTCCCCAGTGGAGTCGCCAATCCTGTTGGAGGGAAATGTTCCCCTAGGGCTTTTTCGGTTGAAACCCTAGCAGACTGAAAGTTATCTATTCAAAGAAGCACACATTCACACAACCATTATGCTATTATAAGCAAATTCTATTGTAAAGGGTATGTACCTTAGGTCCTACGTTTGAGAAGGCCCTTAGGGTCCAAACCCTTCTTGGAGTTCCCTTCTTCTCTTTTGTCCTGCAAAACAACCAATTCCAAAGAACACATCAGTATATGGACAAAAAATTTATAGAGAAACCATCTTCATGTTATAAATAAAGGTAGTTAGTTATGAAATCCAAACAACCATTTACATATGAATTCTAAACATGAATATCATAAACACAAAGAAGATTTATATCGGGAACCAAGACATGTGTTTCTTTTATTATAGACAAATAAAGTACATAAAAAGGAATAATTTCACCTGAGTCACCTTCAGCAGGTTCCAAGCAAAGCTTCCTTTCGGATCCGTTCCAGCCTCAAGCCTCTAACAAACTCCTTCCATGACTCACTCCATGATGTCATAAATGGTGGATGAACATCAACACACAAGGAAACAAGGGTTTCCTGTACAAATGGGGGAAGTACAGAAGGCACACGGGACTTCAGACCTGGTCAGGGAAAAAATCTCAGCATAATAACCTTTCTCTCTCTTCTCTCCTCCCTTAGGCCTTCCCTTTGAGGTCTTTTTATACCTCTCCCAAAGTAGTTTTTTACTTGGGAGTTGGTTGGGAACAGTTGGGCCACGGGCAGTAACAGGTGATCAGCAGGTAAAACCCGCGATCTCCGCCCGAAAATAAGGAGTTTTATATTTTTTAAATGTTTTAATACATATACGCGGGTTGGGTATACACAAACCCACGTATACACACGTTTAACTCAGGGAAATGTCACGTATAAGGGATAAAACATTGTTTTTCAAATTTTAGGACCAGGTCTGGAAGGAGGGGTTGCCCTAGGCCATGAGTGCAGCATCACAAACCATAAGAGTGAGATTTGGAGCTATAACAGTCCATACCTTATTGTCTCCAGCTTCTTACCTTCACCTTGCATTATGTCTTTGCTGATATACAACCAGAATTGATCACCAACTTGGAAACTATGCTCCATCTGATGCTTGTCATGCCTTGCCTTGTACTTGGCTTGGCTCTTTTCTAGCTCTTCCTGTACTACCTAGTGAATCTCTTGGATTTGTTCAATGAACTTGGTTGCCTTTTCCACATCACTGTGTCCATCAATTGCTATGTCTTTTCCAAAGACAAAATCCAAGGGAGACCTTGGTGTGAAACCAAAACAGGTCTCAAAAGGAGATCTCTGCGTAGAAGAATGTTTAGTACGGTTGTAAGCATGCTGCACATAACATAAATGTTCATCCCAAAGCTTGGGATGCTTGCTGCAATAACCTCTAAGCAACTGGATCACTGTCCCATTGACCAATTCTGTTTGGCCATCTATTTGCAGATGAAAAGTTGTACTCTTTTTCAGTTTGGTGTCCATCAATTCCCACAGACTCGACCAAAATTTCCCAACAAATTAGGTATCTCGATCAGATATAATGGAAGTGGGTAATCCAAAATGAACCCATACATGCTGAAAGAAAAACTTTGCAGTTTGTTCAGCTATAATCTGCTTGTTACAAGGTATTAAAATACACATTTTGCTGAACCTATCCACAACAACATATAAATAGTCATGACCTTTCCTAGATTTAGGCAGTCCTCCAACAAAGTCCATGGAAACACTTTCCCAAGGATGAGAAGGAACGGGTAGTGGAGTGTACAAGCCTAGTTTTCTATTGCTAGGCTTTCTTTTAGCACACATGGTACAACCTCTTACATATCTAAAAACTGTCTCATTCATTTTTGGCCAATAACAAAATCTTTGTAGCTGTGCAACTGTTTTACTTACACCAAAGTGATATGATATTAGAGAAGTGTGTGATTCTCGAATTGTCTTTACTCTTTCAGTTTGTGGAATGCATAGCTTACCAAAATGATACAAGAGCTGGTCCTTAACATGATAGTCTAATTCTCCTACTTTTTTGCCTTGACTTAAAGTTGCATATACATCTTTAAAATCTATATCTTGAGCATATTGTTCAATGTAGCTTTCATGCAATACTGAATTATGCTTAAGTATAGTATATGCATTTATAATTGGTCTGGACAACATGTCTTCAACTTTATTGTGTATGCCCTTTTTATATCTGATGACAAGATGAAACTGTTGTAGAAAACCCATCCCCCTATAGTGTCTTGATTGCTGCAACTTAGTTTGGGAGTGTAAATATTGAAGTGGTTGATGATCAGTGTGTATAATCGTCTCTTTACCCAATAAATAATGTTTCCACTTTTTCACACTCTGTACTAATGCATACAATTATTTATCACATGTGGGATAGTTAACTACTGCTGAATTAAATGTCTCAGAATGATAGCATATGGGTTTACCGTGCTGCATCAACACTGCTCCCATGGCATAGTCATTGGCATCCATTTCAATCTCAAATGGTCTTTGAAGATCGGGCAGTGCTAGTACTGGTGCTATACTAATCTTTTCTTTCAAGGTGTCGAAGGCTTTTTTCTATTTGATGCCCACTTAAACACCTTGTTCAATCCTGTTAAAGCATGTAAGGGAGCTGCAATTAAGGAAAAGTTAGAAATAAACTTTCTCCAATATTGTGTTGCTCCTAGGAAGCTTCTAACTTCTGTAGCATATTTGGGCTTAGGCCAGTTTACAATGACTGCAACCTTAGAGGGATCTATCTTCAATTCACCACCCCCTACTATATGACCCAAATAATTCAAAGATGTTTTGCCAAATTCACATTTTGAGAGTTTAACATAAAGATTTTCTCTTTTCAAAACATCTAGAGTCTGCTTAACATGCTTTAAATGTTCTTCCCACATTTTGTTGAATATAAGAATGTCATCCAAATATACAATAACAAAATCATCAATAAAAGGTCTGAGTACATCATTCATTACTCTCATGAAATTAGCAGGAGCATTAGTTAAGCCAAAAGGCATAACCAGCCACTCATAAAATCCCTGCTTTGTTTTGAAAGTAGTCTTCCATGTGTCTTGCTCTGCAACTTTGACCTGATGATATCCACTATGCAAGTCTAACTTGGAAAAACAAATAGCTTATTTCAACTTATCTAATAGATCATCTATGCGAGGAAGGGGATAACGATTTTTGATCGTTATTTTATTCAGTGCTCGGTAATCAATGCACATTCTCCATGAGTCATCTTTCTTTCTCACCAAGACAATTGGAGACTCACATGGCGATGTCCTAGGTCTTATGAACCCTTTCTTGAGCAGCTCCTGTACCTGCTTCTTGATTTCTGCATTCTCTAGAGCGGACAACCTATACATTCCAATGTTAGGCAATGGAGCATCTTGCTGCAAATTAATATCATGTACTATTTCATTTTTGGGTGGCAGACCTTTAGGTTCTTGAAATAATATATCATATTCTGAAACAACTTTTTCTAAATCAGCTTGTTGTTTAGCATGACAACCCTCAAATACATTGGTTTTATCAGGTTTCTTTTCCTTTACAACCATCAGTAAAAATTGTTTGCATGAATTCACAATTCTCTTCATCTGCCCTGAGTTTGTGAGAGTATAATTATTCTTTAGCTTATGAGCTCTTACAATATATTTGATTCCATATTTAACGAGTAGATACTTGTTCTCAGCTCTATATAAAATAGCTTTTCTATCATACAAGTAAGGACTTCCCAAAAAAATTCCACATATATCCAAAGGAACTATATCTGACTCAACCTCATCTACAAATGCTGACCCAAAAGAAAACTTAAGCTTACATTGTCTGGTCACTTGTAGCTTTTCTTTATCACATAACCAACCTAATGGATATGGTTTCTTGTGAGGTATGGTTAGTAATCCCAACTTCTTTACAATTGCTTCAGAAATTAAATTTACTTGTAAGCCACTATCAAACAAAGTATCAATCTTTTGATGATTGGAAATAACTCGAATATGAAAAAGCTCATGTCTTTTCCTCTCATTTTCTTCATTGTCAGTAGATTGTACATAATTACTAGTAGATGCTTCAGAATTTTTACCTTTTATACCTATGGCTGCGATTGTTGTTTCATCCCCTGAGTCTGACCCTAAATCCTTTTGAATAGCTACAGCAGTCTTCTTATTTTTGCCCCTTTTTTTCCTGGGTTTCATCTCTTGATGCAGAATCCAATAGTGTTCATCATCATGCCCATCCTTCTTATAATGAGTGCACGAAGACTTACTCTTCTATACAGTATTTGTCTTCTTCTCTTTCCATTTCTGTTTTCTTTTCTCCTTATTCTTGCTTGCAGTGGGTTTGGATGATCCCCCAACTTTTGGGTTCCCATTCTTACCTCTAGCTTCTAGATGTGTAGCCTGGACAGATACCTCATCTATGCTAGTGGGATTAAACATGAGGATAGTGTGCCTCATGTAGCTGTGTAGACCACCTATATACTTCAGCAGAGTTTCAGGTGAGTCTAAGGAAATTCCTAGAATCAAATATCTTTTCCTAAATTCTTGGGTGTAACCTTGTACACTTTTCCTTTTCGATTAGCGAAGAGTTTTCCAGCTCATCATGGCTTGCTGCATATAGGCTAGTGGATAGAATTTCTTTTTAATTGCAGAAACAAATTCACTCCAGACAGAAAGAATCTTACCATGTTTCTTCATGTCAGCTTGTGTCCTGGCTTCCCATCATACCAAGGCAGTGCCCCCAAGGCGCAAGCTGGCCAGCTGAATCTTACTCTTGTCTGAATCAATGCTTTGCACTCTGCAATAAACATCAATTTGTCTAATCTAATTATCCAGCTTCTCTACATTCAACTATCCATCATATATTAGCAAATCAAATTTAACATCTAATTTAATCAAATATGCTTTCTTTTTATTTTCAGGGCTATTAGGAGGTGTGAAATTTTTTTCTTCTTTCCCTTTGCCTTTAGAGTGGTTATGGAGGAAAGATTCTTCTACTCCCTTGTCTTGTTTGGAATTTGATGAATCTTCATCTCTATTTTTATTAAATTCCCTATACATTTCCTCCACCATGGATTTCATGGTCAGAAAACCATCCATGAATTGGGAGCCTGATTCTAAGGGATTTTCTTCTGACATTTTCCTCTTAGGATAGACTCTTCCAATTTCTAGGTTAGCTTCAACCAACTCTCCTTCTCCTAATTTAAGCTTTGATCTAGTTAGCATTCAACAACAAAATCCAGCATAAGCTTGTCTAACCTTAGTAACCTAGACCTTTGATACCACTTGATCTGGAATTTATCCAGGACAAAGAATTAAAGGTATTACAAACTCATGTGCATGGATGTGCCTATGTTACTTTATGCAATGGACCAATAAGATTGCTAGAATACATAGACATTGAGGCAATTAGAGAAAACATAACAGTCAAACATGTAAACACAGCAAGTTTAATAAGGAGTTCACCCAATGCTCCTAGGCTACGTCTCCTGGTCCAGCCTTTAGTGGTGGCCTCTTTATTATGTTTTCAAGCAGAGTTTTTACAACAGTGAGCTCAATTCGAGTCTCACTAAACAGATAAAAATCAGTAGGACTGGAGTACACAAACTCTCCTTACTGAAACATGACCTCTACTGGTCACAGTAGTATGACATGCCTATGCCAAGGAATTCGCTTGAACCTCTCAAGCCTTCTCTGGAGTACACAGACTCTCTGACTCTCTCTGGCTCTATCTGGCTCGATGCTGCCTTCAGGTCAGCTCGGCTTCTACTCTCTATTCTCTGCTCTTAGCTTCTGGCGTCTAACTAACTCCCTACTCTGCTTCTGTCAGTTCATGGATTTAAAGCCAGTCTGTTCTTTGACTGTTCATTTCTGCTTCCTGGCCTTCTGGTTTCCCTTCCTTTGTCCGTTCGAATTCCTCTGCTCTGCGTCATCATCACTGGGTAACGCCTCGCAGGGAGGTGGCCACTTGTTTCCTAACGAACTGAGTGTCAGATTCCTTGAATCATATTTGAATGGCCATTATTTCCGTTTGCTTCAAGATTGCCCACGAATCACGACTCTTTTGCCAACTCATCATCCACGTCAGACTTCAAATCCCCTGTAATCTTGCTTTATAACTTCACCAAATCTGGTAATTTATCGGGATGCGCCTCCACCGTTGATCTGGCCCCCCCAGATCCTACAGTCGTATTTCATATCAGGCGGGTAAGTTGCATGGTGTTTACCCGTCTGTTGCAAGCGGTTTTCTCTCTCATCCACCGGATGCGTGTCAATCGATGTGTGGCATCAGGTGGGACTCAGTCAAAACTGCTTACCACCTTGAGGCCTTCCGATATCCTGCCAGTTTGGGGAATCCCATGCTACGGAACCGAATGCAATACTTTTCTGCATTTCATAGTCTTTTCGGGTCTGGGTGCTTTGGGGCTTTCCTTCACTGAGGGGGAAGCCTAATTGCGTATCAGAATCTACCCCTGTTTCTCGAGTTAGCCTCCAGTTTTTTCAATTGGTGCTAGTGCGCGTTACCATGGGCCAATGGTCTGTGCGCTTGACTGAGGGTCGTCATTGCTTCGCTCTAGCCACAACTGCAACTGTCATGATGATTCCTTCTGATAGCTTGATTTTTTCTAAGACTTGAATCTTTTGGAATAATTTGAAACAGTCATGAAAACTTAGAGAGTGTTTAGGATCCAATTCGGATCATGTATACATGGATTTTGATGGCTTATATGTCCATTGAATTTCTATTCCTATTATACTGGTTATATGTATATTATGTGACAATAGTTATGTATGGCTCTCAGCATGTTCTTACATGTATCTGTATAGATAATGTATCTATGATCTAATAAATGATAAGGCAGCAAATGACATGAGGAAACGATGGTTCATGACGATTCTCAGATAAGTATGAGATCCCTAGACTTAATTATATTGTTTTTACACATGTAGGTTACATGTTGATGATATATTTTACAAAATTCCTATCATGGCTAGTAGGGGTATGGTTATGCTCTTGTTCAAATTATTGCTTTAGCATCCTTGTTTCCTTGTATTTTTACCAATTTTAAGTGATCATTCCATTATGGGCAGTCCTAGGATCTGGGCCGAAAATGGTGGCTCAGATCCTAGAATGCTAGCAACATACAGCATTAGTCTAGAGCTAACTCACTTAGGCAGTGTCTAGTGAGTGTTATAACTTGCATGGGCAGTGTCTGGGGTGCATTATAACTCACCTTGGTAGTCTCTGTGGAGCATTAATCTGGCCTAAGTTGGTTAAAACAGTAGTAGGACCCAAAGGCAAGATGTCTAAAGTGCTTGTTTGCTTCCTGTGGGTCCTGAGACCGGTGTTGGACATCTGTGTTGTGATTTTGTCAATTCCTCTTCCTTAAGGTCATGTAGGACGTTGAATACCATCATAGTATCATCTCATCGCATGTTTACCCCAGTTGGTCAGTTACTTGGGTATATGTCAAAGAAGGGTGTTACAGAGTGGTATCAGAGCATGGTTCACCCTTAGGACTAGATGGGCTATGTGTTTGTCATGCATGCATGTCAGTTGCATGTGTTTATTTTACACTTTCATACCATGTGCTTTTTTCATTTGCATGATGTTGATCGTGGTTGTAGCGATGTCATCATGTGGAACTTAATGTGTTATTGTGGAATGCATCACTGTGAGTGTATGATTGGTTACATGTCGATTTATGTCACTTACATGTATCATTGTATGTTTGGTTACATTCTTGTATGCTTGGTTGCATGTATCATTCTTACAGGTTTGATTTCAAATATTGTTCATTCATGCTTCGTCATATGTGTTTATGCATATGTGTGGATGGTTATGAATCGCTTATGCATATTCATGTTTGCATGTGGTCAAGTGTATAGTGATGTAATGATGGTGGTTTTCATACATGAGGTTGTGTTGTGTGTTGTTGTTGAGGTCATGCATTGATGACTGAACCCTAGCTAGAATGACGGTTGCATGGTCATATGCTTATGTTTTATGTTTATATATGCTGTCATGGTTATGTTATACATGTATCACGTTGATTTGTTGATATTACAGACAAGGTACATTGGTTTATTATGAGTTGGTTTAGCTAACATGATATACCTTGTAGGAAGAAATATCAATGGATAGCAATATGGTTGACTACAAAGACTCTCCCTACGAATCTGAAGAGCAATATGGTGTTGGTAACTCTTCCGATTTGGCAGTTACACTGAGAAGCTTAAAGGAAGAGATAAGGAGTTGTAAGAAAGATAATGGAAGAATCATACAAGCACAAGAAATGCTAGTAGAGGTAAATGCAGTAATACTTCAGGGCTTGTCAGATTTGCAGCGACAAGGACCACTTCAGATCAGTTAAGAGAAGGAGGTAAAAAATAATGGGGCATATGGTAGTAGATCACATGGTGGTCACCTATCAAATAGAGATGAGACAATCATAAATGGAATATTGTTGGATACTCTAGAGAGGAGAGGGGTTTAGACACAGGTATGATTCTAGTTTTGATTTAGATAGGCACTATGATCGTCATCGGTATCACCATTATAGGAGGAGTGATAGGGGGTATTTTCCAGATGAATTTAAGAAAGCAAAGCCACCTACTTTCGATGGAGAGATAAAGAGATCATAGGATTCAGAGGCATGGTTTCTTGGTATGAAGAAGTTCTTTAGGTTGCATGACTACTCAAAGAATGTCAAATCTAGAGTAGCTACATTCAGCCTCAAAGGTAAAGCAGACATCTGGTGGGAAGATGTGAAGAACGTCAGAGAAATAAATGAGGAAGATCTGACTTGGAGTGAATTTGAGCGGCTATTCAAGAAGAAGTATCTATTTGAAAGATACTTTGATGAAAGGGCGAAGGAATTTATGAGCTTGTTAATATTGTAAATTTTGTAAAAAGTATTGTTAATATTGTAAAGTCTCCACATTTTGAGGAGTGGAGCGCGCAGGTCAATAGGAGTCAAAGGGGCTTTAGGAAGGTCAAAGCCCCTTAATTGGTTAGGAGTTAAGTTGTTTTTTGACCCACCCATGGTTCACGTACTATGGTATTGTAACAAAGAAAGATATAAAAGGAGTCATAGAGGGTCATATAAAAGTAGTTGAAGACAGTGAAGAGCATAGATAGGCAAGTTTTGGGTCTATATTGTCTATTCGATGCTTAGGCGAAGGGGAAGGATCCTATAGATTTGTGCATGGAGACCTTGGTAAGTCTACAACTGAGTGCGTGGACCCTTGTAGCTCTGGGCGCAGGGTTGGAAGAGTCTGTAATTGAAGATCTAAGAATAATAAAGGCTATTTTGGAGCATTATCTGTGTCTCTGTGTGTTATTATTTACTTATGCAATTACTATATTTTCGCTTTGTTTACTTTATTTATCATGAAAAGTACAAAATAAATGCATGAAGGGTGTATATCTGTTTATTTACATGATGTTATGAATGTCTAGAAAAATCGGTGAAGGGTTTGAATTGATTAACTATTAATTAATGTAATTTATGGGTTTTAAGGGTTAGGGTTCACGAAGGTCAGAATAAATCCCTAAGAGTAACATAAACACATCACATAGTCCTTTGGATGCAAAAACCTGGTTCTAGCATCCCCCAATACTACCTCGAGTGAGACTGCAGCCTATGCTACGTGGGTTGTTTCCGAAAGGGACGGTAGTGTAGGGTTTTGTTGGTTAGCGCAGCTAACTCTGAACTTGGGTCCAAGCGCCCTCAATCCAACAAATAGTTCCGTTGCAGGGATCGAGATCTATTTGAGGAATGTGTGATGTGGCATAAGTGGATACCGACTAAGAAGGAGATTGAAAAGTGGATAGATCAGAAGTTGCACGAGTTTGCAGCCCAGGAAAACAGGAATATATGCATGTCGAAGGAAGAGTGGTTGAATAGATACTTGTATACAGAAGAACACAAAATTTTCTTCTTTCCTTTTCCGTGTGAATTATATGAATGGTTGGCTAAATTGGTGGATGGTCAAGGTACATGGAAGTTGGATAACCCTATTGTGTGGACTCTAGAGTTAGTGAGGCACCTGGAAGGTTTAGAAAACAATATCGCGAGGGTTGTCGATTATTAAATCGATAGAATTTTGGGTGGATTCATTACTGAGTTCGCGATTGACACTTCTATCAGTTATAGCAAAGTTGAATGTCGTTTTTCAAAGGACCAAGAGGTAAGTATCTAAATTCCCTAAAAACTTGGATTAAAATGCTATTGTGTGAGAAACGGGTTGTTCCATTGAATTCATGTTTCAACGAGACTTAACGGGAACTACACAAAGTGGGAAACCATTTAGACAAGATCTAGATTCGGGTGCTGAGTATAGTCCTTTGTTGGAATAGTCTGATAGTGATGAAGAAAGTAGTAGTCTGAAGACACCTCAAGGTCCACTAGAGACAGTAAATCAAGGTATTGCAAGAATACCACATCCACCCACTCCACCTCCACCTTCACCTCCAACTCACACACCTACACCTACAGCTCTACCTCCACCATTCAGTATGGTGGATGCTATGAACATGCCCATATTCAAGGGTATGGGGATAGAAGACCCTGAACAATTCTGGTTCGTAGCAGATGCTCTGTGGAAGTCACAACAGATAAAATATGATGATCTGAAGAAAGCACAACTGGTCACAACATTGCAAGATAGGGAGTTGAGCTGGTATATTAAGTACAATATAACTCATCTAGTTGTGACGTTGAAAGATACAAAAGGTGTGTTGAATAATGAATTCAAGAAGCCTAAGTCGCAAGCCTAGTTTGTAATGGACGTCAAACAGATCAAGTAGATGGTAAATGAATTTACATGGGATTTTGATCAAAGATTGAAATGTTTGCTACAACAGGCTAATCTATATATCACAGATGAACAACACAAGGATTGGTATATTACTTCATTATTACCTCATTTGAGATTTCCATTGTCCCAGCGGAAGATTGGAGCGCGGGCTGAGGCATTGGAGATTTCTATGAAGTTGGAGTCCTTGCCTATCCTAGATATGAATTTGGGAGTGCAATAGATTCAGTCACATTGGCTAGCCTACTTATGGAGTTGTAGAGTCTCGAAAAGGGAAAAGAAGTCCAGAATGAGACCTGCATAAAAGTGTGGTGTTTAAAATGCAAAGGCCATGGTCACAACAAGGATTATTGCCCAATGTATTAGAATTATCTAGTTGGGGGAGGTCATGTCTCCCTGAAGCTAAAAACCGCTAGGACGAGTACAGGTGTGGTACCTTGGTGTGCTATCTACTAGATCACAGGAAAACATACAATGAACAATTGTCATTTGTTACAGAAGTTCGTGCAGAATCCCCAAAAACTGTTTTTCAATTTCTATAAGTATGTAGGTCATGATAAGTGCAATTGTCGAAGTTATGAATTAATGATGGAAAAACCCCCAACTTATAGAGTACAGATGGAGGCACACCCTCAACAGGATCAAGGCACAACTGCAGTGCACAGAGCATTCCAGGGATGAGGAAGAGGACAATGGGGAGGAGCTGGAAGATGTCGAGTATAGATCATTTTCTACAATTGTAGAGAACCAGGCCACTTTGTGTGGGATTGTTAGAATCCAACGCACCCCTCTTGTCAATATTGTCAATAGTTTGATCATGTCATAGAAGATTGTCCCATGCTCATTAAAAAAATGCGAGAAACGAAGACCCAAACCCAACAACCTACTCAGAACATCCAGATGATGAGATTAGAACCACACAAAGATGGACCCAGTGTTAATATTGTTACACAAAGCAGTATCACTACCGAGGAGGATAAAGGGAAACAACTAGAGGAAAATGTATGGATATGTAAGGATGCTGAAAAAGATGTTGGATTCAATTTGAATAATGCAAGGGAAACATTTATGGAGGAAAAGAGGGGCTTTGCAGACATTGGAGCTTCTACATCCAAGGCTCAGAGAACACGCATGGAGAATCCCGAGGAATTCGGTGCTGTGAAGGAAACATATCCTTCATTATTGACATCTTTGCTCCAAACCTGCATGAAGATACTAAGGGAGAAAAAAGAAGTAGAGGGAACACAAGAAATGATAGATAACTACACTGGAAAGGATAATCCACTACTTGAATAGTGCGTAGTGCATAAGGTGGACAAAGGTAAGAAAATAACTGAGATTGACTACCCAGATTGGAGAATTTGAAATGGACCAGGTAATCCTTGATTTGAGATCTGATGCAAATTTGTTGCTGAAACAAACCTGGGAAAGAATGGGAAAACCAATAATATAGTGGCCCCCAATCCAGTTGAGAATGACGAATCAACAAAATATTATTCCTATGGGGTTCCTACATGGAGTAACTATGGATATTGAAGGGGCACACGCCATAGTCAATTTTGAAGTAATCGAAATAGTGGATGACAGTAATCCATACCTGGCGCTACTTGGCATTGATTGGGCATTTGATATGAACGCAGTCATCAAACTCAAGAAGGACAGCATGAAATTTGAGAAGAAGGAACTAAGGGTTATTATTCCATTGGATTCGACCAAGGGTATGCGATATACTGAGCCATTCCAATATTATTATGAGGATGATATTGAGAAAATCTATAAGCCTACTATGTGGAATGAAGATTGGATCAACCCTACGGCAGATGGGTGAATTACTTGGGAGAAGGAAAACCCCTACAATTCAGATTCAGATGAGAAGCTTGAGCACTGGCAAAACAGATTGCATGAGGTATCAACGTTGCGATACAATAGGCTTACTTAGTCACTCCGATGTATATCCACTAAGGTATGCAACTTACCATAATATGATGGTTTAGAAGATGCAAATTTATTTCTGGATCAATTTGAAAGGGATGTACTGAAGGAACATCAGTTCCAGGCATTAGACATCATGTTGAGAGTTACGCTTGCTAGATGGTGGGGCACACATAAGAACAAATTTGTAGACTTGAAGGAATGTTGAAGAATGATGAAGCTGCAGTTTGGGTATGCCAATACCTTCATTGTAGAGAAATATACGGCAATGGATGATCCGTGTGAGGATATGGCTCAATGGACGAAAGCATGGGGGGAAGAACCACAACTACAATGGGTTCACATATTCTGACACACTTTGGACACTATCCCGATGAACTGGTATCTAGAAACATATCTGTGACACAAAACTGCATAGTGGGTTGTTCTAAAGAATTTTTTTTTGTTAGCTTTCAATTTTGAGGACGGATTTGAGTGTATTGACGAAGCGTTATAGGAGATCAAAGATGAAATATTTAGAATTCTTGAAGAACTTGTCACGTGGGTACAACCAGATTGGAGTACACAACTGCGCCATGCTATGGAATGCTATAATGTGACCATGGAGGAAGGTGAGGAAGATCCTAGGAACATCAATATTCATGAGTCAGAAGGATTCTGCGAAGCCGTGGGGTCTAAGGTGGAAGTCCCTGACATCTCAAAGCCATTGAAAACTAAGTAGGTGAATATTGGGTTGGAAGTGCAGCTGAAGTTCGCAAATATAGGTGATTACTGGGATGAGGACACAGTGGAAAAAGTCGTGGAGTTATTGCAGGAGTATCAGGACTTGTTTCCCACAAAGTTCTCTGATCTAAAGGGGATAGTAGGTGATCTGGGTGTCATGAAGATCACTCTAAAGCCAGATGTGAAGCTAGTGAAGCAGCACCCATACAGGCTGATTCCTAGGTACAAGGAAAAAGTGCGTGAACAATTAGATAATATGCTTGTAGGAGGAATTATTGAGCCTGTAGAAGAATCAGAATGAGTTAGTCCTACGATGGTTCAGGAAAAGAAGACGAAGGGAGAAACTCAGATCTACATAGATTTAAGAAATTTGAATGATGCTTGTGTTCATGGTCCATTCCCTACACCATTCATAGATGAAGTATTGGAGAATGTTGGAGGTCAGGAAGCATATTCGTTTATAGATGGGTTCTCAGGATATCATCATATTAAAATTGCATCAGAGGATCGGAGTAAGACCACCTTCACTACATAAAGGGGTTGTTTTTAGTATACGTCATGCCCTTTGGACTCACGAATTCCCCTGCAATATTTTATAGGGTGGTAGTCGTGGCTTTTAAAGAATTATTAATATGTTTTTGGAAGTTTACTTTGATGATTGGACAGTGTTTGGGTTAGTAAAGAAGCATGTTGCCAGTCTTTGCCTCATGTTGGATACTTGTCGCAAGTATATGAAGCTATTATTTTTCTGATTTCTCCATTTACTAGATCCTTCCCCTATTGCTTGTTGAAATAGGTAACTAGGTTCAATCTTCATAAATATGTAATGTACTCTTGATTCTTGTATATTGTAAAAATAAAGAAAATTTATTTTTATTATTTTTGTAGCATGGGTTTCATGCTCAAGATCAATTTAATTTTAGGTCAAGCACCCATTGAGTGCTTCTAGGAATTTATCATGAATTCAAGCATTCAAAGAGTCATTGTAATATGTAAAAGCCTCATTGGGCATATTGTATCATGTCAAGAGAATTATTATACGTCAAAATTTGTCATAAGACTCCCTCCAATCTCAAGTCAGCCCTCAAGAGATATCAAGTCAAACTATTGAAGGCATTCAAGAAGCCTATATATAAGAGAACCTTGACCTCATTTCAGAAGGATCTAATCAAATTTGATTACAATGAACAAGATCCTAATAACCAACGAAGAAGAGAAGAACTCAAGGAAAAAATATTGAAGCATTTTATAGACTATTTTTGGGTTGCATCATCTCACACGTGTGAATATTAGGGCATCATTATTGCAGTTGCGCTGAATTGTAGACTTCTCAAAGGAAGCCGAAGTTTGGAAGAAAATAGATCAAGAAAAGAGGTTGAGTACCTTATAAGACAAGAGCAAGCCTAGTGGGGAAGAAAAAGACTTAACTTTTCCCTAGAAATTTTCACACGTGAAAAATTGGAGTAACAACAGGGGGACAAAAAATGCAGGTCTTAGAGGCAAAAAAATTGCAAAATTGGAGCTGAAATTTGTTACAGAGGAAGAAGTCTTGAACTTGGGTTGACTTTGTGAAGGAAAAGTTCATCAAGGAGAGGATGACTTGGTATTGGAGGGATATTTTTCTTGGGTCTTTGGTCTTGGAATTTGTCATTTTAATATTCTATAAGAAGAGCATAATTCTTGTGAGTTTTCCTCCTAAGAGGAGAGATTTTGGCCCTAGCTAGTAACCTACATTTTGTGTCCTCTTGTCTCATTGATATTCATATTTTGGTAGTTGTTTGATGATAAGAACACAATAATAATCAATTGAAAGAATAATTTAATTGCAAATACATCAAGTTAAGTAAAATAACATTACAAGAAATTATCAAAAGTAAGAGAACTCACCCTAATCTAGCTTCCCTTGATTTCTCAACATGGAAGGAGAGCTAAGGTGAGTACAACAAGGAAAGTTAGCTTGAATAGCATCCTATTGAAGAAGGATACATAAGGGATGAGCACAAGGAGATCATCAAGGAAAACTAAGAAGCATCAAGGAGTAATATCCATCACATCACAAGGATCACATCATCACCACTCTTCAAGGAAGAAGAATACCTCAAAGACCCTGCCTCCATTGGAAGGACTCTACACTTGAAGAATTCTATGGAATATTACACATTATATAATCATAAACCAAATAAAGCAAGAAATAGAAATTCATCATCAAAGTGATCTCCCTCACATTGAAGAAAGGGTCACATCTCAAACATCCTTGAAGAAAATCATGAAGCCAGCATCATCAAGGAGGCATCTTCAATTTTGGAATAAGTAGTGGAATTAAACATCATCAAGAAGGCATGGAGTTGAATATATCATCATAAAATGAGCATCTTCAATTTAAAAATAAGTATTCTATATTTTATGTCCTAATCTACAATGGATTCTTTCTGCAAGGAGAACAACAAACTTGTTGGGTCATCGAATTACCTTGCATGGAAGAAGAGAAAAGATTTGATCCTCATAGAAAATGATGTTAGTGAATATGTCATGGGATCAATCACTAAACCTCCTCAAGGTAAATCTAAATCGCTATAAAAGTACATTAAAGGAGAGCTAAGGGCTCAAATAATCCTTATAGAGTCAATCAAGGATTCTATCATCCCTTATGTAGCAAAGTTGAAGACAACAAAAGAGATGTATGAAAAGTTGGTAGAATGGTTCTCTGTAACCACTGCAGGAGAAATTATATCATAAGAATTGAACTATACAAGATGAATTTATCAAAGGAAGAAGGGGTAGCCTCATATCTTATGAGGGTATCTCAAAAAAGTGATCAACTACAAGAGTTGGTTGAACTAATGTTTAATCATGAAATGACCACTATTGTGCTCAATGCACTACCTAATGAATGAGGCAACTTTGTATATATTATTTATGGAAAAAAGGAAACTACCCCATTCAATGATCTATGGTCATTATGCAAAACTGAAGAAACTATATTAAAGGTGAAGAACAATGTTGGGTCAAATGAAATAGCACAAGCATATGTAGCAATGGCAAGGAGGAAATGGAAATTTGGAAAGTTCAAACCTCGAAAAAAAGGTTTCAAAAGAGAATTGATATGTATAAAATTCAATGCTATGTATGTAATGAATATGGGCATTTCAAGAGTAATTTTCCTAAACTAAATAAGGAAAACAAGAAGATAAAGGAAAGAAATCAAGCCCATGTCACCGAAGAAGTAGAAGAACTTGAAAAGAAGGAAGAAGTGATAAACCTCCACTACCAAAAGGTCTCTCACACACTTAATCTATTTTCAAGTGCATTGAAGTTAGCAAGTAAAAATATAAAGCATCACAAGTATGATAGGATGCATTGTAGAATTGATTGAGATGGCATCTTAAGCAGTCATCATGATAGAAAGGAATCCTCTCATGGAATCTTCATTGAAAGCATAGGAGAGTAACCGAAGCAACTATTTGAATGATTGAAGAAATTCATCCAGTAAGATAGAAAGAGAAAAATATCATTATACATCATCATCATTCGAGAATTTTTTTTGCAGAATAAGGATCATCAAGATCCTCCATTGGAATACTTGTTAGAAGGTTCACCTCTACCTAGAAGAAGGAAGTGTCTCGTAGATAGTCTACATTCCACCTTGTGTGGGATCCACAGTTTAAAAGGATGATGGTATGATGACAAATATGTGCAACATGTCAAGTTGGTTGACGTATTTTCATCTTAAAGCAAGGAAGGGAAGTTGTTAGAAGGATGTTTTCATGTGCTGTATAGTTCCCTATTTTCTCAGTTTCTAGTCTGGAACCCATTTTTTAATTCCAAATTCAAGTGGTTGAAATATTTCTCCCGTATCATAACCAAGCTTCCCAATACCCGCTTGCTCCAAACCTTCTTTAGTAGATTGTTGAATTTTGGTGAGTTTTTTGAAATTGGATAATAACAAAATGGTAGTGGCATGAATTCAATATTTTTTGGGATATCAAGAGTGATCACCCTATGATTCAAGTTAATCCAAGGGAGGATTTTGGAACTAACCAATATTTTTTGGGATAAGAATGAATATGAAATTTAAAATATGTCTAAGCAGGAATAAATATGGCCTAGTCAAGTCCACTTATTTCTCCAAGAGAATATTTTAGTGTAAGGATTTATATATAACAAGTTTAATTTATGGATAAGGTGTTCTAAATTTTCTTGGTATCGATTTTGAATGTGAGATCCCACTGATGTAGGGTTTGTATTGAATTTTCCACTTAACATACACTCTGATCAAAAAATTGTGTCCCTAAGGGCCATTAAAGAATTGCAATAATCATGTTTTCCTCCGAATTGAACATGCATGTAAATATTGACAATGGAACATACTTGTTTTGAAGGAATATATAGAAAACAAGTGGCCAATGAGTGAGATGTTGAACTAGATTCTATCAATTTGATTGAAGATTGAGACCACATGGTGGATATCCTTTCTAATGCGCCTCTTACACTAATGGAATGAATCCCACTACTATTCCAAATCTTGTGCTAATTTTGGACGGCCTCTTGGCCCCCCATTTTTGTCCATTGGAGTAGCAGAACTAATTGTTTTTCCTTCTTGATCAAATATTTCACTTCCTCCATCTATTTTTCTGACCTCAATCCCTTGCAATTCTAGCAGATAACCCTTGATACTTACATGTTGTATGAGTATCCCTTTGCTAAAGAGTTGAGTTTCCTCCTTTTCTAGTTTTTCTAAATCCCTTTTGTTTTGGATCTAATATTACTTGTGTTCCAATTTCCTTATCCTTCTCTACCTTTTTGTGCCTTACCTCTTTATTGAATTTTCAACCAACCTTCCATTGGAGCCTTTTTAATTCTTTTTTCTTTGCTACCTCTAACGTCTCATTAGCTGATCTTGGAAAGGAAGGCCCCAATTTGGATCTTTTATGGGAGATGATTTTTTCCTCTTCCGACAAAGATTCTAATGTTTGTTGCTCTAGTATTGGATCCTTTTATAATGGTGACATGGATTCAATATTATCCTACATTTTGTACACATCGGTCTCAAGAATAGCCACAGGACCAAGATACCGACCTCATGCCGAGAGCACCCGAGGTCACCCCTTAGTCTCCACCACTTCTAGTATAAGAACCAGTCCGGAGTGAACAAGGAGAGGTTGTTCTCCTTGATGATGATCCGGTGATGGAGATGTAGAATCTATCATTTAATGAGTTGCAACAGAATATTGTACAGGTGCAAATAAATAATTTCCCGGATTATCATGTGTCACCTGCATTTATGAAGGAAAGGGTGATTGTCCCATATGTTAGAAAGCATAAAGTTGCCATGGCTGATGCCACTATGGCTTATACAGGAGACACAAGCTCAAATGTCAAGTTCCTGTTAGCGGAGAATGAACAGATGGAAAAGAACTTGCAAGCAGCTAGGCAGAAGGCAGAACAATCTGCAGGATCCGCAATGGCAGAGATGAGGAAAGCAATACTTGCTAAAGTAGTAACTCTTGAGGCCACCATGTGGAAACTCTACGATGCATTTGTCACCATGCATAAGGTTGTTGTCCATCTATATGGTTTCTAGTGGTGGTGTAGGAACATTGTCCAAACTCTCAGGGAAATACATGCTGCCATCGCGTATGTGCATGAATGAAAAATTAGGTACAAGGGAGCCCCGCTTCACTTGCCGAAGATGATGAAGCCACAGGTAGAGCTAGACGAAGCGAAGATCTAGAACTATGAGTAGCTTTCCACGTTCGTCAACAGCATACAAGCTTCATATGCACAATTGTATAAGAGTTTGGATGTCATGGTGAGAATGCACAAGATCCCGTCAATCGGTTCCCTCACCGAAGCAAAGGGGAAGAACCAAGTCCGTCTAGAGATCGATAGGTATAAGGACCAGCTAAGACGATAGGCCACCAGCAATGAGTTGGAGCTAAGTGCAAAAAACATGAAGAAGTACATTAGTGGTCGTGTCGTAGTAAAGACCATGCTGCACATGCTTCAGGATGAGTTGGATAGGGGTTCCAAGACCATATACCCAAAAGCTATGGAGGCAAGAGTTTGCTACCAGAAAGACACTATCGAGCGCTATGGGGACACCATAGCACAATACCAAGTTTTCTACGAATACGTTACCAAGAGTCATTAAGTGGAGGTTTCCAAGTTGGTCTTTCCCCAAACTTTTGAGTCATAGTGTTTTGTCTTGTTAGGTTGTATTTAGCCTATCTTGTCTCACATGGGTACATGGGGAAAATGTATATTATTTGTAAATATGTTGTAAGTGAAATTCCAAGTGTCATTAGTAGAATGTGAACAGTCACTATGTATTGTAATGAGTTATTTGTAAAATAAGTTGAAGAGTCATGAAGGAAGTCAAAGAGTTAGAAAGGTGAATGTAAAGGGTCACACCACCCTTTGTTATAAATAGAACCTCGTAACTCATAGTACAGGATTTTGGGAGCCAAGCTTTTGGCTAGGCTTAGGCTTAGAGAAGGCTTGGGAGTATTGTGACAAGCCTTGGCTTCTCCACAACGTAGAGAGAGTATACTTCTTTGGAGGAGTAGGTGTTCTTGACTATAATTTTCCACTATTGGTCTAGTGGTTGTCAACGGTGTGCATATGGATGGAAAGTTCAATTATAATAATAATAACTGAGCCAACATGTTTTCATGCATATGTTGTTATTGTAGTTGGACTATTCTGGTTTCTTTAGAAATGTATGTTGTTTAAATTATGAATTTTCTTATGAACTACTTTGTATGAAATTGTATGAATCTTGTTGACTACATGTTGTTGGATTAACCCGTCACTTTGTTTTGTGGACTATTTCACATTGCACCTTGTGATGTAATTATGCTAATGTGTTCCTTTCAGGTTGCATACTATTACAGGTTTCTAAGGGATACACTTCCTTTTCCCCTCCATGTGTTAGAACCCCTAGGCATCTCACTTGACTCATTGCAAGGTCACATACTTGATTCCAACCAAATTCATCATACTTATCTCTACGCGCTATCGTGGTGAAGGCACTAAATTATAACCCACTGTTGGGACTCCTACTCCAAATGATCGGAGGTCTAGTTGGGACTTCTTACTGGGGAGATGCCCTTGAATTTTGGTGGGTCTAACACCATCAATATTTTGAGTGCTAGAAGGAGGGCCAGATGACAAGCTCATCCCTCAAATTCTGTTTTGAATCTCTAAACATCATTAATGATTTACATCATAATCTTAACCCCAACATGTTTTTCTCATGCTTTTGATTTCGATGTGTCGGTAGATGGTATAGATGAATTGTCATGATTTAAATATGATGGTGAAAACATAACATCCTTGTTAACTCACTAAATTTTCTTTTTAGGTTTCTGTGACAAGAATGAAGTCCTGTCGGATGACATTGCCTGTGGGTTGTGTTAACTCTCCTTAGTTTCCCAAGGCTGAGAAGAGAAACCAAAGAGTTAACCTCAGAACAACTTTTAACTTGGAAGCTATCCCTACCAAATTAGAGAGGGTTCTCTCTAAAATCAACCTCACATCCAATGAAAGTGACTGGAGAACATTAGGGTATTAGGGTAGGTATTTTTCATAGTAGGGTTTTGATTTAGGTTTGTTGGATAGGAATAATTAGGTTTAGGAACTAGAGCCAAATAGGTCCAAAGATCAGTCGTAGTCATTAACTGAGGCAAGGTAGATGTAATCAAAGGCACAAATGGATTGGTTGTTGTAGTACGGGAATCAAGAAATAAGATGAAAGAGAATAAGTGAGCATGAATGCATGAATTCATTTATCTGGAAGGAAAACACTTAAACACTAATCTCAAACAAAACAGAGAATTTAGGCAATGAATTATGTTTAACACTTAAGATATTAAGAATAAGAAGAAGTATAGATGGCTGCCAAGAACATCTAACAATCAATTACATAAGAAAACATGAGAAAAATAGTGTCACTGACCACAACACATGAATCCCATAAAAATAGCTGCAACTGTATATTATTTCTACCAAAATAAAGTACACTAGTTAAAAATGTATGAGCTTCAAGTATCCAACATTTTTCACTCTGAAATTCATGAAATATATATAATTATATCATCCCTAGACTAAGGGAGTTGAGCTCAACCATCTCCCTAAAGATAGAAACAATTGCATTAAATTTGGCACTCCCTGCTAGGAATAAGGACTGAATTTCTGAAAATATGGGTCACATATTAACTCATATCTCTTGAATCATGACATATATTGCAAAACTGAAGGAGGTTTTTGTAGATTAGATTGTGTTTAAGAGAAAAATCTCTCTGTTTTCTCATATTCATCTCCATATCCTCAGAATATGTGCCGAAAAATCATGACTAAAAGAGGAAATCATTAAATGTTTAAATCGATAAAACTAGGTTGTAAAGATCCAGTCAAATATTCCAGTCCATGACATCCGTGAAGAAAATAAGAGATTTTTTTGATATTTGTCTTGTTCTTGACAAATATCTCCTTGGGTTTCTCAAAATTTCTTTCCAGATGTTAGAAAAGCGCGCCAAAAAACAATGGCTAAACCGATAAAACAAATTCAAAATTTGACTTTTTGAACATAAGCCTCAAATCTCACTGTATATATCCCAAATAATAACACCTGTGCATAAACGCAAGGAGGTTTTTGTTATTTGCTTTGTGATTGACAAAAACCTTTTTCAATTTTGTAAATTTCATGTCCATTACTTCAAAAATGGATTTTGAAATAAAACTATCCCTATGTGCAACAAATGACCTCAAAAGACCCATGAGATTTTCTGATGATACTTTTGATGATGACCATGACCTTAGGCTTGTGATGAGAGTATAATATACATTATACATTTAGAAATTGACTCAAGACCCTTTGCCAACCAAGAGAGATGTCAAATTTAATTTGAAAATATTATAATTTGACCTAAGACTATAACCAATAGTGAAAAGAGTAATTTTGATCACTGTGACTATAAGACTCTAACATTGGCTCCAATGGGGATGACAACTCCCTAGGAGGTGTCAAGAACACCATAGACCAGGTAGCCTTGTTCATTGGGCAATGGAGTCACTACAGCTACAATCTTCAAACTGACTCAAATTAAACTGAAAACTAAATTGTACCATCAACTGCAAACCCTACTAGAAATTGACACTAAAAAAGATGCTCAGAATGTTGAGCTTATTCATCACACCTTACCTACTCTAACTGATCCATAAGCGATCTGATCAAGTGAAGTTGAAGATCCAGTGTAACCAATCAAGTACGTGACTACTTGACTGATGCTTGTATTCAACTCCACCAGGCATAAAGAAAGATTTAGAAGATGGCAACTCAAAATGATACTTGAGTCCAAAACCTGTGTTGGTGAATAAAACAAACTCCAATTTTTCTAATGCTTCCAAAATACTGCCCAAGGGGTCTTGAAAATCATGAAACATTACCTCTTGTGGATCAGAAAAAAGAAGGGAGATGTTTTCAAATATAATGGCTGATTGTTCTTCTTCATTTGGTTGATCCCTCTTAAATGGAAATGCAACAATGTGATCTTCCATATCATCCAGATTAGAGACAAGATTTGTATTTTCTTGATCTTCAATTGAGGTAGCCAAATCAACATCAACACAAATATCTACAAGTGGCTTTTCATGTCTATCAGAAAGAAAATTGTCTTGGCTTTGAAAAAATTATATATCTTGATCTTTTGAAGGTTGCTGATCATATTCATCAAACTCAAGACAACAAACTTGTTGTACATTGTTTTTAACCTCAACGGATAAATCATGACTCTCTAGAGTTTCTATACAAGCAAACTCAAAATTCTGATTTGCACATATTTCCTCCTAAATTAAAAACTCAGAAGAGGAAAGGAATGAAGGGAAAGTAGAAAAAACATCTTCATATATATCTTGATCACTTGAAAATTGGCAAGACCGCTGCAAATTATTATCAACTTTGTACGATGGAAGATCACTGTCATCTTTTTAAGAATTCTGCTCAAGTTCGTTGTCATCTAGGGAAGAATCCATGATATTCTCATGGTGGTGAAAAGGGTTTTCATTCAAAGCATCCAAGAGCTCATCATCCATAAACTCTTCATCCCATAAGCACTTTCCAACTCTCGAATAAAATTCTCAAAGTGATCACAGCAATCCTGAATCAAAAGCAAAGGATAGGCTTCTCTATACTTCTCAAAAAATACTGAGTGAAATCCTTGAGAGAATAAATACAAGTAGGAGGCAAGCTTTCATACCAAAACCATGCTCTTTCTTCTAATGTGATCATTAACGTTTTCATCAAACAATCTTCATTAAAATTAATCCTCAGCTTATGCACATGCATATGAAATCTTATTAAATGAATTGTAGCATCATCACCTTTTCCATCTCTAATTTTGGCAATTATGTTTGCCAATCTACCCGAGGCATACGATTTGGAAAGCCTGGAACATGCTCTCGATGCATAGGAGCATACCTTCTAGATTGAGAACTCATTTCGTTTTTGGATCCTGTTGCCAGTGGAGTCTTTGAATCAAGTTGTTGTCGCCAGGTGAATGTTTCAGCCTTCATATGTCTAACTATTGTCCACCATCAACAATCATATCTACAATGTGAACAATCTTTCCCGGATAATATTAATTTTTGTTTCGATCCCCGACAACGGCGCCAAAATATTAGCACTCCTTAGTTTCCCAAGGCTGAGGAAGGAAACCAAAGAGGTAACCACATACCAACTTTAGGCTTGGCAGCTAGCCCTCCAAATCAGAGAGGGATATCTCTAAATCAATCCTCATATCCAATGGAAGTGACTGGAGAATACTAGGGTTTTAGGCTAGTTATCAGCTCAGTAGTGTTTTGATTTAGGTTTTGTTGGATATGAAGCAATATGTTTAGGAACCAGGCCAAATAGATCAAAATATCAGTTGTAGTCATTTAAATGAGGCAAGATAGATGTAATCAAGGACACAAATGGATCTATCGTAGTATTATGGTGATGAGGAAATCAAATAGAAGGAACTAAGTGAGCATACATGCATAAATTCACTTGGTTGGAAGGTAAAAGCACCTAAATGATAATCTCAAACAAAACAAAGCATTTCTGGCACTTAATTCTATTTAAAACTTAAGAGACTAACATGAGAAGCAATATGCATAGCTGCTAGAAACATCTAACAATCAAATGCATAAGAATAACTGAAGAAAATAATGTCACTGACTACAACACATGAATCCCAGAAAAATAGCTACAACAACATATTATTTCTGCCAAAATCAAGTACACTAGTTCAAAATGTATGAGATCCAAGTATACAACCTTTTGCACTCTAACATTCATGAAATATATACAATTATCTCATCTCTGGACCAAGGGAGTCGAGCTCAACCATCTCTATAAAGATAGAAACATTTGCATTAAATTTGGCAGTCCCTACTAGGAATAGGGACTGAATTTATGAAAATAGGGATCAAATCTTAACTCGTATCTCTTGAATCATGACATCTATTGAAAAAATCGAGGATATTTTTGTATATTAGCTTGTTTTAAGATAAAACTCTCTCTGCTTTCGCAAATTCATCTCCATCGCCTCCGAATATGTGCCGTAAAATCATGACTAAAACGGAAAATCATTAAAAACATAGTTACCGATCAAACGGGAACTATTACCTCAAAACGGGTACTCGAGCCCAAAAATCCCCAAAAAACATGAAAAAACACTTTGAAATCGAAAAGTGTTGATGTCGAAATAAAGATTTTTTAATTTTTTTTTTGTTAGAGTAAATTTTCAATATTCTTTAAAAATAACAGTAAAAAACAATAAAAGCCATTCTGTTTGGTGCAAAAAACACCTTGAAATCGAAATGTGTTGGTGTCGGAATAACATTTTTTTTTCATGGTACATTTTCAACACTTTTTATTAATAACATTTAAAACAAAATATCGCGACTCTAAAAAAATTTAAATTTCCTCTGATTTTCAAGCATGACATTAACGATAAAATATCACGTCTTTGAAAACCCTTAAAATTCCAATGATTTTTAAGCATGACATTAAATTTAAAATATCACTTCTTTGAGAAACCTTAAAATTCCAACAATTTTCAAGCATAGTGCTAAGGAAAAATATTTATAATTGTTTTCAACCATAACATTAAAAATAAAATATCACAACTTAAAAAAACATTAAAAATTTTGACAATTTTTCAACCATGGAATTAAAACCAAAGATTATAGACTACAAAACAATCTTAAATTTTCAAAATATTTTAAGTATGGCATTATGGAATAAATTTATGACAAAAAAAATTTAAAAATGAACACATGAATGAAAGAGTTATTATACCAAGAGTATTTTTTTTTTTAAATGTTAAATGTATAGCAATTTTGAAATCTTAGCCTAAGACAACTTGATACATTGCGGAAAAAATTAAAAATCAACTATCAAATTTCCGATAATGGGATCGGGTTGCTAGACAAACATGCAAAGCTAGATCTAGTTCTTCAACTTGTCTTGACGATGAACCACACTAGTTGGTTCAAAACGCGTCGACAAATGATAGATCTTGTGATTTACGCCAAAAAATCTCTCGTAAACTTGATATGGATCACATAAGCCTCAATTCAACAAGTAATAAAACATAAAAAAAAAAAAAACATGACCAAAAGAATCAAGTATAAAAAATATATAGTAATGACATAATAAAAAAAACAAAAAACACAAACAAAACTATAAAATGTAAAAAAAATTAACCATACCATGTAAAAAAAAAAGAAAAAAAAGTAAAATAAAATAAACCAAATAAAAAAATAAAAATTTAAAACTTAAAATTTAAAAAATAAAAATAAAATTACAAAAATAAAATATGACGTTAAAAAAAATAAAAACTTAAAAAAAAAATCCCCGGCAACCCTGAGGCCCAAATGGCTAGGGGTGGCAAGGTGACGATTCATGGAAAAAATAAATTAAATTTCATAAAATATCTAAAAAAAAAAAAACCATAAAAATGTAAAAAAAAGATAAAAAAATAACTTGTAAAAATGAAAAATTTAAATAAATAAATAAAACAAAAAATAAATAAATAAATAAACATATATATATATACAAAATAAAGGGGGAAAAAAACAAAAAAAGACCATTTTTTAAGTTAAAAAAAATAAAAATATCATTTAAAAAATGTTAAATAATTATCAAAAAATAAAATAAAATAAAATATTGAAATTGAAATTAAAAAAAAAAAAAAAAAATTCAAAACAATTTAAAAAAAATAAATTTAAAATTAAAATTAAAATTAAAAAAGTTAAATTATTATTATTATTATTATTTTTAATTATATTTTAAAATTAAAAAAAAAAAGATTAAAAATATTTAAATTTTAAAAATAAATAAATTATAAAAATTAAAATACAAAATAAAAAATAATTTTAAAAAAAGGTTCAAAACACGCAAAAAAAACTTAATTTTAAATTTAAATTAAAAAAAAAAAACAATTAAAAAAAACAATTTAAAAAAAAAAAAACAATTAAAAATAAAACCGAATTAAAAAATAAAATAAAAAAAACATATAAAAAAAATTAAATAAAAAACATATACAAAACCCCGAACCCGTCCCCTCTCCCCTCCCCTACTCAACTCCCAGCCCACCCTCGCCCCCATCCCCTCTCTCCGCCCCCCTCCCCCACTCGGCCCCCACCCCACCCTCGGCCCTCCTTGTCCCTCCACTCCCCTCCCCTCCCCTACCACACCTGGCCCCCACCCCACCCTCGGCCCTCCTTGTCCCTCCCCTCCTCTCCCCTACCACACTTGGCCCCCACCACACCCCCCTCCCTCAAACCCCTCTGCTCCCCCTCACCCCCTTACCGCGCTCTCCTCCCCTCCCGGGCCCCCAGCCAGTGGCTAGGAGGTCGTAGGCCGAATCCCGGAATCGGCCTGTGGCCTCCTGGACACTGGTTGGGGGCCCTGGCGGAGAGGGTAGGGTGGTAAGGGGGTGAGGGGGAGCAGTGGGGGTGGGGTAGGGGAGAGGGGAGGCAAGGGAGTGGGTGGACCGAGGGTGGGTGAGGGAGTGGAGAGGAGGGAGGAGGTGAGTGAAGGAGGGGAGAGGGGAGGGGCGAGAGTGGGGAGGCAAGGGGGGTGAGGGAAAGGAGAGGGGAGAGAGAATGTTTTTTGAATGTTATATATATATATATATATATATATATATATATATATATATATATATAATTGTTTGTTTAAATTATTTTTTGTAATGGTTTTTTTAGTTGTTTTTTAATTTTATTTTTTTTAAAATTGTTTTTTTATTTTTTAGATTGTTTTAACTTTTTATTTTTTTAATTGTTTTTTTTTTAAATGGTTTTTATTTTTTTTTAAATTTTTTTAAATATTTTTATTTTTTAAATTGTTTTATTTTTTATTATTTTTTTAAAAAAATTTTGAATGTTTTTTTTTTTTAATTGGTTTTTTGTTTAATGTTTTTTTTTTTAAATGGTTTATTTTTAAATTAATTTTTTTTTTTTTAATTGGTTTTATTTTTTAATTTTTTTGAATTTGTTTATTTTGAATCTTTTTAAATTTTATAATTTAATTTTTTTTATTTTTTGTTATTTTTTGTTATTACTTTATTTTTATAATTTTAATTTTAAGAAAAGAATTCTTAAATTTTAATTTAATTTAATCTTTTATTTTTTATTTTGGTTATTTAAATTATTTAATTTAAATTTTTTTTTATTTTTTATTTTAATTATTCTTTTATTTTAATTTTAATTTGTTTTCTTAATTTTATTTATTTATTTTTAGTTTTTGTAATTATTTTAAGTTTTTTGTTTTTATTGTATTGAGGTTTTTTTCATATTATTTTTTTTTAACTTAAAAAACACTGCTTTTAGATTTAGATTTAGATTTAGATTTTTATTTTTATTTTTATTTATTTTTTTCTTTCTGTGGATATATTTGTTTTTCTTTAAATTTTCTTTTTTTTTTGAAAAAAAAATTCATTTTATTTTTATTTTTATTTTTATTGTTTGCTTTTTTTTTCATTAACTTTTTATTCGGTTTTTTTTTTTTTTTACGAGTTAATTTTGGTTTTCTTTTCACATTTTTATAGGTTTTTTGTTTTGTTTTGTTTTTTTTTTTTTTTCCTTTTTTATATATTTTTTTGTATTTGATTTTTTTTTGTCATGTTTTTTTTTTTTTTTACTAACATGTTTTATGTGTTATGTTTTCTTATTTTTTTGTCATGTTTTTTTATTTTTATTTTTATGTTTTTTTATTTTTGTTATGTTTTTTAATTTTTTTTTTTTTTTTTAATATATTTTTATGTTTTTTTTTTTCTAAGTAAGCTTAAATCTATTAATGTAACATATGGTACAAAGAGTTCTAGGCATCAGAGTGCCGCCATACAGTCAGCAAGATATCAAAAATTGAGCCGCCCGCAAGGGGAGACCGGCCCGAGAAGCGTTTGAGAGTTGCCTCGCAAGAGGAAACCAGCCTTGACTTAACAACAGTGAGCCAAAAATATGAGCCGCCCACCAGGGGAAACCGACTCGTACATAGATTTAGGACGAATTTAACTACAAAGATCAGTTTAGACAAGCTAAGATACGCAGGCGAGAAAACCAGCAAAATGCTCAAAAAACTAGACATGATGGCGAGAAAAAAAGCAGTAGCGCTAGAGTCCATAGTCACCTGAGGGTGATTCCTCTTCAATTCTGCACCACCATCCTTCCTTGTCAATAGGATCTGGATCTGGAACCCTTTGAGGAGTGGCATCCACCGCTTCATGCTCGCCTGCAGGCGTCCCGGTGGCTTGGAGTGGGCCAGAGCTACTTTCACCTGCCAAGCGAGAGGGAACTTTGTCTACGGGCAAAGAAACAGGCAATACAGAAGGAGAGGCCTGCGAGCTAATAGGGGGCGCAGAAGACGGGGGAGCAGGAATCACCTTGGGAATCTATTTGAAAGAAACAGTAACCGTCGCAATGACCAAGGGGCGGGAGGAGTTGCAATGGTAATGGAAGACAGTGGTGGAAGGATTCTGAATAGAGGCGGCGAAAGCAGGCCAAGGTTCAAAGGAATGGTGAGAGGCGAAGGTATCATTCCGTGGGGAGGGAGGAAGGCGATGAGCTTGACCACTGCCATGAAGATGACGGGGAGCACTTTCACTGGGACTGCAAGAGGAGGACGAGTGAGAGGAAGGGGAAGGGGAGCGACGACACCTGGAGCCTCCCCTGCGGCATCTCAGATGATGCCTCAGCCTTGGCATTGCAACACAGAAATCGTGAGAGAAGGCGGAATTGACAGAGGGTCCCAGTGGAGGAAGGTGGGGGCAAAAGCCGAACAGAGCAGGGAGGTGCCGAGCACAGAACGGGTTGTGCGAGTAATGGTAACCAGGGATAAAACTAATGCAGGAGGCCAGCGGGCAGCGCCTTCCAACAGTGGTGCGAAGGCTGTGCACTTCAGCTTCCGGCGAACAGCGAGAACCTACAGGCAAGAGCTGCCTCGACATGGAGACTGGCAGAGCACCATAATTCCAAATCAAAGCATTTGAATTCTCAACTGAGGATGGGGACAAAGGGACCAGAGGCTTCGTATTGAAGCTCTTGGTGTCACGGCCTCCCCACCGGCATAAATGCTGCATAGGGTGACGGCCCATCAAATTTATTGTTCTGGATGTGAGTAAATGCCTTCCGCAAGCAAACCAGTGGGCTTGCCACGCGCTCGCCTGCCGGATCATAACCCTCATAACGTCATTTCCCACCTGCATCCGGGGATATTTTTATGTTTTATTGCTAAAATGTTTTTATTATTTTTATTTTTGTCATGCTTTCTGTTTTATTTTTATGTTTTACATTTTTTTTTAACATTTTTATAGGCTTTTTGTTGTTGTTGTTGTTGTTTTTTTTTTTTTTAAATATATATATTCTGTATTTGATTTTTTTTTTGTCACATATTTTTTTTTAATGTTTTATTACTAACATGAAAATCACCAACATTTAAAAAAAATCATCCACACTTAATTCATTAGAAAATTTAAAGTGTAAAAACTAAGCCCTCTAAACAAAAAGGGTTGATGCTCATCAGCACTTTTGAAAATCAAGATGAAAATCACTAAGAAAATTATATATATATATATGTTCACACTTAATACTTGAAGTGTAAAAAATAAGCCCTCTAAAAAAATGTGTTGATGTTGCATCAACACTTTTCAAAATCACCATGAAAATCATTAATATTTAAAAAAATGTGTTGACGCTGCATCAACACTTTTCAAAATTAGCATGAAAATCACTAACATCGAAAAAAATGTTCATACTTGATACATAAGAAAATTTAAAGTGCCATAAATATGCTAAGAAAAAAAATGTATTCTCGCATCACCACTTTTCAAAATCGGGTGATTTTTTGCTACCTCAAAAAAATGGGTACCAACTCACTTTCTCGTTTGATCGGTAACTATGTTTAAATGTTTAAATCTGTAAAAATAGATTGTAAAGATCCAGTCAAATATTCCAATCTACGATACCTGTGAAGAAAATGAAAGAGGTTTTTTTATATTTGGCTCATTTTTGACAAAAACCTCCTTCTGTTTCTCAAAAATCATTTCACGTTGTTAGCAACGTGCACCAACAAACAATGACTAAAACAGTTAAGCAAATTTAAAATTTGATTTTTTGAACATAAGCCTCAAATCTCGTTGCATATCTCCCAAATCATACCACCTGTGCATAAACGGAAGGAGGTTTTTGTACTTTGGTCTGTGACTGAGAAAATCCTCTTTCACATTTGTAAAATCCATATCCATTACTTTAGAAACGGATTTTGAAGTAAAACTATCCCTGTGTGCAGCAAATGACCTCAAAAGACCGATGAGTTTTCTGATGATACTTTTGATGATGACCATGACCTTAGGCTTGTGATGAGAGTAACATATAAATTATAAATTTAGACATTGACTCAAGACCCCTTTCCAACCAAGAGAGATGTCAAATTTAATTTGAAAATATTATAATTTGACCTAAGACTATAACCAATAGTGAAAAGAGTAATTTTGATCACTGTGACTATAAGACTCTAACAGGTTGTTCGCTTACACATTCGAATGCTGCATTAATAAATGGTGTCTCACATTTCCCGTAGCCTCTATACACTCTTTCAACCACATGTTCAGAGAGTTAGGTCGGGCTTTCTTCTTTTATGACTGTAAAACACTTAATTGCAAATTTTAAAATTATGAAAATCACCTAACGAATCTATTGTGCACTTTTATGATTGTTCTGTCATTACCATTTTGAATTTCTAGAAGATGAAGTTGACTAGAAAAATATAACTGAAAGGTTTCAATATCTTGTTCACATCTCGAAAAATCCACATGAGTTAGAATCTTTCAAACCCCTCCCAGCATACCTCAGTTTTATAGCTTCTAAAATTGAGACAAACAAGGTTGTTGTCCCAAGTGACCCTTCGTCCCCTTCTCATCAAATATCTCTACCTCTACAAGACGAGGTGGGAGAAGTTGTGAACCTACCTATTGAACTATCACCTTCTCCTCTCACCCACCTGCTCTTGATTTCTGTGCAGATTTGGACTGCAAGCCTAATTTTTGTCACTTGATCTCATCTACTCGACCTCTGTCCACTGGTTCCTTTGGTCCTTCGAATTTTGGTGAGTTGCGTTCATGTGTTCTAGACTTTACATGTGATGTTCATGAGGATCAAGTTATGGATGAAGTTGGTCTTAAGTAGCCAACTTGCGTTATCATTTATTATGAGTATGTGTGGGAATCGGAACAAGAAGTTGCGGTGAGGGATGACCTCCTTCTGTGTACACCTCGTCTACTTTATCCTGACATCTTCCACAATTCTGCCATTTTTATTTTTCTTGTGAAAATGTATCCCTAGATGTTTCCACTTCCGATCATTCACAAAACACTCAGGATGTCAATATGTCATTTGATTGTGGAGAGGACAAATCTTTCTTCCCAAATCCACTTGATCTCTCATCTATCACTTATGGAAATTCAAAGGGTGAAAATGTTTATTTCTCATCAACCCCTCTTTGATTCGTCAGATAATGAGGGTGTCGATGTCTATCTCTGACTTTTTTGTTGTGGTTGTCGTGATCTTTTCACTGATTCACTTGATCACGATTCTGATTCACTTACTATTGATCTTTCTAAGCCACCGATCTTTGATGATCCATCTTCTGATGAAGTGGAAACCCCTCAAGCTTTCAAGGCACTTCAACCTGAGCTAATGGTTATGTCAGGTTTTGATATCCTTCAGGACAGTTCCACTTCTGATCAGAAATCTATTGAATCACCCCAATCTCCTCATCACTCTCTTGTTCACATTGAAAATCAATCTAGTTTACAATTTTCACATCCTCCACCAGAATCACACGATCCTATCACTCATGCATTGGAGGAGTCATACGTAGCAAGCACTGTTGCAAAATGAAAATTTTCTTCCTTCTTCATGTTTGCTCGTTTGTCACGTTCGAAAGAGTGTACATCCTTGTCATCCACGTGCAATGTGACACAACACCATGATACGTCTGCAGGGTGCCTTTCATGTGCTTTCAATCGTTTCTTTTCTATAGACGCATTCAAGCTTCGAACTTTTTTGTTTGCATTGCTTTATGTTTCTTTTTTATTGGTTTTCTTGAATATCTTTCTTGTTAGTCACGCCATCACTTACATGGGTCAACCAATGCATCCATTGTTGCATTGTAAATATCACTTCACATGAGTTGGCCCATGCTCTGCTTAGCTTAGGAGTAGGAGTAGTCTTTTCTTTCATATTTTGTCTTTGCTTATTCTATTTTGTTCTCATCTTACTTCTTTCTTTTGCTTTCTTTGTTGTTTTATGCACCCGTAGTATTAATTTCCCCATGAAATTGTGTTTGTCTTCCTGAAACAAGTAGGGTGAAATATATGAGGACTTGTACAACTATCAACATTTCATTATTGTTTATCCCTTCACTTTATGAAGATCTTGCATTTCTTCTAGTCAATGATACCCTGATGGAAAATACATTCCTTTCAGAGTGAGTCTTGGTGAAATCACAACGCTTACACTTTTAACTAGTATTGTCTACTCTAATCAGTTTTCTATATTCAGTTAACCATTGTCAACTTAGTCAAGTAGAGTAAGGTGAGGGGGGAAACCTTAACAAGTATGTTAGAGGTATATATAAACATCCTTCTCTGAAGGGACAACCTCTTCTACTCTCAATAAGTTGGGATCCCTCTTCCACCTCATGAAATAAATAAGTGCCTATGCACAGTTCTTTGAAAAATGAAAAAAATGAAATGAAAAATAAAATAAAGGTGAAAGAAGAGAAAGGATTCCTGAGCAGAGAGGTGAAACAAATAACTCCATTGGGGTATTTTCCAGGCTCACTGCAACGAAGAAATTCTTGTGTTCCTGAAGTGACTCTACTGGGGTACTGTCAAGACTTGCTAGTCTATATTACTTGTGCATCAATATACCCCTCATCCCCAATCAAAACAAAGCAGTTTACTTGGCTTGGTATGTGTGTTGTCAATAAAGAGAAAGGTAGGGACTACATATTTAACTCAAGCTAGTGAAGAATCCATGACAATCAAAGAATCGAACAATACTTCCGGAAGAGTTAGACTCGGTTTACATGAGACAAGGTCCATACAGAGAGCTGGATTTCTACTAGTGCATCCCCAATGTTGTAGCGGCTACAACCACCCTCCAAATTTTTTCCTTTGCTTCGTTTTGGAGCCTCCCTCCTAAAATCATAACAGCTTATCTCGCGCTAACTTAGGCTTTGATTGAACTTTATATTTTGCATGTTAGCTTGTGTTTTCTTAATTGACTTACTGTCTAATCCACAAGCCAATATATTCACTTAGTTCCAACCCGGTTCCAGGCTTGGCTTAGTGAACTATGCAATCGTTGCAGGAAACCAACCTTTCTCTCAGGAATTACGTAGTCCAATATAACAATGAGCCTTCAGATCCAAAATTACGCAAATCTAGTTGACAGTTAGCCTTCAGCTGTGAAATTACGCAGAGCCTGAGAGGTAGCCCAAAGCAACTCAGCCCAGAAATTGCACAGAAGCTTTTCCCCAACAGCTGCCTGATGCATGAGCTAGTGAGTTTCCAATCCTTCCCAGAGCTATACAATCTCCGTAGGAAATGCGTGGAAGTTTTTCCTGAAAAAAAAATAAAATATATATATATATATATATATATATATATATATATATATATATATATATATATATATATATATATATATATAATAATAATAATAATAATAATAAAATCAAAAAATTATCCCTATAAAATAGAGATCTATTTTTAGCGGTCTAGAGGTGGCACTTGAGTTATTTTGGAAATTGCTGCCAAGTGTCACTTTTTTTTAGATTTTTACCTAATCTATTTAATGGACACTTCTATAGCTCATTTTCACATTCGATCTTGGAGCTATGGCATTCCTAAGGAGATGTAGGAACCTTCGACATAGTCGTCGCAACTTTTCAGGGTAAGTCTTCCTTTTCTAGTCTTTTGCTGCCTTTTCTGTTGATTTTGTTTATTTAGGCTTGTTAGAGTGTTGTTTTACCCATTTTATTGAACGACTACTAGCATTTTGATTTTTTTATCTTATAGAAGTGATATTTTAAGTTTTGCATTGCCTTTCTTAAGTGTTGTATGCATCACCTTGTTTTTGCACTAATAGTCATCGTTGCAGTGACTCTCTCCATATGCTTCATTGTTCTTTAGTTTGATTTATTCCTGCACATGTTTTGTTTGCATTCATCATCATTCACTCATATTTTCACCCACCTTCACTTCCACTTTCAGATCTACTCCTTTTCATGTTTTCATTGGGTAGATTTGGGCTTCCTTGGCCTTGATCTCGCTCCTCCATGGCATGCACTATGCATTTCTGGATCTCAAGGATCTACCTTGGCTCCAAGAATTGCACAGAGGATGCAAATGCCTAGCTCCAATTGCATAGTATGTAGTTCCAGGAGCCAGTCCTGAGCCTTGGCCGCTGGAATTGTGCAAAGTGTAGTCCCACCTAGCCTAAGCCTGAATTAATTGTGCATTGCGTGGTTCCAGTCAAGAAGACCTCCCTACTGGTAATTGGAACTACACAATGTGCAAAACCAGCTAGCAGCCTGTCACCTATGAGAGTCAGGATTGTGAAATTCTTCCCAGCAATTTCCTAGTTTGTTGTTTGGTCTATTCTTAAAATGCCTTTTGGTTTCAAGCTAACATTTTCCTGCCATAAGTGTCCTCTCTATCTCTAGGTACAACAATTGTTGAGAAACTCTCCAACAGTTACAAGTAACATGGCTTCCAAGAGAGCGACATCAAAGGATATTGTCGAGAGTAGCACTGGGGAAGCAATTGAGTAGGTTTCAATGGATTTGTCAATTTATGCAGACACTCAGTTGTTCATTGAGAAGGGCATGAAGTTAACATGGCAGGAAATCAAGGATATATTTGCAGGGGACTTTAAGGAAGATCTAGAGGATCGGGAGGTGTATGTCAATGTCCACTGGTTAGGATTACATAAGGTTTCATGCAAGTACCTTGGATTCCCATGTGTATACGTCATCCACTAGATTTTATCACACACAAATCTAGAGACTATGACATTGAGAAATGCGAGTGGGACACAACTTGCTACCTTCAGGACGAAGATCTATCATCAGATGTATCACTTACCTCAGCTGGTGAACCACATGGATACACTTTCTATGCCACCCACAACTTTGTAAACACCAGACATATTATAAAGTGCTGAGTGAAACAACCGTCAAAGTTCAGAGCCACGCCCATTCATGTTTACAAGACTAAGTCACTTAGAAAGGCCTTCCAGTTCTTTATCATATTTGCATGTTGATATTGTGGTCAAGAGAGAACAGAGATTGTTACACAGTATTTTGTCACACCTCCTGCACTTCCCTGTGACATACCCTGAAGTGCCCGAAACATGATCATTATACAGTATACTCATCCATGTATATAGTTCATATCCCTCCTTTAACTTTTCTTGGAAAAACTATGGAGATTTCCTTGAAGAAGTAGCTCTTAAAACCATAAAATGAGGGTCATCGCCCTTATGAGGCTAAAAATTGTGATGGTCACATGTTGCACTATACCTGACCCACGATGGCATTGCTCTGTTTTCTCATATACCCACGATGATCCCAAAAAGGTAATTTTCCCAAAGGAGATTATAAGCTTCGTGATCTAGAAGCTTGCAGAGCAGCGAGATGGAGGTGGTTTCACATAGATGAGATCGAATCCTCCCATTTTGATGTCTTTTTCTTATATCTATGAGTTACCTCCTTGAGATGTGGGCCTAATCCTATCTTTGGAGAAGTCCTAACTCCCTTTCCTAGTCTATAAATTCATCCTCTCCCATTCCCAAATGGTTGGTCAGGTTAGAGGTTGGGTTGATCTATGTCCATTTGCACCCCTATGTTGAGCTTGTGCTTATAGGCCATTCATTAGACTTGGAGAAGGAGTGTTTGGAGAGTTTCTTGGCTTGGACATGGATTACCATTCAAGGATAGCCTATCAACATCAAGGCTATGGTTGTAAGCTTCCCTTTATTCTTTAAATAATATACAACTGCTAGTTCATCTTCCCAAAATATATATGTTCATGTATGTATTAGCTTGGAATTCCTTGATCAGCTAAGTAGGTTATTATTGGATTTGCTATTGGTTTTGGCATGATTTGTTGTCTCTTGATCACTTGTGCAGGTACATAAGCGTTGAAAGAAGCAGGAACAAGTCTGTGACACAAGTGGTTCGAGGATCTTGACAAAGGAAATCGGAATAGCATCAGGGCAAGGTAGGTCATCTCTCTCGTTCTACTTTTCAATTATAATCTAAGAAGATGTCTAGTTGATTGTCACTTCAGTTGCTAGACCCACTCATTGGGATAGAGGGATCATCTCTATCCATAGAGAGGATTAACCTTGTCAACAAAATGGCGACTCCACTGGGGAGCCTATGATCCTTTCCTTTCAATTCTTCACCTTATCTTTTGACAAGTTTGACCAACTGTCAGTTTTCTAGATTGATTGCTTTTCTGTAACCATTTTCACTTGTTGTTAATTGCTTGAGGACATTGTTTTTTGTCTGGTCTTGAAGATTTTTATTTTTTCTTCATTTTTCTCACCCATCGTGGGTTTTCCTCTTATAGTCGTGATGACATTGCAGGTTTGTTAAGTACAGTCGTGATTATCGCTCTTTTTCCTATGACAGGTGCGATGATCCTAGAGTATAAGAGAAAATAGGGTTTTTCTTCTTGTTTTCAGTCTCTGTGTCCTCTATCAGTGATTTTCCAGAGTGTCTATGGTGTTTTTGACTAATTATCTTGATTAATTTGCAAAATTTGTCTCGTTGGCTTTGAAGTGGAATCTGATTGAGTTATAGGGTTTCAATTAAATTGGTCATCACTCGCTGCTTGTTGGTGTCATTGAGATGTTTGTTTTGCTGATTGATTGGGTGTTGTTTTCCTTGGAAATCATTGAAAACATCATTTTTTCATTTGTTTTAGTTTGCATTTCAAAAATTACTTTTCGTGGAAATGCATTAGATTAGTTGCATTGAAAAGTTATTTTTTGAGATTCATCATTGAAGATAGATCACATTTTTTAGTGATTGAAAGCTAAAAACTGTATTAGGTGCATCAAATCATTCAAAACGAAAGAAAATCATAACTTATATAAGTGCATCTTTGTAAAGTAAAACTATTTTTCTTTCGAAAAAGTTGCATTTAGGATAGCTAGAAAATTGTTTCTTTTTTACTTTTGGCATTGCATTTAGTGAAATGAAAGATTAGATTTTGTTTTCACATTTTTCATTTGGAAGACGAAAGTGAAAGTTAGTGGAAGGAATTTTGCATGATGCATTTTGTTTGCCGCATTATTGGTTGAAATTTCTTCCCTTGGTTAGTATAGCTTTCATTGAAGTGGAAAATTTCCTTTTCTCATATTGTTGCATCATAGGTTTTAGGTAACATCGTTAAGGCCTTGAAATTGAAACATAATTTCAAGATCAACTTTAAAATCTATCAATTATTCTAAGGATCATTTGAAACATTAACGCCTCATACTTAGTGGTCTAGGCTAGAGACGTGCTCTGTCATCTTTAAAAATTAGCAGTTGTCATTCGCTCTTGCATTAGACAACGCTAGCATGGACTTGTGCTCCCTGTACCGTCGTGTATATAAAGGGAGACCCCCATAGGTTGAAAACCTTTATTGTTGGGACAGGGTCCCCTAACCTCAGTTTTGGGGAAAAAAGCCCAAGTTTTGTTGTATATAATGTAAAGTCTCCGTAAGTTGTGGTCATGGAGCGCGTAGATAGTAAAGTGTGATAAAGGGTTTTACCCTTCTTTTATGTAAGTTGATTTGGATTTTGAAGATCTACCCATGGTCTGCGGGCCATGGGATTGTATAAAAAGGTGTGTCTTAGGATGTCTAAAAAAGGAAGTATTGATGATGAAGAGGAATGTAATGGGTCAGTAGAGAAAAGAGCAAAGAAGTCTTAGAGCAGAGGAGAGGCTCTGCAGCTGTGTGAATAGAGGCCTAGAGTGGAGTCTGCAGCTGAGTGCATGGACCCCTGCAGCTGAGTGCGGAGGGAAGTCTTGAGTCTGTAAGCATAACTGAAGTATTAATAAAGAGATTGTTCCATAAATTCTTGTGTTTTGTCTGTTTACTTCTGTTATGAATGAATGCACTTTTATGTTGTAATGAATGATGGGTTTATGAAGTAATATTGTGTTAATGTGCAAATTTACATAATTGATGTTGTTATATGAACACACTTAATATTAACTATTTACATGAAGTATATCTTATTGCATGTTAAAGTTCTCAATGCTTAGGCCGATCTCGGTAAATACAGTATTAAGAGTAATCATAGACCTAGATGTTGATTAAGAGTAAGAGTAATCGCGAAGGTCTAGATGTTGATTAAAGGGATTTATATCGATAAGCCCTAAAGGCTTATCGATCTACACGAAGGCATATTTAGGGCATAAAATGACATTACACTAATCTCTGGGTGCGGAAACTTGGTTCCAGCATCCCCCCATATTGCTTCGGGTGAGACTTCAGTCCGCACTCCATAGATTGATGCTGAAAGGGCCAGTAGTGTAGGGATTTGTTTGGAAAACTAACTCTAAACCTGGGTCAGGACCCACTAAGCCAACAAATGGTTCCATTGTTGGGATCGGGATCTGCATAAGGAGATGTGTGATGTCACATCACTAGAATCCAACTAAGAAGGAAATTGAGGAGTGGTTGGATAGAAAGATCCACAAATTCGCGGCACAAGAAAACAAAAATTTGTGCTTGAAAAAAGAACAGTGGTTGGATAGCTATCTATACACAGAGATACATGAAATTTTCTTATGTTCCTTCCTGATCGAACTATACGAGTGGATTTCTAAATTGGCAGACAGCCAAGGAAGGTGGAGGCTTGACAGTCCAATAGTGTGGACCTCGGAGCTAGTGCGGAGATTGGAAGCCTCTAAAGATAAGATTGCGCACATTGTCGATCACTGGCTTGATCGCATCATAGGAGGATTTGTGACAAAATTCATGGTCGATACCTCAGTTAGCTACAACGAAGTAGAGCGATGCTTCTTAAAGGGATCACGAGGTAAGTATTTAAGATCTTTGAATACTTGGATTAAGATTCTCTTGTGTGAAAAGCGGGTTATACCATTACCTTGATGTTTGGAGGTACGCGAAGTGGAAATTTATTCAGGGATAGAGGGAGGACAAACCCTGAATATAGCCCGTTGATTGAACCTCCTCTGAGTGACGATGAAGGAGAAGCACAGGCTTAACTGCAGAGCGTTGTCCTGTTAATAAGGCAAGGGTTTCCACGAATACCTCATCTGCCCACACCACCTCCAACTTCACCTCCACATTATACACCTTCACCCACACTGCCACCACCTCCGCCATCATTTAATATGTCAAATATAATGAAGTTTCCCATTTTCAAGGGCTTGGGAAATGAGGACCCGGACCATTTTTGGTTCGTTACGAAGGCCGTGTGGACATCCCAGAATATTACATATGATCATATGAAGAAAGCACAATTGGTTACTTCTCTACAGGATCATTCGCTAACATGGTACATTAAATACTGCACTGATAACCTGATGGCTTCATTAGCAAACACTCAGACTGCGCTGACTAAGGAATTCAGTAGGCCCAAATCTGAATCACAATCAATCATTGGATTCAAGCAATCATGATGAAGCCTGGCGAAACACCCTAGGAGCTAGATCAGAGACTGAAGTGCCAGATCCGTGAAGCTAACATGAATATCACAAATGGGCAACACCACAAATGGTTTGTAGCTTCGCTCTTACCCCATCTAAGGGTTGCTTTATCACAAAAAAATATTGGGACCCAAGCGGAAGACCTGGAAATTGCGATGAGATTGCATGAGACACCGATTCAAGACATTGCTTTGGGAGTTCAGCAGATTCACGCGGAGCTGCAAAGTCTTTGCCTAGAGTTTCAAAGCTTGAAGAAGGATAGATCAGCTCGGCCAGAGGCACATGAAGAGGTTTGGTGTCTGAAATGTAAGAGCCAAGGGCATGATAAAGATCACTACCCTGTCTTCTTGAATTATGTTGCAGGAGGAGGGCCAATGCCTCTAAGGCCGAAAGCTCAAGTAGGGCCAAGTACAGGGTCCACACTGTGGTGTGATATTTGTCAGGTAGTTGGAAAACATGTAACAGACAACTGTCACTTGCTGCAGAAATTTGTGCAGACACCACAACATCTCTTTTGCAACTTATGCAAATCAGTGGGCCATGATGAACGTAACTGCCATAGCTATGAGATGATGATGGAAATAATTCCTGTGTATCGAATGTAGAAAGAGACTTTACCTCCAGATCAAGGCACTAGGGGAGCACACAGGGGATATCAGGGGCGCAGACAAGGCCGAGGAAGAGGAGGACCTAGTAGAGGTTGGGGACAAGTCATTTGTTATAATTTTGGAGTGCGAGGACACTACACATGGGAGTGTACAAGCCCAACATGCCTATCATGCCGATATTGTACTAAGTTTGATCACGTGATAGAAGACTACCATGCAGGAGAAGAGGGCGCAGCCTCAGCAACCTACCCAGAACCTGCGGATGATGAGGGTTGAACCCCGCGAAGAAGATCGTAATGTGAATATTGTGTTGCGAAGTGGAATGATGACTGGCGAGAATAAAGGAAAACAACCTGTGGAAAGTGAATGGGTCTGCAAGGCTCCAGAAAAAGAGCTTGGGTTTGATTTGGAGTGCGTGAAAGAAACGTTCATGGAAGTGAAGAAATGCTTTGCTGAGGACTCTACCTCAGGAAGTCAGGATAAGTTTCCTAAAGAAATGGACCCCTGCATGCTTACTACATTCTTGGAGACTTGTATGAAGCTTTTACACAATAATAAGGCTGTGAAAGGATTACAGGAGTTGATAAACAAATATGTTGGTAAAGAAAATGCTCCTAAAGGACCTCACGTAATCAGAAAAAATGGTAAGCATAAGGCAAGAACTAGGTGTGAGATGAGGCTCACCCACCGCACAAATAGGAGAATATGAAATGGACCAAGTTATTTTGGATCTTGGGTTGGATGCGAATGTTTTTCCTAAATAGACATGGGAGAGAATAGATATTGAAGGTGCGAGCGCGTTGCCCAATTTTGAAGTGATAGACATCATGGATGACAAAAATCTATACCTCGTGTTCCTTGGGATTGATCGAGCTATCGACATGAATGGGGTAATCAATATGAAGAAGCGAACAATGTTATTTGAAAAAAAATCACTCCCGTGGTAGTACCTTTGGACCCTGCAAAAGGACCGCACTATACTGAACTGATCTGTGATTATGAGTAAAGCAACAATGATCTGGACCAGATCTATAAAATAACAACGCAAGATCAATATTGGGTTAATCTGACAGCTGATGGATGCATTGCATGGGACCGCGAAAGTTCCTGTACATCAGATTCAGATGAAGAGCTGGAGCACTGGTAGAATAGGTTGCATGAAGTATCTACGTTGTGCTGTAACATGATGACTAAATCACTGCATTGTGTATCATTGGAGGTAAGGAGTTTGCCTTATTATGATGGTCTAACTGACGTAGATAAATTTTTGGATGCATTTGAAAGGGAAGTGCCTGAGAAGCATCGCTTCCAAGCACTAGATTTGGCGTTGTGCGCTACACCTGCAAGGTGGTGGGGTACGCATAAAGACAATTTTGATGGATGGCGTGAATACAAAAGAATGATGAGGTTGCAGTTTGGTCACCCAAAAGTGTGACTAATAGAGAAATATGATGGGAGGAATGATCTGTGCGATCACTTAGCAAAATGGACTAATGTTTATGGAACGAAGCTGCAACTAGAGTGGGTGCATTTATTTTGTCACACTTTGGATGTAATACCAATGAATTGGTACCTGGAAACAGAGCTCCACCATGGCACTGAAGAATGGGACGTTTTGAGATAGGGATTCTTGATGACATTCAACTTTGAATATGGGTTTGAATGTATTGACAAGGCGTTGCAGGAGGTCAAGGCAGTGATCTTCAGAATACCACAGGATCCTTTGGACTTGATTCAACCAGATTGGAGCACCCAGTTGCACCATGCACTAGAGTGCTATAATGTGACTGCTGAAGAAGAAGAGGAGGATCCAAGGAACATTAACATCCTAGAGGTAGAAGGCCACCGCGAAGTTGAGGGGCCGTAGATAGAGAATCCAGATATCACCGCGTCATTGAAAACCTGACAAGTAAATATTGGCACAGAGGCAGAACTAAAGTTTGCAAAGATAGTGGGTTGCTGGGATGATGCTACATTGGGTAAGATCATTGGGTTGCTTTGCGAATATCAGGATTGGTTTCCCACAAAAAATTTTGGACTTTAAAGGCATCATCGACGATTTGGGAGTGATGAAAATAACTTTAAAACCATATGTGAAACCTATTAAGTAGAGGCCATATCGCCTTAATCCCAAATAAAAGGAAAAGGTCCGTCTGGAGTTGGAAAAGATGCTTGCAGCAGGTATTATTGAACCGGTGGAGGAATATGATTGGGTGAGTCCAATGGTAGTTCAGGAAAAGAAGAAAAAGGACGAAATAAGGATTTGTGTAGATCTCAGGAAGCTCAACGATGCCTGCATTCATGATCCTTTTCCAAATCCGTTCATAGATGAAGCATTGAAAAATGATGGTGGGAAGGAGGCCTATTCGTACACTAATGGGTTCTTTGGATACTATCAGATAAAGATCGTGCCAAAAGATAGGAGTAAGATGACCTTCACAACTGAGTGGGGATGCTTCCAGTATATGGTAATGCCTTTTGGGCTTAAAAATGCGTCGACAATATTCTCGCGCGTAGTCATCATGGCGTTCAAAGAGTTCATTCACAAATTTTTGGAGGTATATTTTGATGATTGGACAGTGTTTGGACTAGTAAAGTGCCATGTAACTAGTTTGTGCTTGATGTTGGATACATGCCGAAGGTATTAGATCACGTTAAACTTGAAGAAATGCTTATTTTGCGTCCCTTTTGGAATCTTGTTGGGTCATGTGGTATGTAGGAAAGGATTAATGGTGGACCCTGCTAAGATTGTGGTTATAATTAATTTGGAGGTGCCAAGAAGTGTTAAATAGTTGTGCGCAACACTAGGTCATACTAGATACTATCAAAAGTTCATCAAGATTTATGCCTAGATTACCACGCCAATGGAAAAGCTAATAAACAAGGACGCCACATTCTGTTGGGATGAATAATGTCAGCGGAGTTTGGATTTATTGAAGAAGAAAATGGTCACAACAATAATCCTAGTCTTCCTGGATTGGAAGAAAGAATTTCATGTGCATGTGGATGCTTCATGTATTGCGCTGGGAGCAGTGTCGACACATGCCAGTGAAGGAGAAGTGGATCACCCTCTAGCATTTGCAAGCAGGAAGTTGTCTAAGGCTAAAAAAAATTATTTGATGACAGAGCGCGAAAGGTTGACTATGGTGTATGTGCTCCAGAAGTTTAGACATTACCTACTAGGTGGACACTTTAAGATGTACCCAGACCATGCTGCATTAAAATACCTAGTCAATAAGCCTATGTTGGGTGGGGAGGGAATATGCAGATGGTTATTGTTGTTTCAGGAGTATGATTTTGAGGTAATTGTGAAGCCAAGATGATTGAATGCAGGGCCAAACCATCTGTCATGAATTGAAACACGACAGGAGCCCACCAATTTGGAGGAGGGACTGTCTGACACGCATCTCTTTAAGGTGCACGTAGAAAATAATCACTTTGCAAACATTATCCACTTCCTGACTACGGGAATAGCTCTAGAAGGATACACGAGTTAATAGAAGAAGGAATTGGTGGTGCGCGCGACAGAAATTTCTGTTATTGCATGCCACTTGTATAAAATGGGATTGGACGAGATACTGCGATGCTATGTGCCTAATTTTGAATGAAATAGTATCCTAGCTAAAGCTCATGGAGGGGTTGCGGGAGGCCATTATGCAGGAAAAGAAACATCACAAAAGATTTTATGCGCTGGGTTGTGGTGGTCGACGTTGCATAAGGATTCCAAAGCATATTGTAGGGCATGCGATGCATGTCAAAGAACTGGCAGACCATCACAAAGGGATGAGCTACCTTTGAATATGCAGGTGTCATTGCAGCCATTTGAGAAATGGGCAATTGATTTTGTATGAATGATTCAGCCTCCAGGAAAGAAGATGGGTGCGCGGTATATCATCACCACGACCAAGTATTTGACCACATGGGCGGAGGCACAGCCTGTGAAGGACTATATAGGGGCAATATCAACGAAGTTCTTATTTGAATATGCGTTGACTAGGTTCGGTTGTTTGAATATTTTAATGAGTGATCATGGTACACATTTCCTCAATGAAACGATCAGCACACTGACAGAAGAATTCCAAGTTTATCATCAGAAGAGTACACCATATCATCCTCAGGCCAATGGGATGGTTGAGGCATTTAATAAAATATTGGAGGGTGCATTGACAAAGGTTTGCAATGCGTAGAGGAATGATTGGGATGTGCGCATACCAGTAGTATTATGGTGTTTCTAGGAAAACTAGTGTCTTTTTGATCGACTAGCCCTCTAGGATTGGCAGCTACCCTAGAAATAAATAGTTTAAAGCAATTTGCAATTTCCTCTATGTATGATAGATAAGAGAGAGGCAAAGGAACCAACCTGAATCTTCTGCTTGACTCCTTGCGTGATCTCTCTCCCCTTGGACAAAGCTTGCAACTCCTTTCCTGCTTATCCTGCTCAGAGAAGACCTGTAGAAACACAGTAACAAAAAACCGTCAAAGCATCTTGATCTATTATATCATAAGCATTGTAGAATTAGAAATACAATGAACATACAATGGCATTCACAAATAATAACATTCACAATTGCACAGTTGTATGGAAGAAAACTCAAAGAACTTTATTAAATAGAAGGGAGAATTACAACCTAGTTGTCTGATCCAGCATCATCCTCCCATCATCAAAAGCCCTCTTCACCTCATGAAAAGAAAGATCACACCAACAATAAAATGGTCTTTCTCAAATACAAACTATCAACACTTGCAAATTACAACATTCCAGCCTCTTGATCTCTCAGATGAGGGATCCATTTATAGATGTGTGCAAGGGTGTGAGTCATCTATGGGTTTTTGATTAGTGTCATTCCACTTGTTGTTTTTGGTTCCACTTGGAGATTTCTTGGATCTCTTACTCATCCCTAGGCGAATTCAAAGAGGCAAGTGTCATAGGAGAAGTTTCTAGAAGATTCCATGAGCATCCACTTAGTAAATTGTCTCAGAAATTTGTCCATTCTCACTCATCGCACCCCACAGAAGGCCTCTTCAGTATGCATCGCACCTGGCTAGTGTAGGAGTCAGTATGCATCACACCCTAACAGTGGAGTAGTCAATATGGTCCAGTTTTGGCCAGTTCTGGATGGTTTTTTAGGTGGAACTTTTGGGGAATGATGTAATCAGTTGACTATGATCCTTTAGGGTATGAAACAACACTTTTAGGGGTTAAAGAGCCCTAGTTTATCGACATATAAGATTGGGGTTGAAGTGCCCAAATATGTCTATAACAGTTTCCCCCTAAAGCATGAAGTCGTAAATCTTTGATGTCGGGTGAAATGTTTTATCATGAGGATCCAAGGTTTCCGAACTGGAAGGTGACCTGTATAAGATACAATACAATACATCATCATAATATAATTTTTTCATGATCTAGCTGAGGCAGGCATTCCCATGCTCAGCTTTATAAATTAGTTTCATGTACATAGAACAGATAATTGTCTGCAGTTGCAGACTAGTCATTCTTCATATGTAGGGTCATCATCCCTGGCTTGGATGACCATCTGTATAGCTTCTATGTACATTTGATGTCTTTATATCCCTGAATATACCGCATCCCGAATGGATGAAACTAGATACGGGGTCTTCAATCTCGTTCAATCTTCGCCCAATGTACAAGTCAATCCATGTGAAGAGATGTTATGAAGTTGAACATGGAAAGATATCGCCTGATTACCAGCCAATAATGTGAGCTATTAACAGACGCGAGAGGAATCACCGATAATGATAATGACCCTCAAGGTACTACAGTACAATTCATATGGTGTGAATATATGATCTAATGTCAAACACCACACAAAATCTTTCAGTTGAAGGCCATTGATGTCAACCTGTCGCCAGAAGTGAGAAACTTGCCATTGAGGCATGTAAGCTTCAAAGTACTAAAAGGGTTGTTTCTAAGTCAACTTCTTGGATAACGAGCTGATGCCGACAAGAAGTGAGCCGTCGTAGGAGGGCCTTAATGTATCCCACATCTACGACACGAAACGAAGCAAATTATTTTCTGGAGGTGAAAACGATCTGATGACACAAGGTTGAAGAATGGTGGTCATGAAAAATGGAGGGTGAATGTATTGCAGTGGATGAGGCATTAACTGGATTGTGGTTTCTCAACTGAATGACTTCTCTTGAACATATCGGCGACACTATGATGGATTGGTAGCGTTAACCCCAACAGATGGATGGTGTGGAAGACCAATGGTGAAATGACCAATGAATGGAATAACCCAACCCGACTCAATCATGGTGATGGAGTGAAAGTGTCATGTTCAAGAGCAACTAGCTGCCATAAAATTCTTCAAGTTTTTTCCCTTTTTCCCCAGTCATTGCTGACCAATACCTCTTTATTTTTTTCAAGCTTGAGGAGGATAACATATGCTTGTTCTATAATTTGCCCTTTGGGCAAACCTATCGCTATGTTTTAACAAGTCTAGCGACAGTGAAACTAGTTCTTGTCTAGGTGGACAAGTTTATCGCTATTGTTTTAACGAGTTTAAGGACAAAGATAACTTGGTCTTTTTCATGTTTAAAGAGTTTGAAAAAGGAAAAAAAGGAAGCTATGTCTTGCATGGACAAGTTTGTTGCTATTGTTTTAACGAGTTTAACGACAAGGATAACTCGGTCCTTTTCATGTTTAGAGAGTTTGAAAATGGATGAAAAGGAAACTCCAGCAGTTCTTTTTCGTAGAATAATCCCTTAAGTCTGAAAAAGGATAAAATAATATGAAAGGGATGATTTTTCGATCACATAGCGAGCTGAAAAGACAAACGCTCGAACGTTTTCATGAGATAATTCCTCAAGTCCGAAAAAGATTAAAATATATAGGAGGGATGGCACTTTCAATTACTTTATCGAGCTGGAAAGGCCAATAGCTTGACAATATTTTCATATCTAACAAGTGTAAAAAGAGTTTAAAGGAGACTCGTTTTTGAGGAATGAGTGGTATTTATGGTAGCAACTGGTTTCAGGTGCGCTTGGAACTTCTCAAAACATGGTGATGTGAAGAGTTTGGCAACAAGACCACTCATCGCAGCTGTTCCTCAAAAAGGGTAAACAATCAAGTGGAAGCGTATGATCGGCCAAAAGGATGGAGGTGATGAGCGGAACACAACCAAGGTTCAAAAGGCTGATAGCATGGAAATCACAAAGGTTATTTACTGAAGGTGGGTTCATTTTTTAACGAGATTGAACCGTGGGGAACCATGCTCAGTGGTAGGTATATATTTTAATGAGCTTGAACCATGCGATAACATTGCTCGGTGGTAGGTTTATTTTTTAACGAGCTTGAACCATCCGATAACATATGCTCAGTTTTTAGTTTTTCTTTTTAAGCAAGCTAGAAATGACAAAACTAAAATAAATAGAAAAGACAAAACTAAAAAGCTAGAAAAACTAAAAATCTAAGGAACTACTGAGGTTAGGTAGGATGGTTTCATCCGTGGTTAGACAAAACACTTCCTTTGCTTCATGCGTAGGATAGACGAAGGTGAATGGTGTGTCAGACCAATCACCTAACCTAAGAAGCTAAAAAGCTAAAAAGCTAAAAGGCTAAAAATGAAAATTCAAAAAAGGGTTTGCATGCCCCCAGCATGGTGAAAAGGAGAGTCTCCAATAACCAGATGGAAATCACTATGGTTAAGAAGGGTTGTTTCATCCGCAGATTAGACAAAACACTTCCTTGGCTTTGTCTGTAGCACATAAAAAGGTGAATGGTGTGTCAGACCAATCACTTAACTTACAGGGAAATTCATATGGTAGGATGGTTTTGTCTACAGAGTAGAAAAAACACTTCCTTGGCTTCGTCCGCAGCGTAGACAAAAGTGAATGGTGTTTCAGACCAATCACATAACCTACAAGGAAACCTATCTTTTCAGCTAGGTTCATCCACCAAATAGACAAGGGTGCATGCCCCCTAAGCTTCGTTACATTCACCAGACTACTCGTGGTAGTTAGGTCGATGGAATGAAGGTTGAAGAGACACTATTGACACAAAAGGACCATTCAGGGATGATGATCGACTTGGAGCTATGCTTGAACCAGGGAATGGAAGCTGGTCAACAGTGACAATTTTTCCCTCATGTGGGAAATACATCACTCGAAAGAGTGTTGAAACGATAGCCTCCATGTTGTAAACATAGTCACATCCAAGGAGTAGATTGTAATCTAACGGTCATGGGACTACCATCACATTCAGGTGAACAGTTTTCCTTCCCAAAGTTATCGGTAACTTTGGAAGGATCCCTAACGGTCGGCTGGTTCCTTTGTTAAAGCCTAACAAATTCTGTGTAACAGGCATAAGCGATGGTGAACCAAGTGCTTTCCAAGCAGTTGAGGAAAGGATACTCACTGACGCACCCTCATCTATGATAGTGCTAGACACAATCATTTTGTAAACTTGTACCATGATCTGGAATGGTACATTAGAAGGAAGGCGGGATCTTGCTAGTTGATTCCGATCGAAGGAAGTGACTAGAGTACTTGGAGGGGGTACCGAATAAATGGTTGAATTAACCCCTTGAGTAGCGGGAACTAGGGGATTCTCTTCTTGTTGTGAAGGAATGGGTGGATTGCCCCCAAGTTCATCAGACTCTGAAGTAACAAAGAGAATTTGAATGGTATCGTTCTCACTCTCTTGAGGAAGTGTATGATCTTTTGAAGGTAGAACTGGGTCGACTGCCACCTCGACCTGTTGAATTTGGTCCGGTATGGACTCAGAAGATTCACTTTCAACTATAGGTGTTTCGACCGACGGTTGGGTTATGTTAGTCGGATTTTCAACTAGTAAAGGACTTGGGGAGAGTTTCCTGTATCCAGATGGAAGTCGTTGCGGTGAAGCAGGACGGTTATGGAAGACTCTTTTGGCTTCATCCAGAAAAGGACAACTGTGAAGGGTATGGTACCCTTCACATAATCTACATGGAGTTTTGACCTTTCCTTTCTATCTATGAACTTCACTATTTCTAGTTGATGGTGTGCTGTCAACATGATCATGAGAGGTTGATGACACCAGATGGTGCGAACGGGGGGACCATTCTTTCAAGATCCGAGGAATGCATGGACATTCTCGATGAAAATGGTCTCCTCTACAAATTATGCAAGGAAATCTGGGAGATTTAATGTGCGGATTTTCACCAGATGATTCATGGTTGCCCCCTTGCTTAATCAGCTTCTTCTTCTTCTTCTCCTTCCCTTTCTTCTTCTTCTCAGCCACTTGGTTACTAGCATCACTATTTTCACCAAACGAAGAGGAAGAAGGGGAGGGAGAAACAAACAAAGAAGAAGGTGAAGGGTCAACTCCAGTATCAACTGGATTCTGATTCGGTTGCTGAGGAATCACGGTATTTTGAACGACAAAGGTTGAGAATAGCCACACTGGAAAGCTAATTGTAATTCTTGGGAGGGAAAATGTAGCCATATACGGAGCACCAATATTTCCCCAAGAAGAAAATGGACTAGGATTCCCCTCGAAAGGGATTCCTTGATTGGTGGACTCCATTATCTCAATCTAAGATCAACGAAGGAACAGGGATGTTATTCCAAATTAATAAATTTTAATGACGCTTTGACAGAACTTTTCTTTTTTAGTTTTTAAGAGTCGAGAAAAAGCTAAAGATGACTCTAGTCCCCTTCGATTTTTAATGAGCCCGAAGTGACAAGTGCTCAGATGGACCTTTTCTTTTAAAGATTCGAAAAGGAACGAAAGTGACTACTCTGGAAATCTAGACAAAGGGATTACCAAACCAATCGAAAAATTGTAATATACACCTTGGTGATAAATTAAAGAGAAATTACCAAGGACTTATGTATGGCAGTCAATCTTCCTGAATGTTGTGTTCAGTGCATTGCGATCGATAGGGCGGCAGACATGGCTTCCAATGGATAAAGGATATAAGCCTATTGTGGTCTCCCAATATATACGCGAAAGTACGGGGAGCACAAGTCCGTGCTAGCACTTGTCGTATCAAAGAAGAGGAATCACCCAACCTTCGATGAAAACGATAGTTACTAGTTTTTACAATGCCGAAACACATCTCTAGCCTAGACCTCTAGATGTGTTGCGTTAGGTTCCAAAGCGCTGTTAAGTTCATTGAAATTTATTTTAGACTTGATCTTGTTTAAAAGTTTTCCTTTCAATGGTTCACCACATGATGTAGATATGAAATTCCTAAAAATGCAATCTACAATGATAAACAGTCGTTGTTTATTTTTATCAATGAAAATCCTAGCTACTGAGGAAAGAAAATTACAATTCTTTCAAACAAAGAGCAAAGAGCACACACTAAATAAACTTTTCCTAAATCATTTTTTGCACACAAGCTAAATGCAAATGAAAATGGATGTATTTGTTTTTCGTTCCCCTTAATGTGAAAAATGCTAAAAAGGAAAACTAAGTATAGTAAAGATCTGAAATATTTTACTCAAAGTGACATTTTCGAAAATTTCTTTTTCAAAATAGAGAGGAAGACTAAACGACACTTTTCAATTTCGAATAGAAAATGCTTTGGACACTTCAAATATCAACAAATGAAATCAAGTTTATGACAAAAATTTCTATCGACTATCCAGGGAAGAAAGACTTCACGACACTTCTCTTTTTGACACAAAACCACAGTTACGACTCTTTTTGTACCAAAACGACAGATCTATTTAAGCAATTTTTTAACAAAGGATTGTAAATGATGGAAAAATACATAAAAACATTTACTAATCCTAATCAATGGAGGCTGGTCTATGTAATGCAAGTAGGCTTCAGTAATGAGGTATTGTTCATAAGTAGCAAAAAACAACTAAACAGAGCTGAAAACAAGGACAAAAACCCCAAATTTCAAGAAGGGAAATAGGCTCAGTCAGTCATCGCACCTGGGCTTCACAGAAACAGGGATGCATCACACCTACTACACTCGGCAAGTGTGATGCATACTGGTTTACAGTGACAGAGCGCAACTGAAGCAGGTTTTGGCTCAAATTTGCAGCTGATTTCAGTGAGTTAAGCTGAGCTATTATGGATAGTAAAGAGAAAAGTACAGTGAAATGATCTTGAGAGGTTATTGAACTACCAAAAGGGCATCTAGAATGCTTGTAAGTCAAATGTTTAATTCATAAACTAAACCGGAGATTGACTAAAGTAGCATTCATCTACTATGCAATTGCAGAGCAAGAGTAGTTTGAAGGCTATCTAGCTAACTTCAGGCTCCGTCTATAGTTTATAAAACAAACAATAACAACAAACAAAACATCTATTTGATCCCCAACAGAGTCGCCATTTTGTTTCTAGGAAAACTAGTGTCTTTTTGATCGACTAGCCCTCTAGGATTGGCAGCTACCCTAGAAACAAACAGTTTAAAGCAATTTGCGATTTCCTCTATGTATGATAGATAAGGGAGAGGCAAAGGAACCAACCTGGATCTTCCACTTGACTCCTTGCTTGATCTCTCTCCCCCTTGATAGAGCTTGCAACTCCTCTCCTACTTATCTCGCTTAGAGAATACCTGTAGAAACACAGTAACAAAACACCGTCAAAGCATCTTGATCTATTATATCATAAGCATTGCAGAATCAGAAATACAATGAACATACAATGGCATTCACAAATAATAACATTCACAATTGCACAGTTGTATGGAAGAAAACTCAAAGAACTTTATTAAATAGAAGGGAGAATTACAACCCAGCTGTCTGATCTAGCATCATCCTCCCAACATCAAAGCCCTCTTCACCTCATGAAAAGCAATATCACACCAACAATACAATGCTCTTTCTCAAACACAAACTATCAACACTTCCTTGCAAATTACAAAATTCTAGCCTCTAGATCTCTCAGATGAGGGATCCATTTATAGATGTGTGCAAGGGTGTGAGTCATCTATGGGTTTTTGATTAGTGTCATTCCACTTGTTGTTTTTGGTTCCACTTGGAGATTTCTTGGATCTCTTACTCATCCCTGGGCAAATTCAGAGAGGCAAGTGTCATAGGAGAAGTTTCTAGAAGATTCCATGAGCATCCACTTAGCAAATTGTCTCGGTCATTTGTCCATTCTCGCTCATTGCACCCCACAGAAGGCCTCTTCAGTATGCATCACACCTGGCTAGTGTAGGATTCAGTATGAATTTCACCCTGACAGTGGAGCAGTCAGTATGGTCCAGTTTTGGCCAGTTCTGGATGGTTTTTTAGGTGGAACTTTTGGGGAATGATGTAATCAGTTGACTATGATCCTTTAGGGTATGAAAAAACACTTTTAGGGGTTAAAGAGCCCTATTTTATCGACATATAAGATTGGGGTTGTAGTGCCCAAATATGTCTATAACATATGGGCTTACAAAACTACTTGTAAGAAGCTTATTGGTCAAACACCTTTTAGGCTGGTCTATGGCACATAGGTTGTGATGCGTATGGAGTACATTGTGCCTAGTATACACATAGCATTTTTTATAGGAATGGTGGACCATTGAGCCTTAGAAGAAAGGCTCGCACAACTATCAAAGCTCGAGGAAGATAGATTTTTGGCTGGATTCCATCAGCAAGTTTAGAAAGAACGTGAAAAGGCATGGCATAATTGACACATCAAACTGCACACCTTCAAGGTAAATGATTTAGTTTTATTATATGACAGTAAGTTTGATAAGTTTCCAGGAAAATTTTAGATGCATTGGCTCGGGCCATATGTCATCAAAAAGATTACTGATGGTGGCGTAGTTCAGCTCATGAAATTGAATGAAGATCCATTTTGGGAATGGTAAATGGAAGCCAATTGAAGCCATACACTGGGGATCCAACCCAATGACTACATGATGGTACCACAGTCTTAGCGCTCTAGGCAGCTGCAAGGAGGCGTGAGACTATAAACTACACTGCTCGATTTATAGAGCTATGCGACAGGGGGTCTGCACGAAACAGAAGGGTGTCACAGTACCTGAAGAAGCACAAAGAGAGATATGCTATAGGGGGGGAGACTGTGCAGCGCAGCTAGAAAGTGACTGTTACTGTCACTGTTCATGATTTGACAATGAGGAGACAGTTAAGAGGGGGGGGGGCAGCATTTAAGGTTGAATTTAAGAACAAAATCTTTGAAAATCTCCCGCCAATCTAGTATTTATGAATGGATTTTGGGGGGAACGGTCAAATTTGAATTTGAATTCTCCTATAAATTATGTGCGGCTGCCCAACAAGAAACACTTTTCATTCTGTTAATTTTTTAGTTGAGTTGTCAAGTGTTTATGAATCCTCATCTTTACACGGATTTGGTCGCTTCCTATGTGTTTAAGAAGTTATCTGAAGACACTCAGCAGTTTATTCTTAGCACAATGTCCAAACCAGTCGAGACTACTAGTACTAGGGAAGCTATCGCCTCTAAGGGAGCTACTCTAGAGGTCATGAGTATGGAGGTTCCAACTGCAGTGCCTACGACAACGAGGTCACCTAGGCTGAAGCCTACGCTGGTGAGGGAGGTCCCCAAATCGAAGAAAGATAAGAAAAAGAAGCATGTGTCAGTCTGCGAGTCACCGAGGAAGCATGCTGCTACATAGGCCCAGAGGAAAGAAAATCCGAGTGCGAAGGAGAAGGGGAAAGTGGTGGATCTGGAGGCTGAGGAGGGTGCGGAAGATATAGACATTGAGGGGGTGGACCCTATATCTAGGTTGCTGGAGTATATCCCTCCATGCAAGGGAAAAGTGAAGGTCCCGAAGGACCCAGATGCAGGACAATTCCTCCTCAACACACCCCTGTTACCAGAGAACATCACCTTTGAAGGTCCGTGCTTGGCACGGATCCCACACTTGAAGCTAGAAGATTGGGATTTGGCGGACCACAAGTGGTTCCCCCACCTTGCTACCAACACCTTCATGTAGAGGGTCTTTTACAAAGAATCTGGTGTCACTGCCTTTGAGCCTGTGGAATGGATTCGCAGAGTAAACCAATCAAGATTGCTGAACCTGTTGTGGGTGCCCCACTATCATCGTTCAAATATAAACCTAATTTTCACTAAGCAGTTGTTGTGCTTGGTGCATGACAGGTTCTTGTGGCTGAATGTGCCGATCTCCATCACTGAAATATTGATCCATCAGATCATGCTATTGCCACACTCCGGGTTAAATCCGGCCAAGGCGTTTGGAGGAAAGATGAGTGAGTGCAACCTCATTGAGAGATGGAGGACAAGTTTAAACTTGTGAAGAAGCCGCGCAGGGACTCCATGCAGATTCTGGCTGGCAAGGTTATGAGAAAGTGCCGCATGGACAAGGTGTTGGCACCAGTGGTTTCATTGGCAGCACAGTGCACGGAGGGCGTAAAGTTCAATTGGGCACGCTACCTGTGTAGTGAGTTCCTCACAAACTACAAAGAGGCACAAGATCACAGTAATACATTCCACTATTCATGGTTGTTGCTCTCGATAGTGCTTGTCACGTGGGATTTTCCAGAGGACAGCCAGTTTCCTCCACTGGAGAAAGATTTACCGAAAGCCGCAAAATTTGCATCTCTTTGGGCCATGAAAGAGGCTACGCGGGTCACAGAGAGCAAAATATTTTGGGTGCTGATGGAGGTGAGCATTCGCACGACCATCAACCAGAAGCCACAGTTTTCACCAACCGTGTTTGAACAACTCTCAAGGTATGCGGAGTTCAAAGAGGCTTCCACCATGTATACATCCGGGTGCGAAAGGATCCTGAGCAAAAGTGGTTTGACCTACCCTACCTTGCTATGGATGACGCTATTGAAGAAGTCATCAAGCACTGGCTCACCAGAGTGGCATTCTCCTTTCGAATTGGCCATAGGGACTAGCAAGTCTATGGAGAAGTAGAAGAAGGATGCGACCAAATAGAAGGTTCAACAGTTGGCTGAAAAGAGCAAGAAAGAGGCTGAGGAGAAGGCTCGAGTAGAAGCGGAGTGCGCCACGAAGAAATAGGCAGAGCAGGAAGAGCGCGGCTCTGAAAGAAGTCAGAAGTCTCCTTCGCCCCAAATGGAGGAGGAAGAGCGGTCAACGCAAGGTGATGGTGAGCAGCAGGAGATCACTCCCTTTCGAGTGAAGCGGTACAGGGAGTAGGAAAAGGAAGGACTGCGGAAGAAGATAAAATCCACCAAGATGTCGTTGGATCCAATTACTTTGACGGATGGCAACCTGGATGAAATTGGAGACAAGGTGTGGGATACTACCATAGAAGTGCTGCAGTAGTTTGAGCAGCAACAATAGTAGGCACTGAGCACATTCCACACGGGTCTACTCAAGTTGCAGATCTAGACAACTAGAATCCATGCAGGTGTAGGACAGAGCAATGATGCATCAATAAGTTTGGCACCAGGAACAACGCAAGCCGCATAGATGGTTCGGTCATTGGACCTTTGGGCAGTCGCGCTTCCTGATGGAGCTTTGAGTGTGAAGGTGGTCGCTGACAAAGCTATTGTTAGCTCTTTGAAGAATATTGGCCTTAATCTGGTCGCGCTCCCCAGCGAGTTTCTTCACACACCGTAGGTAGGTGTGATAGTAGACGTTAAGGTCCAGGAGCAGCACGCGCTAAGCCTGATAAGTGAGTACAAATTCAACAATGAACATATTTTCATTGAGAAATCAATAGCATTGGAGGCCCAGAACAAAGTTCAGGCTTAGAACGACTAGCTTGCAGCCATGGTGGCCGAGGCACGCAAAACAATTCCAGAACTACATATCCTAGAGGAAGCGTCATTGGAGGCGAAGATCACGAAGCTAGTTGCAGGTGTACGTGATGCCAAGAAAAATTGGCCAAGTTTCAGTTTGAACTGAATCTGAAAATAACAGAGTTAGAGTTGAAGTCAAGGCCTTCAACTCTGCCAGAGGTCAGAGAACAGTGCGAAGCCACTGTAAAGGATGGAGTTGCAGCAGTGGATGCCATGGTGGTGGATTTCACCGCGCTCTTCGAGCAATCCATGGAGGTAGTCATGGCTCTGCAGGAAGATCCTAACATGTAGAGGTTAAATACAGAAGCCTGTCAATTGCAACAACGATATGATGAAGCGAGAGCGACAACGCGCACCATCGTTATAGCACAATGATTGGCCAAGCTGCAGGAGGTGAAACCACTACTTGAATAGGTGGAAGAAGCACAGAGGAAAGAGGAAGTCCTTAAGGCCAGATTAGGGCCTTGCCTGGATGAGGCCTACATTATCTTCACCAACATTCAGGAGAATTTGGTGAGCCTACAGAGAACACAGTAGAAAATCAAGGCAGATAGTGTGGGACCAGCAACAGAGCAGCTGGTGGAGCAGATCAAACAGGCAGCCACGCAGAGCGCGACTGAGGTAGTAGTGGTACAAGTAGAGTTGGGCGGTCTCTGCCATAAGATCTTTGTGCTAGTAGAGTGACTTGAGGGCGAGTCAGAATCTTTGCGTTGGGGGCCTGTTGGGACAAGGTCCCCTAGGGTCATTTTTGGGGCAAAAAGCCCAAGTTTTGTTGTAAAGAATGTAAATTCTCCGCAAGTTGTGGTTGCGGAGCACATAGATAGTAAAGTTTCATAAAGGTTTTTACCCTTCTTTTATGTAAGTTGATTCGGCTTTGAAGATCTACCCATGGTCCGCGGACCATGGGATTGTATAAAAAGGTGTGTCTTAGGATGTCTAAAAAAAGAAGTATCGATGATGAAGAGGAATGTAATGGGTCAGTAGAGAAAAGAGAGAAGAAGTCTTAGAGTAGAAGAGAGGCTCTGCAACTATGTGCGCAAAGGCCTAGAGTGGAGTCCACAGCTGAGTGCGTGGACCCCTGCAGCTGAGTGCGCAGGGAAGTCTTGAGTCTATAAGCAGAACTGAAGTATTAATAAAGAGATTATTCCAAAAATTCCTGTGTTTTGTCTATTTACTTCTGTTATGAATGAATGCACTTTTATGCTGTAATGAATGATGGGTTTATGAAGTAATATTGTATTGATGTGTGACTTTACATAATTGATGTTGTTATATGAACGCACTTAATATTAACTGTTTACGCAAAGCATATCTTATTGCATGTTAAAGTTCTCAACGCTTAGGACAATCTGGGTAAATACAGGATTAAGAGTAATCATAGAGGCATGTAAGTAGTTGATTCACCTATCTAGGGTCCGTGAAAGACAGTTGTAGACCTTCGCGAAGGTATAGAGGTTGATTAAAGGGAGTTATATCAATAAGCCCTAAAGGCATATCAATATGCACGAAGGCAGATTTAAGGCATAAAATGACATTACACTAATCTCTGGGTGCGGAAACTTGGTTCCAACATCTCCCCATACTGCTTTGGGTGAGACTTCAGTCTGCGCTCCACGGATTGATGCTGAAATGGCCAATAGTGTATGGATTTTTTTGGCAAAACTAACTCTAAACCTGGGTCAGGACCCACTAAGCCAACATTTATCCATAAGAAGCCAATTCTACCACCCTGTAAATATGATACACCGAACACAACATTCGTGGGGATTTCCTGCACGTACATCAAGTCCTTGGTAAATTTATTTGCTGAGGTGTATATTGTAGTTCACAGTTACTTGGTACTCCTTTTACCAAGATTCACTTGAGTAGTCATTTGATCCTTTCTGACTCGTTAAATTTGAAAAGATCATCAAGCACTTGTCCACCAATGAAAGCAACTAGAGCCACCTTTTATTCCTTTTCTTAACTCTTAAAACATGAAAAGGAAAAGTTTTTGTTTTAAATTCTAAAACTAATTGACCACGGAACAACATCCTTCCTGTGGAAATACTCCTTAGTAGATCTTAGGTTGATACCAATGGAAACATTTCCTAAGTCTACCATTCAAGGAAACCCCTCTGATGGGAATCCTATTCCTTTTCCTTCTTTTGAAAATACTGGTGCTCCCTATACGGCGATGTTGTCCCTTCTTGGATTGACCACTGGTCTACCAGTTTGGTTACTTTCAACCTTGGTGGTTCCGAGTGTCGAAACGGATTTTCAACCAAGTTCTCCTCCACCTAAACAACATCAACCTCATGTTGATCCTAAATTTGACCCCTCGACTTCTTCGCCTATTTCTTCACCTTGTTCTTTCTCTTCGCCTGGCGAAAGTTTGGATTCTAGTAACCCGGAAGCTAAGAAGAAGAAGAATAGGATGAAGAAGAAGAAGCAAAATAAGCAAGGGGGCAACCAAGCAGCCATTGCTACGGATGCAACTAATGAAGAAAAATCCTCCAATCAGCCCCAGAAAGTAAAAATCCCTTGCATGTTATGTAATGGTGACCATGTTCTTCGGAATTGTCTTGGTATTCCCAAGGTACTAGAAGTGTGGTCCATATGTTCACATCGACCTTTGTCATCGGCCTCTAGCGATCATGTTGGCGACAAACCTTCAACTGGTAAAGCTCATGGGAAAAAAAGGAAAAGTCAAATTTCCTTGTAAGTTGTGTGCAGGTAATCATCCCATTCACCTTTGCACTATTATGGATGAAGCTTCCAAAGAGTTGGAAAACCTTACAACTTCTCAACCTCATCTTCCGACTGGGTATCGAAAGCTTTCCCCTGATCCTCTACTAGCTGATCCAGTGATTGATCAAAAGTCATATTTGGTTAACCCTGATCTCTTTGAAGGTGAGTCTCATGAGTTTATTCTCAACCAACCATTGGTTGAGAAACCAATAGACTTGACTCCACCTTCAGTTAACCACACCTTTCCAGTAGAGAGTGGCCCCCATACCACTCAGGTTCTTCTAGTTTCTTTAGTTTCAAATGAATTGGAGGTAAATCCTCCTGTTCTTGAGGTGCATGAGAGAATTTCTCCTATTCCCATAGAGCAAGAGGGAAGCTCTCGCATTCCTATGACACCCCCTCTAAGTAGTTTGGTCACTTCTTTTGATTGGAGTCAACTGGCAGGATATCACCTTCCATCTTATGTGCATTTTCATATTACCGAATAGGCTTACCATATGGCCATACCAAGCACCGTCATAGATGAGGGCGCATCTGTTAGTATCCTATCCTCAACTTCTTTGCAAGCTTTAGGTTCTCCTCAGCTTGTCCCTGTAACCCAAAATATGTTATCTTTTAACAGAGGAACTAGTCAACCGTTAGGGATCCTTCCTAAGTTGCCTATTACTTTGGGAGGAAAGACTGTCTATATAGACATGATGGTTGTCCAAGGCCCATTGGATTTTAATCTACTCCTTAGTCGTGACTATGTTTATGTCATGGGAGCTCTTGTTTATTCCCTCTTTTGAGTGATGTGTTTCCCGTATGAAGGAAGCATTGTGATCATTGATCAGCTTACATTCATTGGTCCTGAATCAACTCCTGATTAACCATCATCCCTAAATGGTTTTTATATGCAAGTGGTATTACCCCCACCATAGGTTAATTACGTGGGCACTTGTTCCATGCCCACATCTACTGATAATCTAGTAGGTGATGTAGTACGCCATGTACTAGGGGCATTGGAGCCCAAATTTTCCATTGGATCCCTAGACATATATCCCTTCCAGAGTGTTGTTCTCCCATCTAATGAGAAACTCTTGGAAGCCATGGCCTCTTTTTATCTGTGATCTAGGGTCATCGACCAGAGTTCCTTGTCTTGTGTCAAGCTCGTTAAAAAATGAAACAAGGGTCATCCAGAAGAGCTCCTTGTCTTATCTCAAGCTCCTTAAAAAATGAAACAAGGGCTAGAGTAGAGTTCCTTTTCTTGTGTCAAGCTCGTTAAAAAATAAAACAAGGCATATGAGGATAGTTCTTTTACTATGTAAACCTCATTAAAAAATTAATTAGGTCCCCTCAGTATGGTTCTTTTCCTATGTCAAGCTCGTTAAAAAATGAAACAAATCCCCTTCCAACTCGAGTCTTTGATTAGATCTTGTAAAATCCTAGTCAAGTCTTTCACTTGATCTCGTATGTGAACCTTCATTCCTTCCACCTGTTAGTAACCAACGGTCTAGTTAGGTGAATGAAATTAAGTTTATGGGGGCATGTACCTTGAATTGATTCATTATGCTTGAGGCATGCAAATTTATTTCAAGCATAGTTTATCTTTGTTTCAAGCTTATGTAAAAATGAAACCGAATCCAAGCATAGTTTTTTCTCATGTTTCAAGATTGTGTAAAAATGAAACCATTCCTATTTTACATCTCGTGATTGCCATTTTTATCTGCTGATTTTTTCCAGATGAGCCTTGGTTCTTTCATTCCATCGTCACCTCTCTTTGGTCGATCATGTGCTTTCACTTGATTATTTTACCCGTTCCTGAGGAACATCTGCGATGAGTGGTCTTATTATCCAGCCTCTTGACCATGACATGTTTTGAGCAATTCCACGACCAGGACTAGTTGCTATCCTTTTATACCACTCGTTCCTCCAGGTGGAGTCCCTTTTCAGCTCTTTTCAGATTCCAAAAATATGAAAATATTGTCGAGTACTTGTAATTTCGAACTCGTTAAAGTAAGTGAATTTATGTCTACTCAGTATAAGTTTAACCCTTTTCTGGACTGAGATAGACTATTGTACGAAAAAGGAACACCTTAGTCGAACATGGCTAGGAGGTTCTCTCGAATATTGTTTTCTACCTTTTCGGATTCGAGAAACAAATTATGAAAAGAGACATGATGGAGTTTTCTTTTTCGTTTCTTTTTCAAACTCTCTAAACATGAAAAAGGTACCGAGTTATTCTTACGTCGAACTCGTTAAAACATTACGACGAAAGACTCATCACCATGATGAGACCGATTTTCTCCTTCTTAGGGCTCGTAAAACTTACTAGGATGGATTGATCCGAAAGATGAAATTATATGACAAGCATATGGTATCCTCTTCTAAATTATGTAAAAATAAAGAGGTACTCACTAGAAATAGTGGGGAAAAGTGAAGATGAAATATCCTTTGTATTGGTAGCATGTTGCTCTTGAACATGACACTCATCTATTTTCTTGTGTCGGGTTTGGGATATCCTCATTTAGTCACTTGTTATTCTGGGTTTGGGTGATCCATTTTGCCTCTCATTTGACTATTCCACCTCGTCATTATGACCGTTGGTCCTATGTTGAGTCTAATGCTACCACACTTCAGAGGCGTGTCACAAATATGTTCAAGAGAAGTCCAATTTTCAGTTATTTACATATACACCGTTTGAGTCATTGTTATAGTCTTCAAAATTATTCCACTTTATTCCTTATTTCGTGTCTATGATGAGGGAATCATTATGACCCTCCTTTGACTGGTCACATCCTGTCAAATTCAGCTCATTATCCAGGAAGATGACTTAGAAATTCCCTTTCGATACCTTAGAGTTTGCATTCCTTAACGGCAAGTTCTTTGCATCTGACGACATGTTTTCACTATTGGCCTTCGATCGAGTGATTCCACGAGTGTTCAACTTCAACTTCGTTATCACATTCACAAATTGTATTATTGTACCTTGAGAGCCATTATCATTATGGGTGGTTCCTCTCGCGCCTGTTAATCGTCCACATCAATGGTCGGTAATCAAGTCGTTCTCTAGCATGTTCGAATGCGACACATTTATTCACATGTTAGGATTCGTACATTGATCGGGTTAGGACAGAGCACAAGACACTGAGTCTTATCTGTTATGACTCAGGCTACATGGAGTTATATGTCATTCATGAGTGTACACATGTTTCTACTATACATATGGCTATGATCATACCGTGAGACTTTATATTTATGATGATCTTTGTTATCTGGATGGATGCGCCCATACCATAGATCTTTTCATATAGTTTTCATCATCTGGATGGTTGCATCCATGTTGTGGATTCATGTCTTGATCTCATATATGTTTATGTATATGCATCCTTGATTTGCAGCTCTCCTAACAGTGTGTGTCCTTGTTCGTGCAAGAGCTTGTAAAGCATCTCAGCCATCACTCCTCGTTCTGCCTTCATGCTTTAGGGGGCATCTGTTACACAATATTTTCTCACGCCTCCTGCACTTCCATGTGACATACCCTAAAGTGTCTGAAAAATGATCATTATATAGTATAATCATCCATGTATACAGTTTAGATCCCTCCTTTAACTTTTCTTGGAGAATCTCTGGAGCTTTCCCTGAAGAAATAGCTCTTAAAACCCTAAAATGAGGTTCATCACCCTTATGAGGCTAAAAACCGCGATGGTCGCATGTTGCACTATACCTGACCTATGATGGCATCGATATGTTTGCTCATATACTCGTGATGATCCCAAAAAGGTAATTTTCCCAAAGGAGATGAGAAGCTTCGTGATCTAGAAGCTTCCAGAGTGGCGAGATGGAGGTGGTTTCGCATAGATGAGGTCGAATCCTCCCATTTTGACCTCTTTGTCTTATCTCTATGAGCTACCTCCTTGAGATGTGGGCCTAATCATATCTTTGGAGAAGTCCTAACTCCTTTCCCAGTCTATAAATTCATCCTCTCCCATTCCAAAATGGTTGGTCAGGTTAGAGGTTGGGTTGATCTATGTCCATTTGCACCCCTATGCTGAGCTTGTTCTTAGAGGCCATTCATTAGACTTGGAGAAGGAGTGTTTGGAGAGTTTCTTGGCTTGGACTTGGATTACCACTCAAGGAGAGCCTTTCAACATCAAGGCTATGGTTGTAAGCTTCCCTTTATTCTTTAAATAATATACAATTGTTGGTTCATCTTCCCAAAATATATATGTTCATGTATGTATTAGCTTGGCAATCCTTGATCAACTAAGTAGGTTATTATTGGATTTTCTATTGGTTTTGGCATTCTTTGTTGTCTCTTGATCACTTGTGAAGGTACATAAGTGCTTAAAGAAGTAGGAACAAATCCGTGACACAAGCGATTCGAGGATATCGAGAAAGGAAATCGGAATAGCATCAGGGTGAGGTAGGTCATCTCTCTCATTCTACTTTTCAATTATAATCTAGGAAGATGTCTAGTTGATTGTCACTTCAGTTGCTAGACCAACCCATTAGGCTAGAGGGATCGTCTCTTTCTACAGAGAGGATTAACCTTGTCAACAGAGACCTTTCTGAAGAATTGGGTGGTTGTGTTGGATCAGTTGGTGAATGATGGAAGGCCATTCAACTGGTTGGATCTGTTGGCTCTTCAGTTAAAATTCCATGTGACTAATGCTCGAAATCTGCCCAAGGATGAGCAAGAGAGATTATACATGTTTGTGTATTTAATTGATGCAATCTGTGCCCAACATAAATTTCCTGGCATGGGTTGGACATGGACACCAAAAGAGAATGTCGTCAATATTGATTGCAAGTTTCTTTTTGAATGAAGCGATCGAGAAGTTATGGTGAGGCTAGCTGACAATTTCATCATATTGGTTTACAAGTTGATCTTTGAGAAGAATCCCCCTTGCATGTCCTGAGAAGCGATGGAGACAATACTCAACATTACAGATTGGTATGCCTCACCTAGTGACACCTTCATAAGGATGTTTGGTAGAGAGAAGCCTTTGGATGTTCTACCAAGGTATGGAACATACAAGTTGGTGATGCAAGAGGTTTCATATCACATATCCATAGTCTTATCAACAAGAATGCATAGGAGGAATAAGGCACCATGGCCAGCTCTTCCTTTGCAGATTGGATTGTACAAGATTAAGAGCTTGAAAGATGTTGATGTCGAAGCTAAGGAGATAATGAAGTTTGACTTCAGCACCAAAGACTTCAATCCATATGATCCCAATAGTATTTTCAAGGACCACTGTGTGAAGGTGTACTATCCTTGGATCCGCGAGGCATGTCATTAGGTAGAGGAGGACCCTTGGAGGTATTGTTACAACTACTCCAAGCTCAATGAACCAGTCAGTATAGCCACAACATGGAAAGCTTCTCTGCAAAAAGCAACACCACAAGAAGCAACAACAATAACAACAACAATAAGCAACAAACTGGGATAGGAAAAGGGTAAGAGGAAGATTGTCGAGAACCCAAAGGCTGAGAAAAGCCACAAGTTCAAAGAAGATCCTATCACTATGAAAGAAACTTTGGTAGTGAAGGCAAAGAAGCAACAACGCATGAAGAGAGAAGACCAAAGGAAAAGAGAAAAGCAAAGGTTGGAGGAAGTAGAAAGGAAGTTGCAAGGAACAAAGAAGAAGTTGAAGGAAGAGTAGGAGCTGAGAAGGACAGAGAGGGAAGAGAAACATAAACAGGAACATGAATAAGGGAAAGGCACGATGACAGAGCATACTATGCCCATATAGGTTGAAGACTCAAAATAACCGGAAAATGAATAAGAGGGTGAGCATATGTAGGATTGGAAGCTTGCTCACCAGATTGAGAAAATGGTTGATGCAATTGACATGGAGTTGGGACAAGAGCTAAATGACCAAGATACGAACCTCATGTCGATAGAACTCGAGGTCACCCCTCAGTATCCACCAACTCCAGTATCAGAACTAGTCTTGAGTGAATAAGGAGAGGTTGTTGTCCTTGATGATGATCCCGTGATGGATGTGTAAAATCTATCTTTTGACGAGTTGTAGCAGATGATTGTAGATGCACGGAGAAAGCATTTCCCCATATGATCACGTGTCACCTACATTTATGAAGGAAAGGGTGAGTGTGCCTAGTGTCAAAAATCATCCAGTCACCGTGGTTGATGCCACTATGGCTTATGCAGGAGCCACAAGCTCAAATGTTAATTTCCTGCTAGCATAGAATGAAAAGATGGCAAAGAAATTGCAAGCGACCAGGCATAAGGTAGAACAATCTACAGGATCCACAATGATATAGATGAGGAAAGCGATACTTATTGAAGTATCAACTCTTGAGGCCACCATGTGGAAGCTATATAACAGATTTTTCACCATGCATAAGGTGGTTTTCCATCTATATGGTTTCCAGCGATGGTGTAAGAAGATTGTCCAAACTCTCAGGGAAATACATGTTGTCATTTACTATGTGCAGGAATGGAGAATGAGGTACAAGGGAGCTCCACTTCACTTGTTGAAGATGATGAAGCAGGAGGAAGACCTAGACAAAGCAAAGAGTTAGATGTTGATCCAGAGCTATGAATAGCTAGCCTCGTTCATCAGCAGCATATAGGCTTCATATGCACAATTGTATAAGAGTTTGGATGTCATGGTGAGAATGCACAAGATCCCCTCAATCGGTTCCCTCATTGAAGCTAAAGAGAAGAACCAAGTTTGGCTAGAGATCGACAGGTACATGGAGAAACTAAGGTGAGAGGCCACCAACGATGACTTGGAGTTGAGCGTAGAAAAAACACAAAAGTAAATTGATGGTCCTGCCGTAGTAAAGACCATGCTACACATGCTTCAGGATGAGTTGGACAAGGGTTCCAATACCATATACCTAGAAGCTATGGAGGCAAGAGTTTGTTACCAGAAAGACACTATCAAGCAGTATGGGGACACCATAGCACAGTGACAAGATTGGTACCAGTATGTCATCGAGAGTCATCAAGTGGAGGTTGTCAAGTCGGTCTTTCCCCAAACTTCTGAGTCATAGTGTTTTGTCTTGTTAGGTTGTCTTTAGCCTATTTTGTCTCACATGGGTACATGTGGAAAATGTATGTTATTTGTAAATATGTTGTAAGTGAAATTCCAAGTTTCATTAGTGGAATGTGAATAGTCACTATGTATTCTAATGAGTTATTTTTAAAAGAAGTTGAAGAGTCATGAGGGAAGTCAAAGAGTCACAAAGGGGAATGTCAAGGGTCACCACACCCTTTGTTATAAATAGAACCTCATAACTCATAGTACAGGCTTTTGGGAGCCAATCCTTTGGCTAGGATTAGGCTTAGAGAAGGCTTGGGAGTATTGTGACGATCCTTGGCTTCTCCACAATGTAGAGCGAGTATACTTCTTTAGAGGAGCAAGTGTTCTTGACTGTAATGTTCCACTATTGGGGCTAGTGGCTGTCAATGGTGTATGTATGTATGGAAATTTCAGTTATAATATTAATAACTGAGCCAACACGTTTTCATGCATATGTTGTTATTGTAATTGGACTATTCTGGTTGCTTTAGCAATGTATGTTTTTTAACTTATGCATTTGCTTATGAAATAATTTATATGCAATTGTATGAATCTTGTTGAATGTGTGTTGTTGGATTAACAAACTTCCTTTTCCCATCCATGTGTTAGAACCCCCATGCATCTCACTTGACTCATTTCAAGGTCACAAACTTGCTTCCGACCAAAGTCATCATACTTATCTCTACGTGCTATCACAGTCAAGGCACTACATTACCACCCAATACTGGGACTCCTACTCCAAATAGTCTGATGTCTACTTGAGGCTTCTTACAAAGGAGATCACCTTGAATTTTGGTGGGTCCATCACTGTCAACAGGGGCATATCTTATACTTTTCATGACATCAAGAAAATTATGGAGGCCTACTTGGATGACCTTGTTGCTCACTTTACTCAACGATATGATCATCCTCCACAACTATGAGGCATATTTATGTAAGTTGCTACCATAATATTTGTCTGAATCACCACAAATGAATATTTTGCATTGTTATTGGATAATTGTTAAGCTTCATGGTGTCCATAATATGCGATCATGGTTAATACTCTCAAGGTTGAGGTGATCTTCAATTTTTCTCCTCCTCACACTATCATTCAACTTTAGAGTTTGTCAGGAAAGGAGAAATTCTTACATTGATTCATTTCTAACTATGTTGAGCTCACAAAGTGTTTCTGGTACCTTCTAAAAGAGGATACATGTTTTATATGAGATTACCAAGCATAATAAGCTTTGAATGTCATGAAAAAGGCCTTCATGTCAGCCCCACTATTGATCCCCCATAACTATGGTCAACATTTAATTTTATATCTCACAACCTCTGATTCAACTCTCAGAATTATTCTTGTCCAAGAGGATGCAGACCACAATGACCACATAACTTAGTACCTTAGCAAAGGGTTAGTGGGCCAGGGGGGGACTTCATTATCCATAAATTAAAAAGTTGGCCCTAGTTGTTGTCTTCATTGATAAATGGCTTAGACATTCACTTTTATTGAATAATATTGTCATCATTTCTTAATCCAACCCCATTCGCCATTTTCTTAGTAGGTAATTCATTGAGGGAAAGTCTTCCAAATGGATTGTTATCTTCCATGAGTTTAACTTGGATTTTATGGCCACAAAATCCAAGAAATCATTGTTATTCATAGAGTTTTTATTTGACCTTCCTCCTAATACTGATGCAACAACAGATACGAATTGTTTTCCTTATGAGTCTTTGTTCCCCTTGAGAACTTATGATCCTTGGTCTGAGTTTATCCTACTCTATCTCCAAACTAAAAAGATTTAGCCTGAATTGTCTTGTGATGATCGTCAATGCATATTCCATAATTCCAAACCATACCTCATCATAGATGATACCATTTATCATCATGGGATTAAATTGGTGTTAAGGAAATGCTTAACCCATGAAGAGGCTAAATTTTTTTTGAATGACTACCATGCATAAGCATGTAGTGGTCATCTCTCTAGTTTAGCCACTACCCAGAAAATCTTATCCGCTAAGAACTTTGGTCATTGATCTTGAAGGATTATATGAATGTGGTCTAAAGGTGTCATCCTTGTCAAATATATACCCATAAAATGTGCACCCATCTTACTTCTCTTCATCCTATAATTTCTATCAACTCCTTTGCAAAAGGGGTGTCAATTTCATGGATTGTAAGCCTACCTCATCCACTGATAACAATTTCTTCATTGTGGCCATAGATTGCCTCACCAAGTGCGCTAAGGCTATGCATATCTACTCCAATGATGGCCCTCTCCTCATGGCCACATGGCGTATAAGACTACCAATCATGTTGGACACACCCATAGTGTGGCACTACCATGAAAACTTCATTATCTGGCTCATGTTCTCTTCCCTTCTAGTCCAACTTCTTGCAATCCATACAAACCCATCATAGAAAACATCAAAATACATCTATATATAAAAATATTGGATCAAACGCCTACTTTACCTCTTCTATATTTGAAAAAACTCCCTTTAACACTCTACCATTGGGAAAAGGGAGAGTTAAAGGGCATAACAACTCCGCTTTTGCTCCATGAAAATGCATTGGCGTACTTGACTTGGATAGGGCAGCCCCTGCATAAAAGTTTCAAGGAAAAATACGACAAAACCTCATATCAAATGAAAGAGGAGGTTAAGAGCTCTAACCTAGTGGTGATGACATATTGTTTCATGGCTTGATGCTTCTAAGATATGAAAAGAAATTCTTACTACAAGAGCATTTCTCCAAAATTTGTCTCATTGTGGGTAAAAAATGAACACGATGGTAAAACTTTCCTCTTTTTTACAGGGCAAATGAGTCAAAAATATCTCCTTTCACATTGACCATACCTCTTTATGTTAGACATTTCATTCTTAGGGGTATTTTTCATGTATTTTTATTATTTTATCGTGCTACTCATGATTTCATAAGGCATTTTTGGCTATCTCTTGCACAAGAACATGGAGATTTCACTACATTTATTACCTTCTTGAGGTATATTGTTGAAACTAGCATATAGGGTTAGGATTCACATCGATCTTGCCACTCTATTTTTTACCTTTTCCACACCATTTCACTATGTCATAGGGCCCACCCCATTAGGTTGTAGCATTAGCCATGTCTTTTTTCACGTCATAAGCTATGAAATAGAGCCTACCTTTTCATGAGAACCCTATAATAGTACTTGATTATTGTTTTCGTGCCCATGTTGTGTTCATTTCTAGTTCTAGGGATCCTCTTTAGAACCCACCATGAAAATAACCTCTTGAATAAGGGTCCATCTCACTAGATTTAGGGTTATTGCTATTGGGATCCCCTTATCCAAATCTACCTCCAGGCAAAATCCTTGCATAGGAGAGGACCCCCTCTATTGGCTTGCCTTGATTAACGTATTTCCCAAGTGAAATTTCGATATTTATGGAAATAGTATCATTCCATTAGTGCAGGGGAAAATGGCGGAGGTTTACCCAAACAAGGATGGAAGATGGTACATCTGATTCAACACTAAAATATGGAATCTGTTAATCCAAATATAAGCTTGGGAACTCAAGAAGTAAGGCTTGCTTCGAAATATCAAATCTTGATCATATTTTTTCTTAAGAAATAAAGTAAAAAAACTTTTCCATGGAAAGTCGAAATTATGGAACCCTTAATCATGGATTTCTAATTTTTTTCAACCCACAACCTTACATAATATAAGGAGGTCCAGATCCCCTTCAGATGGCCTACCAAGCCACTTTCAGCTAGTTGGGTTCATGCTCTTGACTATGGTACAAAAACCTTGACCTACTTTGGAATTTCTTCTTACTTCTTGGTAATACAATAATTATTTTCCTTCTGGTATTGCAACCCATTTACAACCAATGAGTTAAAATTAGCGATATCTAGAGCACGGGGTGGGAGCAAAGGCGTAGACCCACCCGATATGGCCATCTAGGGCCCATAGAAAAAGTGTTGTAACAACTGAAACTCTTCGAGATGCAGATCTCCCAATTAGATGTAAAAGAAATGGTTAAGTTAATGACAGAACTATTATATTCATATATTTATCTAAGATGTGTAATTCTTTTAAGTTATAAAAATATTTTAATGTTTTTTTTCCTTGGGAAAAATCACAATTTTATTGAAAAAGAAATGAACAAAATTACATATAGTAGATGCTCAAGGCATATGCATAATAATGGATCTTGTTGACCAAGATCAATAAGAACTCATGAGAGAGTTAACCTATTCTTTCCTACCTTTCTTTTTTTCCACTTTTCTCTAAACACTAGAGTTGGGTGTGGATGATACAATAGACTTTTGTGAGTCATTTATATTTGTGGGGATTTCTTTGTCTGAGTCATTTATGGTTAAAACGTTTATTTGGTCCTATATATCCTCTATTTAGAATTCAAAAATAAAATTTAAACAATAAAAAATTACACATTGTATTTTGCACTAAATTTGCAGGTGAAAAAATTTGATCCCTCTCTGCTCATGTTAGATCCATACTTAAGATGGATGTATAATTTTTTTTGTTAAAATAAAACATTTTAATATTGTATATAAAAAAATTATTTAGTGTGGATTATTGATAAAATATTTTAATAAGAATTAATATTAACATATACTTAAAAATATATTATTAAAAAAAATGAATTTGCTTGATAAAATGTCTGGATGTACATGTGATGTAAAATATTTTAATGTTAAGGTACATCCAGACAAGGTGAAGAATCAGTCAATCTTAAGGAATAAATAGTATGGATGCATCATTGTCCAAAATTAGCTGTTGAAAACTAGTTGTTGGAAAAGTAGTTAAATTAGTCAAAAAGAGTATTAGTAAAATAATAAAATATATTTGGTTAAAAATTAGCCGTTAGAAATATATATATAAATTATTAAAAATAAATAATTGAAAAATTATATATTGGCTTAAAAACTAGCAGTTAGGATTATATTGATTTTAAGCATTGATTAAGGTGTTAAAATACTATATATTTATTTGTTTTAAACCATTTCAATTTGCATAACAAAATGTGTGGATGTACATGTGATGTAACATATTTTAATGTAAATTACAGATATATTATATATCATTTTCTAAAAATTATGTTTTTATGGTTAAAACTTTTATTTGGTCTTACAGAGACTCTATTTAGCATTCAAATTACAATTTAAACAATGAAAGGTAACACATTGTATTTAGCATTCTAAAAAAGATTGCACATGAAGAAATTTGATCCCTTAACTTTTATTTGGTCTTACAGATACTCTATTTAGCATTCAAATTACAATTTAAACAATGAAAGGTAACACATTGTATTTCGCATTCTAAAAAAGATTGCACATGAAGAAATTTGATCCCTTTTGGCTCACGTTAGACCTATGTACTTAAGATGGATCTATGTTGGTGGTTAAACATTTTAAAAATATGTTTCTTATGTGTAATTCCTTCCATAATGAACATGAAATTGATACATGGTGTATCCTACACATATACAACAACAACAACAAAAAAAACCCACCATAAACCTAGCCAGAAAACAAAAAAACAATATTTTATTAAATCAGATTTGTGTATGAAATACACAATTCTATAAAAGATAGCAACAACAATTGAAAATAATAACTCCTACCTATTCGAGTATAACTCAATAGATGAATGGGAAAGCTACATCAACCACACACATTCTAAAACATAACTTAGAAACAACAATCAAGGATAATGACGCTTACCTATTCAACTATAAGTCGATAGTTGAAATGGAAAACTACATCCAGGGATAGAATTTGACGAGCAATTTACCCGTTAAATACAGCCAATTTTTTTCCATAACCGTTAACATTATTTTGTTAAAATAACGAAAACAGGTGTTAGGATTACCTAAACCGTCCAATTTGACAGGTGATTGGGATTTCAAATTCCTACCCTGACTACCGCAACCGCACACCACACACATTCTAAAACATAACTTAGAAACTACAACAATTTAGAGAACATTGATGAAAACGAGGTAGGTGCCAGCACAGTACCCAGCAATATCTCTGCAGAGATGAGAGAGATTCCTTAGGGTTTTATTTAAACAAAAGTGGTATTTGGCATCTCCCCGTGTTGCAGAGTAGTTGATACTAAAAGTTGTACTGGTCGTAGAAGTCGTACTGGTCGTAGCGGATTTTACAATCAGGACCGTAATTATAGGGGAAAACAGTAAAATTAGCAGCAACGCCATTGGGGCAATACTTCAAGACGTCGCTGGCGGCGGTAGTAACGCAATTGGTGCAATCAGACTGAGAGAGCGCGGGATCGCAAGTTGCGTAGCCGAAGACAACGGGTGCATCGTTGGGACAGTCCCCCCACACGGTGTACCAGAAACTGTTGGAGCAAACGTTATTTCCCAGAAACTGGAGCACGTCTCCCAGAGACCCGGAGTATTCACTTCCGGTTGCGAATTTCTGAGGGCTACACTGGTAATTGTATTGCGATTGCGCGCCCACCACTGCGAGTAGGAACACCAGAGGTAAAGCAAAGGCAAATGACATGATTCTCATCGCCATGGCTTGGCTTGGCTTGGCTGGGCTGCCTCAAATGAAATAATTCTTTCAAATGGCGAGCCGACCTTATCAATCTGCTCAGAGGTCATGCCCCTTTTATAAGACATTTGTTGCATATTCATAATCCTATAAGGTTGTATTAGAAAAATGAATTAATTATAAAATATAAGAGATTGAAATAGAAAAATGAATGAATTATAAATTATAAGAGATTGAAATTTTTGGTTAAGTGAGATAGTTTAATATTTAAATAGAAATGTGAACCAAAGTGAGATAGTTTAATATTTAAATAGAAATGTGAACATAGTTTAATATTTAAATAGAAATGTGAACCAAATTTACTAGGAAAGGTTAATATTTAAATAGAAATGTGAACCACATTTATTAGGAGAGGAGAAAGAAATGTGAATCAAATCTATGTGGAAGGAAACAATCTTAGCATAATATATATTATTTTTTATCTTTAATGATTTTATTCTTCAATGCGTTTACTTTGCAACATCTAGTGCAATTGTTAATTAAACTATAGAAGTTCTATTCCAAAATTCAATTTCAGTAAAAGACAAAAAAATGCATATATATATACCATTTTATTAGATAAAAAATTTGAATATGGATTTTATATATAAAGAGAGAGAATTCTTATTCCATTAATATGTTTGTTTTTAGGGAGATTTGTAATTCATCCATTTTTCATTATGGAGTTCACATATAACATTTTAAATATATTCCTTTTATTTTATATAGTATATACATAGTTGACATTTAAATATTTATTTATGATTCATATTATACACATTAAAATGTCAATACATGCCCCAATCATATTAAAAATAGAAAACGTACATCAATAAGGCTCTCCCTATAAAAAATAATAATTTCTATTATTAATATTTAAATGTTACATGTTAGTTCCACATTAAAAAATGGACGAATTATGAATCTCGGTTTGAAAAAACTTATTAATGGAATAAGAATTCTCTCTCTTTATATATACCAAATCCATAACAAATCTTTTCAACTTATATAGTTGACATTGAAATATTTTTAACTTATAAAATGACATCTAAAATTTGTATACTTCTTGCAACAATCTCTTTATTATTATTTTTCCAATCTAGATTTTTTGCTTTCTTGTGGAAAAATTCCATGTCCATATCTCCAACCTTTAACTAAATTCTCAAGGATTTTAAATGACAAATATTCTCTTCCTCTTTGAAATATTTATGATATGCTGTGAATTTTTCCCTTTCTTCTTACAATGGAGAATGTTTCACTAACACATTCTCCAACTTATCTTGTATAATTTCAATTTTTTTTTTCATGCCCTTGTATATTTCCCTATTTTTTCGATTGTTAGTCTCGAGCCCATTGTTTTATTCAAGATTCAAGTGCTTCAAATATTTCTCCCATATAGCAACTAGGCTTCCCAATACCCACTTGCTCCAAAACTTCTTTATTAGATTGTTGAAGTTTGGTGAGTTTTTTGAAATCGGATAATAGCAAAACAGTGTTGCCATGAATTCAATATTTTTTGGGATATATCGAGAGCGATCGCCCTACGATCCAAGGGGCGATTTTGGAACTAACCAATATTTTTTGGGATAAGAACAAATCTGAAATTAAAAATATCTCTAACTAGGAAGCAATATCGCCTAGTCAAGTCAATTTATTGCTCTAATTGAATTTTCCAGTGGAAGGCTTTATATATAAAAAATTTAATTTATGGATAAGATATTCTAAATGTTCTTGGAATTGATTTTGAATGTGAGATCTCACTAATGTAGGGTTTGTATTGAATTTTTCACCTAACATGCACTCTGATCAAAAAATTGTATCCCCAAGGGCCACTAAAGAAATTTAATAATCATGTTTATCTTTACATTGAACAGGCATGTAAATATTGACAATGAAGCATACATGATTTGAAGGAATATGTAGAAAAAAAGTGGCCAATGAGTGAAATGTTAAACTAGATTCTATCAATTTGATTGAATATTGAGACCACTTGGTGGATATCCTTCCTGAAGCTCCTCATACACTAATGGAATGAATCCCACTACTATTCCAAATCTTGTGCTAATTTTGGAGGACCAAGAGGTCCCCCATTTTTGTCGGCTCGAGTAGCAAATCTAAGTGTCGTTCTTTCTTGATCAAAGATATCACTTCCTCCATTTGTTTTCTAACCTCAATCCCTTGCAATTCTAGGAGATATCCCTCATTACTTACATGTTGTATGAGTAGCCCCTTGCTAAAGGGTTGAGTTGCCTCCTTTTCTAGTTTATCTATATCCCATTTGTTTTGGACCTAATATTACATGTGTTCCCATTTCCTTATGCTTCTCTACTTTTTCGTGCCTTAACTCTCTAGTGGCCTGCCAACCAACCTTCCATTGGAGCCTTCCTAATTCTTTTTTCTTCTCTACCTCCAACTTCTCATTAGCTGATCTTGGAAAGGAAGGACCCAATTTGGATCTTTTAGGGGAGAGGAATTTTTCCTCTTCCAACAAAGATTCCACTGTTTGTTGCCCTAGTATTAGATCATTTTATAATGGTGACATGGATTCACTATTTTTCTCTCGTTCATGTCGTTATCCTAAATTTTGTAGACATAGGTTTCAAGAATTTCACCTTCTTCAATCACTGAATTGAGAGCCTCAAAGCTATTATTTTTCTCAGTTTTACCTTTACTAGATCCTTCCCCTCTTGCTTGTTGAAATAGGTAACTAGGTTCAGTGTTCATAAATATGAAACATGCTCTTGATTCTTGTATATTGTAAAAATAAAGAAAAATTATTATTATTATTATTATTATTACTACTATTTTAACCTGGGTTTCATGCTCAAGGTCAATTTAGTTTTAGGTCAAGCACCCATTGAGTACTTCTAGGAATTTTTATTGAAGTCAAGTAGTCAAAGAGTCACTGTAATATGTAAAATACTCCATTTGGCATATTGTATCATGTCAAGGGAATTATTGTAAGTCAAAAAGTGTCATAATACTCCCTCCAAGATCAAGTCAGCCTGCAATCAACAAGTCGGCCTTCAAGAGATGTCAAGTCGGCCTATTGAGTGCATCCAAGAAGCCTATATATAAGAGAAACACGACCTCATTTGAGAAGGATCCAATCCATTTTTATTACAAGGAATAAGATCCTAATAACCATCAAAGAAGATAAGAACTCAAGGAAGAAAAATTGAAGCATTTTCGAGATTGATTTTGGGTTGCATCATGTCAGACGTGCGAAGATTAGGGTATCATTATTGCAGCTAAGCCGAATTGTAGATTCCTCAAAAGAAGCCAAAGTCTGGAAGAAAAGAGATCAACGAAATAGGTCGATTACCTTAGAAGAAAAGAGCAAGCCTAGTGGAAGAAGAAAAAGACTTAACTTTTCCCTAAAAACAGTCACATGTGCGAAGTTGTAATAATTATAGAGGGACAAAAAATACAGGTCTACGAGGCCAGAAAGTTGCAAAAATTGGAGCCGAAATTTGTTGCAGAGGAAGAAGTGTTTGACTTGGGTTGACTTTATGAAGGACAAGTTCATCAAGGATATCGTAACTAGGCTTTGGAATACCCACTTGCTTCAAAACTTCTTTATTAGATTGTTGAAGTTTGGTGAGTTTTCTAAAATCAAATAATAGAAAAATGGTAGTGGCATGAATTCAATAATGTCTGGGATATCAAGAGTTATCGCCCTACAATACAAGTTAATCCAAGGGAGGATTTTGTAAATAACAAATATTTTTTGGGATAATAACAAATCTGAAAGTAAAAATATGTCTAATCAAGAAGTAATATGGCCTAGTCAAGTCCACTTATTGCTCCAAGTGAATTTTTTTAGTGGAAGGCTTTATATATAACAAATTTAATTTATGGATAAGTGTTAGGTACCTATAATACTAGTGATTCCCCCATTACTATTGTCATTGTAGCCCTTATTGTTATTGTTGTGCCCCTATTATCCCCATATTGTTATTATTATGCCCCATAGAAGCCCACTATTCTTATTGTTGTGCCCTTATATTATTATTGTTATGTCAGATTTGATTATATTGTGACCCATTAGACTCCTATATATAGAAAGAAGGTTTTTTCATTTGTATCATCCAATAATTTTTCATTTGTGTAATGTAAAGGAGGTTTACCCCTCGAAGAGGTTGATTTCTAAGGCGTTGATCTTTCTTTTCTATCTTTTTGTGAGCTGGTTTCATAACATTTGGTATCAGAGCTTTGGATTCTAGGATTTCACTGCTCTAAACAGGTCATCGTGGCATTTTCGCTATAACTTTTATTCTGCAACATTTCAGAAGCTAAAAAAAACTTATTTGAGCTAAAATCGTTTAGAACCTCGGGTCTGAATTTCAAATCTTGTCTTGCTATAGTTTCAGAGATATGATCTGAGGAAGTGAGCATTTTTGTAGACTCTCGAATTACATTCCAAACACGTGACCTTGGGTAAATTGTCATAACTTTCTCTCTGAGCATTAGATTAAAATTTTGTAAGACGTTACAGAAAGAGGATGGACTTTAGTTTTCTATTTATCTTTTTTAGATTTGAAGGTCAAAACAGTGACACGTGGAATGTCGTACAATTTTGCTCTACTGAAAAAATTATATAATTAGGTCATCTTGGGATATTGGGCATAACTCTTTCTTGGAGAATCCAATTTTGATCAGACTAGTGGCATTGGAAAGAGGACTCAGAGGGCTAAGCAGGCAACAATTTCAGACCCAGGAGATTAGCAATTATAGAGATACAATAGATTCAATATCAAGCTTCTACAAAGCAAAAAAAATTGTGTAGTCTTTTTAAAGTTTTGCATAAGTTTGGGTTGAAAAATTAGTTTGAAGTTCAAAGGGAATAGTGAAACATAATTATCATTAATTGGTGCCCCGAAGAAAGAAAATGGAAACACCTAGTGCAACAAATTACACTCTCACAAAATTACGAGACCAAGTGCAATAAATTTCACTCTCACAAAAGGTAACCAAAGCTAAGATTTATGTTTTAAAGAAAGGCGTGGAAGCTAAGATGAATGGTGTGGAAGCTAATATGAATGGTGTGCAAGTTAAGATGGATGGCATGGATGCTAAGATGGATGGTATAGAAGAAAAACTGAAAGGAGACATGGAAGATTTGAAGATAGATTTGACTAAGTTGCTACAAGAAATGCTTACTAATGGTGAAAGGGTAGTAAAGGAAACTCATGATGAGAATAAAACAAATGTTAATCACAATTTCATAGACTCTAACATTGGATTAAAGACCCACCATGTTCCAAATATCGATATGAGGAAGTTTGATGGCAAGGATCCCGTAACATGGATACTATAGATGGAGCAATATTTCGATCCCCATCATGTTAAAAACACACAAAAGGTACGCATGGCAACTTTATATTTGGAACCAAATCAGTTTGTATGGTATCGATGGCTTTTCTCTTGTAAACAAATTGTCACTTGGGTAATTTTTTCGGAAGAAATGATAGCACATTATGAGGATACAGAAAGAAACACTTTTTTTAGCCAATTGATAAACCTCAAACAAAAGGGTTCAATGATGGAGCACATTGAGGAATTCCAAAAATTAAATATAAGGGTAAAATATATTCCAGAGGAGCATAGGATTAATATGTTCATAGGGAATTTAAAGGATAACATGAGGTTCTCCTTTGGGAACCTGACTCATTAGAGAAGGCATTCAGGTTGGCAAGAAAAATGGAAAGAAAAATTATGGCAAGAAGGAAGCCTACCACTCACAACTATAAGGATGGAAGTGTTGTTTCCCCTAGCCTTCCACAACCTACAAGGTTGACACCCAAAAAATTGGAAGAAAAAAGAGAAAATGGGCTTTGTTACAGTTGTGATAGAAAATACACTAAAGGTCATAAGTGTGCTGAGAAGAAATTATTTTACATAGATTTTGAACAGGAGGAAGAAAAGAAACAAGAAATGTCAAAAGAAGAGGATATACACTAGGAACAAACCCCAGAGAAATAAGAAATGAATCTAACCATATCTTGTAATGCATTGGCCAGAATTACCACTCCTCAAACTACCAAGATAGAAGGACATATCATGAAGAAAAAGGTAATAGTGTTGATTGATTCGGGAAGTACCCATAATTTTATTCATTGTAAGATAGCCAAGGAATTGAATTGCTTCCTATATCCAGCACTAGAGTGTCAAGTGATGGTTGCAAGTGGAGGAACCCTAAATTGATCTTGAAAGTTCCATAATATCAAAATATACATGGGAGAATATGTATTGAATAGCCCAATGCTTTCCATTACAATGGTTGGTGCTGATGTTGCACTAGGAGTCCAATGGCTACAATCCTTGGGTACAATAGCTTTTAATTTTCAAGAACTTTTCATGAAATTTTCTTCAGAAGGAAAGGAATTTGAATTAAGAGGTATCACAGAGAAACCAGGAAAGATATTCAGCTCTAATGGAATGAAAAAGCTTTTAAAGAAAGAACAATGAGGCGTAATTTCACAATTATGTTCGCTAGAGGTTCCCACATCGAAATTATCTACTTCTCTAGATCTCCAAAAAGTCTTGGACAATCATTGCAAGGTATTTGAAACTCCCAAAGGTCTCCCACTTATTCATGATCATGATCATGCTATTCATTTGATATCACGAAGTGTTCCTCCAAACATCAGGCCTTACAGATATCCCTATGCCCAAAATAGTGAAATTGAATGTATGGTTGCAGAAATGCTAGAGGCTGGTATAATTCAACCTATTCAAAGTTCTTTATCTACTTGAGTAGGATTGATGCACAAGAAGGATGGATCATGGCCCATGTGTCCAGATTATAAGGAGCTCAACAAGCTCACTATTAAAGATAAATTTCTCATTCCTACCATTGATGAACTATTGGATGAATTGCATGGATCAATTTACTTCACCAAGTTAGATATTCGTTGAGGATGTCATCAAATTAGAATGAACACTAAAGACATTCCGAAAACAACATTTATAACTCATGAGGGTCATTATGAATGTTTTTTCATGCCTTTTGGCCTTACCAATGCACCTTCTACATTTCAAGGTTTGATTAATTCCATTTTCAAACCCTTCCTTAGAAAATTTGTGTTAGTATTTTTTGATGATATACTAATCTATAACAAGTCTTGGAAGGATCATGTTCAACATGTTGACAGGGTGCTCAAACTATTGGAGGAGAAACAATTATATGCAAAAAGCCCCAAATGTTTCTTTGGAGTACAAGAGGTGGAATATCTGGGTCATATTGTATCTCATGAAGGTGTTAAGGTAGACCCTAGCAAAATTAAAACCATTAAGGAATGGAAAATCCCCACATCCATAAAGCATCTGCGAGGATTTCTCGAGTTGACAGGGTATTATCACAAGTTTGTTAAGAAATATGGGAGAATAGTGCCACCTCTAACAACATTATTGAAGAAAGATGCATTTTTATGGACTCCAAAAGAAACGAAGGCCTTTGAACATCTTAAAGAGGAAATGTGCCAAGCACCAGTCTTAGCTACGCCGGACTTCACAAAAACCTTTATTATGGAATGTGATGCCTCAGGAAATGGAATTGGTGTTGTTTTAATGCAAGAAGAAAAACCCATTTATTTCGAAAGTCATCCAATCAAAGGAAAGTATTTAGACAAAGCTATTTATGAGAAGGAAATTTTTGCAATACTGCATGCACTTAAGAAATGGTGACCCTACCTAATGGGAAGACACTTCAAGGTAAAAACGGATCATGATAGTCTTAAATACTTTTTAGAACAAAGATTATCTTCCGAAGGGTAGCAAAAATGGGTCACAAAGACGTTGGGTTATGACTTTGAAATCAATATACAGAAAAGGGAAGCAAAATGTTGTGGCATATGCTCTCTCAAGAAAGGATGAGGATGTGGAAACGTTGCTTTGTGCCATTTCTATTATCCAACCAGATTGGATAAATGAAGCAAGGGATGAATGTAAGAATGAGGAAGAAGTGTGGGAACTCATTCAAAATTTACAACAAGATCCCAGTACATCTGATATATTTAGCTAGAAAATGATTCGTTATGGTACAAAGATCACTTATACCTATGTCAGAATTCCCAAGTCAAACAAAAGATTCTTATGGAATTGCATGCCTCTCCCTTAGGAGGGCAATCGGGACTTTTAAAAACTTACCACACGGTTAAGAAGGAATGTTTTTGGGATGGCCTTAAATCTGATTTTCAAAAGTTTGTGGCAGAATTTTTGGTTTGCCAACAAAATAAAGTTGAAACAATTAAGACCCTGGGTCTATTACAACCTTTATCCATTCCACGTCAACATTGGAAGGAGGTTTCAATGGATTTTATCACAGGTTTACCCAAGTCCAAAGCAAAGAGTGTCATCATGGTGGTAGTTAACAGACTTACCAAGTATGCACACTTTTGTGCATTATCTCATCCATTTAAAGCCAATACAGTTTCTACTGCATTTATGGAAACAATTCAAAAGCTGCATGGAAACCCAAAGATTATTACAAGCAACAAAGATCGCATTTTCACTAGAAATTTTTGGAAATAATTATGATTGTCTTGGTACTTAGTTAGCTCATTGCTCATATTACCATCCTCAATTTGATGGGAAAAAAGAGATAGTAAACAAATGTTTGGAAGGATATCTTTGTTGCTTTGTATTTGATAAACAGATACAATGGGTCAAATGGTTTCCTTAAGCTAAATGGTGGTATAACACTTCCTTCCATACTGTAGTAAAAATGACCCCATTTATGCCACTTTATGGATATCACCCACCATCCATCACATCATATTTAAGAGAAATTCTAAGGTTCAAGCAGTGGAAGATCACATCGAGCATCAACAACAAGTTCTCCAACTCTTAAAGGATAACCTAACTTTGGCACATAATAGAATGGAACATCAGGCATATCAACATCGCAGCGAAAGAAGATTTGATATAGGTGACTGGATATTTCTATGGCTACAACCATATAAACAAATTTCCCTCAAGCAAGCTAATAAGGATAATAAATTATCACCAAAGTATTATGGTCTGTACAAGGTTTTGCAAAAGATTGGTACTATGGCATACAAATTGGAGCTTCCTGCAGCTTCCTGAGTGCACCTAGTTTTCCAGGTTTCATGCTTGAAGAAGGTTATTGGTGACAAGATCCCAGTTCAAACAATATTTCTAGAACTTGATGAGGAAGGAAAAATAATATTGGAACCTGGAGCAGTCACAAAAACAAGAACTCGACAGATGCGAAATCGATCAATTTCGTAGTATCTTGTCAAGTGGAAGAACTTACCAGCTGAAGATTCCTCATGTGAGGATGAGAATTTTATACAGAAGCATCCAAAACTACTTAAGCATTGAGGACAACACTTTTTTTAAGGAGAGGGGCATATGAGGTCCCTATAATACTAGTGATTCCCCCATTACTATTGCCATTGTAGCCCTTATTGTTATTGTTGTGCCCCTATTGTCCACATATTGTTATTATTGTTCCCTATAGAAGCCCACTACTGTTATTGTTTCGCCCTTATATTATTATTGTTATGTTGGCTTTGATTATATTGTGACCCCTTAGACTCCTATATATAGAAATGAGGTTTTGTCATTTGTATCATCCAATAATTGTTCATTTGTGTAATGTAAAGGAGGTTTCCCCCTTGAAGAGGCTGATTTCTAAGGCTTTGATATTTCTTTTCTATCTTTTTGTGAGCTGGTTTCATAGCAATAAGATATTCTAAATGTTCTTGAAATTGATTTTGAATTTGAGATCCCACTGATGTAGGGTTTGTATTGAATTTTCCACATAACACGCATTGTGATCAAAAAATTGTGTCCCCAAGGGCCACTAAAGAATTTTAATAATAATGTTTTTCTCTGTATTGAACAAGCATGTAAATATTGACAATGGAGCATACCTGATTTGAAGGAATATGTAGAAAGAAAGTGGCCAACGAGTGAAATGTTAAACTAGATTCTATCAATTTGATTGAATATTGGGACCACATGGTGGATATCCTTCCTGAAGATACTCTTACACTAATGGAATGAATCCCACTACTATTCCAAATCTTGTGCTAATTTTGAGGACATCTTGGTCCCCCATTTTTGTCCGTTGGAGTATAAAAACTAACTATCTTTCTTTCTTGACTAAAGATATCACTTCCTCCATCTATTTTTTAACCTCAATCCCTTGCAATTCTTGGAGATATCCCTCATTACTTACATGTTGTATGGTAACCCCTTGCTAAAGGTTTGAGTTGCCTCCTTTTCTATTTTTTCTATATCCCATTTTTTTTGGATCTAATATTACATGTGTTCCCATTTCCTCATCCTTCTTTACTTTTTTGTGCTTTAACTCTCTATTGGCTTGCCAACTAACCTTCCATTGGAGCCTTCCTAATTTTTTATTCTTATACTATGAGAGGAGAAAGAAACTACTAGGAGAGGAGAAATAATGTGAACCAAACCTATGTGGAAGGTCCTTCATTGGACCTTGACATACAATAATGCAGAAATAAACACATTTAGAAACAAATTATGTGTTCGTAGAATGTAAGAGATTGAAAGCTTTTGTTCAAGTGAGACATTTTAATATTGAAAAATGGTTAGAAACTAATAGGAGAGGAGAAACAAATATTAACCAAACCTATGTGGAAGGAAACAATCTCAAAATCAAATGTACTGCCTTTTATCTTCAATTATTTTTTATGTCACGATTGTTCTCAACTTTATGCCTTAAAGCATTTCCTTTGCAACATCTGGTGCAATTGCTAGTTCAATTAAAATTATAGTTCTATTCCAAAATTAAATTTAACTAGAAGGAAAAACATGCACACACACACACACACACACACACACACACACTCTCTCTCTCTCTCTCTCTCTCTCTCTCTCTCTCTCTCTCTCACACACACACACACACATATATATATATATATATGTGCATTTTTTTTAGTTAAAAATTTTGAATATGGATTTTATATATAAAAAGAGAGAATTCTTATTCCGTTAATATGTTTGTTTTTAAGGAGATTTGTAATTCATTCATTTTTCAATATGGAGTTCACATATAACATTTTAAATGTATTCCTTTTATTTTATATAGCATATACATAGTTGAAATTTAAATATTTATTTATGATTCATATTATACATATTAAAATGTCAATACATGCCCCAATCATATTAGATTAATATATACATAGTTGACATTTAAATATTTATTTATGATTCATATTATACATATTAAAATGTCAATACATGCCCCAGTAATATTAGAAGTAGAAAACATACATCCATAAGGCTCTCTCTATAAAAAATAATAAGTTTTGTTATTAATATTTAAAATGTTACATGTTAGCTCCATACTAAAAATCGAATGCATTATGAGTCTCCCTTTAAAAAAACTTATTAATGGAAAAATAATTCTCTCTCTTTATCGATTCGAAATCCATAACAATTTTTTTCAACTTATATATATACATATACATATACATATACATATACATATACATATACATATACATATACATATACATATACATATATATATATATATATATATTTGACATTGAAATATTTTAGCTTATAAAATGTTACCTAAAATTTGTTTTTCCAAACTAGATTTTTTGCTTTCTTGTGAAAAAATTCCATATTCATATCTCCAACCTTTAACTAAATTCTAGAGGATTTCAAATGACAAATAATTTCTGCCTCTTTGAAAGATTTTTGATATTTTGTGAATTTTTCTCTTTCTTCTTACAAGGGATAATGTTTCACTAACACATTCTCCAACTTATCTTGTATAATTTCAATTATTTTTTTTCATGCCCTTGTATATTTCCCTATTTTTTCGATTTCTAGTCTGGAGCCCATTATTTTATTCAAGATTGGAATGCTTCAAATATTTCTCCCATACCGTAACTAGGCTTCCCAATACCCACTTGCTCCAAAACTTCTTTATTAGGTTGTTGAAGTTTGGTGAGTTTTTTGAAATCGGATAATAGCAAAACGGTAGTGGCATGAATTCAAAAAAAAATTGTGATATCAAGAGCTATCGCCCTACGATACAAGTTAATCCAAGGGAGGATTTTGGAGACAAAAAATATTTTTTTGGATAAGAACAAATGTGAAATTATAAAATATGTCTAACCAGGAAACAATATGGCCCAGTCACGTCCACTGGTTGCTCCAAGTGAATTTTTTAGTGGAAGGATTTATATATAACAAATTTAATTTATGGATAAGATATTCTAAATGTTCTTGGAATTGATTTTGAATGTGAGAACCCACTAATTTAGGGTTCATATTGAATTTTCCACCTAACACACACTCTCATCAAAAAATTGTGTCCCCAAGGGCCACTATAGAATTTTAATAATCATGTTTTTCTTTGAATTGAACATGCATGTAAATATTGAAAATGGAGCATACCTGATTTGAAGGAATATGTAGAAAACAAGTGGCCAACGAGTGAAATGTTAAACTAGATTCTATCAATTTGATTGAATATTGAGACCACATGGTGGATATCCTTCGTGAAGCTCCTCTTACACTAGTGGAATGAATCCCACTATTATTCCAAATCTTGTGCTAATTTTGGCGGACCTCTTGGTCCCCCATTTTTGTCTGGTGGAGTAGCAAAACTATGTGCCTTTCTTTCTTGATCAAATATATCGCTTCCTCCATCTGTTTTCTAACTTCAATCCCTTGCAATTCTAGGATATATCCCTCATTACTTAAATGTTGTCTAAGTATCCCCTTGCTAAAGGGTTGAGTTGCCTCCTTTCTAGTTTTTCTATATCCCATTTGATTTGGATCTAATATTACATGTGTTCCCATTTCCTTATCCTTCTCTACTTTTTCTTGCCTTAACTCTCTATTTGCATGCCAACTAACCTTCCATTGGAGCCTTCCTAATTCTTTTTTCTTCTCTACCTCCAAATTTTCATTAGCTGAGCTTGGAAAGGAAGGACTCAATTTCGATATTTTAGGGGAGAGAAATTTTTCCTCTTCCGACAAAGATTCCACTGATTGTTGTCCTAGTATTAGATCATTTTATAATGGTGACATGGATTCACTATTTTTCTCTGGTTCATGTCATTGTCTTTAATTTTGTATACATCGGTTTCAAGAATTTAACCTTCTTCAATCATTGAATTAAGAGCCTCGAAGCTATTATTTTTCTCATTTTTACCTTTACTAGATCCTTCCCCTCTTGCTTGTTGAAATAGGTAACTAGATTCAATATTTATAAATATGAAATGTGCTCTTTATTCTTGTATATTGTAAAAATAAAAATAAAAAAAAATATTATTATTATTATTATTGTAGCATGGGTTTCATGCTCAAGGTCAATTTATTTTTAGGTCAAGCACCCATTGAGTGCTTCTAGGAATTTTTAATGAAGTCAAGATGTCAAAGAGCCATTGTAATATCTAAAATACCCTATTGGGTATATTGTATCATGTCAACAAAATTATTGTAAGTCAAGAAGTGTCATAAGACTCCCTCCAAGATCAAGTCGGCCTGTAATCAACAAGTCGGCTTTCAAGAGATGTCAAGTCGGCCTATTGAGTGCATCCAACAAGCCTATATATAAGAGAAACTCAACCTCATTTGAGAAGGATCCAATCCATTTTTATTACAAGAAACAAGAGCCTAATAACCAGCGAAGAAGAGAAGAAATCAAGGAATAATAATTGAATCATTTTGTAGATTTGTTTTGGGTTGCATCATCTCACATTGGTAAATATTAGGGCATCATTATTATAGTTGAACTGAATTGCAGACTCCTCAAAAGAAGCCAAAGTTTGGAACAAATGAGATCAAGGAAAGAGGTTGAGTACCTTAGAAGATAAGAGCAAGCCTAGTGGAAGAAGAAAAAGACTTAACTTTTCCCTAAAAACAGTCACACGTACAAAGTTGCAGTAACTACAGAGGGATGAAAATTACAGGTATAGGATAGCAAAAAGTTGTAATATTGGAGCCGAAATTTGTTGTAGAGGAAGAAGTGTTTGACTTGGGTTGACTTTGTGAATGACAAGTTCATGAAGGAGAGGTTGACTTGGCCTTGAAGGGATCTTTGTCTTGATTCTTAGGTCTTGGAATTTTTCATTTGAAGATTATATAAAAGAGGAATTCTTGTGGGTTTTCATCTCAAGAGGAGAGGTTTTGGCCCTGTAGAAATTTCTCTATTGATCAACTGGCTCTAATACCATGTAGGAATTCTCATAGTAGATCAATTTGATTATGCAATGTACTAAAGCAAAATACTTGATCTACTTCTACTATCAAACTTGTGGAAGCTTAATCGATTTGAGCAAGATTAAACAGAACACATATAACATAGAAGAAGATTCAATCACACATGAAACATAGAAGAATACTCTAGGGAAAGCCTCAGCTAAAAACCCCGCTATCTGTATTATCATACAAGTGGAAATATCTCAAGGTTACACAAAGCTTTAGCTCTCACAACTATCCAGCTCTCAGTACAATCCCTCTCACTGCTCATAAACAGACTAGACAACGCATATGCCTTTCCCTCTATCCTCAAAGCCTCCTATTTCCTTTTGTTGTTTTCCCTGGTTGCTCCTATTGTAACCTTGTGTGACACTACTCTCACACACTACTCCAACACACTGTAAAACTGCGTAATCATCAAGGAATGAATTCCTTCTGCATGCAAGAGATTTTCTTATAGGAAAATGCTTGCAACTGATAGCACATTTTCCTTGCCTTTAATGTCAACTGGGCCTTTGTCTAAACTGACATGCATGAGTTATTTATGAGAGAATATTCAGTTATATGGAGTACACTAGTTTCATGCATCCATGCATTAATTGATTGAACTCACAATCAGTTCCACAAACTGTTTGGAACTAATCTAACTGGACTTAAGTCAGTGAACTGAGCTAACTAGTTTCAACTCAAATACAACTCATCCTTATCTCCTTAATTAAGGGATAACTTCCTCAATCAAAGTGATAATTGTTGCATGTCTTCACAAAGACTTCATGTTTGAATTTCTCCAACTAATTAACTCAGGATGAATTAATTAATTATTTTTCAAATAGTTGGTGAGACTAAATTCGAATTTTAATTCAAGGACAAATCAAAATTGGAATATATCCTAAAATTCTATCTCTAGCAATGCTATTTTTAGCGTTTCGTGCTGCTATTTTCAACACTCCCTCTCAACAAGAAAGGGATTATCTTCCACCCTGATCCTGTCTCTATGGAACTCGAATTTACATTTTGACAGTGCGTTAATCAAAATGTCAGCATCTTGCTCCTCAGTCGAAATATACTGCAACAACATGATACTCCTCGCCACACAGTCTCTGAGATGATGATACCAAATGTCAATATGCTTGGACCTGTCATGAAATACTGGATTCTCAGAGAGTTTGATACAAGTCTGATTATCACAATAGATCACAGTTGGATCCATCCTCTGATCAAACAAACCAACTAGAATTTTCTGCATCCAAATGGCCTCACATGCTGCCTGACTTGCAACCATGTATTCAACCTCTACTGAGCTGAGTGAAACTGACCTCTATTTCCTGCTGTACTAAGAAACTGCAGCTAAACCAAGGTTAAAAATTCCTCCTAATGTGTTCTTCTAATCTGATGGACTCCCTGCCCAATCTGCATCTGTGAAGCCCTGTAGCTTCACTCCCTTTGACTGTTTGTACCATAATCCATACTGAGATGTGCCTCTGAGGTATCTCAAAACATGCTTTGCTGCCTTCCAAAATAGCTTGGTAGGCTAAACCATAGCTTGACTCAGCTGGTTCACCGCATAGCACAAATCTAGTCGTGTGTTCACTAAGTACATTAATGAACCCACAAGCTGTTGATACACAGTAGCTTCTACTACTTCTCCTGAAGTAGAATCCTCCTTCCTCCAGTTACCTGCTAGAGGAGTCTGCATGGGATTTCACTTCTCCACATGGAATATCCTAAGTATCTCATTGGAATACTTTCCTTGAGCCACAAGCACTTCCCCATCCTTCTGCCACACTTCCATGCCTAGAAAGTAGTGCATGAGACCCATGTCTTTCATCTCGAACTCTCTTGCAAGGTCCTCCTTGCAAGACATGATCAAATGATCATCACCTGTCAATATCAGATCATCAGCATAAAGAACAATGATCAAATGCTTACGTTCCACCATGATGTGGTACAAGTTCGCATCCTCTTCACTCTTAGTGAAGCCCAACCCGGTGAAGTAGTTGTCGATCTCGGTGTACCAAGCACAAGGTGCTTGCTTCAGGCCGTACAAAGCTCTCTTGAGTCGGCACACATGTGACTCACGATTGAAGGTCTCAAAACCTTCCGACTGCTCTATGTACACCTCTTCCTCAATCTTTCCATTGAGGAATGCAATCTTCACATCCATCTGATGGATCTTCCAACCCATCTGTGCTGATAGTGCCAACATCGATCTGATAGATGAGTACCTTGCTACAGGAGCAAAAGTCTCATCATAGTCGATCCCCTCGACCTATGAGAAACCACGGGCAACAAATCTTGCCTTATGTTTCTCAACACTACCATCAGCATCTTGGTTTACCTTGTAAAGCCAACGGGAACTCACAACTAACTTATTCTCTGGTCTTGGAACAACATCCCAAACACTGTTCCGAACTATGGAGTCATACTCCTCCACCATAGCATCAACCCAAATTGGCTGCTGCATTGCTTCCTCAAAGGAAGATGGCTTAGTCTCAACACATTCCCCAATAAGGGCCATGTATGCAGTGTACCTATCAGGTGACCTCCTTTGTCTGTGCTGAGAAGATGGTTCTCCCACATTCTCTCTCGCACCTGAAAACAATCTGGAAACTTCTCTCGTGCGCTTCCGACCATCTCTGGAAGACTCTGCTTGAATGGATGTCTCCACTCCTAGAACCTCTGCATGCGGCTGCTCCACATCAATCTGAGGCTCCTCCTCCTTAGGAACCAAAAGTTCCTACACAGCCTGTAGTTGGAGCTCCCTCTCAAGGGAAACTCGCATGGCCTTCTGCTCATCAAACTTTAGATCTCTGTGTACCACTATCCTTCAGCTAGTAGGCATGTACACTCGATAGTTGTGAGGTGTATCAGAGTACCCCACAAATATTCCCAACTCAGTTGTTGGATCAAGTTTCTTCCGGGCATCCTTGGTCACATGGAAAAACACCGATGAGCCAAATATCCTAAAGTGACTCACATCTGATCTCTTCCTGGAGAAAGCTTCCTCTGGTGTCTTCATCCCAAGAATGTGATGTGGGCTTCTATTCTACAAATAAACCATTGTGTTGCATGCCTCAGCCCACAAATGAAGTGGTAGGCCTTGGTCATGTAGCATCACCTGAGCTGCCCCCACAATCATTCTGTTCTTCCTCTTAGCCACCCCATTCTGCTATGGATTATGTGGTGCCGTCAACTCTCATTTAATTCCATTTGCTGCACAGAAGTATTTAAACTCTTGAGAGACGTACTCTCCACCATTGTTGCTTCTTAAGGCCCTAATCTTCTTCCTTGATTCTTTCTCAACCAAAGCTTTGAACTCACAAAACTTTGAGAAGGTTTGATCCTTCTTCTGCATGAAATATATCCAGCACTTACGAGAAAAATCATCAATGAAAATCACATAATACCTTTGTTTAGCGGTGGAGGCTGTCGAGAATGGTCCACACACATCTGTGTGTAATCACTCCAAGATTGCTTCAGCTCGACTGTCTCGATCATGAAAGGAATATTTTGCATACTTACCCAAGGTACAACCTTTTCATGTGTCCACTTGCTCAAGTTTACCTTTGGCAAGTCCGGTAGAAATCGGTTGCATTATCTTCAAGGCCCCATGATGCAAGTGGCCCAACCTCCTATGCCATAACTCGCCAATATCTTGGCTTTGCTTCAATTCTGCTTTGGAACTCAATGCAACATAGTCATCTACCTCTATCTTGTAGAGATTCTTCACTCGAATCCCAATCCTCTTGGTCTGACCCGTGGCTATGTGTCTCAAGAACACCTTTCCTTTACTGAAGACTACATCATAACCTCTGTCTTCCAAAATCACAACCAATACCAAGTTTTTCTTCAGTCTAGGCACATACTTTACATCAGCCAGGGTGAGAGGAGCTCCATGCTCCCTCTAAAACACAATCGTGCCTTCACCTGAAACATGGTACTTTCCATCATCGCCCATCTCTATGCACATCTTGAGGTATTTCTCCTCCAAGGTACTGAATAAACTCTTATCGCCAGTCATGTGGAACGAAGCTCCACTATCCAGGTACCAAACACAGCCCACTATCGATGAAACCATGCATGCGATGAGGGTAAAATCCAATTCAAACTAAGAGGCCAGTGCCTCACCTTCTGATCCCTTTGAGGATCCCTTCTTGGATTTCTTCAATGGACAATTAGTTGCATAATGGCCCACCTCATGACAATTAAAGCATCTCACTTTAAATTTGTCAATCTTCTTCCCACCATGAGAAGAACTCGATTTGGAATGGGAAGCCTTCCCTTTCCCTTTCCTTGCCTTACTGGTTAAGGCTAGATTTTCTTCATCATCGTGCTTAGATGAAGAACCATCTCTGGTGCTCCTCTTGATCTCCTCCTATATCAGATCCGACCACAGTCATTCCCAATCCGGCAGTTTCTCTCTTCCATTCACTAAGTCCTGGTAGCTATGCCAGCTCTTAGGAAGACCGAGGAGAGAAAGACTCACCATATCATCATCAGTTGTCGTTATTCCTACACTTCCAAGCTCATCTCTACAGGTGGTGAGCTTGTTCAGATATGTAGAAATAGTGTCGCCCTTTTCACACGTGATTTTCCAAAGCTTGTCCTTCAGCACCAACTTCCTCTGGTCGTTTTTTTTCTGATATAGGTCCTTCAATGTCTTCCACATTGAAAATGGAGTCTCCTTCCCATGGAGACTTGAGACAATATGGTCTCGAACTCCCTCTAGAAGAATCCTCCTCGCCTTCGCCACACACTTCTTCCATTCCGCCAATTCTTGGGCATTAGCTGTTGCTGGCTTGGGGATTTCTTGATCAATGAAATCCTTCAAACCATTGTCTTCTAATATCACTTCCATGTGATCCTTCCATGCTATGTAATTTGAGCTACCATCCAGTGCATACTCGAGTCTCAAGCCATTGAACACCATTGGAGAACTTAGAGGTGTGATAAGAATTCGATTTTGTACCTGCAATCAAGAACTTCAAACTTCGACTTTTCCCTTCTCAGTATGTTGTTTACAGCTCTGATCACCTTTGCTCTGATACCATGTAGAAATTTCTCTATAGATCAGCTAGCTCTGATACCATGTAGGAATTCTCACTATAGATCAATCTGATTATGCAATGTACTAAAGCAAAATACTTGATCTATTTCTACTATCAAACTTGCGGAAGCTTAATCAATTTGAGCAAGATCAAACAGAACACATATAACAGAGAAGAAGAATCAATCACACATGAAACATAGAAGAATACTCTGGGGAAAGCCTCAGCTAAAAACCCCACTATCTGTATTATCATACAAGTGGAAATATCTCAGGATTACACAAAGCTTTAGCTCTCACAGCTATCCAGCTCTCAGTACAATCCCTCTCACTGCTCATAGACAGACTAGACAAACAGATATGCCTTTCCCTTTGTCCTCTAAGCCTCCTATTTCCTTGCATTGTTTTCCGTAGGTGCTCCTGCTATAACCTTGTGTGACACTACTCTCACACACTACTCCAACACACTGTAAAACTACGCAATCCTCAAGGAATGAATCCCTTCTGCATGCAAGATATTTTCTTATAGGAAAATTCTTGCAACTAATAATACATTGTCCCTATCTTTAATATCAACCGGGCCTTTGTTTGAACTGACATGGATGAGTTATTTACGAGAGAAAATTCAGTTATCTGGAGTACACTAGTTTCATGCATGCATGCATTGACTGACTGAACTCACAATCAGTTCCACTAATTGTTTGGAACTAATCTAACTAGACTTAACTCAATTAATTGAGCTAACTAATTACAACTCAAATACAACTCATCCTTATCTCCTTAATTAAGGGATAACTTCCTCAATCAAAGGGATAGTTGTTGCATGCCTTCACAAAGACTTCATGTTTGAATTTCTCCAACTAATTAACTGAGGATGAATTAATTAATTATTTTTCAAACAACTGGTGAGACTAAATTCGACTTTTAATTCTTAATTTTAATTCAAGGACAAATCAAAATTGGAATATATCCTGAAATGCTATCTCTAGCAATGTTATTTTCAGCATTTCTTGGTTCTATTTTCAACAGACCCTAGCTAGTAGCATAAATTTTGTGTCCTCTTGTCTCATTGATATTCATAGTTTGGTAGTTTTTTTACAATAAGAACACAATAACAATCAAGAGAAATAATAATTTAATTGCAAATACATCAAGTTAAGTAAAAGAACATCACAAGCAGTTATCAAAAGTACGAGAAATCACCCTAATCTAGATTCCCTTGATTTCTCAACATGGAATCATAGCTAACATGACTACAACAAGGAAAGGTAGCTTGAAGATCATCCAATTGAAGAAGGATACATAATGTACAAGAAGAAGGAGATCATCAAGGAAAACTAAGAAGCATCAAGGAGGACTATCCATCACATCACAAGGATCACATTATCACAACTCTTGGAAGAGGAAGAAGAAGACCTCAAAGACCATACCTCCATTCAAAGGGATCTACACTTGAAGAATTCTTGGGAATATTACACATTCTACAATCGTCAACCAAATGAAGCAAGAAAGAGCACTTCATCATCGAATTGATCTCCCTCACATTGAAGAAACGATCACATCTCAAACATCCTTGAAGAATATCATCAAGCCATCATCATCAAGGAGGCATCTTCAATTTTCAAAGAAGTAGTGGAATTAAAAATCACCAAGAAAACATCTAGTTGAAGATATCATCATCAAAGGAGAATCTTCAATTGACAAGTAAGTATAATATATTTTATATCTCAATCTATTTTGAATTCTTTTTGCAAGGAGACATGATGTTGAAAGGAGGAGCCCTACTAGTAGCTGATTGTACCATGATCTCCACCAAAGAGTAGTTAGCTTCTATTAGAAACAAGTCCCTAGTTAAGAGGGAGATTGGGTTTATTACTTTTATAGGAATGAATATATCCTCCCTAATTGAGAGGGAGAGATAGTAACATCATTATTGTCTTCACGTCATGAAGAAAGAATGGAGGATTGGGTAAGCATCTAAATTCTAACACTCTTTGAGAATGAGGTATGGCATCCAATGGGTAACAGTAGTTGAAGAGAAAATTCCATGAGGATGTGTAAATCCATTATGGGAATGGTCCTAGAAGGACATACCTTGTGAGCATCCGGATGGGCTATGTGCCTTGAGATACAATTATGATGGTGTTTATAAATCATTTGTCTTCCCAACATTGTGTTATAATATTGTGCAGAGATAGTTTTATTAGTCAAGGACTTGCTATGTGACAATGCCCATTGATATGATGATAAGTGATAGAAGATGAGAAGATAGCGTATGAGACGACTTACCAATCTGACTCTTCTTATGATATTTATTTAGTATGAGAATGTCCAAATACCTTGTATGTATTATGGATACCTCCCTAGTTAAGAGGGGTTTGTTGAAATACGTAACTAGATTTGGTCTTTATAAATATGAAATGTACTCTTGAATCTTGTACATTGTAAGAAGAAAGAAAAATCTATATATTATTTTGAATATTCTAGAAATCCCTATCATCCATCTAACAATTATTAATAACTAAGATAAAATTATAGAAGTTCTATTCCAAAATTCAATAAAATTAAAATGAAAAAAAATGAAATATATATATATATATATATATATATATATATATATATATATATATATATATATATATGTATATATACCATTTTATTAATTAAAAAATTTGAATATGGATTTTATATATAAAAAGAGAGAATTCTTCTTCCGTTAAAATGTTTATTTTTAGGGAGATTTGTAATTCCTTCATTTTTCAATATGGAGTTCACATATAACATTTTAAATATATTCCTTTTATTTTATATAATATATACATAGTTGACATTTAAATATTTATTTATGATTCATATTCTACACATTAAAATGTCAATACATGCCCCAATCATATTAGAAGTAGAAAACATACATCCATTAGCCTCTTTGTATAAAAAATAATATTTTTTGTTATTAATATTTAAAATGTTACATGTTAGCTCCATATTAAAAGATTAATGAATTACGAATCTCTCTTTAAAAGAAACTTATTAATGGAATAATAATTCTCTCTCTTTATATATACAATATATATATATATATATATATATATATATATATATATATATATATATATATATATATATATATATACACCATTTTATTAATTAAAAAATTTGAATATGGATTTTATATATAAAAAGAGCCTTCTTCCGTTAAAATGTTTATTTTTAGGGAGATTTGTAATTCCTTCATTTTTCAATATGGAGTTCACATATAACATTTTAAATATATTCCTTTTATTTTATATAGTATATGCATAGTTGACATTTAAATATTTATTTATGATTCATATTCTACACATTAAAATGTCAATACATGCCCCAATCATATTAGAAGTAGAAAACATACATCCATTAGGCTCTCTGTATAAAAAATAATATCTTTTGTTATTAATATTTAAAATGTTACATGTTAGCTCCATATTAAAAGATTAATGAATTATGAATCTCTCTTTAAAAGAAACTTATTAATGGAATAATAATTCTCTCTCTTTATATATACAAAATCCATACCAAACTTTTTTAACTTTTATATATATATATATATATATATATATATATATATATATATAGTTGACATTGAAATATGTTTATCTTATAAAATGTTATCTAGAATTTGTATACTTCTTGGAACAATCTCTTTATTATTATTTTTCTACACTCAATTTTTTTCTTTCTTGTGAAAAATATTCCATGTTCATATCTCCAAACTTTACCTAAATGCCTCAGGATTTTAAATGACAATCATTTTTTTCCTCTTTGACAGATTAATGATATGTTGTAATTTTTTCTCTTTCTTCTTACACCATATAATGTTTCACTAACACATTCTCCATCTTATCATGTATAATTTCCATTATTTTTTTCATGTGCTTGTATATTTCCCTATTTTTTCAATTGCTAGTCTCAAGCCCATTGTTTAATTCCAAACTCAAGTTCTTCAAATATTTTTCCCATATTGTAACTAGTCTTCCCAATACCCACTTGCTACAAACCTTCTTTACTAGATTGTTGAAGTTTTGTGAGTTTTCTGAAATCAGATAATAGAAAAATGGTAGTCGCATGAATTCAATGTTTTTAGGGATACCAAGAGTGATTTCCCTATGATTCAAGTTAATCCAAGGGAGGATTTTGGAACTAACCAATATTTTATGGGATAAGAGCGAATCTGAAATAAAATAAAAAATAAATAAATAAATAAAGAAAGAAAAATAAAATAAAAATATGTCTAACCAGGAACAAATATGGCCTATTCAAGTCCACTTATTTCTCCATGTGAATATTTTAGTGTAAGGGTTTATATATAACTAATCTAATTAATGCGCAAGGTATTCTAAATGTTCTTGGAATCAAATTTGAATGTGATATCCTACTGATGTAGGGTTTGTATTGAATTTTCCACTTAACAGGCACTCTGATCGAAAACATTTGTCCCCAAGGGCCACTAAAGAATTCCAATAATCATGTTTTCCTTTGAATTGTATAGGCATGTAAATATTGACAATGGAGTATACTTGATTTGAAGGAACACGTAGAAAACAAGTGGCCAACGAGTGAGACGTTGAACTAGATTCTATCAATTTGATTGAAGATTGAGGCCACATGGTGGATATTCTTCCTAAAGATCCTCTTACAATAATGGAATGAATCCCACTACTATTCGAAACCTTGTGCTAATTTTTGATGACCTCTTGGTCCCCCATTTCTGTCCATCAGAGTAGCAGAACTAATTGTCTTTCTTTCTTGATCAAATATTTCACTTCCTTTATCTATTTTTATGACTTCAATCCCTTGCAATTCTAGGAGATAACCCTTGCTAAAGAGTTGAGTTGCCTCCTTTTCTATTTTTTCTATATCCCTTTTGTTTTGGATCTAATATTACCTGTCCTCCCATTTCCTTATCCTTCTCTACTTTTTCGTGCCTTACCTCTTTATTGACTTTCCAACCAACATTCCATTGGAGCCTTTCTAATTATTTTTTCTTCTCTATCACCAAGTTCTTTTTAGCTGAGCTTGGAAAGGAAGGCCCCAATTTGGATCTTTTAGGGGAAACAATTTGTTCCTCTTCCCACGAAGATTCCACTATTTGTTGCTCTAGTATTGGATCATTCTATAATGGTGATATGGATTCAATATTTTTCTGTGGTTCGTGTCGTTACACATTCGTTTCAAGAATTTCACCTTCTTCAATTGCTGAATTGAGAGCTTCGAAGCTATTATTTTTCTCATTTTTCCCTTTACTAGATCCTTCCCCTCTTGCTTGTCGAAATAGGTAACGAGGTTTAATATTCATAAATATGAAATGTACTCTTGATTCTTGTATATTGTAAAAATAAAGAAAAATTATTATTATTATTTTTGTAGCATGGGTTTCATGCTCAAGGTCAAATTAAGTTTAGGTCAAGCACCCATTGAGTGATTCTAGGAATTTCTCATGAATTCAAGAAGTCAAAGAGTCATTGTAATATGTAAAAGACCCCATTGGGCATAATTTATCATGTCAAGAGAATTATTGTATGTCAAAAGTTCTCATAAGACTCCCTCCAATATCAAGTCGGCCTTCAAGAGATGTCAAGTCGGTCTATTAAGGGCATCCAAGAAGCCTCTATATAAGGGAACCACGACCTCATTTGAGAAAGATATAATCAAGTTTTATTACATTGAACAAGAACCTAATAACCAGTGAAGAAGAGAATATGTTAAGGAAGAACAATTGAAGCAATTTGGAGATTATTCTTGGGTTGCATCATCTCACACATGCGAAGATTATGGCATCATTATTGTAGTTGAGCCGAATTGGAGACTCCTCAAAAGAAGCCGAAGTTTGGAAGAAAAGAGATCAAGGAAAGAGGTTTGGTACCTTAGAAGATAAGAGAAAGCCTAGTGAAGAAGAAAAGGAATTAAATTTTCCCTAAAAAGAGTCACACATACGAAGTTGCAGTAACTATAGGGGGGACAAAACTTGCAGGTCTAGCAAGCCAAAAAGTTGCAAAATTGGAGCCGAAATATGTTACAGAGGAAGAAGTGTTTGAATTGGGTTGAATTTTGGAAGGAAAAATTCATCAAGGAGAGGTTGAATTTGTTTTGTAGGTATCTTTATATTGGGTCTTAGGTCTTGGAATTCCTCATTTGAAGATTCTATAAGATGAGAAGAATTCTTGTGGATTTTCCTCTCAATAGGAGAGGTTTCGGTCCTAGCTAGCAGCTTAGATTTTGTGTCCTCTTGTCTCATTGATATTCATAGTTTTATAATTGTTTGGTATTAAGAAAACAATAATAATTAAGTGAAAGAATAATTTAATTGCAAATACATAAATTTAAGTAAAAGAACATCAGAAGAAGTTATCAAAAGTAAGAGAAATCACCCTAATTTAGCTTCCTTGATTTCTCAACGTGGAATCAGAGCTAAGGTGACTACAACAAGAACACAATATATATATATATATATATATATATATATATATATATATATATATATATATATATATATATATAATATATATATATATATATATATATATATATATATATATAGATATATATATATATCATTCTAGTAGTTAAAAAAATTGAGTATGGATTTTATATATAAAAAGAGAGAATTCTTATTTCATGAATATGTTTGTTTTTCGGTAGAGCTGTAATTCATTCATTTTTCAATATGGAGTTCACATATAACATTTTAAATATATTCTTTTTATTTTATATAGTATATACATAGTTGAAATTTAAATAATTATTTTTTATTCATATTATACACATTAAAATGTCAATACATGCCCCAATCATATTAGAAGTAGAAAACATACATCCATTAGGCTCTCTCTATAAAAAATAATATTTTTTGTTATTAATATTTAAAATGTTACATGTTAGCTCCATATTAAAAAATGAATGAATTATGAATCTCACTTTAAAAGAAACTTATTAATGGAATAATAATTATCTCTCTTTATATATACATAATCCATACCAAAAATTTTTAACTTATAAAATGTTATATATATATATATATATATATATATATATATATATATATAGTTGACATTGCAATATTTTTAACTTATAAAATGTTATCTACAATTTGTATACTTCTTGCAACAAACTCTTTATTATTGTTTTTCCAAACTCGAGTTTTTGCTTTCTTGTGAAAAAATTCTCCAACCTTTAACTAAATTCTCAAGGATTTTAAATGACAATCATTTTCTTCCTCTTTGAGAGTTTTATGATATGCTGTGAATTTTTCTCTTTATTCTTGCAATATATAATGTTTCACTAACACACTCTCCATCTTATCTTGTATAATTTATGTTATTTCTTTCATGTACTTATATATTTCCCTATTTTTTCGATTGTTAGTTTGAAGCCCATTGTTTTATTCCAGATTCAATTTCTTCAAATGTTTCTTCCATATCGTAACTAAGCTTCCCAATACCCACTTGCTACAAACCTTCTTTACTATATTGTTGAAGTTTGGTGACTTTTCTGAAATCGAATAATCAAAAAACGATAGTGGAAAGAATTCAATGTTTTTTGGGATATCAAGAGCGATCACCATATGATTCAAGTTAATCCAAGGGAGGATTTTGGAACTAAACAATATTTTTTGGGATAAGAGTGAATCTAAAATAAAAAATATTTCTGACCAAGAAGCAATATGCCTATTCAAGTCCACTTATTGCTCCAAGTGAATATTTTAGTGAAAGGATTTATATATAACAAATTTAATTTATGGACAAGGTATTCTAAATGTTCTTGGAATCAATTTTGAATGTGAAATCACACTGATGTAGGGTTTTTTTTGAATTTTCCACTTAACATGCACTCTAATCAAAAAATTGTGTCCCCAAGGGCCACTAAAGAATTCCAATAATCATGTTTTCCTTTTAATTGAATAGGCATGTAAATATTGACAATGGAGCATACTTGATTTGAAGGAATACGTAGAAAACAAGTGGCCAACAAGTGAGATGTTGAACTAGATTCTATCAATTTGATTGAAGATTGAGATCACATGGTGTATATCCTTCCTGAAGCTCCTCTTACACTAATGGAATGAATCCCACTACTATTCTAAATCTTGTGCTAATTTTGGACAACCTCTTGGTCCCCCCTTTTTGTCTGTCAAAGTAGCATAACTAAGTGTCTTTCTTTCTTGATCAAGTATTTCGCTTCTTCCATCTATTTTTTTGACCTCAATCCCTTGCAATTCTAGGAGATAACCCTCATTACTTACATGTTTTATGAGTATCCCCTTGCTAAACAGTTGAGTTTCCTCCTTTTCTAGTTTTTCTATATCCATTTTATTTTCGATCTAATATTACGTGTGTTCACATTCCCTTATCCTTCTCTACGTTTTCGTGCCTTACCTCTTTATTGGCTTGCCAGCCAACCTTTCATTGGAGCCTTTCTAATTCTTTTTTATTCTCTACCTCCAACTTCTCATTAGCTAAGCTTGGAAAGGATGGCCCCAATTTGGATCTTTTATTGGAGACAATTTTTTCCTCTTCCGACGAAGATTCCACTATTTGTTGCTCTAGTATTGGATCATTTTATAATGGTGACATGGATTTAATATTTTTTTCTAGTTCATATCGTTATCCTAGATTTTGTACACATAGGTTTCAAGAATTTCACCTTATTCAATCATTGAATTGAGAGCTTCGAATCTATTATTCTTCTCATTTTTTCATTTAATAGATCCTTTCCCTCTTGCTTGTTGAAATAGGTAACTTGTGAAGGACAAGTTCATCAAGGAGAGGTTGAATTTTTGTTGGATATATCTTTTTCTTCGGTCTTAGTCCTTGGAATTCATCATTTTAATATTCTATAAGATGAGAAGAATTCTTGTTGGTTTTCCTCTCAAGAGGAGAGGTTTTGTCCTAGCTAGCTGCCTACATTTTGTGTCTTCTTGTCTCATTGATCTTCATAGTTTCGTAGTTGTTTGATGATAGGAACACAATAATAATCAAGTGAAAGAATAGTTTTTCTGCAAATACATCAAGTTAAGTAAAAGAACATCACAAGCAGTTACAAAAGTAAGATAAATCACCCTAATTTATCTTCCCTTGATTTCTCAACATGGAATCAGAACTAAGGTGACTACAACAAGGAAAGGCATCTTGAAGATCATTTAATTGAAGAAGGATACATAAGGCACGAGAACAAGGATATCATCAAGGAAAACTAAGAAGAATCAAGGAGGACTATCCATCACATCACAAGGATCACATCATCACAAGACTTGGAAGAAGAAGAAGACCTCAAAGACCCTACCTCCATTCAAAGGACTCTACACTTGAATCGTTCTTGGGAATATTACACATTCTACAATCATCAACGAAAGAAAGTAAGAAAGAGAAATGATCTTCCTCAAATTGAAGAAATGATCACATCTAAAACATCCTTGAAGAAAATCATCAAGCCATCATCATCAAGGAAGCATCTTCAATTTTCAAAGTAGTGGAGTTCAACATCATCAAGAAGACATCTAGTTGAAGCTATCATCATCAAAGGAGCATCTTCACTTGACAAGTAAGTATTCTATATTTTACGTCTAAATCTACAATTACTTCTTTCTACAAGGAGAACAACAAAATTTTTGGTTCATCGAATTACCTTCCATGGAAGAAGAGAATAGATTTGATCCTCATAGAAAATGAAGTTAGTGAATATGTCGTGGTATCAATCACTAAAACTCCTCAAGGCAAAACTAAAACACTATAAAAGTACATTAAAGGAGAGATGAGGTATCAAAGAATCCTTATAGATTCAATCAATGATTCTATCATCCCTTATGTAGAAAATTTCAAGACAACAAAAGATATCTATGAAAAGTTGGTAGAATGGTTCTCCGTAACCACTGCAGGAGAAATTATATCATTAAGAACCGTACTATACAAGATGAAGGTATCAAAGGAATAATCGATAGCATCATACCTTATGAGGGTATCTCAAATAAGTGGTCAAATTCAAATTTTGGGAGAGCTAATGTTTAATCATGAAATGACCACAATTGTGCTCAATGTACTACATGATGAATGAGGCAACTTTGTATCAATTATTTATGGAAAAAAAGAAAAATACCCCATTCAATGATCTATGGTCATTTTTAAAAATTGAAGAAACTATATTAAAGGTGAAGAACAATGTTGGATCAAATGAAAAAACACAAGCATATGCAACAATGGCATGGAGGAATTGGAAATTTGGAAAATTCAAATCTTGAAAAAGAAGTTTCAAAAGAGAATTGATATGTATAAAATTCAATGCTATGATTGTAATGAATATGGGAATTTCAAGAGGAATTTTCCTAAACTAAATAAGGAAAACAATAAGAGAAAGGAAATAAATGAAGCCCATGTAACCAAAAAAATAGAAGAATCTGAAAATAAGAAGTCAAAGAAGGAAGAAATGATAGATCTCCACTATTAAAAGGTCTCTCACACACTTAATCTATTTTCAATTGCATTGAAGTTAGCAAGTAAAAATATAAAGAATCACAAGTATGATATGATGCATTGTAGAATTGATTCATATTGAATCATAAGCAGTCATCATGATATAAAGAAGCAACTTGTGGCATCTTCATTGAAAGCATAGGAGAATAACCGAAGTAACTATTTGAATGATGGAAGAAATTCATCTAGAAATATAGGAAGATAAAGAGATCATTATACATAATCATCATTAGAGAAGAAAATTTACAGAATAAGGATCATCAAGATACTCCATTGGAATAATTGTTAGAAGATTCATCTCTACTTAGAAGAAGCAAGTGTCTCACAAATAGTCTACCTTCCACCTTGTGTGGAATACATAGTTTAAAAGGATGGTGGCATGATGACAAAGATGTGCAGCATGTCAAGTTGTTTGAAGTATTTTCATCTTCAAGAAAGGAAAGGAAGGTTCCAGAAGGAAGTTTAGATAACCAAAAGAAGGAAAATGTATGCATATATTTGATAAATAAAGTAATGTCATCATATAATTGCAGATATAATGGTTGGATTCTCTATCTCATGAGCATGCTTGAATAAGAAGGGACTCTTCCTTATGAATGATACATGAAGGTATGAATACAATGTACCTTGAACTCTTCTACATATTGACAAGATGAAATCAATGTAATATGACCTCATGAAGAATATGAGGTGGTTGGAAACTAAGTTTCCTATGATGAAGGAACTATGTATAGAAGATCCTGAGGAAGTAATATGTGAAGAATATTAAAGAAGAGTTTATGAAAGATGTATATATAGTCACGTAAGATAAGATAATATATCAACATTTGATACCAAGAAGGATCAGTTATGACATCTCCATGGAGAATGTATGAAGACCATGATATGTACACTGGAAAAGGAAAACTTTGGTAATGTATGTCTTGGAGATGGATTCGTATGGTATGTGAAAGGATGTTGATGTTTCAACAAGCTGATGCCTTGATGAAAGGCCATCATAAAGAGGTAATATTGATGTTCATTTTTTATTTTTGAGAAAGCATTTATGTAGGTTGAAACAGGCTTACCGAAAGAGGGTTGTAGAAGTTCATCTACAATGAAGAATGGATGGAAGATCCTCCAATAAACATGATTTGGAAGAGATAGTTGTATGAATGATAGTTAGACATGGACTAGAAGATCATTTTCCGATGAAGAAAAGGATGGCATGACTATTGGTTCAACATTATGTTTCATTGAAGGGAAGTAATGAAGAAGATGGTTAATGCCCTACGAAGAAGTCCTAGAAAATGATGGCTCCATGATAAGGAAGTTGAAGTTCATCCATGACATGATGTTGAATGGAGGATCCCTACAAGAAACTAATCGTACCATGATCTCAACCAAAAATTAGTTAGCTACTATTGGAAACAAGTCCCTATTTAAGAGGGAGCTTGGGTATATTCCTTTTATATTAATGAGTAGATCCTTCCTAATTGAGAGGGAGAGATAGACACATTATTCTTGTCTTCATGACATGAAGAAAGAATGGAGGATTGGGTAAGTATCTAAATTCTAATACTCTTTGAGAATGAGGTATTCCATCCAATGGGTAAGAGAAATTGAAGAGAAAATTCCATGAAGATGTGTAAATCCAATATGCAAATGGTCCTAGAAGGACATACCTTGTGAACATCCAGATCGGGTATGTTCCTTGAGAGACAATGATGAAGGTGTCTATAAATCATTTTCTCCCCAACATTGTGCTCTAATCTTGTGGAGCGATAGAGTTGTTAGTCAAGGTCTTTCTATGTGACAATGCTCATTGATGTGATGAGAAGCAGTGATATAAGTTGAGAAGATAACTTATGAGATGGCTTACCAATCTGACTCTTCTTATGAGAAATCTTCAATATGAGAATGTCCAAATACCTTGTATGTATTATGAATACCTCCATAGTTAAGAGTGAGTGTTGAAATAGGTAACTAGGTTCGATCTTCATAAATATGAAATGTACTCTTGATTCTTGTATATTGTAAGAAGAAAAAAAAATTATTATTATTTTTGTAGCATGGGTTTCATGCTCAAGGACAATTTATTTATAGGTCAAGCACACATTGAGTGCTTCTAGGAATTTTTCATGAAGTCAAGAAGTCAAAGAGTCATTGTAATATGTAAAATACCCCATTGGGAATATTGTTCCACGTCAATAGAATTATTTTAAGTTAAAAAGTGTCATAAGACTCCCTCCAAGATCAAGTCGGCCTACAATCAACAAGTCAGCCTATTGAGGGAATCCAACAAGCCTATATATAAGATAACCTCAACCACATTTGAGAAGGATCCAATCAAGTTCGATTACAAGGAATAAGAGCATAACAACCAGTGAAGAAGAAAAGAACTCAAGGAAGAACAATCGAAGCATTTAGGAGACTGTTTTTGGTTTGCATCATCTCACACCTGCAAATATTATGGGATCATTATTGCAGGTAAGCTAAATTGTAGACTTCTTAAAAGAAGTCAAAGTTTGAAAGTAAAGATATCAAGCAAAGAGGATGAGTACCTTAGAATATAAGAGAAACACTAGCAAAGAAGAAAAATACTTAACTTTTCCCTAAAAATAGTCTCATGTGTGAAGTTGCAGTAACTACAAGGAGCCGAAAATTACAAGTCTAAGAGGTTGAACAATTGTAGAATTAAAGGAGCCAAAATTTGTTACAGAAGAAGAAGTGATTCACTAGGGTTTACTTTACTAAGGAAAAGTTCATCAAGGAGAGGTTGACTTGGTCTTGGAGGGATCTTTGTCTTAGGTCATAGGTATTGGAATTCATCATTTGAAGATTCTATAAGAAGAGAAGAATTCTTGTGGGGTTTCCTTCCAAGAGGAGAGGTTTTTTCCCTGTCTAGTAACCTACATTTTTTTTCCTCTTGTCTCATTGATCTTAATAGTTTGGTAGTTATTTGATGATAAGAACAAAATAATAATCAAGTGATAGAATAAGTTAATTGCAAGTACATCAAGTTAAGTAAACAACATCACAAGCAGTTATGAAAAGTAAGAGAAATCACCCTAATCTAGTTTCCCTTGATTTCTCAACATTGCTAAGGATTATAGTAGGGATGTTCAAAGAATCTTCGCTAATGGGATCTTTTACCCTGCTTCCTCATAAAATATACAATTGACCAATACCATTAATGTGATCATGTTCGTCACTTATGAATATGATAGATTTGATGATCCATGGATAATACATTATCCTTTAGATAGTGACATGTATATCAATCATATGTGTTTTATCTATACTGAGTTGCCTTATCAAGCTGTCCAATTGTTGAATAAATGCCTTAAGCCAAGTTCTTCACATGATGTGGAGCTTGATGCTTATTTCTCACCCACGTGGGTTGTTTCCCATTCTCGTTCCCCTAAATTCCTTAATACTATAATGTCATATAATGAATCCATCATAGAAGCCATAATGATTTTTGATCCACCTTAGGAAGAATCTCACCATCAATCATATTTCATTCCTTGTTTGGAACATTTGAATGATAAATTACACAACCTCATTTCATCGTGAAATGTTAATTGGGTGTAAGGTCCTATCATGACACATGATGTGTTCTTTGAGGGAAACTTAGTAAACATTTTTCCTATCATTCCCATCGATATTTTCTTTTTTTTTTGCTAAAGCAAGAAATAGACCTTCTATTTCATGTATGTAAGCAATTTACAAAATATACAAACATTCACCACCCTCTGTGGACTAGGGCCAACCAGAACGTTGCCCTACAGCGAAAGACACTCCAAACTCTTTTAGTTTCTTACAAAAAATGGGAAACGGGAATATTTGGGCCCATGTGCCAACCACAAAAACCCGCGAAAATTCCCCGTTGGCTAGTCTCTTTGAACACCCTCGTTCAAAATCCTCTTTTGATCTGATGGTGGAAATGCAAAATGCTTTTGAAATAAGCAAGGTATTTAAACTCCCACGCCATGAAACTGCTCGATCCAACCTGACCGTCGGATGGCTTCGAAAAGATGGACGGTTGTGCGTGATATCGCACCGCCGGATGTTATCGACCTTTACGGCGTGATATGGGTGGTTTACGAATCTGCCCATCCACCACGTGTCACGTTTTGTATGGAATCGCTGCCCATACTCCAAAACCCCTTTCTGTTGGAAAGCGGTGCGATATCCTGAAAACTGCTCAAGCTGCTGAGTATTCACCTGACCATAGAAACTAGGATGCAGAAGCCCCCATCTCCTCTGCCGACGATTATTCCCTAAAGCTTTTTCCTGAATTGAGGAAAACTTTTGCCTTACACAGTGGATTAAAGAAGAAGAGATAATCCAATCCGCCAGAATTATCCAGGGCCATCCTTTTACCTGTTTGACCCCAAAGAGAGAAACCATCCAAGATCTGATCATTGAGACCTATCTTTTTGAGTTTTATTCCAAAACACTTCCTTATCCTTTTCCGCCAGGTTGTGACTGCGGGCTTTTAAAATTCTTTGTGTTAGAGCTTGCCAACCCGTCAGAGTTCTGTTGTCCTTGCATCTAACCCCTTGGTTGGCCAAGAAATCTACCAGTTTGTTGGCCTCTCTACGCACATGATTGAACCTGACAGAGTTAAGCCCTTGAAGGTGACCCTGAATTCCCATCGATATTTTCATGAAACCTAGGGTCATGGAAAACATTAAGATCAGAGAGGATTGCACTCTAGATGAGATTTCTACCTTCAATTCTCTTTCAAAGAATTATGCAATTCTTTTTCTTGGTCCCATGAAGAAATTCCAGGCATCGATCCTCATATTGTATAGCATGAAATAATCACTTATGAAGGGGATAATCTAATTTGGATAAGGCTCTAACTAATTAATCCTTTCAAGGTTGCTTCCATCAAGGTATAAGTCAAAAAAAGCTTAAAATTGAGTTCATCTATCTAGTCCCCTTAATGAAATGGTTTTCTAACGTCATTCTTGTCACCAAAAAGTAGGTTAGTATTCATGTCTATGTCAATTATAGGGATATTAATTTGGAATATCCAAAATATAACTACCCAACCCCATTCATTGACAAGATCATTGATGAATGCCTAGTAATGAAGTATTATCCTTCATGGATGGTTTCTTGGAATATAACAAGATATAGACTACACTAGAAGATCAACATAAAATGGCTTTCTTTTGTCCTTGGGTTACCTTCGCCCATAGGAAAACAAATTTTCTTCTTAAAAATTTTGGGGCCACTTTCATATGGATTTGTTGTAAAGGCTACAACCACCCTCCAAAATTTTACCTTTTCTTCATATTGGAGTCTACCTCCTAAAATCATAGCAGCTTATCTCGCACTGACCCAGGTACTTGTCTTTAATTGAGATTTATATTTTGAATGTTTTTATTGTGTTTTCTTACTTGACTTACTGTCTAACCCACAAGTCAATCTCGTCACTTAGCTCCAACCCAGTTTCAGGCTTGCATAGTGAACTGCACAATCCTTAAGGGAAACCAGCCTTGGTCTTGGGAATTGCATAGTCCAAGCTTACAGTGAGCCTTCAGCTCCAAAATTCTACAGAGCCAATTGACAGCCAACCTTCAGCTGGGAATTGCAGAGCTTGAGAGGCATCCCAGAGCCACTCAGACTAAAAATTTTGTAGAAGCATTTCCCTAGCAGTTGCCCAATGCATGAGCTAGTGAGTTGCAAATCCTTCCCAGAGTTGCGTAATCTCCTCGGGAAATCCATGGAAGTTTTTCCTAAAAAAAAAAAAAAAATAGCGAAAAAACATCCCTAGAAAATAGGGATCTATTTTTATCATTCTGGAGGTGGCACTCGAGTTCTTTTGGAAACTGTCACCAAGTGTCACTTTTTCTTAAATTTTGAGTCTTCACGTCATAAAATCTAAATCAACCAAATCTATTTAATGGAATCTACTAAAGCTCATTTCACATTCGATCTTGGACCTCTAGCATTCCCTAGGAGATCTAGGAACCTTCGACATAGTCGTCGCAACTTTCTGGGTAAGTCATGTTTTTCTAGTCTTTTGTTGCTTTTTCTGTCGCTTTTGTTTGTTTAGCTTGTGAGAGTGTTGTTTTATGAATTTTTATTGAATGGCCATTGAAATTTTGATTTGTTTTAGCTTGTAGAAGTGTTGTATTAAGTTTTGCATTGCCTCTCTTAATTGTTGCATGCATCACCCAATTTTTGCACTAACGGTCGTCGTTGCGGTGACTCTCTCCACATGCTTCATTGTTCCTTGATTTGATTGATTCCTACACTTGTTTTGCTTTCATGTACCTTCACTTCCACCTTCAGATCTTCTCATTTTCATGTTGTCATTGGGCAGATCTAGGATTCCTTGGCCCGAATCTTTCTCCTCCCTGGCATGCATTGAGCATTTGTTGATCTCAAGGCTCTAACTTGGCTCTAGGAATTGCATAGAGGGTGCCAAGGCTTGGCTCCAACTGTACAATGCACAGTTCTAGGATCTAATCTTGAGCCTTGGCCACTGGGATTGCGTAATTCGTAGTCCCACCTAGCCTAAGCCTGACTAAACAATGCATTCCGTTGTTCTAGTCCGCAAGACCTCCCCACTGGAAGTTGGAACTGCGCAATGTGTAGAACTAGCTGGTAGTTAGTCACCTCTGATAGCCAGGATTGTGAAATTCTTCCCAATAGTTGCCCAGTTTGTTGTCTGGTCTATTCTTGAAGTTAATTTGGTTTCAAGCTAACTTTGCATGCTATGAGTGTCCTCTCTGTCTCTAGGTACAACAGTTGTTGAGAAAATCTCCAACAGCTACAGGTAACATGGCTTCCAATAGATCCACACTAGATGATATTTTCGAGAGTAGCATTGGGGAAGCAATTGAGCAGGTGTCAGTGGCTTTGCCAGCTCATGCAGACACTCAGTTGTTCATTGACAAGGCATGAAGTTAAAATGGCAGGAAATCAAGGATATCTTTGCAAGGGACTTCAAGTATGATCTATAGGATTGACAAGTGTATGTCAATGTACACTGGTCAGTCTTACATAAGGTTGCATGCAGGTACCTTGCCTTCCCAGGTGTAGACATCATCCACGGGATTATCTCACACACAGATATAGAGACAATGACATTGAGCAGTGTTAGTGGGACAAAAATTTCTACCTTCAGGATGGAGAGCTATCATTAGATGTATCACTTATTGTAGCTAATGAACCACATGGATACACTTTCATATACCACCCATAGCTTTGTAAACACTATAGATATTATAAAGCATTGGGTGAAAGAGTCGTCAAAGTTCAGAGCCACACCCACTCATGTTTACAATACTAAGTCACTAAGAAAGCCCTAATAGTTCTTGATCATATTTTCATGCTAATTGTATGGTCAAGAGAGCACAGAGACCTTTCCAGAGAATTGGGTGGTTGTGTTGGACTAGTTGGTGAATGATGGAAGGCCATTCAACTGGTTAGATCTGTTGCCTCTTTAGTTGAAAGTCCATGTGACTAATGCCCAGAATCCGCCCAAGAATGGGCAAGTGATATTCTACATGTATATGTATTTACTTGATGCAATCTGTGCCCAACATCAGTTTCCTGGCATGGGTTAGACATGGACACCCCACGAGAATGTAGTCAATATTTATTACAAGTTTCTTTCCAAGTGCAGCTACCGAGGAGTTATGGTGAGGCTAGCTGACCATTTCATCATCTGATTGTACAAGTTGATCTTTGAGCAGGACCAACCTTGCATGTCCTGAGAATCAATGGAGGCAATACTCAACATTTTAGATTGGTATGCCTCACCCGGTGGCACCTTCATCAGGATGTTTGGCGAATAGAATACTCTTCATGTTTTACCAAGGTATGGAATGGACAAGTTGGTCATGCAGGAGGTTTCATATCACATCTCCACAGGGTTATCAGCAGGGTTGCATAGGAGGATGAAGCCATCATGGCCCTCTCTTCCTTTGTGGATCAGATTGTACGAGATTAAGAGCTTGAAAGATGCGGATTCCAAAGCTAAGGAGATAACAAAGTTTGCGTTTGGCACCAAATACTTCAATCGTATCCCCACGGTATTTGTAAGGACCATTGTGCGAAGGTGTACTATCCATGGATCCATGGGGAACATCATTTAGTAGAGGAGGACCCTTGGAGGTATTGTTATAGCTACTCCAAGCTCAATGAACCTCTCAATATAGCCACAACATGGAAATATGCTCTGCAGGCAACGACACCATAGGAAGCAACAACAACAACAACAATAAGCAGCAAACCGGTGCCGGACAAGGGTATGAGGAATATTGCGAACAACCCAGAAGCTGAGGAAAGCTACAAGTTCAAAGAAGATGGTATCATTGAGAAAGCAACTTTGGTAGTGGAGGAAAAGAGGCAACAACAAATAAAGAGAGCAGAGTGAAGGAAGAGAGAAAAGAAAAGGTTGGAGGAAGCAAAAAGGAAGTTGTAGGAAACTGAGAAGAAGTTGAAGGAAGAGAAGGAGCTAAGAAGGAGAGAGAGAGAAGAGAAGCAAAAACATGAGAAAGAAGAATGGAATGCATGATGATAGAGTAGACGATGACCATACAGGTTGAAGACTCAGAACAACTAGCAAATGAAGAAGAGGGTGAGCAGATGCAAGATTAGGAGCTTGCTTAGAAGATTGAGAAAATGGCTGAGGCAATGGACATGGAGTTATGCCAGGAGCCATAGGACCAAGATACCAACCTCACGTTGAGAGCACCCAAGGTCACCCCTCACTGTCCACTACCTCCAGTATCAGAACCAGTCATGAGCGAACAAGGAGAGGTTATTCTCCTTGATGATGATCCAATGATGGATGTGTACAATCTATCATTTGACGAGTTGTAGCAAAAGATTGTACAGATGCAAAGGAAGAATTTATTGGATGATCACGCATCACCTGCATTTATGAAGGAAAGGGTGATTGTCCCATATGTCAAAAAGCATCCAGCCACCATGGTTGATGCCACTTTGGCTTATGTAAGAGCCACGAGCTTAAATGTCAAGTCCCTATTAGAAGAGAATTAACAGATGGCAACAAACTTCTAAGCAGACAGACAAAAGACAAAACAATCTGCAGGATCCACAATGGCAAAGATGAGGAAAGCAATAATTGTTGAAGTATTAAATCTTGGGGCCACCATGGTGTTATAGACATTTTTGTGCCTTACAGCATGAAGCATGAAATGTCGATAATCCGAGGGATCCAAAGTCCCTAAACATGTTGTTCCTACCCCTAGAGGAACAAGGTCAGCAAACCACAGCACTAAAAATCAGTTCTCCACCTGAAAACACTCAAAAAAAAGTTAATTCTGGATCATGTCGACTGCTCCACTGAGCATCTGCGCTGAATGTCAACTGCTCCACTCTGTACCTGCGCTGAATGTCAACTCTAATGAAGGCTACCTGCCCTGGGCGAGATTGGCCAAGTGGCACAGTCATTCTGCAAGGTGTCAAATGCCCAGGAAGCTTCCAAAATGACACTTGGATCAGGGAATTCGCCTTGTGATGAGTAAGAGGATCTGGATCTCCAAGTGGAAGAAAGAAACTCCAAGTGGACTCAAGAACTGAAGTATAACTAAAGTGGGAGAGGACACTAGTCAGCTTCATGCCAAACTCAAGCTGACTCATCCTTTCTCCAAATCTCCTATATATAGAGCTCTCTCATGAGGTCTAGGGAGGCTGGAATCTTGTGAATGTAAGGAAGTGTTGTTGGTTTGAGTATAGAACTATTGGGTGATTGCTTTGAAGGAGGTGAAGAGGAGATTTCTTTCTGCTGGGAGGTGTTACTGGATTGGGCCTCTTATGGTTGTAACACTCTCAGAACTTTACTTCTTCCATTAATAAAGCATTTGAGGTTCTTCTATATGCATGTGTCTCTGTGGCGTATTGATGCTTGTATATTTGATTTATTCTAATCCTTGAATCAATTATGGATGTATGCTTCTTGTAGTTTCCTTTTCTTGTGCTTTTGCAGGATCTTTGTGTAGCTGGGCCAGTGAAAGAGCAAGGAGCTAGGAGCAAGCAGCAAAGAGGGAAGATTGGATCAATCATTAGCGGAAGATAACGGTTAGTGGATCTCTTTCTCCTCTCTCTTACATCTCATAAAGAAGTAATCTTGAATAGCTTTGCTTTGATTGTTGCTGAGGTACTATCACCCTTAGAGTGGGATAGGGTCATTCCGTATTGGATACTTTTCCCAACAACAAATTGGCGACTCCACTGGGGAGCGTATCTTGTTGGTTGTTTGTGTTTTTGCTATTCATTTCATAAACAAAGGGAGTACCGAATCGAACTGCATTTGGATATTTCAAATGCAAAGTAGAGGGCAGCTACTCTAGCTCAGTTTCTGGGCAAGTTTATGATTTGAAGAGCTGATCCACAAGGACTCTAGTAAGCTCTTAGTGATAGCTTTTCATCCTCCTTGTCATCCCTTAGTGTGTCCTTGACTGATAGCTTCTGATTTGACCAAAAATTGTGAATTTTTGAGCAATCTGTGACCCGGAAACCAAGGGAAACGAAAGTTTCGTTCTTCAGTGCAACTGCTGTGAAGGCTGTCTGCATTTCAGCGCAGTTCCCGAAGGGGCTACCTGCGCTGAAGGTCAAACAGACAGTGTCCCACCTGCGCTGGACCAGTCTTGCCTTGTGCTACTGGGGTTTCCTGCTGTTTCTTGCCCTGTTTTCACTCTTGTTTTTGCTGCATGTTACCAGTCAATGTGCCTATCTGAAACCAACTTTCCTTGTCACTATTCCGCCTCGGTTGTATAAAGAAATTGTGTTTGTTCTTTGTGTATTTCTTGTATTATTTACAGTTTCCCATAACGAAAGTGAACTAGTCTTGCTGTGACCTCTTAGATCTAGACCTGTGATAAAGTGTCGTTTTGATCTTAAGAGTTAGTTTGTTTGCTGTTCATAGCTGATTGAGCTTTTGCTTTTGTCGTTTGGTTTGAATTTATATATTTCTAGTGTCGAAACAAGTAAATCTTAAGGTGTCTTTCGATTTTGGACAAGCTTGTTTGCTTTCACTTGAAATTGAATTCGAAATTATACAACAGCTTTCTTTTTGTGTCGCATAAACATTAAGAAAGAGAAAAGAAATACCTGCATTTTTGCATTTTGCATATAAGTTTGTATGTTGATTTAGGGAAAAAGTGCATTAGCGAGTGCTCTTTGATCTGTGTGAAAAGATTTTGTCTCTCTTTTCCCTCAGTAGTTAAGATTTTCATAAGTCGAAAAGATTGAAAAAGCTTGCTTCTCATCTTAGACTGCATTTAGGAATTTGTATCAATACATCTCGTGGTGAACCTTGAAAGGCAAACTTTAAAAATATCAACTTAAAATATATTGAATGAACCTAACAACACTTTGAAACATAACGCAAACATCTAGAGGTCTAAGCTAGAGACGTGTTCCGGCGTCGTTAAACGTAGTGACTGTCGATCTCGACGAAGGTGGGTGATTCCTCCTGAGAGTCGGTGGCACTAATACGGACTTGTGCTCCCACGTACCGTCGCGTATATATTGGGAGACCCCTATAGGAACAAAGCCTTTATCCAATAGGAAACCGTGTCGGCCGCCCTACTGATCGCAATGCAGTGAACACAGCATTCACGAAGATCGACCACTCGTACCGTAAAACGTATTCTGTGGTTTTGCGAAAGGTTTGGCACACCCTCTGCCTAGATCTCCAGAGCAGTTTCTTTTGGCCTTTTTCAAACTCTATAACTGAAAAAGTCCAACCGAGCATTTGTCACTTCGGGCTCGTTAATACATCGAAGGAGACTAGAGTCATCTTTAGCTTTTTCTCGACTCTTAAAAAGTGAAAAAGCAAGTTGTGTCTAAAAGCGTCTAATAAAATTCATTCAATTCGGAAACACAAATTTCCCCTTTTAATATTTTAGTTGATCGAGTAATCCGCAATCGTGGAAGAAAGTCAATTGAAACCCCGTCGTTCGCGGAGGCTTACGAGTCAACCGTCTTTGTCTCCGGAATCGAAAACAGTACGAGCAAAGCGAACTCGTTTAACCGGTTCAAAATCTCCTTTGAAAGTTAGAACAAGTGTTCCAACTGCATCTGAGGTTCCGGTTACTCCTAACATTTCTGGAAACCCTGCCTCTATAGAAGAAGTTCAACAGCCACAGAAGGACAGTAATACTGATCCTAGTCTGGGGGCAAATACTTGTTTAACTGAACCAGTTCCATCTGTAACCGGTCCAGAGAGTTTTGTTCCTCAAACAACTGTCGCTGTCGAAACAACCACTTCTTCGGCACCAGAAATATTTTACGGACCTGACGGTCTTCCTCTTCCACCGGGTTTGATTGCGATAGAGGAAATTGCAGAGGATCCGCAAGCAAGTACTCCAACTCATTTTGGAGTCAGGGTCACTCTATTTCCTTCATCAGAGGTTAATCCACCACAAGTGGAAGTTCCTGTAGAATCGCTAGGCAATCTATTGGATAGACTTAAAATGTCTGAACAACCGTCATCATCTAGGACTGTGTCAAATGACACAGCGACAGCAGAAGCCCCTGCCGTCACTCCAACGATGTTTGCCGGCATACCAGCTGTCCCAACTAGCTCTCAACAGCTAGAAGGAGTCCACCAAGGGACTATTTCGACAGTATGGTCTGTTCCAGTTTGTTCATCCGGAGTAATACCCAGCAACTCTTATGTTGAAACTCGACAAATTGATCCTCATGGAGGTCAATTTGGGCCATCCAGTCCTCAAGGACTAACAATCCCTCTGAGTTCCGGATTGCTACCATATGGGGGGCAGTATGCCCTTTCATTACCTCCTCCGGGAGGATATCCATATGGCAGTTCTCAACAGTATTCAGGTTATACTGGAATTGCATCAAGTAGTTGGGTACCTATGCTACCTCAACAACCAAGGGTTGTATATTCTATGCAACAGTGTGTACCTGTGACGAACATCCCAACCACACCGGCTATTGTAACAGTGTCACAAGTTCAAGCGATACCTGTTGCATGTCAACCTCAGATTTCTCAGGTTGTAATGCAACAGTCACTTGATCATGGGTCACAACCACAATCGCCAACTGGTGGGGCGACACAAGTACAAACGGGTACAATTACCCCACACCTTGGTCCAACGGTTAGCATAGCACAACAAACATGGCGTCACAACCATGGCTTGTGCAATACCAACAACCAATTCCAGCAAGTGTACCAAGGTTCTGAGCAGCAGATCTTTGCGAATAGTGGACAACCGTATATCCAAAACGGTCAAAACCAACCACTTTACAGTGGTCAAGTCCACCAACCGTATCAGTCATACCAACATCAATTACATTATGCTGGTATGCAAAGGCCCACTGCTCAAGCGATTCCATCGTACCCTGGTTACGCTTCGCCTAACCTGAATCAACAGTTACCATTCGTGGCAACTTTAGAGTTACCCGATTTACACCGTTTAACCAACGATCCGATTGCTTATGCCCCTTGGTGGCCAGCGATTCCTCATAAACTTCCATCTGACATTCCTAAATTCAATGGAAATCCAGGTGAAGACCCATCGAATCACGTGATGACTTTTCATCTGTGGTGTTCGTCGAACACCCTTAACGACGATTCGATAAGACTTCGCCTTTTTCAGAGGACATTGACAGGTCCAGCGGCTAAATGGTATATTGAATTGCCAAGAGCCTCTTTCGACAATTTTAGTTCCCTAGCCACGACTTTCTTAACCCATTTTCAATTACCGATAAGGTATGAAACGGGAACAGAAATATTAACCAACTTCAAACAGACAACTGCTACCCATATATCTGATCATATACATGAGTGGCGTCGTCGTCGTAGGATGGTGAAAACATATGTTCCCGATCAGCTATTAGCTGAATGGTTTATAAAGTCGTTACTTCCGGCTATTACGGAAGATGTGGCCAAGGGGGAGTCGTAACAGAGGAGCAAGTCATTGCTCGTGCACAGTATTTGGACTTAGTTTATACTCAGTCCGGCACGCTCTATGACAAAATACCTGACGCCCCTAGACCGGAATTTTCAATTCCTCCCCTCCTAAATCAAATAGTGACTCTCATGCCGGTGATGGCGTGATTGGCACAGCAAACACGAAATCGATAAAGGCTTCGTCAAAGAAAGCCCGTAAGAATTCGGATCAAAATGCAAAAGAAGAAATTCTTGCTTCGGAAGTAAATGCCGTATCAGAAGATAAAGGCAAAGAAACCAATCAACCAGGAAGCAAGAAAAAGCAAAACAAAGGGAAGAAGAAGAAACAGGGTGAGTCATCCCCTGGAAAAAATTCTTCAAACCCTCCTGGAAAAGGGAAACAAAATTATCCATGTATGATATGTGATGAAGATCATGGACAAAGAATTGTCCATTCAAAGCTGAGTTAAAGAGGTTCTTTAAAAGTTCCCAAACCTCAGCTGTGTTAACTGATCCATTTCCCAACCCAGGTCAAAATCTGGTTGATAGTGGAAATGCTTCCCCGTCGCAAGTACTTATGTTGTCGGTTTCGAAACAGCAGAATGATGCTTTGATTTCGACAAGGAACAAAGATTATGGGAATCCTCAGCTGTCGAACGAAAAAGGTAAAGATCAACCAAGTAGTTCGACAACAACTTCGACAGAAGTTGTAACGCCCACCATCCCTGAATTAACAATAAAACCGCCAAAGGGTGTAGTACACAAGTCGACATTTAATCCTCGCGCCAGAGCGGCGCAGCATTATAACATAGTGGAAGATTTGGCCCAATCGCCATCCGCTATGTCGACTCTTGAAGTGCTACAAAATTGTCCAACCCAAAGGCAGGCGTTGTTATCGGCAATTGGTGGGGTTGATCCTAAGGATTCCAATCTTGTATCCTTTGATCACAAGGGATATGATCCTCAGTTACCAGCTCAGCTAGCTTTCCTTATTCAAGTGAAAGCACTCAACAAAACTGTTCACAGAACAATAATTGATGAGGGAGCCTCGACATGTATTATGTCGATGAGTTGCTGGAAAACTTTAGGATCTCCAACCTTGTCGCGATCTTCGACGACATTAAAAGCTTTCGACGGAAGGACTTATACCCCTTACGGTATCCTTAATAACTTGAAAGTTGAACTAGGAGGAAAAACAGTAGAAATTGATGTAGAAGTCATTGATGGAAATCTTGACTATAACATCCTACTGGGTAGACCATGGATTTATGCCATGGCAGCTGTCGTGTCGACTTATTTTAGGAAGATCGCATTCCCGTTTGAAGGAGGGATTACGATCGTCGACCAACAGAATTTCCTCCCTAATGGTTCACAAGTTACAGGAAGCATTCCCATGATCCATGAGAGCAACCATTCAATTCAAGATATCGGAGTAGGATTATTGAAAGACCCCACATTGATGGGAACTTTCGCGCTACCACCTCCTATTTATACAGGAAATGTACCGTTTGTAGCAACCTGCAACATGATATCTTCCACGAAGGTCAACATGGATCATTCAATGGTTTTGCCCCCAAGCCCTTTAGAAATATTGTAGCAATCAATGTTTCAAGCATGGGAGGCGAGCCCAAATCAACGCTCGTCAAGCGTTTGGGTAGATAGGTCTAGAGAATATGGAACCCCATTAGATCCTTGGTCGAAAGTACATGGGACTGACGAAGGAATCTTACAATCAATGATGATTGAGGGGGCACCATGGAATGATCACCACCATCGTTCCCTTCTTCCGGAATATGAAGAAGATACTCAAAGTGACCTTTATCACCCTTCAGTATTTGAATTCCTAACAAATACTGTAAACACGGTGGATTCCGAGCGAAACCGAAGAGACTATAGCCATAAATATCTCGACTAAAACAGATGTTGTAGAGAATATTTATGTCGGCAAAGGTTGTTCCCCTTCAGAACTGGAAATATATAACGCTCTTTTTCGCGAATTTAGAGATGTCTTTGCTTGGTCATATGATGAAATGCCAGGCATTGACTCGAGTATCGTTGAACATGAAATTAAAATGTATCCTGATGTCAAACCAGTAAGACAACGGCTTCGGCAAGTGCACCCGAAGAAAGCCGCTGCCATTAAGGCAGAAGTTGAAAAACTTCTCCATGCTGGATTCATCTACCCGGTTCCTCTAACCGATTGGGTATCGAATATTGTCCCTGTTATGAAGAAACAAGGGACGATTAGAGTGTGTGTTGATTATAGGGATGTAAACCAAGCTTGTCCGAAGGACAACTACCCTACACCCTTCATCGACCAGATAATTGATGAATGCGCCGGATGTGAAATCTTTTCATTTATGGATGGATTTTCCGGGTATAATCAAATAAATATCCGCCCACAGGACCAGTCAAAGACTGCATTTATTTGTCCGTGGGGCACATTCGCTTATCGAAAATTACCCTTTGGTTTAAAGAACGCAGGGGCGACGTTTCAGAGGGCAATGAATTATGCCTTCCATGACATCAAGAACATTGTTCAACCTTATCTCGACGATCTTCCGGCTCATTCGCGAAAGCGGACTGATCATCCGCAGCATTTAAGAGCGATATTTCTACGTTGCCGACACTACAAGATAAGACTCAATCCACACAAATGTGTGTTTTGCGTCGGTTCTGGTCGTTTACTTGGCTTTGTAGTCTCTAAAGATGGGATTCGTCTCGACCCCTGTAAGGTTCAGGCAATCATTAATTTGCCTCCACCTTCAAATTTGCTTCAGATTCAGAAACTCCAAGGGAAAGCAAACTTTCTGAGGAGGTTCATTCCAAATTACGCAGAACTTGCTAAGGGTTATACTCGTCTTTTGAAAAAGGATGTACCTTTTGTCTGGGACCAGGTGGCGCAAGCTTCCTTTGATGCTCTGAAAGATTGTCTAGTAAAAGCATCATTAATGTACGCCCCGGACTATCAAAGAGATTTTAACCTGTATCTGGCTGCAGCGGATACGACCATTGCAATGGTTTTAGTTCAAGAAGTCGATGGAATTGAACATCCTATCTATTATTTAAGTAAAAACTTAAACGATACAGAAAGTAAATATTCTTATGTTGAAAAACTAGCGCTTGCAGCTGTTCAAGCGATTCAAAGGTTTCGACATTATGTCCTCTTTCGGAAAACTACCATCTTGTCAGATTGCAACCCCATGACTTATATACTGTCGCGACAGTTGCTGGGGGGCAAATATTCAAAATGGATAGCGATCCTTCAAGAGTTTGATCTGGAATTTGTGAAATCCAAATCAAAGAAAGCTCTAGTTTTCGCAGAATTATTGTGCGATCTCCCATCATCGTCCAACGATGAAACATCGGAAGAGTCAATCGTGGACGAAAGTTTGTTTCTGATATCTGTAAGCGATGAGTGGTATGGAGATATCATAGTTTATCTCCAAACCCAAAAGTTCAGGCCTAACACCTCTCGCTCCGAACAAAAACGTATACGATACCAAGCAAAAGACTACATGATCGTCGGTGATACACTTTACCGTCGTGGTGTCGATACAGTTCTGAGGAGGTGCCTTACCCATGAGGAGGCCGAAAAAGCCCTGAATGATTGTCATTCAGGCGCGTGTGGGGGGCATCAGTCTGGATATGCAACAGCACAAAGAATCTTACGAGCAGGATACTTCTGGCCAACCATGTTCAAAGATTGCATAACCGCAGTCAGAAGTTGCCATGCTTGTCAAATCTTTGATAGCAAAACCAGACGACCACCCGCACCTTTACAGCCGATAGTTGCTGTTGGGCCCTTCGCCAAGTGGGGCATCGATTTCATGCAATGTAACCCCACCTCGACCGGGGGGCATGGGTATATTATAGTCGCTGTTGACTATTTTACCAAATGGGCCGAGGCGATGCCTACATTGGATAACACTGGTGAAACAGCTGCCCTTTTCTTTTTCAATCATGTAGTCGCCAGGTTCGGCGTACCACAGGCTATAGTTACAGATCATGGGTCGCATTTTCGCAATCACATGATGGTCGAATTAGCTGCCAAGCTAGGGCTATCTCACGACAGCTCTACCCCATATTATCCGCAAGCCAACGGACAAGTTGAGGCAATCAACAAGGTCCTGAAGCGTATGTTGCAAAGGATGATCGGGGTTCATAAAAGAAGGTGGCACCTAATCCTGTACTCAGCCTTGTGGGCTTACCGAACGTCGGTAAAGAACGCAACCGGGTTCACACCTTTTCAACTGGTGTATGGCCTGGAAGCAGTCTTACCAATCCAGTGCGAAATTTCGTCGCTTAAACTCGCAATCGATCTTCTCCCCGGAACTTCAGAAGAAGAGGCTCGTTTCTTGGAATTAATCCAATTGGATGAAACCCGTCGTGATGCCGCTTTGGCTAACGAAGCTCATAAGAAACGAGTCAAGGCTCAGTTCGACAAAAATGTCAAACCCCGTGTCTTCTCAGAAGGTGATTTGGTCTTGCTTTATGACCAAGAATCCGATAAATTGGGAGCAGGTAAATTCAAGTCCTTATGGATGGGCCCCTATATTGTTAAAAGGGTGTTAGCAAAAGGAGCCTACGAGTTAATGGATTACGATGGAATTCCACTGGCGCAGCCCCGCAACGGGTTGTACCTCAAGCGTTACTATGCTTAAATAGTAACCTGCATGCTTTTGTTGTATTTTGTTTTCGCTAAAGTGTTTGTTCTGGTCGAGTGATCCACCTTTTCATTTATTGCAGATGTCGAACCTTCTGGAGACATGTGTTGGATATGCCGACGGAGCGAGTCGTAGTTCGCGGAACCTATCCTCCGCAGCCTGGGCCATTTTTGATCCAAGCGGCGAGTTAGTAAGTTTCAGAGGTGTATGTATTGGGCAATCAACGAATAACATCGCTGAGTATAGCGCGTTGATAGAACTACTCTCTGATGCCATCACACGTGGCATACGCCGACTAATTGTCAGGCTAGACTCACAGCTCGTAATACTACAACTCAATGGTATATATTCTGTTCGCAATCCAGCTATTTATCGCATGTTCCTAAGGGTTAAGATCTTGGAAAGACGATTTGATTCAATTCAATATCAACATATTTCAAGAAACTTAAACACATTAACTGACTCATTAGCAAACTATGTGTTAGATAGACATTTGCAACATTTATAAAAGGGACACATCATCAAAGATTGTACATATGGATCATATAAATCAACCAGAATAAAACCCGAAAATCAAAATACATATAAGCTGTTTATATAAGTTCATACATAATGTTCTGTAACCAAGACAAAATTGGTCATATGACCTAAAAACTCAAAAAGATGCTAGGGGGCACCCTAGCCTAGTGGTGCTCATGATAGTACGTCACGGCCTGTGCAATCATGCGCAAGAGACGAGTCCATCGTCTAGGCACGCCAATAGTATGCCGCTGCAGCTGTAAAGGTAACTCGTCAATCTGTACATCCGGAAGACCGCGAGTAAGGCTCTCAACCTGCTCCTGCACAGCTGTAAGGGTCTCAGTATCGTCAAGATCGCGAATAACAACTCTCCTAGCAGGCTCCACTGCCGGGGCAGCAACTGGCGATCTCGGACGAACTGCTGGACGAACAGGACCAATATCTGCATGCACCCAAGAGTACAATTAAAAGTCTTGATAGAATAAAGCACAACAACATTATGAATAAGAACAGTAAACAGTAATATGGTCAAGGAGTTTACCAATGGCGCCCCACTGTTCGCCATCCGGTAGCACCAAATCCGGATCACCTCGGAAATCCATACCCACATATGGATACTCGGAAAACGCCATCTCCTGGCGCTCGAACCACCTAAAGAAGGCCTCAGTAAAAGTAATCTGAGGTTGACCAGCATGCCTAGACATGTGGTCGACCCACCTCTGCATGCGTGGCTCGGTCGGAGAAGGCAAGTCGAGTATGATGTACTGAGGCTGCATCAGTGGGATTTTCTCCAAGGCGAAGGCAGTCAGAATAGAACCAAATCCAAAGTTCTTCAGCTTCCCGTCCTTTACCTTGGTCAATTGACTTTTCATCTGAACAAGTACTGCATCACACCAGTTGAATACTTTCGGTTGGAGACACTCCAAGGCGTGCTGCATATAAGACCTGTTGGCAACATGTAGAGCTGCACTGCCGGCCATCCTACCAATAGTGAACAGAATGGACCTGAGAGCCCGATCAGTAATCTCACGGATAACAATCTTGCCGTCTCTGCTCGGCTGAGAACCTTCCCTGCAATACTGGCGGACATAATCTCTGGTGGAATCAGTCCCCCGGGCCGTACCTGACAAGGAAATGGGGGCACCTCGTCTTGACAGTCCAGTCAAGAAGTACATGTCCTCTATGGTCAAGGGGATGGCCTTTCCCCTAATCTGGAACACTTGGTTAACAGGATCCCAAGCATCAAGCATGTACTGCAGCAAAGAAATCTGTGCTCTCATACTAGAGATACGGAAGAACTTCAGCAGGCCACAGTTCCGCAACGCGTTCACCGTGACAGGGTCATGGAGGGCAATCATGTCCTCCTCTTCATGTTCTCGTTCTCGCCATGTAAGGGACATTTTGTTCAAGAGTTCCCTGCAAAGCAAACAAGAGAAAGAGTAAGTTCCTGATTTTGATGAAAAACTGGCGAAAAAATCATCAAAAAATGACCTTAAAAACTCAGTTTTTGAGCCCAGCGCAGGCAGAGAGTCTCCCACTTGCGCTGAGGGTCAGGCTGCCTTAAGGCAGCTTGACCTTCAGCGCAGGTTTCGAAAGGGGAACCTGCGCTGATCCTAGGGCGCCCTGGCAAAACCCCAGGGGCTCAGAAATACTAGAAAACAGGCATGAAACAGGAAAAGGAAACCATGAAAAGAAAGAGCTAGGGTTTAGCTCCTACCTGGTCCAGACGGCGCCGAAAATCGTCCGCAGAATCTCCCGGAATCAGCTGGTGAAAATCAAGGGGAAGAGGCACCTCCAGAGCTCCAACAAACCAAATGCAAATGAAATGGTAAATGAGAGGTAAAAACACCTTTTAATGGCTTTTTACACAGTTTAAAGTGAAATATTAGGGTTATAATCTCATTTTCATGCAAATATTATTCATTTCTAACAAAGTTTGTTGCAGCAATTGAAAAAGCAGTACTATATTTGAAAAGAGAAAAGCTAGTAATGGTAAAAATCAAAATTTGACCATATAATCGAGCAGTTTTACCGCGGAATTTATGCTCGTTAAAAAATAGAAAAGCGAGATCAAAGCAGTTTTAGCACATAGTTCATGCTCGTTAAAAAATAAACATAAGATTGAGCAGTGTTTTGGCGCATTCAAGCTCTTTAAAAAATGAACCCAGTGCTGGTAAATAACCATTGTGATCGTAAATTTATTAGCCATAAAAAGCCTTGGTCGTGTTTGCACCCGCCACCTCCATTCCATTTGGCCAATCGTTCACCTCCATATGATTGTTTACCTATTTTGAGGAACAGCTGCGAAGAGTGATTTCACCTAGCCATCCTTGTGACACTGCCGTGATTGGAAAATTCCAACCTGTACCTGGAATCTGCTGCTATCCCTGTTTATCACTCGTTCCTCAAAAGACGAGTCTTCTTTGAGCTCTTTTCATCTGACTCGTAAAATATGAAAAGTTTGCCGAGTTTTGGCCTTCCAGCTCGTTAAAATGACCGGAAGAGCTATCCCTCCTCTAGATTTTAATCTTTTTGGACCTGAGGGATTATTGCACAAAAAGGTCGAGCGCTTGTTTTATTCGGCTCGTTTATCGAAAACTCATCCCTTCTGTATTGTTTTATACTTTTTCGGACTTAAGGGATTAGATGACGAAAAAGGAATTTTGGAGTTAACTTTCTGTACCTTTTCAGACTCTCTAAAAATGAAAAGGACCGAGTTTTCCTTGTCGTTAGACTCGTTAAAATGATTAAATAGCGACAAACTTGTCTTTAGACGAGAACGAGTTTCCCTATCGCTAGGCTCGTTAAAACATAGCGATGGGCTTGCCCGAAGGGCAGGTTATAGAACAAGCATATGTTATCCTCCTCAAGCTTGACAAAAATAAAGAGGTACTGGTCAGAAATGACTGGGGAAAAATTGGGAGAACCTCAAAGCTTTAATGGTAGCAAGTCGCTCTTGAACATGACACTTTGTCCTCCGTATCACATCGGGTTGGGTTGTTTCATTCACCGGTCTCATCACCATGGTCCTCGCCAAACCATCCACATTTGGGGTAATGCTACCGATCCATCACATCAGTGTCGTTATATGTTCAAGAGATGTTGTTCAGAAAGAGTCAACCGTGTCCCATCCACTGCCATACATTATCCTTCATCCACCCATGATCGCCACCCTGAATCATATTTCACAGATTGTTTTCACCTCCACTAAAATCATTAGCTCCGTTCCGTGTCACTGATGTGGGATTCATTAAGGCCCTCCTTTGACGGATCGCTTCTTGTCGACTTCAGCTCATTATCCAAGAAGTTGATCTAGGAACAACCCCCTCAGTACTTTGAAGCTTGCATGCCTCAATGGCAAGTTTCTCACTTCCGGCGACAGGTATACATCAATGACCTTCGACCAGAAGATTTTGCGTGGTGTTCGACGCCAAGTCCTTTATTCACACCACGTGAATTGTACTGCAGTACCTTGAGGGTCATTGTCATTATTGGTGATTCCTCTCGCGCTTGTTAACGGTTTACATTATTGACCGGTAATCAAGCGATGTCTTTCCATGTTCGACTTCAGCGCAATTCTCACATGGATCGACTTGTACTTAGAGTGAAGATCGAACGAGTTTGAAGACCCCGGATCTAGTTTCATCCATCCGGGCTGCGATATATATTCAGGAAATATAAAGACATTTGATATGTACATCATTGCAGCAGATGATCATCCTACTCAAAGGATGATAATTTCAGCAGAGAATTATCAGTCTACCATCAGACGATCGTCTGTTCTATGTACCAAAATGAATTTATAAAGCTGAGCATGGGAATGCCCGCCTCAGCTAGATCATGAAAGCAGAATGAAAAATAATGTATTGTATTGTATTTTATTACAGGGCACCTCTCAGCGATTGAATGAACTTCGGATCCTCCTGATAAAGCATTTCACCCGATAAACGACCTCATACTTTAGGGGGCAACTGTTATAGACATTTTTTTGCCTTACAGCATGAAGCATGAAATGTCGATAATCCGAGGGATCCAAAGTCCCTAAACATGTTGTTCCTACCCCTAGAGGAACAAGGTCAGCAAACCACAGCACTAAAAATCAGTTCTCCACCTGAAAACACTCAAAAACAAGTTAATTCTGGATCATGTCAACTGCTCCACTGAGCATCTGCGTTGAATGTCAACTGCTCCACTCTGTAACTGCGCTGAATGTCAACTCTAATGAAGGCTACCTGCGCTGGGCGAGATTGGCCAAGTGGCACAGTCATTCTGCAAGGTGTCAAATGCCCAGGAAGCTTCCAAAATGACACTTGGATCAGGGAATTCGCCTTGTGATGAGTAAGAGGATCTAGATCTCCAAGTGGAAGCAAGAAACTCCAAGTGGACTCAAGAACTGAAGTGGGAGAGGACACTAGTCAGCTTCATGCCAAACTCAAGCTGACTCATCCTTTCTCCAAATCTCCTATATATAGAGCTCTCTCATGAGGTCTAGGGAGGCTGGAATCTTGTGAATGTAAGGAAGTGCTGTTGGTTTGAGTATAGAACTATTGGGTGATTGCTTTGAAGGAGGTGAAGAGGAGATTTCTTTCTGCTGGGAGGTGTTGCTGGATTGGGCCTCTTATGGTTGTAACACTCTCAGAACTTTACTTCTTCCATTAATAAAGCATTTGAGGTTCTTCTATATGCATGTGTCTCTGTGGCGTATTGATGCTTGTATATTTGATTTATTCTAATCCTTGAATCAATTATGGATGTATGCTTCTTGTAGTTTCCTTTTCTTGTGCTTTTGCAGGATCTTTGTGTAGCTGGGCCAGTGAAAGAGCAAGGAGCTAGGAGCAAGCAGCAAAGAGGGAAGATTGGATCAATCATTAGCGGAAGATAACGGTTAGTGGATCTCTTTCTCCTCTCTCTTACATCTCATAAAGAAGTAATCTTGAATAGCTTTGCTTTGATTGTTGCTGAGGTACTATCACCCTTAGAGTGGGATAGGGTCATTCCGTATTGGATACTTTTCCCAACAACACATGGATTTGTCATCATGCATAAGGTGGTTGTCCATCTATATGGTTTCTAGAGGCAATGTAGGAAGATTATCCAAACTCTCAGGAACATACATGCTTCCATCGCCTATGTATAGGAATGGATAATGATGTACAAGCGAGCCCCGCTTCACTTATCGAAGATGATGAATCTATAGGAAGAGCTAGACAAATTGAAGCTCTAGATGTTGATCTAGAACTATGAGCAACTTGCCTCGTTCGTTAGTAGCATACAGGCTTCATATGCATGGTTGTATAATTGTTTGGATGTCATGGTGAGAACGCATAGGATCTCGTCAATTGGTTCTCTCACCGAAGCTAAGGAGAAGAACCAAGTCTAGCTAGAGATCGACATGTACATAGAGCAGCTAAAGCGAGAGGTCACCAATGATGACTTGGAGCTGAGAGCCGAAAACATGCAGAAATATATATATATATATATATATATATATATATATATATATATATATATATATATCTATATATATATATATATATATATATATATATATATCTATATATATATATATATATCTATATATATATATATATATCTATATCTATATATATATCTATATCTATATATATATATATATATATCTATATATATATATATATATATATATATCATTTTATTAGATAAAAAATTTGAATATGGAATTTATATATAAAAAGAGAGAAGTCTTATTTCGTTAATATTTTTGTTTTTAGGGAGATTTGTAATTCATTCATTTTTCAATATGGAGTTCACTTATAACATTTTAAATATATTCCTTTTATTTTATATAGTATATACATAGTTGACATTTAAATATTTATTTATGATTCATACTATACACATTAAAATGTCAATACATGCCCCAATCATATTAGAAGTAGAAAACATACATCCATAAGGCTCTCTCTATAAAAAAATAATAATTTTTGTTATTAATATTTAAAATGTTACATGTTAGCTCCATATTAAAAAAAGAATGAATTATGAATCTCCCTTTAAAAAAACTTATTAATGGAATAAGGATTCTCCCTCTTTATATATACGAAATCCATAACAACTTTTCAACTTATATATATATATATATATATATATATATATATATATATATATATATATATATATATATATATAACATTGAAATATTTTTAAAGTATAAAATGTTATATAAAATATGTATACTTCTTGCAACAATCTCTTTATTATTGTTTTTCCAGACTAGATTTTTTGCTTTCTTGTGAAAAATTCCATGTTCATATCTCCAACCTTTAACTAAATGCTCGAGGATTTTAAATGACAAATATCTTCTTCCTCTTTGAAAGATTTATGATATGCTATGAATTTTCCTCATTCTTCTTACAACGGATAACGTTTCACTAACACATTCTCCAACTTATCGTGTATAATTTCAATTATTTTTTTCATGCCCTTGTATATTTCCCTATTTTTTCGATTGCTAGTCTTGAGCCCATTGTTTTATTCAAGATTCAAGTGCTTCAAATATTTCTCCCATATAGTAACTAGGCTTCCCAATACCCACTTGCTCCAAAACTTCTTTATTAGATTGTTGAAGATTGGTGAGTTCTTTGAAATCAGATAATAGAAAAATGGTAGTGCCATGAATTCAATAATTTTTGGGATATCAAGAGCGATCACCCTATGATCCAAGTTAATCCAAGAGAGGATTTTTAAACTAACCAATATTTTTGGGGATAAAAACAAATATGAAATTAAAAAAATGTCTAACTAGGAAGAAATATTGCCTAGTCAAGTCAATTTATTGCTCTAAGTGAATTTTTTAGTGGAAGGCTTTATATATAACAAATTTAATTTATGGATAAGATATTCTAAATGTTCTTGGAATTGATTTTGAATGTGAGATCCCACTAATGTAAGGTTTGTATTGAATTTTCCACCTAACATGCACTTGATCAAAAAATTGTGTCCCCAAGGGCCACTAAATAATTTTAATAATCTTGTTTTTCTTTAGTAAATATTGACAATGGAGCATACATGATTTGAAGGAATATGTAGAAAAGAAGTGGCGAGTGAGTGAAATTTTAAACTAGATTCTATCAATTTGATTGAATATTGAGACCACATTGTGGATATCCTTCCTGAAGCTCCTCTTACACTAATGGAATGAATCCCACTACTATTCCAAATCTTGTGCTGATTTTGGAGGAGCTATTGGTCCCCCATTTTTTTCTGCTGGAGTAGCAAATCTAAGTGTCTTTCTTTCTTGATCAAATATATCACTTCTTCCATCTGTTTTCTAACCTCAATCCCTTGCAATTCTAGGAGATATCCCTCATTACTTACATGTTGTATGAGTAGCCCCTTGCTAAAGGGTTGAGTTGCCTCCTTGTCTAGTTTTTCTATATCCCATTTGTTTTGGATCTAATATTACATGTGTTCCCATTTCCTTGTGCTTCTCTACTTTTTCATGGCTTAACTCTCTATTGGCCTGCCAACCAACCTTCCATTGGAGCCTTCCTAACTTTTTTTCTTCTCTACCTCCAACTTCTCATTAGTTGAGCTTGGAAAGGAAGGACCCAATTTGGATCTCTTAGGGGAGAGGAATTTTTACATTTTTCGATAAACATTCCACTGTTTGTTGCCCTAGTATTGGATCATTTTATAATGGTGACATGGATTCACTATTTTTCTTGGGTTCATGTCATTATCCTGAATTTTGTACACATCGGTTTCGGGAATTTCACCTTGTTCAAGCACTGAATTGAGAGCCTCAAAGCTATTATTTTTCTCATTTTTCCATTTACTATATCCTTCCCCTCTTACTTGCTGAAATATGTAACTATGTTCAATATTCATAAATATGAAATGTACTCTTGATTCTTTTATATTGTAAAAATAAAGAAAAATATTATTATTATTATTATTATTATTGTAGCATGGGTTTCATGCTCAAGGTCAAATTAATTTTAGGTCAAGCACCCATTTAGTGCTTCTAGGAATTTGTCATGAAGTCAAGAAGTCAAAGAGTCATTGTAATATGCAAAAGACCCCATTAAGCATATTGTATCATGTCAAGAGAATTATTGTAAGTAAAAAAGTGTCATAAGACTCCCTTCAAGATCAATTCAGCCTTCAAGAGATGTCAAGTCAGCCTATTGAGAACATCCAACAAGGCTCTATATAAGAAAAACTTGACCTCATTTGAGAAGGATCCAATCAATTTTTATTACAAGGAACAAGAGACTAATAACTAGCGAAGAAGAGAAGAACTCAAGGATGAACAATAAAAGCATATTGGAGATTTTTTTTGGGTTGCATCATCTCACATGTTCTAAGATTAGGGCATCATTATTACAGCTGAGCCAAATAGTAGACTCCTCAAAAGAAACCGATGTTTGGAAGAAAAGAGATCAGCAAAAGAGTTCGAGTACCTTATAATATAAGAGCAATCCTAGTGGAAGGAGAAAAAGACTTAACTTTTCCCTAAAAACAATCACACATGCTATGTTGCAATAACTATAGAGGGAGGAAAATTATAGGTCTACGACACCAAAAAGTTGCAAAATTGGAGCCGAAATTTGTTGCAGAGGAAGAAGTGTTTGACTTGGGTTGACTTTGTGAAGGTCAAGTTCATCAAGGAGAGGTTGACTTGGCCTTGAAGGGATCTTTTTCTTGGGTCTTAGGTCTTGCAATTTGTCATTTGAAGATTCTATAAAAGAGGAATTCTTGTGGGTTTTCCTCTCAAGAGGAGAGGTTTTGTCCCTAGCTAGTAGCCTACATTTTGTGTCCTCTTGTCTCTTTGATATTCATAGTTTGGTAGTTTTTTGATGAAATGAACACAATAATAATCAAGTGAAATAATACTTTAATTGAAAATACATCAAGTTAAGTAAAATAACATCACAAGTAGTTATCAAAAGTACAAGAACTCACCCTAATCTAGCTTCCCTTGATTTCTCAACATGGAATCATAGCTAAGGTGACTACAACAAGGAAAGGTAGGTTGAATATCATCCAATTGAAGAAGGATACATAAGGGAAAAGCAGAAGGAGATCATCAAGGAAAACTAAGAAGCATCAAGGAGGACTATCCATCACATCAAAAGGATCACATCATCACAAGTCTTGGAAGAAGTAGAAGAAGACCTCAAAGACCATACCTCCATTCATAGGGATCTACACTTGAACAATTCTTGGGAATATTACACATTCTACAAACATCAACCAAAGGAAGGAAGAAAGAGAAATTCATCATCAAAGTGATCTCCCTTGCATTGAAGAAAGGATCACATCTCAAACATCCTTGAAGAAGATCATCAAGCTATCATCATCAAGGAGGTGTCTTCAATTTTCAATGAAGTAGTGGAATTCAACATCATCAAGAAAGCATCTAGTTCAAGATATCATCATCAAGGGAGCGTCTTTAATTGATAGGTAAGTATTATATAGTTTATATCTCAATCTACAATGACTTATTTTTGCAAGGAGACATGATGTCAAAATGAGGAGCCATCCTGGCCGCTGATTGTACCATGATCTCCACCAAAGAGTAGTTAGCTTCTATTCGAAACAAGTCCCTAGTTAAGAGGGATATTGGGTTTATTCCTTTTATACGGATGAGTAGATCCTCCCTAGTTGAGAGAAAGAGATAGTATCATCATTCTTGTCTTCATGTCATGAAGAAGGAATGGAGGATTGGGTAAGCATATGAATTCTGACACTCTTTGACAATGAGGTATGGCATCCAATAGGTAAGAGTAGTTGAAGAGAAAATGCCATGAGGATGTGTAAATCCAATATGGGAATGGTCCTAGAAGGACATACCGTGTGAGCATCTAGATGGGGTATGTGCCTTAAGATACAATGATGACAGTGTTTATAAATCATTTGTCTTCCCAACATTGTGTTCTAATATTGTGGAGAGATATATTTATTAATCAAGGACTTGCTATGTGACAATGCACATTGATATGATGAGAAGAGGTGATATAAGATGAGAACATAGCTTATGAGAGGACTTACCAATATGACTCTTCTTATCATAATTATTTAGTATGGGAATGTCCAAATACCTTGTATGTATTATGAATACCTCCGTAGTTAAGAGGGAGTGTTGAAATAGGTAACTAGGTTTGGTATTTATAAATATGAAATGTACTCTTGATTCTTGTACATTGTAATAAGAAAGAAAAATCTATATATTATTATGAATATTCTAGAAATCCCTACCATCCATCTAACAATTATTAATAGTTAAAATAAAATTATAGTCCAAAATTCAATATAACTAAAAGGAAAAACAATATATATATATATATATATATATATATATATATATATATATATATAGATATATAGATATATCTATCTATATCTATATATATATATATATATATATATATATATATATATATATATATATATATAGATATAGATATAGATATATATATATATATATATATATATGTATATATATGTATATATATATATATGTATATATATATATATATATATATATATATATATATATATATATATATATATATATATATATATATATATCATTTTATTAGTTAAAAAAATTGAATATGGATTTTATGTATAAAAAGAGAGCATTCTTATTCCATTAATATGTTTCTTTTTAGGGAGATCTGTAATTCCTTCATTTTCCAATATCAAGTTCACATATAACATTTTAAATATATTCCTTTTATTTTATATAGTATATACATAGTTGACATTTAAATATTTATTTATGATTCATATTATACACATTAAAATGTCAATACATGCCCAATCATATTAGAAGTAGAAAACATACGTCCATTAGGCTCTCCCTATAAAAAATAATATTTCTTGTTATTAATATTTAAAATGTTACATGTTAGCTCCAAATTAGAAAATTAATGAATTATGAATCTCTCTTTAAACTAAACTTATTAATGGAATAATAATTCTCTCTCTTTATATATACAAAATCCATACCAAACTTTTTTAACTTATATATATATATAGTTGACATTGAAATATGTTTAGCTTATAAAATGTTATCTAGAATTTGTATACTTCTTGCAACAATCTCTTTATTATTATTTTTCTAGACTCAATTTTTCGCTTTCTTGTGAAAAAAATCAATGTTCATATCTCCAACATTTACCTAAATGCCTAAGTATTTTAAATGATAACCATTTTCTTCCTCTTTGATAGATTTATGATATGCTGTGAATTTCTCTCTTTCTTATTACAACGTATAATGTTTCACTAACACATTCTCCATCTTATCTTGTATAATTACCATTATTTTTTTTATGTGCTTATATATTTCCCTATTTTTTCGATTTCTAGTCTCAAGCCCATTGTTTTATTCCAAATTAAAGTGCCTCAAATATTTCTCCCATATCATAACCAGGCTTCCCAATACCCACTTGCTACAAACCTTCTTTACTAAACTGTTGAAGTTTGGTGAGTTTTCTGTATTTTAAAAGATAAACATTTTCTTCCTCTTTGATAGATTTATGATATGCTGTGAATTTTTCTCTTTCTTATTACAACGTATAATGTTTCACTAACACATTCTCTATCTTATCTTTTATAATTACCATTATTTTTTTTTATGTGCTTATATATTTCCCTATTTTTTCGATTTCTAGTCTCAAGCCCATTGTTTTATTCCAAATTAAAGTGCCTCAAATATTTCTCCCATATCATAACCAGGCTTCCCAATACCCACTTGCTACAAACCTTCTTTACTAAACTGTTGAACTTTGGTGAGTTTTCTGAAATCGAATAATAGAAAAATGGAAGTGGCATGAATTCAATGTTTTTTGGGATGCCAAGAGTGATTTCCATTTGATTCAAATTAATCCAAGGGAGTATTTTGGAACTAACCAATATTTTTTGGGATACGAACAAATCTAAAATTAAAAATAAGTCTAACGAGGAAGCAATATGGCCTATTCAAGTCCACTTATTGCTCCATGTGAATATTTTAGTGGAAGGATTTATATGTAAATAATTTAATTTATGGACAAGGTATTCTAAATGTTCTTGGAACCAATTTTGAATGCGAGATCCCATTGATGTAGGATTTGTATTGAATTTTCCACTTAACAGGCACTCTGATCAAAAAAGTTTGTCCCCAAGGGCCACTAAATAATTCCAATAATCGTTTTTTCCTTTGAATTGAATATGCATGTAAATATTGACAATGGAGCATCCCTGATTTGAAGGAATATGTAGAAAACAAGTGGCCAACGAGTGAGATGTTGAACTAGATTCTATCAATTTGATTGAAGATTGAGACCACATGGTGGATATCCTTCCTGAAGCTCCTCTTACAATAATGGAATGAATCCCACTACTATTCCAAATCTTGTGCTAATTTTGGACGACCTCTTGGTCCCCCATTTTTGTCCGTCAAAGTAGTAGAACTAAGTGTCTTTATTTCTTGATCAAATATTTCACTTCCTCCAACTGTTTTTATGACCTCAATCCCTTGCAATTCTAGGAGATAACCCTCATTACTTACATGATGTATCAGTAGCCCCTTTCTAAAGAGTTGAGTTGCCTCCTTTTCTACTTTTTCTATATCCCTTTTGTTTAGGATCTAATATTACTCGTGTTCCCATTTCCTTATCCTTCTCTACTTTTTCTGTGCCTTGTTCATGTCGTTATCCTAGATCTTGTACAGATCGGTTTCAAGAATTTCACCTTCCTCAATCACTGAATTGAGAGCTTCGAAGCTATTATTTTTCTCATTTTTCCCTTTACTATATCCTTTTCCTCTTTTGCTTGTTGAAATAGGTAACTAGGTTCAATATTCATAAATATGAAATGTACTCTTCATTCTTGTATATTGTAAAAATAAAGAAAATTTATTATTATTGTTTTTGTAGCATGGGTTTCATGCTCAAGGTCAAATTAATTTTAGGTCAAGCACCCTTTGAGTGCTTCTAGGAATTTTTCATGAAATCAAGAAGTCAAAGAGTCATTGTAATATGTAAAAGACCCCATTGGACATATTTTATCATGTCAAGAGATTTATTGCATGTCAAAAGTTGTCATAAGACTCCCTTCAAGATTAAGTCGGCATTCAAGAGATGTCAAGTCGGTCTATTGGGGGCATCCAAGAAGCCTCTATATAAGAGAACCACGACCTCATTTGAGAAGGATCTAATCAAATTTTATTACAATGAAAAAAAACCTAATAACTTGTGAAGAAGAGAATATATCAAGGAAGAATAATTGAATCATTTTGGAGATTATTCTTGGGTTGCATCATCTCACACATGCAGAGATTAGGGCATCATTATTGTAGCTGAGCCAAATTGGAGATTCCTCAAAAGAAGTCGAAGTTTGGAAGAAAAGAGATCAAGGAAAGAGGTAGAGTACTTTAGAAGATAAGAGAAAGCCTAGTGAAGAAGAAAAAGAGTCAACTTTGCCCTAAAAATAGTCACACGTACAAAGTTGCAGTAACTACAGGGGGACAAAAATTTCAGGTCTAGCAAGCCAAAAATTTGAAAAATTGGAGCCAAAATTTGTTATAGAGGAAGAAGTGTTTGAATTGGGTTGACTTTTGGAAGGAAAACTTCATCAAGGAGAGGTTGAATTTGTCTCGGAGGTATCTTTATCTTGGGTCTTATGTCTTGGAATTCATCATTTGAATATTCTATAACATGAGAAGAATTCTTGTGGGTTTTCCTCTTAATAGGAGAGGTTTCGGCCCTAGCTAGCAGCCTACATTTTGTGTCCTCTTGTTTGATATTCATAGTTTTGTAGTTGTTTGATGATAAGAACACAATAATAATCAAGTGAAAGAATAATTTAATTGCAAATACATTAAGTTAAGTAAAATAACAGGACAACTAGTTATAAAAAGTAAGAGAAATCACCCTAATTTATCTTCCCTTGATTTCTCAACATGGAATCAAAGCTAAGGTGACTACAAGAAGGAAAGGCTGCTTGAAGATCATCTAATTGAAGAAGGATACATAAGGGATGAGAACAAGGAGATCATCAAGGAAAACTAAGAAGCATCAAGGACGAATATCCAACATCACAAGGATCACATCATCACAACTCTTGGAAGAAGAATAAGACCTCAAAGATCCTACCTCCATTCAAAGCACTCTACACTTGATGCGTTCTTGGGAATATGACACATTCTACAATCATCAAGCAAAGGAAGCAAGAAATATCACTTCATCATCAAAGTGATCTCCCTCACATTGAAGAAAGGATCACATATCAAACATCCTTGAATAAGATCATCAAACCATCATCATCAAGGAGGAACCTTCAATTTTCAAAGAAGTAGTGGAATTCAACATCGTCAAGAAGGCATCTATTTGAAAATATCACCATCAAAGGATCATATTCAATTGACATGTAAGTATTCTATATTTTATGTCTCATTGAATTACCTTGCATGGAAGAAGAGAATAGGTTTGATCCTCATACAAATTGAAGTTAGTGAATATGTCATGGAATCAATCACTAAACCTCCTCAAGGGAAATCTCAAGCACTATAAAAGTAAATTAAAGGAGAGATAAGGGCTCAAAGAATCCTTATAGATTCAATCAAGGATTGTATCATCCTTTATGTAGTAGAGTTGAAGACAACAAAATAGATATATGAAAAGATGGTAGAATTTTTCTCCATAACCACTGTAGAAGAAAATATATCATTAAGAACCAAACTATACAAGATGAAGGTTTCAAAGGGAGAACGGGTAGTCTCATAAATTATTAGGGTATCTCAAATAATATATCAACTACAAGAGCTGGAAGAACTAATGTTTAATCATGAAAAGACCACAATTGTGCTCAATGCACTATCTGATGAATGAGGCAAATTTGTATCAATTATTTATGGAAAAAATGAAACTACCCCACTCAATGATCTATGGTATTTATGAAAAAATGAAGAAACTATATTAAAGGTGAAGAATAATGTTGAATCAAATGAACAAACACAAGCATATGCAGCAATGGAAAGGAGAAAATGGAAATTTGGAACATTCAAACCTCGGAAAAAAAGTTTTAAAAGATAATCGATATGTTTAAAATTCAAGAGGAATTTTCCTAAAATCAAGAAGGAAAACAATAAGAGATAGGAAAGAAATGAATCCCATGTCGCCAAAGAAGTAGAAGAACCTAAAAAGGAGAATTCAAAGAAGGAAGAAGTGATAGAACTCCACTATTAGAAGGTCTCTCACACACTTAATCTATTTTCAAGTGCAATGAAGTTAGAAAGTAAAAATAGAAAGAATCACAAGTATGATAAAATGAATTGTAGATGTGATTGAGATGGCATCATAAGCAGCCATCGTGATAGAAAGGAAGGAACTCATGACATCTTCATTGAAAGCATAGGAGAATAATTGAAGTAACTATTTGAATGATTGAAGAAATTCATCTAGCAAGATAGGAAGAGAAAGAGATCATTATACATCATCATAATTAGATAAAAACATTTGCAAAATAAGGATCATCAAGATCCTCCATTGGAATAATTGTTAGAAGCTTCATCTCTACATAGAAGAAGCAAGTGTCTCGCAGACAAGGAAAATTTTAAGGATGGAATTTTATCTTAAAGTTTAGAAACCTTGGCGAATATTACAAATCCCTAATATGCAAAATATTAAATGTTTAAGGATATTTTTGTAGAAATATTTATATTTCTAATTATTTTATATTATTCTATATAAAAAATTACGATTTTTAAGGTAAAATAATTCGATAATCTAAAATTTGGACGAATAATTTTTAGAAAACATGGAAACTAGTGAATTTGTTTTTGGAAAACACATGCAAAATTACCCCACCCATGAATATTAGCCCCCAAAATTTTCCCTGCTCACATATAGTCTACCTTCCATCTTTTGTGGGATCCACAGTTTAAAAGGATGATGGTATGATGACAAAGATGTGCAACATGTCAAGTTGGATGAAGTATTTTCATATTCAAGCAAGGAAAGGAAGTTGCTAGAAGGAAGTTTAGATAACCGAATGAAGGAAAATGTATGGATATATTTGATAAGCAAAGTCATGTCATCATATAGTTGCAGATAGAATGGTTGGATGCTCTATCTCATGAGCATGCTTGAAAATGAAGGGACTCTTCCTTACGAATAATACATGAAGGTATGAATACAATGTACCTTGAACTATTCTACATATTGGAAAGATGAAATCAACATAATATGACCTCATAGAGAATATGAGGTGGCTGGAAACTAAGGTTCCTATGATGAAGGAACTATGTATAGAAGATCCTGAGGAAGCAATATTTGAAGAAGATGAAAGAAGAGTTTATGAAATATTCATATATAGTCACGTAAGATAAGCTAATAGATCAACATTTGATAACAAGAAATATTAGCTATGATATCTCGATGGAGAATGTATGAATACCCTGATATGTATGCTAGAAAAGGTGAACCTTGGTAATGTATGTCTTGGACATGGATTCATACAATATAAGAAAGGATGTTGATGTTGCAAGAAGTTGTTGTCATGAAGAAAGGGCATCATAAGGAAGTAATGTTGTTGTATTCAGGATTCAAGTGCTTCAAATATTTCTCCCATATCGTAACTAGGTTGACGAATACCCACTTGCTCCAAAACTTCTTTATTAGATTGTTGAAGTTTGGTGAGTTTTTTGAAATCGGATAATAACAAAACGGTAGTCTCATGAATTCAATACTTTTTGGGATATCAAGATCTATCACCATACGATCCAAGTTAATCCAAGGGAGAATTTTGGAACTAACCAATATATTTTTTGGGGGGATAAAAACGAATCTGAAATCAAAAATATGTCTAACCAGGAAGCAATATGGCCTAGTCAAGTCCACTTATTGCTCCAACTGAATTTTTTAGTGTAAGGATTTATATATAACAAATTTAATTTATGGATAAGATATTCTAAATGTTCTTGGAATTGATTTTGAATGTGAGATCTCACTGATGTAGGGTTTGTATTGAATTTTCCACCTAACATGTACTGTGATCAAAAAATTGTGTCCCCAAGGATCACTAAAGAATTTTAATAATCATGTTTTTCTTTGAATTGAATAGGCATGTAAATATTGACAATGGAGCATACCTGATTTGAAGGAATATGTATAAAACAAGTGGCCAATGAGTGAAATGTTGAAATAGATTCTATCAATTTGATTGAATATTGAGACCACATGGTGGATATCCTTTGTGAAGCTCCTCTTTGATCCAGATTTAAACAAGAAGGAAACAAATTACAGATATAACCATAAATACAAAGATGCAGTAGAAATAACACTTCATTTCATTAATATCAAATACTAAAATATGCTTACAAACAGAATGGAAATAAGACTAGATCAGGCGATGGTAGCTTATCTCTAAGAAGAGATGTGGCAGCTACATGCCTCTGAACTGCATTACAATGAGGATCAAGGGCATTTTTATTATTGAACAATAAGAGCAAACCTTAAACAACCAAAACCCTAACCCGAGGAGATGTAACACCAAGAGTTTATGGGCCCCATTGGGGTGAGTTGGATAGCCAACTTCTCGGGGTCGCGACTTGGTCATATTATCTTTGTTTGATGTGCATGATAACCCGTTGGAAATATCTCTCTGAGGACTACAATTGAAAAGACAATTTTAGATGGAAAATCGTTCAGTAGATTACCAAAAAAAAATTCATTTAGGGCCTCAAAATGACTTTGGAAGTTTAGGACCCAAAAAACTCCTAAAAATAGTAAATTGTGCTACAATTAAGGAAACTGAAAAACTGAAAGAAAAAATGGTGGGGGTCCAAGTGGAATTGGCGGGTGCCACCAATATCAACCTGGATCACTCTTACACTAATGCAATGAATCCCACTACTATTCCAAATCTTGTGCTAATTTTGGAAGAAAAGAGATCGAGGAAAGAGGTCGAGTACCTTAGAGGATAGAGAAAGCCTAGTGGAAGAAGAAAAAACTTAACATTTCCCTAAAAATAGTCACACGCGCAAAGTTGCAGTGACTACAAAGGGACAAAAATTGCAGGTCTAAGAGGCCACAAAGTTGCAAAATTGGAGCCGGAATTTGTTGCAAAGGAAGACGTTTTTATGTTGGGTTGACTTTGCGAAGGGAAAGTTCATCAAGGATAGGCTGACTTGTCCTTGAAGGGATATTTGTCTTGGGTCTTAGGCCTTGGAATTCATCATTTGAAGATTCTATAAGAAGAGAAGAATTCTTGCGTGTTTTCCTCTCAAGAGAAGAGGTTTTTTCCCTAGCTACCAGCCTACATTTTGTTGCCTCTTGTCTCATTGATCTTCATAGTTTAGTAGTTTTTTGATGATAAGAACACAATAATAATCAAGCGAAATAATAATTTAATGGCAAATACATCAAGGTAAGTAAAATAACATCACAAGCGTTATCAAAAGTAAGAGAAATCACCCTAATATAGCTTCCCTTGATTTATCAACATGGAATCAGAACTAAGCTGACTAAAACAAGGAAAGGCATCTTGAATATCATCCAATTGAGGAAAGATACATAAGGGACAAGCAGAAGGAGATCATCAAGGAAAACTAAGAAGCATCAAGGAGGAATATCCATCACATCACAAGGATCACATCATCACAACTCTTGGAAGAAGAATAAGACCTCAAAGACCCTACCTCCATTCAAAGGGATCTACACTTGAAGCATTCTTTGGAATATTACACATTCTACAATCATCAACAAAAAGGAAGCAAGAAAGAGCACTTAATCCTCAAAGTGATCTCCCTCACATTGAAGAAATGATCACATCTCAAACATAATTGAAGAAGATCATCAAGCCATCGTCATCAAGGAGGCATCTTCAATTTTCAAAGAAGTAGTGGAATTCAACATCATCAAGAAGGAATCTAGTTGAAGATATCATCATCAAAGGAGCATCTTCAATTGACAATTCAGTATTCTATATTTTATGTCTCAATATACAATGAATTATTTTTGAAAGGAGAACAACAAACTTTTTGGGTTATCGAAATACCTTGCGTGGAAGAAGAGAATAGATTTGATCCTCATAGAAAATGAAGTTAGTGAATATGTCATGGGATCAATCACTAAGCCTCCTAAATGGAAATCTCAAGAACTATAAAGTACATTAAAGGAGAGATAAGGGATCAAAGAATACTTATAGAGTCAATCAATGATTGTACCATCCCTTATGTAGCAAAGTTGAAGACAACAAAAGAGATCTATGAAAAGTTGGTAGAATTGTTCTTCGTAGCCACTACAGGAGAAATTATATCATTAAGAACATAACTATACAAGATGAAGGTACCAAAGGAAGAAGGGTTAGTCTCATGACTTATGAGGGTATCTCAAATAAGAGATCAACTACAAGAGCGTGGAGAAATAATGTTTAATCATGAAATGACCACCATTATGCTCAATGCACTACCTGATGAATGAGACAACTTTGTATCAATTATTTATGGAAAAAAGGAAACTACCCCATTCAATGATCGATGGTCATTATGAAAAAATGAAGAAACTATATCTATTAAAGGTGAATAACAATGTTGGATCAAATGAACAAACACAAACATATGCAACAATGGCAAGGAGAAAATGGAAATTTGGAAAGTTCAAACCTCAAAAAAAAGTTTCAAAAGATAATCAATATGTATAAAATTCAAGAGGAATTTTCCTAAACTCGAGAAGGAAAACAATAAGAGAAAGGAAAGAAAAGAAGCCCATGTCACCCAAGAAGTAGAATAACCTAAAAAGAAGAATCCAAAGAAGGAAGAAGTGATAGAACTCCACTATTAGAAGGTATCTCACAGGCTTAATCTATTTTCAAGTGCAATGAAGTTAGTAAGTAAAAATAGAAATAATCACAAGTATGAAAGGATGCATTGTAGAAGTGAATGAGATGGCATCGTAAGCAATCATCATGATAGAAAGGAAGAAGCTCATGACATCTTCATTGAAAGCATAGGAGAATAACCGAAGTAACTATTTCAATGATTGAAGAAATTTATCTAGGAATATAGGAAGAGAAAGAGATCATTATCCATCATAATCATTAGAGAAAAACATTTGTAGAGTAAGGATCATCAAGATCCTCCATTAGAATAATTTTTAGAAGGTTCATCTCTACTTAGATGAAGAAAGTGTCTCGTAGATAGTCTACCTACCACCTTGTGTGGGATCCATAGTTTAAAAGGATGATGGCATGATGAAAAAGATGTGAAGCATGTCAAGTTGGTTGAAGTATTTTCATCTTCAAGCAAGGAAAGGAAGTTTATCGAAGGAATTTTATATGACCAAAAGAAGGAAAAGGTATAGATATATTTGATAAATAAATTCATGTCATCGTATAGTTGTGGATAGAATGGTTCGATGCTTTATCTCATGAGCATGCTTGAAGAATAAGGGACTCTTCCTTATGAATGATACATGAAGGTATGAATACAATGTACCTTGAACTCTTCTACAAATTGATAAGATGAAATCAACATAATATGACCTCATGGAGAATATGAGGTGGATGGAAACTAAGGTTTCTATATGAAGAAACTATGTATAGAAGATCCAGAGGAAGCAATATGTGCATAAGATGAAAGAAGAGTTTATGAAAGATTCATATATAGTCACGTACAGTAAGATAATAGATCAACATTTGATAACAAGATGGATTAGCTATTGTTGACGGTGCTGGACCCGCCAAAATTCAAGGGATCACCCCGGTATGAAGTCCCAATGAGACCTCACATCATTTGGTGTGGGAGTCCCATCCAGTATGATGACCCAGTTGCCATTGTCTTAAGGATTTACCTCAACTCTTGCTTGTTAGCATAGGAGAGTGATTCTCTTTGTCTTTAAAAAGTGAGGTTCGCATGCCTGGTGAGTGTAAGTGTATTTGTATCAATGGTTCTTTCACTTTGAGGGGAAAAGGTGAAGCTGAGTTCCAGGTTGAAAGGGATCAGTCCCAACTTGGCTAGGAACACACAACACAAAGGACATACACAGCTTCCAGCAGAGCAGTCCACTCAAATGTGGCAGTCACAACATACAAGGTAAGATAACACGTACAACACTCACAGATCATTCTGAGACAAGTGCAATGGTTGTTACAGCAAGGTTCATGTGAAAGGCCTATCTGATGTCCGGCAGAGCAGTCGACATGGACAGGAAAACATTAACAACATATACAACACATTTCCATTAATACATTATGCATTACAACAAATGAATCATCTCAAATTTAGAACACATGGTTAAAAGCAACATGAATTACAAGTGTTAAAGATCGGTCTTACAACAAATACAATACATGTGTGAAAACGTGCTAGCCTATTGACAGGCTTTTGAATTAAACGAAAGTTCCAAGACACATCGTTACACCATACATCACTAACCCCTTCAGCGGGGCGTTGGAGCCACTACTTACTCCTCAAATAAAATATTACAGACTCTCATTGGTATGTGGGAGGAGCTGAGGTGAAAACATCCTCTCATGTACAAATGAGGGGGGTATTTATAGCCAAGGGTGAAACCGACCATTGCGGTTGTTCGACTACCCTCATGACCATTCAACTTCCATGACTTTCTAACTTACATGACTCTATGTTCAACAAGTGGGTCTCTTGGACTTCCACATTACATCACATTGTTTGACATCAAGCCCATAGTGGAGATATGAGTGACATGACTCATGACTTGACTCGACATAACTTGACATGACAATGCTGGTACATTTGTGTTGTTGATGGAGTGCATGTCGAGATAGAGTGTTGTTGATTGATGGATGTCTTCATGGTGTACCATAACTTCACCTCCACATGGCGAAGTGCGTGAAGTCTTCGATGGTCCTTGGTTCACTTGATGAAGCTTTAGAATGTTGTTCCTTGATTTCATGTTGGAAGGCTTGACAGGCTCACTTGTTTGCGAAGGTGCATGTTTGTTGTATTCATCTGCTTCGCATGCTTCACTCGTTCGTCCGTTGGTGAACATGTTCATCTGCATGTACTTCCTTCGTTCATCATGTTCGTCATCTTGACATGTTTGTGGGTGTACCTATACCTGCAATCACTCATGACGTGATGACATCAAATCCAAAACCTCATAGTCTACCATGACACATGATCATTCGAATGCAGGTGATTGAGAGAGGCAATAGGGATGTGATGTAGGATGATGGATCCAGGAAACTACTGATGAAAACTGCATAAGAGTCACTGAGAGATGGAGACAGATGATCTAAGTCGACAATTACTAACTGCAAGGTCTAGCTCGACTGGGAGGAAAAACTACAAAAATTTTGGGAGGAACATTCTGGGCTACTGGAAGGCAAGGCAAGCATTCTCTACACATTTTCCGAAATGAACAGTCACTAGGGGCTAGACAGCCAAAATTGTGCAATTTTCTAGAGGAATGGGTCGGGTTGCATGAGGGGTCAGTGGGCAGGGATTGCGCAATTTTTCTGGGGAACTGCCCGGGAGATTGGCTGCCAAATCTGCGCAATTCCCAGAGGGAACTGCCAATTAGCCACTGGGGTCACTGGCAGCCAAATCTGCACAATTCCCAGAGGGAACTACCAGTTGGCTGCTGGGGTTACTGGAAGCCAGATCTGCGCAATTCCCATAGGGAACTACTAGTTGGCTGTTGGGGTCACTGGCAGCCAAACTTGTGCAAATCTTTGAGGGAACTGCGAGTTGGCTGCTCAGTCACTGGCAACAGAAATTGCACAATTCCTGGAGGGAACTTCAAGTTGGTTGCTCAGTCACTGGCAGTAGAAACTGCACAATTCCTGGAGGGAATAGGAAGTCTGCTACTGGGAGCTGCTATTTAGGAAAATTGCATTAACGCCGGGAGGTCGGCCTGCTGATTATCTTTGTGCAATTTCTGAGATGAGCTAACTGATGGGTAGCGAGAGGCCCGCTCATGAGCACTACGCAATTTCTGAGATGAACAATTGGTTGATTGTCTGGGTGGCCAACATGAGTGCTAATTGAATTTCTTGCGAGCAGCATAGCTTGAAAGAACTAGCTTGGTGCTTTTGCGATGTTATGGTTGACAATTGATCGAGTCGAAATCAAGGTGATGGTCTGATTTTCAGTGAGGAGTCTGGTCATCAGAACTTTAGCAAAAATGACTAAGTGTGTGAATATTTGAAAGATGCATATGTGATCATATGGACACACACTCGCATGACTTAATGACGAAACAACCAAACTATCTTGACACAAATGTTCAATATGACTAACCAATGATGCAAGCAAAAAGTGTGACACTCGTGATTGATCGTTCATGATCGAGATGATGCTTACGCGACAGTGAATATGACTTCGTGTGTGAGTGTGACAAATGCCTTCATGACAAACACAACAAACACATATGAAGCAAAGACTTCGAGCATAACTAGAAAACGGTTGCAAGCATGACTTAGACATCAACATGCAGAGACTTGAGTGAAATAAAAAAGCAAGGCAAATGTAAAGACTCACACGAGCTCACGGAGTGAACCCGAGTGTTCGCAGTCATCAAGTGAAACTCTCTAAGGGAGGCTCTAAAATTCATGCAGGCTAAAATTTTGGAGGGTGGTTGTAGCTACTACAACACTTGATGACACACTGGTAGAACTCCAACTTCTCTATTTTGGTTCATTGCTAGCATAGGGCCTTTCTCTTTCAAGAAGTATTGAATCATTGTGCAGGTTACTTTAGTTTCCCCACTTACCCCATGTGATCCAAAATGGATCTTGGATAGACTTCTAAGTCTAAAGTGTTCCTCACAGAGGAAAATGAAAGTCCAAGGATGCTCTTGGAAATAGTCCCATTGCGTAGATCTTTTCATTTTGAACCTACTGCAATTTGAATGGGCTAAAATGGGCTTTGGATGATAAAGTTATCGCAAAAGGAAGATTGCCTTTATCCTTTGAAAAAGGAGGCATTTCTCCTAAAAATGGGATAAGGCCTTATAAGGGAAAATCACATTTCAAAAGTTTCAAAGGGGGGACTTAAGGCTAGGGCGGAAGGACCCCCAACCAGTGATCTCTGACTCATCGCATCGGATGCAGGCATGTATGCGATATCGGGACCCCAGACTTGGAGATTGCAATAATGCAATTATACGATTGCGATAATTGGTGATCAGAGCAATTGGCTGATCAGCGATCAGAAAAGCAGGGATATGGACCCTGTCGATGTGATACGTAATATCAGCGATCAGCAGATCGGCAGATTAGTAGTCGGCACGACCAAAGGAAGGAACCCCCAAGGCTGTTGCAATTGTGATATGCCGATAGCGATACGCCGATATTGGCGATCGGTGATTGGGTGATCAGTGATCCCCGATACAAAGGGTCATTGGGTACGCGACTTGCGATAAACCGATAAGGACCGACCCGATGGGAATTATAAGCCCGATTGCATAAAATTTGAAATCCGGGTTTTTTGGATTTTTTGTGTATTATCCGTGTATTGGGTTTTTAAGCCCTACGCCATGTGATAGCTATTTGTGATATAATGGCAGACCCAATGGGTTTATAGGGGTGATTTCATAGAATTTGAAGTCTAGATTTCACTCCCGATAGTGTATTTCCAGTAAAACTCTGTGTATTGGAATTTTGTTCCATTTTAGGGTTTTCGCCTAAAGGAAGGCCCCGATTCCTTTGCAACAGCCCCTAATCATTGTGCCACAGTGCAAGTGGCCTTTTTGTAAACAATGATGCATTTGTAACACGCAGATCCATAGAGCCAGAAGCCAAAGGGCCAGCTGAAGAGACAGAGGAATGATTATACGCAGAGAAATGGAGAGGAAGCCGCAGAGCCAGAAGAATGCCTCAAAGAAGCGAGAGAACATGATTGAGGAGTAGCATAGGTAGCTGAGGGAGTTTTTAGAGTTGCTTGGAGGTCGAGCGAAAAACCAGAGAGCTGAAATTTGCGGAGACAGTTTCTTGGAGGTCGAGTGAACTGTTGATAGCTCACAGAGACAGAGCCCAGAGCTGGGAGCCAAGACCCAGAGCCAAGATCCAGAGCCAGAGCTAGAGCCAGAGCCAGAGCCAGAAGCTAGAGCCAAGAGCCAGAGCCAGAGCCAGAGCCATAGCTGAGAGCCAGAGCCAGAGCTGAGAGCCAGAGCCAGAGCCAGAGCCAGAAAGCCAGAGAGCTTCAGAGCCAGGGATAAGATGGTGTTCTAAGCCCATTGTGTTCTATGTAAACCAGTGCAGTTGAGCATGGAGCTTGTAAAAGGACTTATTTCATAATCCCAGAGAGCCTAGTCGAGTTGACTAGAGCTCAAGGAGACGTAGCCCAAGAGTTTTGGGTGAACTCCATATTATATCATTGTTCTGTGTGTTTGTTTTATTGTTGCATTATTTATTGTCACATGTATTTACATATCAGCATAAACAACTAAATTTAAAGCGTTGAACAGTTAAAAACAAACACCAGCATACACCTATTTTCAAGCATTATTAATTCTGCAATTGGTTAATCATAATATCTTGGGAATATTTAAGCTTTGGAAGTGGGAGGGGTTCTTGTAAGCTGGAAAGAAGCCTTAAGTGCCCCATTTTCAGATCAGGTGGTATCAGAGCCTGAGATTGATTAACCCCACCTTTAGGAAGGTGATATCAAATTAGAATGCTTGATTGCCAGAGTAAAGATTGCTTGTCTGAAAGGTGTTTAAACAGTCAGAGGTTGATTGTATGCTTGTTTGCATACTAACTATTGTTTGAGTTTGCAGAGGTGAAGGGAAATTTGCTGATAGCTAAGTCTAGTAGAGGAAAAAAAGGAAGAAGGGCTGAAGGAATTCTTCTTCTCCCAAAGGACCTCAAATCTATCCTTGAAGCACAAGAGGTTTGTTGCAAAAGGTTGCTAAATAATCTCTTTATTAATCCTATTTGAAGTTCTTTTGTTCATTGGCATAATGACAACTTCTACAAGTGAGTCCTCAAATTCTTCCTTCTTCACAAGAGTCTTTGATGAAGACATGAAGCAAGACTTGTTCACCATGTTGGATATGGTGAGAGAAATGTATGAGGATGGAAGAAAGAGCAACATACTTAGAGAGCTGTTGAATTCCGTGGAGGAAGAGAAGCAGTTGCTTTCTGACAAATTGCAGGAAATGGAGAGGCAACTTCATATTGCAAATATGAACCTAAAAAGGATGCATGAGTTGGAGACACAACTCTTTGTTTCCAAATAAGCCTTAGTCAAGTATCAACTTGAAGAAGAGGTAAACAATTCCTGTTTGTCTTCAAATTCTTCTAAGAATGCTTATATTGGTTATTTTGAAAAACATACCAAAGGCATAGGTTCCAAGCTAATGTCCAAGATCAGCTATGAAGGAAAAGGCTTGGGTGAACATGCATAGGGTATTGTTGAGCCAATAATGGTTGAGGAAAAGCCTAAGTATTTGGGTCTTGGCTATGGACAGTCTTATGGAGAGAGATCCAAAGTTTCCATGAAGGCCATTTAAACAATTCCAAGAAGGAGTTTCATTTTAGGTCTTCTACCTCAAGAGTGTAAAGATTGTATTCGTGGAGAATGAAATAGCTTGAAACATCATTTGCAAGATGCAAGTGTTCATCAGCATACACTTGAACCAGAGAGTTGTGGAAACTCTGAAAGCCTTGAAGAGGTTGATGGTGTTCCAAAGGGAGCTACTTCTTCATTTAGTTCACCTCCTCATGAAGGCAATAAAGGTGAAAAAGAAAGGCATAAATATGGTTCTAAACATTTTCCTTTTGATTATGTTTAGCATGGTAAATTTCCATATAAGTATGGGAAAAGAATTGCATGTTCCTTTTGTTGTTTGGATAACCATAATGTTTCTAGATGTTGGAAGAGAATGGCCACATATAGGAAACTTTTGAAGGAAAAGAAGCAAGAAGCCAAATGTCCATTGGACAAGGTAAATCATGTTGTCAAGAGGATGCACATATGTTGCACTTACTTCCATAAGCAAGGACATCTTGTTGAAAGGTTTTGGACTTTGAATCCAATAATGCTTCCATGAAACTTGAAGAAGGTGGAAAGAGAAAATGGCAGAAATGGAAAGGAAGTTTCCATGATTGATGTGTTTCAGGATGATTCACATGTTGATGCTGATGTGCAGACAAAGGTAGCACCTTTGAAATGGATTGGTAAGAAGTGGTTAGAGTTCTTATCCAATTAAGATTGCATGTCTTTTGATTTGATGCATCTATTTTCATTTCTTTGTTAATGGAATGCAAGTTGCAGGTTTTTACCAAGAAGGTGAATGGAAAAGTTGAGTAGGAGACTCACTTTGTTGCTGCAACATTATATTTCATTTCAGCTTTGAAAGTACATTGTGCTTAAGCGAAAGTTGAAGGATGAAATGCATGCATGAGAATGATGTGCATGAACACAGGGATGTTGATGATTTCCTTGTATTTGAACATTTATGTGTAATTAACTTGAAGGGTTGATTTCTTTGTTTTAAACATGCATGTAATATTGACTTGGGAATAGTTGATTTGGTCTCCAAGATGGAGATAATGATGAAGTGTTTCATCTTTGAAAAAGCATGTAAAAAATATGTAAAGACATGCTTGACTTGAAGAGTCATTTGTTTTAAAGGCATGTTTTGTGGGGTTGTTATCTAGTCCATCATTTTTATGCATATGTAAGACATGGAGGTATTCACAAGATGTGAAAATCTATTTCTTTTATTGAGGCAGGAGTTTAGACCATCCAGTTGTTGTTTGTATTTCTATTGTTGTTAACAGTTGTTGTTGACAGCTTGTCAAATAGGTAAAAATGAAAATTTTGTGAAGAAGATGTAGCTTCACATTTGTTTGAGCCACCTTGGATCAATGATCAAGGAAGAGAAGTTCAAACTACCTTCTGTGACCATCTCAGTAGGAGTTCTGCATGAAGTCAAGGAGGAAAACAGTTCTTTCCCAAGAGGACCAGCACATCTAGGAAGGATATTGGTCAAAGGCTTTAGTTCAGAGGCACTATGCAAGGAAAGTATATGGAGGCTGAAAGAAGAGGGTGTTGTTACTCTCATTTATTGTTCAGATTAGTATATCAGTCTTTTGGAGACCAAAAGTTCTTTTAGTGGGAAGGGGTGATCCAAAATGGATCTTGGATAAACTTCTAAGTCTAAAGTGTTCCTCACAGAGGAAAATTAAAGTCCAAGGATGCTCTTGGAAAGAGTCCTATTGCGTAGATATTTTCATTCTGAATCTACTGCAATTTGAATGGGCTAAAATGGAATTCGGATGATGAAGTTATCGCAAAAGGAAGATTGTCTTTATCCTTTGAAAAAGGAGGCATTTCTAGTAAAAATAGCCTTAAGGCCTTATAAAGGAAAATTGCATCGCAAAAGGTCCAAAGGGTGGACTTAAGGCCAGGGCAGAAGGACCCCCGATCAGCGATCTTCGACTCATCGCATCGAAGGTAGGCATGTATGCGATATCAAGACCCCAGACTTGGCGATTGCGATAATGCGATTATGCGATTGTGATAATCGGCAATCAAAGCGATCAACCGATCAACGATCAAAGGAGTAGGGATATGGACCCCACTGATGCAATACGCAATGGGCAATATCGGTGATCGGCAGATCAGCAGTCGATATGACCAAAGGAAGGAACCCCCGGGGTTGTTGCAATTGCGATATGCCGATAGCAATACGCCGATATTAGCAATCGGTGATCAAGTGATTGGTGATCCCCGATACAAAGGGCCATTGGGCATGTGACTTATGATAAGTAAATAAGGGCTAGACCCAATGGGAATTATAAGCCCGATTGCATAAAATTTGAAATCCGGGTTTTTCAGATTTTCTGTGTATTATCCATGTATTGGGTTTTTAAGCCCTACGCCATGCGATAGTGATTTGCGATAGAATGGCAGACCTGATGGGTTTATAGGGGAAATTTCATAGAATTTGAAGTCCAGATTTTGCGCCCGATATTGTATTTCCGGCAAAACTCTGCGTATTGGAATTTTGTTCCATTTTCGGGTTTTTTCCTAAAGGAAGGCCTCGGTTCCTTTGTAACAGCCCCTGATCATTGTGCCACGCTGCAAGCAGCCGTTTTGTAAACAATGATGTGTTTGCAATGCGTAGAGCCACAAAGCCAGAAGCCAAAGGGCTAGCTGGAGAGACAAAGGAATGATTATACGCAGAGAAATGGACAAGAAGCCGCATAGTCGGAAGAATGCCTCAAAGAAGCCAGAGAGCATGATTGAGGAGTAGCACAGGAAACTGAGGGAATTTTTGGAGTTTCTTGGAGGTCGAGTGAAAAAACGGAGAGCTGAAAGTTGCGGAGACAATCGCTTGGAGGTCGATCGAACTACTGATAGCTCACAGAGACAAAGTCAAGAGCCGAGAGCCAATGCCAGAGCCAAGAGCTAGAGCTAGAGCCAGAGCCAGAGCCGAGAGCCAGAGCCAGAGCTAGAGCCAAAGCCAGAGCCAGAGCCACGAGCCAGAGCCAAGAGCCAGAGCCAAAGCCAGAGCTGAGAGCCAGAGTCGAGAGCTAGAGCTAAAGCCAGAGCCAAAAATCTGGGGAGCTTCAGAGCCAGGGATAAGATGGGTTTCTAAGCCCATTGTGTTCTATGTAAACCAGTGGAGTTAAGCGTGGAGCTTGTAAAAGGACTTATGCCATAATCACAGAGAGCCTAGTCGAGTTGACTAGAGCTCAAGGAGACGTAGCCCAAGAGTTTTGGGTGAAATCCATATTATATTGTTGTTCTATCTGTTTGTTTTATTGCTGCATTATTTACCATCACATGTATTTACATATCAGCATGAACAACTAAATTTAAAGTGCTAAATAGTTAAAAAAAAAAACACCAGCATACACCTATTTTCAAGCATTATTAATTCCGCAACTGGTTAATCATAATATCTTGGGAATATTTAAGATTTGGAAGTGAGAGAGGTTCTTGTAAGCTAACAAGAAGCCTTAAGTGCCCCATTTTCAGATCACCATGGACATACATGGTTCACCCTTTTCCAACTCAGTCAAACACAATCAAAATTTCAGCTTAGATTTCAGTGTTTTGAATTTGGGAAGGGTAGTTTAGTTCGCGAGTTGAAGATTTTCAGAGTATAAGTTTTCATCTCTGGTGTTGCTCCACTGCCAACAGGCCTGGTCAGTACCTCAATGGAGTCACATAGGAACACGCACATTGATCCACTACCAGTGAGCTTGGTGAGTACCCTGGTGGAGTTGCATGATTCACCTCTCTATGCAGGAAGCTTTTCTCTTCTTTCACCTTTGTATTTTTTAAGAGAATTGTGCATAGGCACTTATTTATTTTTGGGGTGAAAGAGGGATCCCAACTTATTGAGAACAGAAGAGGTTTTTCATTCAGAGAAGCATGTAATACCTCTGACATAGGTTTGCTTGTTTAGATTTTTCCCCTTCTTCATTTCTACTAATTGGATTAGCTTCAACACATAAAGCAGAAGGCTGAGTACAAGCATGGGGCTTCCCAGTGTGGACACAGGTTCACAATTGGACCAAAGATTCCCTTATAGATGGTTTGTATTTTCTATTAGGACTTCATTGACCAAAGGTTGTAACCAAGCACAAAGAAAGTGGACACAAGACTAGCCAAGTGCTGCAGTGTCACAAGTCTCTTCAAATTTCAACCACATACTCTATTTAAAAGCCAAAACGTATTAGTTGGCAGCACTTATTTCTGGAAACAAAATTAGTAATATATCAAACAAACAAAATGTGTGTGAAAAAAAATAGTAATCAGAATAAAACAAAGAAAAAGCAAAGATTATAAGAAAAAGAAATCAAATGAAACAACAAGCAGCAAGCAAGCTATATACACGGCACGGGCGTGGCCCAGCCAATTGGAAATAATGCTTGAGATCTTGGTCGTTGATGGGAAGGTTGTAAATCCTCCCATTGAGTGATCACAAATGATACATGTATGGGCCAATCTTCTCGTGAACTATGTAAGGGTCAATCCATAGGGATTGGTACTTCGTATGTTTTCCTTTGTTTTCATGGGGTTTATCCCATTTTAGAACTAAGTCCTCCACATCAAAGCTATCTTTCCCCACAGACTTCTTATTGAACCACCTCTTGATATGGTTCTGGTGGAGTATGAATTTTTCTTTTGCTTTCATCCTTTCTTCCTGGAGCTTATGGAGAGCATCCATCCTACGCCAAACCAGCTGGAAAGGCTTTCCTTGGGATTCTTGGGAAAGCTGAAGAGCAGACAAGTAGATATTTGGCAAGAGGATGGCTTCCTTACCGTAGACCAGGAAGTACAGTGAGGTGTTCAGAAAGGTCTTAGGTGCTACACAGTCAGACCATAGTGCATTCGTCAGGGTGGTATGCCAGTTACGTTGTTCAGAGAAAATGGTCTTCCTGATTATACAGATGAGATTCTTATTTGTAGACTCTGCTAGACCATTTCCTTGCGGATAGTAATTCGATGAATGCTTTAACACAATACCATTTTGTATTGCAAAGTCATAGATTTTCAAATTCAAAAATAATTTGCATTATCAAAAACAAGTGATACCGGAACACCGAAGTGTGAGATGATATTCTGGTGGAGGAAGTGATGACCTCTTGGTGTTCACTTGTTTGAGTGGAATTACCTCTATCCACTGCATAAAGTAGTCAGTTTCTGTTAGGATATAGTGGTGTTGCTTTTTCGAATGAGGGAAAAATTCCCCAATAATGTCCAGGCCCCACTGTTGGAATGGTTCAGTCACTGCAATAGGTTGTAGTGGGGTTGTTGATCTTCATGTCATGTCAGCGCACCACTGATAGACTGGGCATTTATGGGCATAGGCATATGCATCCTTGAATAATGTGGGCCAATAAAAACCGGCTCTCATAACTTTGTGTGATGTGGTATTCCCCGCAAAGTGACCCCCGGCAGGTCTATCATGCTGATCTTGAAGTAATTTCTTTTATTCCTATTCCTCCTCCAGGCACTTGAGCAAAACTCCATTACTATGCTTTCTATAAATCACTTTGTGCACCGACTGGTATGCTAAGGATTTCAAGTGTAATGCCCTCTTTTTTCTGATAGAAAAGTGAGAGGGTGTGGTTCCATGCTCAAGGTGACGGCGTATATCTTCGTACTAAGAGGTTTTATTTTCCGTGGGGGTTGATCGCCTTATTGCGTACATTTCAATCTCTTGATCCCAACTAGTGAGCTCTTCTTCGCTCTCCTGAGCGTGTACTGCTTTAGCTGCAAGTCTGTAGAGCCCATGTCCTTTGATTGTGTGTACTGGCTTGATTTCAAGATCATATTCTTGCAAACCTATCATCTAGTTCACACGTTGTTCTCCTAGCTCTTGTTGTACCAACAATGTACACACTACTGGGTGGGGAACGAAGACAATGCAGTGGTTTTTCAGCAAGTAGGGCTGAAGTGTTTCGCTGCCTTGTAAACTGCATAAGATTGTTTTTCAGTGGAGGGGTAGTTAAGTTCTGGTCCCTGCATGCTTTCACTCATGACAAAGATGTTACTTTCATCATCATCTTTGTCTTTCTGAGTGAGTACAACAACTAGCGAGTTGTCGGAAGCGAAGGTGTATAGCAGGAAATCCTTTTTGAAAACTGGGTTGTACAGTGTGGGCGCTTTGACAATGGATTTATTAATCTGGGCAAATGAATGCTTTTCTTTGACAATGGCTTGCTTCATCTAGGCAAATGCATGCTTTTCTTTCTTGCCCCAGGTGTACACTACATATTTCTTGATCATGTCCTGCATGGGCTTGACTATTTGTGCATAATCCAAGATGAATTTCTAGAGGAAGTTTATCTTGCCCAAGAAGAACTACATGGATTTCTTGTTGACCGAGTGAGGAATGTGTGTGATAGCTTGGAATTGGTCTTGATCCACTTTGATACCTCTCTTGGCAATAATGTGTCTGAGGAGGTTCCACTCCAACATGGAAAATACGCTCTTTTTCGGGTTCAAAGAAATCCCGTATCTTTGACATCACTCAAAAATTTTCTTAAGATGGCATATGTGGTCTTCTCATCTTTAAGAGAACATGCTCACAACATTGAGGTATACCACCACACTTTGCCCAATGATTGCTCGAAAGGAAATGTCCATAGTGCACTGAAATGTTGCACCTGTATTTACAAGCCCAAATGGCATCAGTGTATAAGCAAGCGTACCCCACTTCGTATGGAAAGTAGTTTTGAGTCTATCAGGTTCTGCTACTAGAACCTGATTGTATCTTGAAAAACCATCAAGGAGAGAGAACATCTCTGCCTTAGATATTGTTTGCAAGATATGGTCCATAGATGGCACGGGGTAGTTATATTTGTCCGAGGCACGGTTGACGTTCCGAAAATCAACACACAAGCAAATTTCCCTGGACTTCTTTCGTACATGCATAAGGTTAGAGACCCAAGTTGAATGACGAACTTTGAATATGATCCGTGCATCCAACAATTTAGTAAGCTCTTTTTGTATGAGGGGTTCAAGCGACATATGTACTTTTCTCAGCTTTTGTTGATATGGCTTGACCCCTTCCTTTATTGGGATGATATGTTGGATGATTTGTGTGTCATAAGTTTTCAAATCATCATACATCCATGCAAACACATCTCAGTACTGTTTGAACAAGTGGATCAAGGCTTGTCGTTCTTGTTGTGTACAACATGTACCAAGGTTGACAAATTTCGGGTCCTTCTCTATTCCCAGGTTTATTAGTTCGTGCCTCATGGTAGAACTGTGGGTCTTGTTGTTCCTTGGCCCTTGGAACTGCTCTTACAAGTCGTATAGATTTTCCGATGATACCACACCTTTTGTGATAATGTGGCCTTTCATGTCATCATCTCCTACTTGCAAAGAGCACTCGCGCTCATCGTCATCTATTATTGCATCTTTGAAAATGTTAGTTTTGGCCATAAAATGTAGTATTTGTTGATCATCATTAAACATGCATAAGTTAGTTATGTTATCCAAGATAGATGGCTTGTACAAAATTTCAATAGTAAATCTATCCCTAATCAGTGACATTCTTGAGGTTGCATTTGCTAATGCATTGGCAGCTGCATTACGTGTACGTGGCACAACAATGATATTAAATGCTTGGAAGTTTGAGATTAGTCACCATACCTCTTCTTGGTAGTTTTTTAGATGTTGTGATAAACAATGAATGGTGTCACATACCTGCCGTACCACTATCTATGAATCACCTACCACTTTAAGCATGACCACATTGAGGTTGATGGCTTTCTGCAAGCCCAATAAGAGTGCTTCCTATTCTGCTACATTGTTCGTGCACTCAAACTCCAAGCTGCTTGACACTAGATGCTTCCTGTTGCAACGGTCGATCATAACACACCTGGCTCCTAAGTCGTCTTGTGTCTTTGATCCGTCGAAGTACAAAGTCCACAACTCATTTATACACGAACTGCTTGATGTGCTAGTATTGTTGCTACTGTTTTCACTACTACTGCTGCTACTATTGGTACAATGTGTTGTACAAGTTTCATTACCATCAGTTGGGAAAGGAAGTATTCCCAACTGTGTGTCTCGTGGGGTTGGAGTCAGTCGTGTAGGATAACGCCCTAACATTGTTTCAAGGAGGCAGTTACCGAACATGAGTTCTATGAGAGCCAACGGTTCATTCTCACCATTGATGGAGTGACATTATGCTTCATGTATCTCTCAGATTCTACCCGGATTTGGTTGCACTTGCCCTTGTATGGAAGCCACATGTGGGATCAGTTTATAGAAAAATATCCATCCAACTTGCTGGACTAGTCCCTACTGACTAATAGACCATATGCTTTCAGAATGTCCATGACCACTATATTGATGCATTGGTGGACTCGATGGTCATGGGATAGTTGAATGATCTCGTCACATAGTTCACCAATGGTTGGTATGGATTTTCTATCAAGTTTGATGATTCTCACAGATGTTTCACTCCATTGTGCATTGATCCTCTAAGCAATGGAGAGCGGCATGACATTGGATGTTGCGCTGGAATCAACCAAGAAGTTGTGAACATTGTAGTTAATGATTCAAAAGATAGTAGGAATGGAGGGAAACTTGAGTTTGCTTCTTCCATCCGGAGTGTATTGAGCACAGTTGAAAGTGGTCTGGGAGGTGTGCTTTCTCCCTTGCTAGTAGAGGCTACGTTGTCCGTCGTTGTCTGTCTCAAAGCATGCAACGGGATTTCTTGTTGACTTTTGATCTTAGACAACTCGAACAAACTAATGTTTACTCGAGTTTTCTTCATTTCATCAACAATGTTATAATCCAGAGGTGGTAGACTCACCGAGGTGTCCGAGGTAGAATGGGTGTTCGTGTTGTCTCATGGAGTGTTTTGCAATTTTCTACTCATGGATGTAATTTGACCTGCCGCAGTCTTTTCGAACTTGATTTTTGTTTTTTGTTTCGAGGCAGCCAGTGGATCGGTCTTCCTTATCAATAGTCTAACCTTTTGTTGCATCTCCTCAAGTGTGGGGGGAGCCCCTTTACTTCTAAGATTGTAATGGTCAGTTTGCTTCCAGGTCTGCTTCTGGGTGTTTGTCTTTGCCATTGTTTGCAAGCACTAATATGTGTTCACCACATACTCAAAGATTGATGGCTCATCAGGTGCAACCTCTACATCGTTATATGTGTCTTTCGGTTGCTCCTACATATCGCTTCCTGCCTCAAGCGTACGACTATAAAAAAATTATTTTTAACTCACTTCTAGCCCAGGAAAGAGTTCTAAGGATGATGTTCTTCGTGGAAAGAACGGAATTGCGGATCTGCACACAGTTTGAGCTGGAACACAGGCTTCTATGCAGTTTTTTGAATGAACTAGTCGCTGCTTTATGAGCTGGTTGATGAACTGCTTTCTTGTCTTTGTCTGGGAAGGTGACTGCTTGCAAATGTGTATGATCTGTGTTATTTGAGTCTAAACATTTTGCGTGGACAAGCTCTTGACAAGATGAGTGAGGGTCTTAATGTCGGTTGCTTCCTTTTATCTACCCTTGCTCATCGTTTCTTGGGACTGCCTGCTCGCATCCTTGGAGTCCCCATCATTTCATCATCCTTGATGACTCCAACTACACATAGGTCATTCTCAACACTGATAGTCTCTTCACAGTTTTCCAATAATGTTAGTCTTGCAACTCGCTTGATGAACTACACAATGTTCATTGGCAGTGCGTACGTGTAGTAATCTGTGGTGATGGAGTCATGAGGCTTAGTGTCTAATGGGAACCTATTCAGTATACCCATGAACCTCTAATTGAAATCACTAACTTTCTCTTTTCCCTCCATCTTGAGGTTTCCCAATTCTTTGAGTAGCATGGCTAGAGTCTTGTCGTCAACAAACATTTGAAGGAACATACATTTGAAGGAGCCCTAGTTCTATATAGAGTTGCGTGGAAAGTTGTGATACCAAGCAGCTTCTCGACCATCCAATGTACATGGAAACAATCTACATGCTATGTTGTCATAACGTACCTCATGGGTCTACAACTGTAGTTAGAAGTTGTCTAAGTGGTCTTCCGCCTTCACCGCACTGTCAAGGTTAAACTTGATGTTCATTCTCTCCACTCGCTTCGGCGTCTTGTGCAGAATACGCAAAAGAGGCAATGGTCCCTAAGTCATCCATTCAAGATTTGGCTCAGCCATCTCTTCATCCTCTTTGTACTCTTCCTCTCCTTTAGAGTCTGATGTGTCTGACTCTGAGTCCGTTGGTCCATCTCTGCCTCTGCCTCCTCTGTTGCCTTCCCCTCTGCCTCCTATACCCAAGTCTGATCCCAAGACCCCAAGAGTTCCTTGTTCACTTTGCCGGAGGATGGGATATTTCTTTACGTCTTTGATAGCTTCTCCTAGACCTTCAAGTGTGGCAAGGGTTTCTTCTTCCACTCATGATACAAAAACACTCATAGGAGTGGTGTTAAAATTGGAAACTAGGGCCAAACTTCATGTGGGCCATCTTATTCATGGCTGATAATATTTTTATTAGATTACTCTCGTCGAGAGGTGTAATATTGATATAAAGATCATCTGATTCCAATAAGTATTCATGGAGATATGAATTTATTTTGATTATGGAATTATTATCAAGCCGACCTACAACTTATATAGGCTTAGAAGCCCAGCAGTCACATATATTCAAACATCATCATTTGTGTATAAATACAAGAGGAATTTTCCTCACTTGCACTCACTCATCTCATCACATCTCTCTCTCTCTACTGCGCAGAAAAGAGTCTCTTCTCTACTACGCAGAAAAGGGTCTCTCTCTCACACATGTGAAGCCGGAAGCTACTGAAACTAAATTTGCAACTGTAGAAGTAAAGTTGGACCTGCGTGGACTAGAAGATCTCCTCATCTGAACTGCATTGTAGGTTCATCCGAACCTCCTCTGAAAGCTGCACCTTTTGGTGGTGGAATCAAGTCAATCCGACGGACAGTTTGCAAGATATCGACTGCCCTAGCTTGAAGGAAGCTGCTAAAATTGAAGCTACAACTGTAGAAGTGAAGTTTGGCCTACGTGGACCAGAATATCTCCTCATCTAAGCTATGTTTTAGGTTCATCTAAACCTCCTTTGAAAGCCACAACTTCTGGTGGTGGAATCAAGTCAATCTGACAAACGGTTTGCAAGATATCGACTGCCCTAGTTTGAAGGAAGCTGCTAAAACTGAAGCTGCAACTACAGAAGTGAATTTTGACCTACGTGGACCAGAAGATCTCCTCATCTAAACTATGCTATAGGTTCATCTGAACCTCCTCTGAAAGCCGTAAATTTTGGTGGTGGAATCAAGTCAATCCGATGGACGGTTTGCAAGATATCGACTGCCGTTGTTTGAAGGAAGCTGCTGAAACTAAAGCTGCAACTGCAGAAGTGAAGTTTGACCTACGTGGACCAGAATATCTCCTCATATGAACTATGCTGTAGGTTCATTTGAACCTCCTCTAGAAGCCACAACTTTTGGTGGTGGAATCAAGCCGATCCGATGGTCGGTTTGTGAGATATCGTCTGCCCTAGTTTGAAGGAAGCTGCTGAAACTGAAGTTACAACTGTAGAAGTGAAGTTTGACCTACGTGGACCAGAAGATATTCTCATCTGAACTGTGCTATAGGTTCATCTGAACCTCCTCTGGAAGCCACAACTTTTGGAGGTGGAATCAAGCCGATTCGACAGTCAGTTTGTGAGATATCGTCTGCCCTAGTTTGACGATGAAGTCGCTAAAGCTAATGCTACTGATCTAGGGTTTGCTACTGCTGATATAAATCAGATTTATTGTACTATTTCTCTCTATTGAATTATTGAAGATAAAAGAATATTTGATCAAAGGTTTTCCCCACACATTGTGGGGTTTGTCCCTGGCTAGCCGCCACATCTTATGTCTCTTGCCTTGGCTTGTTTTCTATCGATCATTTAATGTTCTATCTGCACTTTACTTTATGTACATGTGATTACTAATCTATGGAATATAATAAGAAAAAGAAGTAACTGTTATAAGCATAGAACATACCATAACTTAACATGGAATCAGAGCTGAGGTGAAGACAAAGCCCGAGCAAGAGCAAGAGCAATCACTGAAGAGAAGATTGGCAAGGCTATCCTAAAGAACTATGGGGTCCTCAACACTCTTTCGTGGTGAAGACAAGCTCCATGAGAAAGCTGACTATCACGGATGGAAGATGTCTATTGATCTAACCCTAGAAGATCAAGGAGTCCTGGACCATGTAAGAGGCAATATTGTTGAGCCTCCATCAAATGCATCTACTGCTGCATGGAACAAATGGAAAAACGGATAAGTCAAAACAAAGAAGATCATCCGGGACTCTATCGACAAGCACTTGGTGGCCTACATCTTTGATCTGAACACCTCCAAGGAAATCTACAATAGACTGGTGAGTTTATTTAAAGTTAATGATGCAAATCAAGTTTTGTTTCTTAGAAATAAGTTGAGGGAAATCAAGAAGGGTAAGGATGAGAGTATGCAAGCATACCTCTTAAGAATCACCGAGATCAAGAACGATCTCCTATCTATTGGGGAGACTATTGCTGATAGGGAAATGGCACCCATGACTCTTGGAGGATTACCATCCAAATGGTACATGTTCAGGACTACTCTTCTAAACAATCATGTAATTCCTGGTTTCAAGGAATTAATGGCTAGATGCATTCAAGAAGAAACAAGGGTAGAAGAGCAAGAAATGCCCATGCCTAAAGGTCCTCCTACTGTCATTTCTTCTCATGCTAAGAAAAGAAATAATTTTGGGACTAAATCAAAAGGAAAGGTTGGACCTAAGGGTGGAAGAAAAGGACGATGTTACATCTGTGATAAAGCAGGTCACTATGCAAGGGAGTGCCCTGATAGAAAGGACTCACACCAAGATGATGATCAAAATCCCTCTGATGGCAATCAAAGGAATGCCAAATTCAATAGCAAAGGTAAGAGAAGAGCTGGAAATCAAGGAAGAGGACAAGCATTCAAAAAGGCTAGAAATTCTGGGATGTATTAATGCACCTAACCTCCGAAAGAACCTGGTGTCCATCTTGGTAATGGAATACAAAGGCTACAAGGTAACCTTCAACGATGGCAAGGTACATGTATCAAAAAATAATGTTAAAGATGCCTTTACTCTTGGGTTTCGTGTTGATTCATTATATCAGATCGATGGAAGTCTGCTAGGCATCATGTCTTATGACACATCTCTTCAGTCCGAACTTTGGCATCGAAGGTTTGCCCCCCTTCATTATAAAGCTCTACTTGGTGTAAGAAAAATGGTGACAGGGATGCTTGAATTCCGGATAGAGAAAGAAGGTGTATGTCTAGGATGTGCCAAAGGAAAGCTCAAAAGGGGACCATTCCCCTCAAGCCAAAGCAAGACCTCCGATATGTTACAGCTGGTTCACTTAGGCATACATGAGGTTGGCATTAAGAGGGAGACTACTACACCACATACTCCAGAGTAGAATGGTGTGGCACTGTACAATTATGGAAGTTGTCTCTATGGGTAGATGATGTAACAATGCTTGATGTAGAAGAACCGATGGATCCTATTTATCCACCTGAGCCTTCCTCTTCCAGGAAGAGGCCTTCATGGCTTAGGGGGATACTTGATGATGCTAAAGGACATGCTACACCCCGAGGAACCTTCCGTGAAAGTAAGAAACCTAACAGGTATTAGGGATACCTGACCATCATGAGCACGATCATACAAAATGAGCCTCCATCATTCTCAAATTCCGTCAAGCATCAAGTATGGAAGGATGCTATGACCAAAGAATATGAGTCTATTATGAAGAATGATGTCTGGGAAGTAGTTCCCAAACCCCAAGACAAGATAGTTGTTACTTCCAAATGGCTTTACAAGATAAAGCATGCAGCAGATGGAAGTACGAAAAAGTATAAGGCTCATTTTGTTGCTCGTGGTTTCTCCCAGAAGGAAGGTATAGACTATGATATTTGCACTTGTTTCCAGATATACGACCATCTGCTTGATCATAGCCCTTGTCGCTTCACAAGGATGGAACCTACATCAAATAGATGTCAAGGCCGCATTCTTGCACGATTCGATCAAAGAAGAGGTCTATGTGGAGCAACCCGAAGGAATTGAGATTTATGATTGAAAATCTCATGTATGCAGGTTGAAGAAGGTTCTCTATGGGTTGAAGCAAGCACCCCGAGCATGGTATGAGAGGATCGATAGCTACTTGATGAAGCTAGGATTCACTAGGAGTGAAGCCAATCCTAACCTTTACTTTAAGGTTGAAGATGACAAACCTCTCAGACTGGTGCTATACATGGATGACCTCTTTCTAATAGGTGCATACCCTCTCATTCACAAATGTAAGAGGGAGTTGGCTTCTGAATTTGAAATGAAGAACCAAGGACTTGAAGTGTGGCAGAAGCCAAGGGAAATTTTCCTATCTCAAGGAAAATATGTGGTGAAGATTCTGAAAATATTTGGAATGATGGACTGCAAGCCTGCGACTACCTTGAGGATCTTAGCTTTCATAAGTTATATGGTAGTGATGTCGGACCAGATTTGGGAAATGCCTCTGAGTTTCAAAAACTCATTCGCATTGATGTTCTTGGTGAACCTCCGTCCGAACATATGTTTTGCAGTTAGCATTGTGAGCTCATATTTGGTTGAGCTTCACTAGATTGGTGCCAAGAATCTTCTGAGATGCTTTCAGGACACAATCTCTCATGGATTGAGATACACTACTGGAAATATGAAACTGCATGATTATTTGAATGCTGATTAGGTAGGTAGTGTGGAGGATCACTTAAGCACTTTTAGTGTTGTTTCTCTTTGGATTCTGCTTTGATATAATGGATGAGCGGGAAGTAGAAGTTAGTTACCATAAGCACCGCTGAGACTGGATACATATCTACGAGTATGAACTCGTATGAGGCAGTCTGGTTGCGAAAGCTCTTCAGTGAGCTATTTGGATTTACATTGGATACCACTGTGATTCTCTATAACAACCAGAGGTGGGATTCAATTATTGAAGAATCCTGTATTCGTCGATTGCTCCAGCAGATAGACATCATCTGGGATATGGTAAGTCGATGGGCAAGGAGGCTCCATCGCATTAAGATGATGTACAGGTAGACACACCTTGTCAAAGCCCCAAGGAAAGATCTAATCTATGATTTTCCCAAATGACTTGGAGTCATCAACCTGCATGTTGCATACATTGAGCTCTGGGATCTCTGAGGGCTTGTGGTTCTTACTAGAGAAACATACGACCACAGGGTGACTCACCCTCCCCTAGTGGTGCATACTGGAACAAGATGATTCGCTCTCTTATGGGACAAGATGATTCGTTCTCTTGTGGAATAGGATGATTCAGTCTCCTATGTAGTAGGATGATTAGTTCTCCTGTGAGGCCTGGATTGATGTGTTCTCCTATGAGGCCTAGATTGATGTGTTCTCCATGGTGACCTGGATTGATGTGTTCTCCATGGCGACTATAGCAGGATTGATGTGTTCTCCTGTGAGGCCTGGATTGATGTGTTCTCCATGGCGACTGTAGTAGGAATTATATGTTCTCATGTGAGGCCTAGATTGATGTGTTCTCCATGGCGATTGTAGCAGGATTGATGTGTTCTCCTATGAGGACGGTATTGATTAAGTTCTCCTATCGAGACATCCTACCCATGCAATCTGGGACTCATGGGAAGTACCTCTCATCTGATCAATGAGCAGGGAAATGAAGTTAGGGACCATAGCAGTACCGATGGATGCATCGTTGTATCTACCGTACTCCCTACGCTAGGATGACCTCCATTGATCTGGGATCAATGTTATTGGTCTGGGACCAGTGGTAGGAGTTGTACTCACTATGACGCTGACTTCGGGTTGGTTGAGATCAGTCTGGGACCAGTGGTACATACTCTAAGACTGACTTTGAGTCAATATGATACATCCTCGATCATTTCTTCTTCTTCATAATTTGGACAAAAGCAGAGCAGAGCATAACAGAGCAGAGCTGTTCAAATCAGTACAGGGCAGAACAAGACAAAGTAGAATAGGCATAATAGAGTAGAGCAGGGCAAGGGTTAGGCTGTACAGGGTAGTGCATTTGATGGATGAATAGTAATGACCGATAGACAGATTGCAGATGAAGTTCTCCCTAGTTGAGAGGGAGTGTTAAAGTTGGAAACTAGGGCCAAACTTCATGTGGGTCATCTTATTCATGGATGATAATATTTTTATTAGATTCCTCTCATCGAGAGGTGTAATATTGATATAAAGATCATCCGATTTCGATAAGTATTCATGGAGATATAAATTTATTTTGATTATGGAATTATTATCAAGCCGACCTACAACTCATGTAGGCTCAGAAGCCCAACAGTCGCATCTATTCAAACATCATCATTTGTGTATAAATAAAAGAGGACTTTTCCTCATTTGCACTCACTCATCTCATCACATCTCTCTCTCTCTACTGCGCAGAAAAGAGTCTCTTCTCTACTGCACAGAAAAGGGTCTCTCTCTCACACATGTGAAGCCAGAAGATGCTAAAACTAAAGCTACAACTATAGAAGTAAAGTTTGACCTATGTGGACCAAAATATATCCTCATCTGAAATGCACTGTAGGTTCATCTAAACCTCCTCTGGAATCTGCAACTTTTGGTGGTGGAACCAAGTCAATCTGACGGACAGTTTGCAAGAAATCGGCTGCCCTAGTTTGAAGGAAGCTACTGAAACTGAAGCTGCAACTGCAGAAGTGAAGTTTGACCTACGTGGACCAGAATGTATCCTCATCTAAACTACATTGTAGGTTCATTTGAACCTCCTCTGGAAGCAGCAACTTTTGGTGGTGGAATCAAGTCAATCCGACGGACGGTTTGCAAGATATCGACTGCCCTAGTTTGAAGGAAGCTGCTGAAACTAAAGCTGCAACTGAAGAAGTGAAGATTGACCTATGTGGACCAAAAGATCTCCTCATCGGAACTGCGCCATAGGTTCATCTGAACCTCCTCTGAAAGCCGCAACTTTTGGTGGTGGAATCAAGTCAATCCGACGGACGGTTTGCAAGATATCGACTACCCTAGTTTGAAGGAAGCTGTTGAAACTAAAGCTGCAACTGCAAAAGTGAAGTTTGACCTACGTGGACCAGAAGATATCCTTATCTGAACTATGCTATAGGTTCATCTGAACCTCCTCTGGAAGCCACAACTTTTGGTGGTGGAATCAAGCCGATCCGACGGTCGGTTTGTGAGATATCGTTTACCCTAGTTTGACGATGAAACCGCTAAAGCTGATGCTGCAGATCTAGGGTTTTATACTACTGATATAAATCAGACTTATTGTACTATTTCTCTCTACTGAATTATTGAAGATAAAAGAAGATTTTATCAAAGGATTTCACCACACATTGTGGGGTTTGTCCCTGGCTAGCCGCCACATCTTGTGTCTCTTACCTTGGCTTGTTTTTTGTTGATCGTTTAATGTTCTATCTGCACTTTACTTTATGTACATGTGATTGCTAATTTGTGGAATACAATAAGAAAAAGAAGTAAACTGTTATAAGCATAGAACATACCATAACTTAACAAGTGGCCTTTAGCTTCCTCGCTGCATGTGGAAGATGTTGTCTGTCTGGGATTAGTTTGAATGCTTTCATGAACTAGTGAGTGATGGAGTGAATGGAGTGAAGGTGTTGATATAAAGTCTCGTGCTCAACACTAGGAGGTGAGGAGCAACCAACTCCTGAGTCACGTGTAGGTGAGAGAGAGTGCGAGTTACTACCTTGACCAGATGTTTGTTGAATGAGTGTGAGTGGAATTTCAGCCATGTACAACTAATTGCCCTCCTTCTAGTGCCAGAAATGTTTATGGTGCTAGACCTGCCAACATTTAGGGGATCACTCCGGGATGAAGTCCCAACTAGACCTCACAGCATTTGATGTGGGAGTCCCATTCGGTATGATGGCCCGGTTTCCATTGTCTTAAGGATTTGCCTCAGCTCTTGCTTCTCAGCACAGGAGAGTGGTTCACTTTGTCTTCGAGAAGTGAGGTTTGTGTGCCTAGTGAGTGTAAGTGTACTTGTGTCAATGGTTCTTTCACAGTGAGGGGAAACGCTGAAGGTGAGTTCTAGGTTGAAAGGTATCAGTCCCAACTCGACTAGGAACACACAACACAAAGGGCATACACATCTTCCAGTGGAGTAGTCCACTCGGATGCGGCAATCACAACATACAAGGTAAGATAACACATACAACACTCACAGATCAGTCCGAGACGAGTGCAATGGTTGTTACAGCAAGGTTCATGTGGAAGGTTTGTGTCATGTTCGGCAGAGCAGTCAACACGAACGGGACAACATTAACAACATATACAACACATTTCCATTAATAGATTATGCATTACAACAAATGAATCAATTCACATATAACATTTTGCAAGAAGGTAAGATATACCATTTTATTAGTTAGAATTTTTGAATATGGATTTTTTATATAAAAGAGAGAATTCTTATTTCGTTAATATGTTTGTTTTTAGGGAGATTTGTAATTAATTCATTTTTCAATATGGAGTTCACATATAATAACATTTTAAAAATATTCCTTTTATTTTATATAGTATATACATAGTTGACATCATTTTATTAGTTTAAAAATTTGAATATGGATTTTATATCTAAAAGAGAGAATTATTATTTTGTTAATATGTTTGTTTTTAGGGAGATTTGTAATTAATTCATTTTTCAATATGGAGTTCACATATAACATTTTAAAAATATTCCTTTTATTTTATATAGTATATACATAGTTGACATTTAAATATTTTATTATGATTCATATTATACACATTAAAATGTCAATACATGCCCCAATCATATTAGAAGTAGAAAATATACATCCACTAGGCTCTCTCTATAAAAAATAATCATTTTTGTTATTAATATTTAAAATGTTACATGTTAGCTCCATATTAAAAAATGAATGAATTATGAATCTCGCTTTAAAAGAAACTTATTATTGGAATAAGAATTCTCTCTCTTTATATATAAAAAATCCATACCAAACTTTTTCAACTTATAAAATGTTATATATATATATATATATATATATATAGATATAGATATTTGACATTTAAATATTTTTAACTTATAAAATGTTATCTATAATTTGTATACTTCTTGCAACAATCTCTTTATTATTTTTTTCGAGACTCTATTTTTTTCTTTCTTGTGAACAAACTCCATGTTCATCCTCAAACCTTTAACTAAATGCTCAAGGATTTTGAATGACAAACATTTTCTTCCTCTTTGAGAGATTTATGATATGCTGTGAATTTTTCTCTTTTTTCTTACAACAAATAATGTATCACTAACACATTCTCCATCTTATCTTATATAATTTCCATTATTTTTTTCATGTGTTTGTATATTTCCCTATTTTTTCGATTGCTAGTGTGGATCCCATTGTTTTATTCCAAATTCAAAAGCTTCAAATATTTCTCCCATATCGTAACTATGCTTCCCCATACCTACTTGCCCCAAACCTTCTTTTACTAGATTTTTGAATTTTGGTGAGTATTTTGGTAGTGGCATAAATTCAATGTTTGTTGGGTTATCAAGAGCGATCGCCCTACGATTCACGTTAATCCAATGGAGGATTTTGGAAGTAACCAATAGTTTTTGGGATAGGAATGAATCTGAAATTAAAAATATCTCTAACCGGGAAGCAATATGGCCTATTCATGTCCACTTATTTCTCCAAGTGAATATTTTAGTGTAAGGATTTATATATAAAAAAATTAATTTATTGATATGGTATTATAAATGTTCTTGGAATTGTTTTTGAATGTGATATCTCATTAATGTTGGGTTTGTATTGAATTTTCTACTTAACAGGCACTCTGGTAAAAAATTTATGTCCCCAAGGGTCGCCGAAGAATTCCAATAATAATGTTTTCCTTCGAATTGAACAACCATGTAAATATTGAAAATGGAGCATACATGATCTCAAGGAATATGCAGAAAATAAGTGGCCAACAAGTGACATATTGAACTAGATTCTATCAATCTAATTGAAGATTAAGACCCCATGGTGGATATCCTTCCTGAACCTCCTCTTACACTAATGAAATGAATCCCACTACTATTCTAAATCTTGTGCTAATTTTGGATGACCTCTTGGTCCCCCATTTTTGTCTATCAGAGTAGCAGAACTAAGTGTCTTTCTTTCTTGATCAAATATTTCACTTCCTCCATCTATTTTTCTGACATGAATCTATTGCAATTCTAGGAGATAACTGTCATTTCTTACGTGTTGTATGAGTAGCACCTTGCTAAAGAGTTGAGTTTCCTCCTTTTCTAGTTTTTCTATATCCCTTTTGTTTTGGATCCAATATTACCTGTGTTCCCATTTCGTTATCCTTCTCTACTTTTTCTTGCCTTACCTCTTTAGTGGCCTTCCAACCAACCTTCCATTAGAGCTATTCTAATTATTTTTTATTCTCTACCTCCAAATTCTCATTAGCTGAGCTTTGAAAGGAAAAATCCAATTTGGATTTTTTAGGGGAGAGGATTTTTTCCTCTTCCGACAAATATTCCACTGTTTGTTGCTCTAGTATTGGATCATTTTATAATGGTGACATGGTTTCAATATTTTTCTCTGGTTCATGTCATTATCCTAGATTTTGTACACATCGGTTTCAAGAATTTCAACTTTTTCAATCACTGAATTGAGAGCCTCAAAGTTACTATTTTTCTCATTTTTCTCTTTCATAGATCCTTTTGCTCTTGCTTGTTGAAATAGGTAACTAGGTTCAATCTTCATAAATATGAAATGTACTCTTGGTTCTTGTATATTTTAATAATAAAGAAAAATATTATTATTAGTTTTGTAGCATGGGTTTCATGCTCAAGTCAAATTAATTCTAGGTCAAGCACCCATTGAGTGCTTCTAGGAATTTGTCATGAAGTCAAGCAGTCAAAGAGTCATTATAATATGTAAAAGACCCCATTGGGCATATTGTATCATGCCAATATAATTATTGTATGCCAAAAGGTGTCATAAGACTCCCTATAAGATAAATTCGACCTTCAAGATATGTGAAGTCGACCTCTTGAGGGCATCCAAGAAGCATATATATTAGAGAACCATGACCTCATTTGAGAAGGATATAAGAAAGTTTGATTAAAATTAACAAGAGCCTAATAACCAGTGAAGAAGAGAATAACTCAAGTAAGAACAATTGAAGCATTTGGGATATTATTCTTAGGTTGCATCATCTCACACGTGCAAAGATTAGGGCATAATTATTGCAGCTGAGCCGAATTGCAGACTCCTCAAAAGATGTTGAAGTTTGGAAGAAAATAGATGAAGGAAAGAGGTCGAGTACCTTAGACAATAAGAGAAAGCCTAATGAAGAATAAAAAGACTTAAATTTTCCCTAAAAATAGTCGCACGTGTGAAGTTGCAGTAACTATAGCGGTACAAAAATTGCAGGTCTAGGACGCCAAAATGTTGCAAAATTGGAGTCGAAAATGGAGCGATTTCCTTATGATTCAAGTTAATCGAAGGAAGGATTTTAGAACTAACCAATATTTTTTGGGATAGGAATGAGTCTGAAATTAAAAATATGTCTAAAAATTAAGAAATATGGCCTAGACAATTCCACTTATTGCTCCCAGTGAATTTTTTAGTGGAAGGCTTTATATATAACAAATTTAATTTATGGATAAGATATTCTGAATGTTCTTGGAATTGATTTTGAATGTGAGATCCCACTGATGTAGGGTTTCTATTAAGTTTTCCACCTAACATGCACTATGATAAAAAATGGTGTCCCCTAGGGCCACTAAAGAATTTTATTAATCATGTTTTTCATTGAATTTAATAGGCATGTAAATATTGACAATGGAGCATACCTGATTTAAAGGAATATGTAGAAAAAAAGTGGCAAACGAGTGAAATGTTGAACTAGATTCTAGAAACTTGATTGAATATTGAGACCACGTGGTGGATATCCTTCCTGAAGCTCCTCTTACACTAATGGAATGAATCCCACAACTATTCCAAATCTTGTGCTATTTTGGAGGACCTCTTGGCCCCCCATTTTTGTCCGCTGGAGTAGCAGAACTAAGTGTCTTTTTTTCTTGACCAAAGGAATCACTTCCTCCATTTGTTTTCTAACCTCAATCCCTTTCAATTCTAGGAGATAGCCCTCATTACTTACATGTTGTATGAGTAGCCCCTTGCTAAAGGGTTGAGTTGCCTCCTTTTCTAGTTTTCCTATATTCCTTTTGTTTTGGATCTAGTATTACATGTGTTCCCATTTCCTTACCCTTCTCTACTTTTTCATGCCTTACCTCTCTATTGGCCTGCCAACCAAGCTTCCATTGGAGCCTTCCTAATTCTTTTTTCTTCTCTACCTCCAACTTCTCATTAGTTGAGCTTGGAAAGGAAGGCCCCAATTTGGATCCTTTAAGGGAGAGGAATTTTTCCTCTTCCAAAAAATATTCCACTATTTTTTTCTCTAGTATTGGATCATTTTATAATGGTGACATGGATTCACTATTTTTCTCTGGTTCATGTCATTATCATAAATTTTATAAACATCAGTTTCAATAATTTCACCTTCTTCAATCACTGAATTGAGAGCCTCGAAGCTACTCTTTTTCTTGTTTTTACCTTTACTAGATCCTTCCCATCTTTCCTGTTGAAATAGGTAACTAGGTTCAGTCTTCATAAATATGAAATGTACTCTTGATTCTTGTATATTGCAAAAATAAAGAAAATTTATTACTATTATTATTTTTGTAGCATGGGTTTCATGCTCAAGGTCAATTTATTTTTAGGTCAAGCACCCATTGAGTGCTTCTAGGAATTTTTCATGAAGTCAAGAAGTCCAAGAGTCATTGTAATATGTGAAAGACCTCATTAGGAATATTGTATCATGTCAAGAGAATTACTGTAAGTGAAAAAGTGTCATAAGACTCCCTGTAAGATCAAGTCAGCCTGCATTCAATAAGTATGCCTTCAATAGATGTCAAGTTGGCCTATCGAGTGCATCCAAGAAGCCTATATATAATATAACCTCGATCTCATTTGAGAAGGATCCAATCAATTTTGATTACAGGTAACAAGAGCCTAATAACCAGTGAAGAAGAGAATAACTCAAGGAAGAACAATTGAAGCATTTTGGAGACTTTTTTTGGGTTTCATCATCTCACATGTGCAACAATTAGGGCATCATTATTTCAGTTGACCTATTTGTAGACTCCTCAAAAGAAGATGAAGTACGGAGGAAAAGAGATCAACGAAAGAGGTCAAGTACCTTAGAAGATAAGAGAAAACCTAGTGGAAGATGAAAAATACTTAACATTTCCCTAGAAACAGTCACACGTGTGAAGTTGTAGTGACTACAAAGGGACGAAAATTGTAGGTTTAGGAGGCCAAAAAGCTACAAAATTGGGGCCAAAATTTGTTGCAGAGGAAGAAGTGTTTGACTTGAGTTGACTTTGCGAAGGACAAGTTCATTAGGGATAAGTTGACTTGGCCTTGAAGGGATCTTTATATTGGATCTTAGGTGTTCGAATTCATCATTTGAAGACTCTATAAGAAGCGAATAATTCTTGTAGGCTTTCCTCTCAAGAGGAGACGTTTTGGCCCTAGCTAGTAGCCTACATTTTGTGCCCTCTTGTCTCATTGATCTTCATAGTTTAGTAGTTGTTTGATGATAAGAACACAATAATAATCAAGTGAAATAATAATTTAATTGCAAATACATCAATTTAAGTAAAATAACATCATAAGTAGTTATCAAAAGTAAGAGAAAACACCTTAATCTAGCTTCCCTTGATTTATCAACATGGAATCAAAGCTAAGGTGACTACAACAAGGAAAGGCAGCTTGAAGATCCTCCAATTGAGTAAGGATACATAAGGGACAAGAAGAACGAGATCATCAAGGAAAACTAAAAAGCATCAAGGAGGACTATCCATCACATCACAAGGATCACATCATCACAACTCTTGGAAGAAGAATAAGACCTCAAATACCCTACCTCCATTCAAATGGATCTACACTTGAAGCCTTCTTGGGAATATTACGCATTCTACAATCATCAATCAAAGGAAGCAAGAAAGTCCACTTCATCATCAAAGTGATCTCCTGCACATTGAATAAAGGATCACATCTCAAACATTCTTGAAGAAGATCATCAAGCCATCATCATCAAGGAGGCATCTTCAACTCTCAAAGAAGTAGTGGAATTCAACATCATCAAGAAGGAATATAGTTGAAGATATCATCATCAAAGGAGAATCTTCAATTGACAAGTAAATATTCTATATTTTATGTCTCAATCTACAATGACTTCCTTTTTCAAGGAGACATGATGCCGAAAGGAGGATCCCTACTAGCAGTTGATTGTACCATGATATCCACCAAATAATAGTTAGCTTATATAGTATATACATAGTTGACATTTAAATATTTATTTATGATTCATATTATACACATTAAAATGTAAATACATGCCCCAATCATATTAGAAGTAGAAAACATACAAGCATTAGGCTCTCTCTATAAAAAATAGTATTTTTTATTAATATTTAAAATGTTACATGTTAGCTCCATATTAAAAAATGAATGAATTGTGAATCTCGCTTTACAAGAAACTTGTTAATGGAATAATAATTCTCTCCCTTTATATATTCAAATTCCATACCAAACTTTTTTAACTTATAAAATGTTATGTATATATATATATATATATATATATATATATATATATATATATATATAGATATGACATTGAAATATTTTTTAACTTATAAAATGAATCTCTTTATTATTGTTTTTCCGGACTCAATTTTTTGCTTTCTTGTGAAAATTTTCCATGTTCATATCTCCAACCTTTAACTAAATGCTCAAGGAATTTAAATGACAAACTCTTTAATCCTCTTTGAGAGATTTATGATATGTTGTGATTTTTTCTCTTTCTTCTTACAACAAATAATGTTTCATTACCACATTCTCCATCTTATCTTGTATAATTTCCATTATGTTTTTCATGTGCTTGTATATTTCCCTATTTTTTTTATTGCTAATTCCAAGCCCATTGTTTTCTTCTAGATTCACGTTCTTCAAATATTTCTCCCATATCATAATTAGGCTTCCCAATACCCACTTGCTCCAAACCTTCTTTACTAGATTGTTGAAGTTTGGTGAGTTTTCTGAAATCAAATAATATCAAAATGGTAGTGGCATAAATTCAATATTTTTTGGGATATCAAGAGCGATCGCCCTATGATTCAAGTTAATCCAATGGAGGATTTTAGAAGTAACTAATATTTTTTGGGATAAGAACGAATCTAAAATTAAAAATATGTCTAACCAGGAAGCAATATGGCCTAGTTAAGTCCACTTATTGCTCCAAGAGAATATTTTAGTGTAAGGATTTATATATATCAAATTTAATTTATGGATAAGTTATTTTAAATGTTCTTGGAATCGATTTTGAATGTGAGATCCCATTGATGTAGTGCTTTTATTGAATTTTCCACTTAACAGGCACTCTGATGAAAAAATTGTCTCCCCAAGGGCCACTAAGGAATTCCAATAATCATGTTTTCCTTTGAATTGAACAGGCATGTAAATATTAACAATGGAGCATACCTAATTTGAAGGAATATGTAGAAAGCAAGTGGCCAAAGAGTGATATGTTGAACTAGATTATATCAATTTGATTGAAGATTGAGACCACATGGTGAATATCGTTCCTGAAGCTCCTCTTACACTAATTCAATGAATCCCACTATTATCCCTCATTTTTGTTTGCCAGAGTAGCATAACTAAGTGTCTTTCTTTCTTGATAAAATATTTCACTTCCTCCATCTATTTTTCCTACCTCAATCCCTTTTAGTTCAAGGAGATAACCCTCATTACTTACATGTTGTATGAGTAGCACTTTTCTAAATAGTTGAGTTGCCACCTTTTCTAGTTTCTCTATATCCTTTTTGTTTTGGATCTAATATTACCTATGTTCTAATTTCCTTATCCTTGTTTACTTTTTAGTGCCTTAACTCTTTATTGGCTTGCAAACCAACCTTCCATTGGAGTCATTTTAATTCTTTTTTCTTCTCTACCTCTAACTTCTCATTAGCTGAGATTGGAAATGAAGGCCCCAATTTGGATCTTTTAGGGGAGAGGATTTTTTCCTCTTCCGACAAAGATTCCACTGTTTGTTGCTCTAGTATTGGATCATTTTATAATGGTGATATGGATTCAATATTTTCCTCTAGTTCATGTCGTTATCCTAGATTTTGTACACATTGGTTTCAATAATTGCACCTTCTTCAATCACTGAATTGAGAGCATCAAAGCTATTATTTTTCTCATTTTTCCCTTTACTAGATCCTTCCCCTCTTGCTTGTTGAAATATGTAACTAAGTTCAATCTTCATAAATATTAAATGTACTCTTGATTCTTGTATATTTTAAAAATAAAGAAAAATTATTATTATTATTTTTGTAGCATGGGTTTCATGCTCAGGGTCAATTTAATTTTAGGTCAAGCAACCATTGAGTGCTTCTAGGAATTTGTCATGAAGTCAGGAAGTCAAAGAGAGTGTAATATGTAAAAGGCCCCACTGGGCATATTATATCATGTCAAGAGAATTATTTTATGTCAAAAGGTGTCATAAGACTCCCTCCAAGATCAAGTTGGCCTTTAAGAGATGTCAATTTGGCCTATTGAGGGCATCCAAGAAACCTATATATAAGAGAACCTCAACCTCATTTGAAAAGGATCTAATCAAGTTTGATTACAATGAACAAGAGCCTAATAAACAGTGAAGAAGAGAAGAACTCAAGGAAGAACAATTCAATGATTTTGGAGACTATTCTTGGGTTGCATCATCTCACATGTGTGGAGTTTAGGGCATCATTATTGCAGTTGAGATGAATTGTAGATTCCTCAAAAGAAGTCGAAGTTTGGAAAAAAATAGATGAAGGAAAGAGATCAAGTACCTTGGAAGATAAGAGGAATGCTAGTGAATAAGAAAAAGACTTAGCTTTTCCATAAAAACAGTCACATGTGTGAAGTTGCAGTAACTACAGTGGGCGGAAATTACAGGTCTAGGAGGCCAAAAAGTTACAAAATTGGAGAGGAAATTTGTTACAAAGAAAAAAGTTTTTGACTTTGGTTGACTTTGTGAAGGACAATTTCATCAAGGAGAGGTTGACTTGGTCTTGGAGTTATCTTTATCTCGGGTCTTAGGTCTTGGAATTCGTCATTTGAATATTCTATAATATCAGAAGAATTATTGTGGGTTTTCCTCTCAAGAGGAGAGGTTTTTTCCCTAGCTAGCAACCTACATTTTATGTCCTCTTGTCTCATTGATCCTCATATATTGGTAGTTTTTTTATGATAAGAACACAATAATAATCAAGTGAAAGAATAATTTAATCAAAAGTAAGAGAAATCACCCTAATCTAGCTTCCCTTGATTTCTCAACATGGAATCAAAGCTAAGGTGACAACAACAAGGAAAGGTAGCTTGAATATCATCCAATTGAAGAAGGATACATAAGGGACGAGCACAAGGAGATCATCAAGGAAAACTAAGAATCATCAAGGAGGACTATCCATCGCATCACAAGGATCACATCATCACAACTCTTGGAAGAAAAAGATGACCTCAAAGACCCTACCTCCATTCAAAGGACTCTACACTTGAAGAGTTCTCAGGAATATTACACATTCTACAATCATCATTGAAAGAAAGAAAGAAAGAGCACTTCCTCATCAAAGTGATATTCCTCACATTGAATAAAGGAACACATCTCAAACATCCTTGAAGAAAATCATCAAGCCATCATCATCAAGGAGGCATCTTCAATTTTCAAAGCAGTAGTGGAATTAAACATCATCAAGAAGACATATAGTTGAAGATATTGTCATCAAAGGAGCATATTCACTTGACAAGTATTCTATATTGTATGTCTCAATCTACAATGACTTATTTCTACAAGGATAACAATAAACTTGTTAGGTCATCGAATTAAGAGAATAGATTTGATCCTCATTGAAAAGGAAGTTAGTGAATATTTCATGCTATCAATCACTAAACATCCTCAAGGGAAAACTAAAGCACTATAAAAGTACATTAAAGGAGAGATAAGGGCTCAAAGAATCCTTATAGAGTCAATCAAGGATTCGATCATCGCTTATGTAGCAAAGTTGAAGACAACAAAAGAGATCTATGAAAAGTTGGTAGAATGGTTCTCCGTAACCACTAGAGGATAAATTATATCATTAAGAATCAAACTATACAAGATGAAGGTATCAAAGGAAGAATGGGTAGCCTCATACCTTATGAGGGTATCTCAAATAAGTGATCAACTACAAGATTTGAGAGAATAGATATGTATAAACGTAAATGCTATGATTGTAACGAATATGGGAGTTTCAAGAGCAATTTTCATAAACTAAAGAAGGAAAATAATAAGAGAAAGGAAAGAAATGAAGCCCATGTCACCAAAAAAGTAGAAGAACCTGAAAAGAAGAAGCCAAAGAAGGAAGAAGTGATAGAACTCCACTATTAAAAGTTCTCTCACACACTTAAAATATTTTCAAGTGCATTGAAGTTAGCAAGTAAAAATACAAAGGATCACAATTATGATAGGATGCATTGTAGAAGTGATTCAAATGGCATCGTAAGCAATCATCATGATAGAAAGGAAGTAACTCATGGCATCTTCATTGAAAGCATAGGAGGATAACCAAACTAATTATTTGAATGATTGAATAAATTCATCTAGTAATATAGGAAGAGAAAGAGATCATTATACATCATCATCATTAGAGAAAAAAATTTGCAGAATAAGAATCATCAAGATCCTCCATTGGAATAATTGTTAGAATATTCGTCTCTACTTAGAAGAAGCAAGTGTCTCACAGATAGTCTACCTTCCACCTTGTTTGGGATCCACAGTTTAAAAGGATGATGGAATGATGATAAAGATGTGAAACATGTCAAGTTGGTTGAAGTATTTTCATCTTCAAGCAAGGAAAGGAAGTTGCTAGATGGAAGTTTAGATAACCAAAAGAAGGAAAATGTATGGATATATTTGATAAATAAAGTCATGTTGTCATACAGTTGCAGATAGAATGGTTGGATGCTCTATCTCATGAACCCTGATATGTATGCTGGAAAAGGCGAACCTTGGTAATGTATGTCTTGGAGATGGATTCATACGGTATGAGAAAGGATGTTGATGTTGCAAGAAGTTGATGTCTCGACAAAAGGCCATCATAAAGAGGTAATGGTGATGTTCATTTTTTATTGTTTAGAAAACATCTGGTTGTGCTTAAACAAGGTTAGAAAAAGAGGGTTGTATAAGTTCATCTACAACGAAGAATGGATGGAAGATCCTCTAAGAAACATGACTTGGAAGAGGTATTTGTATGAATGATATTTAGACGTGGACTAGAAGACCACTTTCTGATGAAGAAAAGGATGAAATGAATATTGGTTCAACATTATGTTTCATTGAAGGGAAGTAATGAAGAAGATGGTCGATGCCCTATGAAGAAATTCTAGAAGAACATGGACCCATAATAAGGAATTCGAAGTTCATTTATGACATGATCCTGAAAGGAGGAGCCCTACTGGTAGCTAATCGTACCATGATCTCCACCAAATATTAGTTAGATACTATTGGAAACAAGTCCCTAGTTAAGAGGGAGCTTTGGTATATTCCTTTTATAGTAATGAGTAGATCCTCCCTATTTGAGAGGGAGAGATATACACATCATTATTTTCTTCATTTCATGAAGAAAGAATGGAGGATTGGGTAAAGATATGAATTATGATAATATTTGAGAATGAGGTATGTCATTCAATAGGTAAGAGTAATTGAAGAGAAAATTCCATGAAGATATGAAAATCCAATATGGGAATGGTCCTAGAAGGAAATACCTTGTGAACATCCAGATGGGGTATGTCCCTTAAGAGACAATAATGAAGGTGTCTATAAATCATTTTTCTCCCCAGCATTGTGCGCTAATATTGTAGAGATATAGAGTTGTTAGTAAAGACCTTGCTATGTTACAATGCTCATTGATGTGATGAGAAGCAGTGATATAAGTAAAGAAGATAGCTTATGAGATGGCTTACCAATATGACTCTTCTTATGAGAATTCTTCAATATGAGAATGTCCAAATACCTTGTATGTATTATGAATGCCTCCCTAGTTAAGAGGGAGTGTTGAAATAGGTAACTAGGCTCGGTCTTCATTTATATGAAATGTACTCTTGATTATTGTATATTGTAAGAAGAAATAAAAAAATATTATTATTATTTTTGTATCATGGGTTTCATGCTCAAGGACAATTTATTTGTAGGTCAAGCACACATTGAGTGCTTCTAGCAATTTTTCATGAAGTCGAGAAGTGAAAGAGTCATTGTAATATGTAAAAGACCCCATTGGGAATATTATATCATGTCAATAGAATTATTGTAAGTTAAAAAGTGTCATAAGACTCCCTTCAAGATGAAGCCATCCTACAGTCAATAAGCCGGCCTATTGAGGGCATCCAAGAAGCCTATATATAAGATAACCTCAACCTCATTTGAGTAGGATCCAAAAAATTTCAATTACAAGGAATAAGAGCCTAACAACTAGTGAAAAAGAGAAGAACTCAAGGAAGAAAAATTAAAGCATTTTGGAGACTATTTTTGGTTTGCATCATATCACACATGCAAATATTATGGCATCATTATTGCAGTTGACCCGAATTGTAAACTCCTTTAAAGAAATTGAAGTTGGGAAGTAAAGAGATCAAGGAAAGAGGATGAGTACCTTAGAAAAGAAGAGAAATCCTAATGAAGAGGAAAAATACTTAACTTTGCTCTAAAAATTGTGTCATGTACGAAGTTGCAGTAACTACAGGGAGCCAAAAATTGCAAGTCTAACAAGTCGAACAATTGCAGAATTAAAGGAGCCAAAATTTGTTGCAGAAGAACAAGTGATTGACTAGGGTCTACTTTGCGAAGGAAAAGTTCATCAAGGAGAGGTTGACTTGGTCTTGGAGGAATCTTTGTCTTGGTTCATAGATCTTAGAATTTGTCATTTGAATATTCTATAAGAAGAGAAGAATTCTTGTGGGTTTTCCTCTCAAGAGGAGAGGTTTTTTCCATGGCTAGCAACCTACATTGTTTTTCCTCTTATCTCATTGATGTTCATAGTTTGGTAGTTATTTGATGATAAGAACAAAATATTAATCAAGTGAAGGAATAATTCAATTCAAAGTACATCAAGTTAAGTAAATAACATCACAAGAAGTTATCAAAAGTAAGAGAAATCACCCTAATCTAGTTGCCCTTGATTTCTCAACATTGTTAAGCATTGTAGTAGGGATGTTCAAAGAATCTTCACTAATGGGAAATTTTCCCTTGATTCCTCCTAAAATATCACAGTTAGCCAATACCATTAACATGATCATGTTCGTCACTTACAAATATGATAGATTTGATGATCCATGGATAATCCCTTCTCCTTTAGATAGTGACATGTATAGTGATCATATTCCTTTTATCTATATCGAGTTGGCTTATCAAGTTATCCAAATGGTGAATACTGGCCCTAAGCGATGTTCTTCACATGATGTGGATATTGATGCTTATTGCTCACCCACATGGGTTGTTTCTCATTCTCGTTCCCCTAACTTCCTCAATACTATAATTCCATATATTGAATCGATCATAGAAGCTATGATGATCTTTAATCCACCTTGGGAAGAATCTCACCATCAATCATATTTCATCCCTTATCTAGAACATTTTAATGATAAATTACACAACCTCGTTTCATCATGAAATGTTAATTGGGTGCAAGGTCCTATCATGACACATTATGTGTTCTCTGAGGGAAACTTAGTAAAAATTTCTCCGATCATTCCCATCGATATTTTCATGAAACCTAGGGTCATGGAAAACATTACGATCAAAGAGGATTGCACTCTAGATGATATTTTTACCTTCATTTCTCTTTTGAAAGAATTATGCAATGTTTTTTCTTGGTCCCATGAAGAAATTCCTAGCATCGATCCTCAAATTATAGAGCATGAAATAATCACGTAGGAAGGGGATAATATAATTTGGATAAGGCTCTAACTAATTAATCCTTTCAAAGTTTCTTCCATCAAGGTATAACTCAAAAAATGACTTAAAGTTGAGTTCATCTATCTAGTTTTCTTCATGAAATGGTTTTCTAATGTCATTCTTGTCACCAAAAAGTAGGCTATTATTCATGTCTATGTCAATTATAGGGATCTTATTTTGGAATTTCCAAAATATAACTACCCAACCCCATTCATTGATTAGATCATTGATGAATGCCTAATAATGAAATATTTTCCTTCATGGAAGGTTTCTTGGAATATAACAAGATATAGACTACACTGCAAGATCATCATAAAATGGCTTTCACTTTTCCTTGGGTTACCTTCACCCATAGGAAAATAACTTTTGGTATTAATAATTTTGGGGCAAATTTCCTACGGATCTGTTGTAGTGGCTACAACCACCCTCCAAAATTTTTCCTTTGCTTCGTTTTGGAGCCTCGCTCCTAAAATCACAGCATCTTATCTTGCGCTGACCCAAGCACTTGTACTTTAATTGATATTTATCTTTTTCATGTTGTCTTGTGTTTTCTTACTTGACTTATTGTCTAACCCACAAGTCGATCTCCTCAATTGGTTCCAAACCAGTTCCGAGCTTGCCTTAGTGAACTGCACAATCCTTGAGGGCAACCAGCCTTGCTCTCGAAAATTGCACAGTCCAAGATGACAATGAGCCTTCAAATCCAAAATTTCCTAGAGCCAACTGATAGCCAACCCTTAACTGGGAAATTGCACAGAGCTTGAGAGGCATCCCAGAGCCACTGTGCCCATAAATTGTGCAGAAGCTTTTCCCCAACAACTGCACAGTGCATGAGCTAGTGAGTTTCCAATCCTTCCCACAACTACATAATCTCCCTGGGAAATGCATGGTGGTTTTTCCTATAAAAAAAATGAAGAAAGCATCCCTAGAAAATAGGGATCTAATTTTAGCAATCTGGAGGTGGCACTTGAGTTATTTTGGAAATTGGAAATTATCACCAAGTGTCACTTTTTCCTAGATTTTGAGCCTTTGCGTCATCAACCCTAAATCAACAAAATCTATTTAATGTACGTTGCTAGCTCATTTTCACATTCGATCTTGGAGCTCTAACATTCCTGATGAGATCTAGTAACCTTCGGCATAGTCGTCACAACTTTTCTGGGTAAGTCTTACTTTTCTAATCTTTTGTTGATTTTCATGTCGCTTTTGTTTGTTTAGCTTGTGAGAGTATTGTTTTACCCATTTTATTGAACAACCACTGGTGTTTTGATTTCTTTTATGTTTTAGAATTTTTGTTTTAATTTTTCCATTGCCTTTCTTAATTGTTGCATGAATCACCCAATTTTTGCACTAACGGTCGTCATTGCAGTGACTCTCTCCACTTGCTTCATTGTTCTTTAATTTGATTTATTCTTGCACTCATTTTGTTTGCATTCGTCATCATTCACTCAAATATGCACCCACCATCACTTCCACTTTTAGATCTACTCATTTTCATGTTGTCATTTGGCATATCTCGACTTCCTTGGCCTGAATCTCGCTCCTCCCCGGCATGCACTGCGCATTTCTAGATCCTAAGGCTCTACCTTGGCTCCAGGAATTGCGCAAAAGTTTCCAAGGCCTGGCTCCAACTATGCACTGTGCAATTCCAGGATCTAGTCTTAAGCCTTGGCCATTAGGATTGTGCAATGTGCAGTCCCACATGGCCTAAGCCTGACTGAATTGTGCATTGCGCAGTTCCAATCTGCAAGACCTCCCCATAGGCAGTTAGAACTGCACAATGCATAGAACCAGCTGGCAAACAGTCACCTCTGATTGCTAGGATTGTGTAATTCTTCCCAACAGTTTCCTAGTTTGTTGTTTGGTCTCTTTTTGAAGTGATTTTGGTTTCAAGCTAACATTTGCATGCCATGAGTTTCCTTTCTGTCTCTAGGAACAATAGTTGTTGATAAAATCTCCAACAACTACAGGTAACATGACTTCCAAGGGAGTCGCATCAAAGGATACTATCGAGAGTAACAGTGGGGAAGCAGTTGAGTAGGTGTGAGTCAGGGAAAATTTTAGGGGTTAATATTCGCAAGTGGGCTACTTTTCCATGCTTGTTCCAAAAAAAGGATTCATTAATTTCCACTTTTTCTAAAAATGATTCGCCCAAATTTTGTAGTTTAAAATTGTTTTACCTTAAAAATCGCTAAAATTTTATATAGAGACTATAACACGTTATTAGAAATTTGAATAATTCCACAAAAACATTGCCAAACATTTTACAAATTGCATATTATGTACTAGTGGGATTCACCAATGTTTTTAAACTTTAAAACAAATATCCATCCTTCAAATTTTCCTTAGTGTCAGTGGATTTTCCAATTTATGCAGACACTCAGTTGTTCATTAAGAAGGGCATGAAGTTAACATGGTATGAAATCAAGGATATCTTTGCAGGGAACTTCAAGGAATATCTAGAGGATCGACAGGTGTATGTCAATGTCCATTGGTCAGGCTTACATAAGGTTGCATGCAGGTACCTCGCCTTCCCATGTGCGGACATCATCCACTAGATTATCTCACACATAGATCTAAAGACTGACATTGAGCAATGGCAATGGCACAAAACTTGCTACCTTCATAATGGAGAACTATCATTAGATGTATCACTTTCCTTAGCCGGTGAATTGCATGGATACATGTTTCTATGCTACCCACAACTTTGTAAACAACAGAGATATTATAAAGCACTGGGTGAAAGAGCCTTCAAATTTTAGAGAGACACCCACTCATGTTTACAAGACTAAGTCACTTAGAAATGCCTAATAGTTCTTGATCATATTTTCATGTCAATTGTATGGTCAAGAGAGCATGGAGACCTTTCTGGAGAATTGGGTGGTTGTGTTGGACCAGTTGGTGAATGATGGAAGGCCATTTAACTGGTCAGATATGTTGCCTCTTTAGTTGAAATTCCATGTGACTAATGCCCATAATCTGCCTAAGGATGAGCAAGTGAGATTCTACATGTCCACGTATTTACTTGATGCAATCTGTGCCCATCATCAGTTTCCTGGCATGGGTTCGACATGGACACCCCAATAGAATATCGTTAATATTTATTGCAAGTTGTTTTCTGAGTGCAGCTACTGAGGAGTTATGGTGAGGCTAGCTGACCATTTCATCATCCCATTGTACAAGTTTATCTTTGAGCAGGATCCACCTTTAATGTCCCAAGAAGTGATTGAGGAAATACTTAACATTACAAAATGGCATGCCTCACCCGGTGGCACCTTCATCAGGATGTTTGGTAGATAGAAGCCTTTGCATGTTCTACCAAGGTATTCCACAGACAAGTTGGTCATGCAAGAGGTTTAATATCACATCTCCACAGGGTTATCAACAGGGTTGCATATGAGGAAGAAGGAACCATGGCTCGCTCTTCCTTTTTGGATCAGATTGTACAAGATTGAGAGCTTGAAAGATGTGGATGTCGAAGCTAAGGAGATAGTGAAGTTTGAGTTCGACACCAAATACTTCAATCTGTATGATTCCCACGCTATTTGTAAGGACCATTGTGCAAAGGTGTACTATCCATGGATCCACGGGGCATGTCATGGGGCAGAAGAGGACCTTAGAGGTATTTTTACAACTACTCCAAACTCAATTAACCACTCAGTATAGCCAACGCATGGAAAGATGCTTTGCAGGAAGCAGCACCATAGGAAGCAAAAACAATAAGCAAAAAACCGGCAGAAGACAAGGGTAATAGGAAGATTGTGAGGAACCTAGAGGCTGAGGAAAGCTACAAGTTCAAAGAAGATCCTATCACCAATAAAGAAACTTTGGCAGTGGAGGAAAAGAGGCAACAACGCATAAAGAGAGAAAAACGAAGGAAGTAGAAAGGAAGTTGCAAGAAATGGAGAAGAAGTTGAATAAAGAGGAGGAGATAAGAAGGAGAGAGAGGGAAGAGAATCATAAAAATTAATAGGAAGAAGGGAAATGCATGATGATAGAGCAGACAATGCCCATATAGATTGAAGACTCAGAAAAGCGAGTTGATAAAGAAGAGGGTGAGCAGATGCAAGATTGGGATATTTCTCAGCAAATTGACAAAATGGTTGAGGCAAAAGACATGGATTTATGACATGAGCCACAAGATCAAGATATCATGCTCATGCCGAGAGCACTTGAGGTCGCCCCTCAGTCTCCACCACCTCCAATATCAGAACCAATCCCGAGTGAACAACGAGAAGTCTCTCTCCTTGATGATGATCCAGCGATAGATGTGTTCAATCTATCATTTGAAGAGTTGCAGTAGAATATTGTACAGGCGTAGAGAAAGGATTTCCCGAATTATCATGTGTCACCTGCATTTATGAAGGAAAGGGTGATTTTCCTGTTTTCCTCTGAGATAATTCTAACTTAATTCATTATGCCAAAGAATATAAAATGTTTTGTTGTTTCAAAAAAATTTGGATGACCAATGTTATGAGTTTATTAAGGCAGGTGCTTAAACCTTATTAATACTAACTATTTAGAAAGGGTTGACTCTTTACCACTGGACAGTAATTTGATTTAAAAGTGTGTGGAAATGCATAAATGTAAGTGTTATAGACAATTTTGTGCCTTACAGCAACAAGCATGAATTGTCAATAATCCAAGGGATCCAAAGTTCCCTAAACATGATGTTCCTACCCCTAGAGGAACAAGGTCAGCAAACCAACAGCTCTCAGATCAGTTCTCCACCTGAAAACACTCAAAAACAAGCAATCCTGAAATCAAAGCAGGTGCTCCACTAGGTTTCTGCGCTGAAACTCAGTTGCTCCATGGTGTACCTGCGTTGCAAAGCAAGTGGGACAAAGGCCACCTGCGCTGAGCGAGAAGGGACAAGTGGCACAGTGAGTCATTGCTTTGGAATCTTCCAAAAATGACACTTGGATCAGGTATTTCACCTTGTGATGAGTCAGAGGCTCTGTTTCTCCAAGTGGAAGCAAAGTTCTCCAAGTGGACTCAAGAACTGAAGATCAACTAAAGATTAACTGAAGAGAGAGAGGACACAAGGCAGCTACACATCAGTTGCAAGCTGACTCATCCTTTCTCAATTCATCTATATATTGAGCTCTCTCCTATGAGCTCAGGAGGCTGGAATTTTGTGCAAAGTAATGATATGCTGTTGGTTTCACTATTGAGTTATTGGGTGATTGTTTGAGAGAGGTGAAGAAGAGCAATTCTTTCTGCTGGGAGGTGTTGCTGGGTTGGAGCCTTCAATGGTTGTAATACTCTCAGAACCTTTATTTCTTCATTAATAAAAGCTATTGAGGTTCTTCTATGTGCTCTTGTTTCAATTATGTATTGTGATGATTGCATGTTTGGTTTACACTAATCCATGAACCAGTTACGATTGCATGCCTCTTGTAGTTTCCTTCTTTGTTATTTTGCAGGATCTCATCGTAGCTGGGCGAGTAGAAGAACAAAGAGCTAGGAGCAAGCCGCCAAAGAGAAGAGTTTGGATTCGACATTAAGCGCAAGGCAACGGTTAGTGCTTTCTCCATTCTCTTTTGCTTTCATAAAGAAGTAAACCTTAAGTAGTTTGTTTTACAGTTGTTGCTAAGGAACTGTCACCCTTAGAGTGGGATAGGGTCATCCGAGTCGGATACTTTTCCCTACAACAAACTGGCGACCCCGCTGGGGATCGTATCCGTTTGATTGTGTTTGTAGTATTTTTCTATTCATTTCCTGAACAAAAGAGTACCAAATCGAAAAGCTTTTGACTATATCAAAAGCGAAGTAGAGGGCAGCTACTCTAGCTCATTTCTGAGCAAGTTCATGATTTGAAGAGCTGATCTACAAGGATCCTTGTAAGCTATTAGTGATAGCTTTTCACCTTCCTAATCATCCCTTTGAGTGTGCTTGACTGATTGTTTCTGATTTGAGCAAAAACTGTGCATTTTTTAGAAAATTATGACCCGGAAACTGTGAAAACGCAATTCTCATTTTCCAAAGCAGGTAGTACACAGGCTACCTGCTTTGCAATGCAGGTCCCGAAGGGGCTACCTGCGCTGAGAGCCAGACTGGCTGTGCAGCACCTGCGTTGGCCCAATTTTGCCTAGTGCTGTTGGGGTTTCCTCCTTTTCTCTTGCCTGTTTTCACTATTGATTTGGCTGCCAGTTACCAGTCTTGCACCTGTTCTGAAACCAATATTACTTGCCATCATTCTGCCTCTGTTATATAACGAAATTGTACTTGTTCTTTGTATTTCTTACTCATTTACAATTTCCCATAACGAAGAGTAAACTAGTCTTGCTTTTGGCCTCTTAGATCTGAACCTGTGTTAGGCATTTTGCTGGTCTAAAGAGTTAGCTTGTTTGCTGTCCATAGCTGATTAGTCATTTTACTTTCGTCATTATGGTTTGATTTCATGCATTTCCAGTGATTAAGCAAGTAAATCTTAAGGTGTCTTTTGATTTTGGACAAGCTTGTTTACTTTCGCTTTAAATCGAAATCAAAGTTATATAACGACTTTCTTTTTGTAACCCATCCACATTAAGAAAGGGAAAAGAAAATACATGCATTGTGCATTTTGCATTTGACTGTTTGCTTGACGATTTAGAAAAAATTTGCATTTAGTGTGTGCTCTATGATCTGTGAGAAAAGATTTGCCTTTCTCTTCCCTCAGTAGTTAAGGTTTTCAAAGTTGAAAGATTGAAAAGTTTGCTTCTCATCTTAGACTGCATTCAGGAATTTGTTATATACATCTCGTGGTGATCCTTAAAGGAAAACTGCTAAGCAAGATCAACATTAAAATAAATCCAATTTACATAACAACGCTTTGTAACATAACGCAAACACATAGAGGTCTAGGTAGAGACGTGTTCCGGCGTCGTTAAGCATAGTGACTGTCGATCTCTACGAAGGTGGGTGATTCCTCCTGAGAGTCGGTGGCACTAATACGGACTTGTGCTCCCACATACCGTCGAGTATATATTGGGAGACCCCTATAGGCAATTATCCTTTATCCATAGGAAGCCGTGTCGGCCGCCCTACTGATCGCGATGCAGTGAACACAGCATTCACGAAGATCGACCACCCATACCGTAAAACGTATTCTGTGGTTTCGCGAAAAGTTTGGCACACCCTCTGCCTAGAACTCCAGAGAAGTTTCTTTTGGCCTTTTTCAAAATCTATAACTGAAAAAGTCCACCCGAGCATTTGTCACTTCAGGCTCGTTAAAACATCGAAGGCGACTAGAGTCATCTTTAGCTTTTTCTCGACTCTTAAAACATGAAAAAGCAAGTTTGTGTCTAAAAGCGTCGTTAATAAAATTTATTTTAAGCGGAACATAATCACCTGTTATTCCCACGTTGATCTTTCAGTTGAAAAGTATGGAGCCCACCAACCAAGGAAATAACCTTGGTGGAAGTCCAAATCCCTTCTCCTCTTGGGGAGATGTTGGTGCGCCTCATATGGCAACATTGTCACTTCCAGGGTTGACAATCGGCCTACCTATATGGCTCTTTTCAACTAATGTAGTCCAGATCGCCACTAATCCTGAGCAGTCGAATCAACAGTCAGACCAATCTAGAACTACCCACCAGCCTTCCACTTCTTACAATTCTTCCTCTGATCCTTCATCTTCACAAGGAAGAGCCGGCAAAAGTCAGCCTCCCATGGAGAAGAAGGAAAAGAAGAAAAGAGAAAAGAAGCAGAAGGGGCCTATGGCGAAGGCGACTGGGGGCAAGCAAAAGACAGCTGACAAAAACCCACACACTGCACCGACCGGGCCTAAATCGCCATGTGTCATTTGCAAAGGGGCCCACTTCCATCGTGATTGTCCCTGTATTCCCCGGATACTAAGGGACTGGTCCCCAAGGTTGCACAATCCGGTAGCATCAACCTCTGGTAGTCATGTTGATTGCAGTCCATCAACTAGCGAGAGTGAAGGACGAAGAGGGAGACCAAGATCACCCTGTATGTTGTGTGAAGGCGATCACGCCATCCACAAATGTCCATTCTTAGATGAGGCAAAGAGAGTTTTGGAAGATCGTCCGGTTTCACCGTTACGACTTCCTCCTGGATACCAAAAACTCGCGCCTAATCCCTTGGTAGTTGAAAATCCAGCTGACCCGCTCAAGTGGTCAGCTGAAGTGTCGGTCATTGAAAATGAACCTACTGAATCCAGAACAGACGAAAGTCTAAAGGTCGAAACGGCAGTCGACCCCGTTCTTCCTTCGGAGGTTTCATCCTCCAATGACCCCGTCATTGAAGACCCATCTTCAAATGACACCCTCACTGAAGAGGATAAGGATGACACCGTCCATATTCTTTTCATCAACACAGACTCTGATGAGCATCAGGGCAATGTGCCCATTCCTTTATCGTAGGAAGGAACATCGTCAGGGTCGTATCCGGCCGTATATTCGGTCCCACCACCAAGCAACCTAGTTGTATCCTTTGATTGGAATCAACTAGGGAGACCCCGGTTACCAACCAGTATCCCATTCAGAATCATGGTCCAAATCTACAGAATGGTGATGGCTGGAACTATCATTGATGAAGGGGCATCTGTGAGTATCCTTTCCTCTGTTGCTTGGAAAGCACTGGGTTGCCCGGCGCTTTTACCTGAGATGAGAAATCTATCAGGTTTTGATAAAGGAACCAGTCACCCGTTAGGGATTCTCCCCAATGTTCCAGTTACATTGAAAGGGAAGACAGTTCATATGAACATCATGGTCGTCCAGGGACCCTTGGCATATAACTTACTCCTTGGACGAGACTATATATATTGCATGGAGGCAATAGTGTCCTCGCTCTTTAGAGTCATGTGTTTTCCGCACGAAGGAAGAATGGTCAAGCTCGTAGACCAACTTTCATTTCCAGGATCACGCATTGCAAATAGTCAAATACCATCCCTTAACGGTTTATTCACTCAAGGAATGCCACCGCCCCCGGTTCTACTTCCCGATGAATGCGAGTAATTCGAGAAGAAAAGAATGGGGACCCAGGGGGCATGCACCCTGGCCTGCCTCGGGCAGAGAAAACCTTAGGTATAAAGTTAATTTCCGCAGAAGAATGGACTAGTCCGTACCCCGTCCAAAAAAGGAAGAGAGGGTTGTTCTAGGATAAAATTCTTTTGTCAAAGTTATGTTGAAGCGGAAGAATCGCTCCCTTTGTCTAAAGAGGTGGGCTCTCCTAAGGAGGGGGTCTATTTGTGGCAGCAAGAAGGCACCATCTTTGAATGTCAAGCCTCACCCATTAAAACAATATGTTTTAAAAGAGAAGTAGGGGCAGTCTTCAAAGAAAGAGAGGAAATTGCTGCAACAAGTAGTCACCATCCTTAGCAACCTAATGATAGACATCGCCGAAAAGAGAGTTTAGTTTGCGGCAGCAAACAAAACCATTTTTCGGATAATAAGTAAGAGGACCTCTCCCCCGTAACACCAATGTTTTATCTGCTGCGATCTTGCAAAAATCAAAAAGTGAACTGATGGGAAGACAAGTACCATCGGCACCGAAAAATAACGAGAAGACAAGTATCGTTAAAAATATAGCAAGACGACAAGTAGAAAAACAAAGGTGGGACAGAGGAGAATAAGAGCCTTGAAATTATACTTTATACCTGGGGGCATGCAAACCTTTTGGAGTGCAAGCACGGGACGACTATTTATTTTTTATAAATTTTTAGGTCCTCCCTTTAAACCTGTAGGTCTAACCCGTTAAACTCGTAGGATTAGCCGTTTCCAGCTTGCATAAAGAAAGGATGAAGGGCAAAAGTTAAAACCTGCCAAATTGGAGTAATTAGTGAGGTATCGCTCCTTAAATAAGATTACCTCACCTAAAGCATTCCTTGTATTAAGACTGGTATAATCGAGCAGTTTTAGCAATGTTCATGCTCGTTAAAAAATAAACGCAAGAATCGAGCAGTTTTGTACAGAGTTCATGCTCGTTAAAAAATAAACACAAGTTGTGAGCAATCTTTCCCTACAGTTCAAGCTCATCCAGAAAAAATGAACCGGTAAACAACCTCGAGAAATGTAACCTTTGAAAGCCATATTAAAAGCCCTTGGTCGTGTTTATATGCCACCACCTCCATCCGTTCATTTGGCCAATCGTTCACCTCCATATGTTTGTTTACCCATTTTGAGGAACAGCTGCGAAGAGTGATTTCACTTAGCCATCCTTGTGACACTGCCGTGATTGGAGAATTCCAACCTGTACCTGGAATCTGCTGCTATCCCTGTTCATCACTCGTTCCTCAAAAGACGAGTCTTCTTTGAGCTCTTTTCACTGACTCGTAAAATATGAAAAGTTTGCCGAGTTTTGGCCTTCCAGCTCGTTAAAGGACAAGAAGAGCTATCCCTCCTCTAGATTTTAATCTTTTTGGACCTGAGGGATTATTACACAAAAAGATCGAGCGCTTGTTTTGTTCGGCTCGTTAAAGAAATCGAAAACTCATCCCTTCTGTATTGTTTTATACTTTTTCGGACTTAAGGGATTAGAAGACGAAAAAGGAATTTTGGAGTTAACTTTTCGTACCTTTTCAGACTCTCTAAAAATGAAAAGGACCGAGTTTTCTTTGTCGTTAGACTCGTTAAAATGATTAAATAGCGACAAACTTGTCTTTAGACGAGAACGAGTTTCCCTATCGCTAGGCTCGTTAAAACATAGCGATGGGCTTGCCCGAAGGGCAGGTTATAGAACAAGCATATGTTATCCTCCTCAAGCTTGACAAAAATAAAGAGGTACTGGTCAGCAATGACTGGGGAAAAATTGGGAGAACCTCACAGCATTAATGGTAGCAAGTCGCTCTTGAACATGACACTTTGTCCTCCGTATCACATCGGGTTGGGTTGTTTCATTCACCGGTCTCATAACCATGGTCTTCGCCACACCATCCACAGTTGGGGTAATGCTACCAATCGATCACATCAGTGTCGTTATATGTTCAAGAGATGTGGTTCTGTAAAGAGTCAACCGTGTTCCACCCACTGCCATACATTATCCTTCATCCACTTCATGACCGCCACCCTGAATCATACATCACAGTTTGTTTTCACCTCATCACAATCACTAGCTCCGTTCCGTGTCACTGATGTGGGATTCATTAAGGCCCTCCTTTGACGGATCGCTCCTTGTCGACATCAGCTCATTATCCAAGGAGTTGATCTAGGAACACCCCCCTCAGTACTTTGAAGCTTGCATGCCTCAATGGCAAGTTTCTCACTTCCGGCGACAGGTATACATCAATGACCTTCGACCAGAAGATTTTGCATGGTGGTCGACGCCAAGTCCTTTATTCCCACCATGTGGATTGTACTGCCGTACCTTGAGGGTCATCATCCTTATCGGTGACTCCTCTCGCGCTTGTTAACGGTTTACATCATTGACCGGTAATCAAGCGATGTCTTTCCATGTTCGACTTCAAGAAATTCTCACATGGATCGACTTGTACATCGAGAGAAGATCGGAAGAGATTGAAGACCCCGGATCTAGTTTCATCCATCCGGGCTGCGATATATATTCAGGACATAAAGACATTTGATATGTACACCATTGCAGCAGATGATCATCCTTCTCAAAGGATGATAATTTCAGCAGAGAATTATTAGTCTACAATCAGACGATCGTCTGTTCTATGTACCGAAATGTATTTATAAAGCTGAGCATGGGAATGCCCGCCTCAGCTAGATCATGAAAAATGTATGAAAAATAATGTATTGTATTGTATCTTATTACAGGACACTTCTCAGCAGATTGAATGAACTTCGGATCCTCTCAATAAAGCATTTCACCCGATAAACGACCTCATACTTTAGGGGGCATCTGTTATAGACAATTTTGTGCCTTACAGCAACAAGCATGAATTTTCAATAATCCAAGGGATCCAAAGTTCCCTAAACATGATGTTCCTACCCCTAGAGGAACAAGGTCAGCAAACCAACAGCTCTCAGATCAGTTCTCCACCTGAAAACACTCAAAAACAAGCAATCCTGAAATCAAAGCAGGTGCTCCACTAGGTTTCTGCGCTGAAACTCAGTTGCTCCATGGTGTACCTGCGTTGCAAAGCAAGTGGGACAAAGGCCACCTGCGCTGAGCGAGAAGGGACAAGTGGCACAGTGAGTCATTGCTTTGGAATCTTCCAAAAATGACACTTGGATCAGGTATTTCGCCTTGTGATGAGTCAGAGGCTCTGTTTCTCCAAGTGGAAGCAAAGTTCTCCAAGTGGACTCAAGAACTGAAGATCAACTAAAGATTAACTGAAGAGAGAGAGGACACAAGGCAGCTACACATTAGTTGCAAGCTGACTCATCCTTTCTCAATTCATCTATATATTGAGCTCTCTCCTATGAGCTCAGGAGGTTGGAATTTTGTGCAAAGTAATGATATGCTGTTGGTTTCACTATTGAGTTATTGGGTGATTGTTTGAGAGAGGTGAAGAAGAGCAATTCTTTCTGCTGGGAGGTGTTGCTGGGTTGGAGCCTTCAATGGTTGTAATACTCTCAGAACCTTTATTTCTTCATTAATAAAAGCTATTGAGGTTCTTATATGTGCTCTTGTTTCAATTATGTATTGTGATGATTGCATGTTTGGTTTACACTAATCCATGAACCAGTTATGATTGCATGCCTCTTGTAGTTTCCTTCTTTGTTATTTTGCAGGATCTCATCGTAGCTGGGCGAGCAGAAGAACAAAGAGCTAGGAGCAAGCGGCCAAAGAGAAGAGTTTGGATTCGACATTAAGCGCAAGGCAACGGTTAGTGCTTTCTCCATTCTCTTTTGCTTTCATAAAGAAGTAAACCTTAAGTAGTTTGTTTTACAGTTGTTGCTAAGGAACTGTCACCCTTAGAGTGGGATAGGGTCATCCGAGTCGGATACTTTTCCCTACAACAGTAAGAGGCTATGATTTCCTAAATATTCAGACTGAATTTTTAGTTAATCATAAGAAAGCATACAGTAAACAATGTTTATAGCCAAATAAAATATATTTAATCTTATGAATATGGTTGGAAATTTATAAATGTAGAGGAGATTATAAAGACAAACAATCCAATAAACTAATCTCTAAAATAGATTATAACTTCAGAGGGAGATTAAGATAGAATGATATTCAGTTTTCTCTTACCTATTTTTCTTCATAAAAACTTAAATACATCTAGAACAACAAAATGAAGTGAAAACATAAGAAAAAGTCACAAAGTGACAAGTTGTTTGAGGAAAATCTAGAATCCTTTCTTTAATGTGAAGCAATTTTAGTTTGATACAATCTTGCGTTAGAAAATGCATCCAAGCGTTCAACCCTTAATTCATCAAATTACTACTTATTTATACAAAATATTTGGATTCTAGAAACATCTAAGTGATTACAAAAATAGTACAAAAATGTAGGAATTCTTAAACTGTTGAGGTTGCTCACACTATCTTTCAGGAAATTGTTGATAACTTGGCCATAAAATGTGTTGTCGTGTTGTCAGTCTATTGGAGATAAAATGTTTTACTTGATAGTATCACACAACTGATCCGACCTTTCATCATTTGGTATAAAAAGATTTATTATCTTTCTATAAGCTTCATCTACCAGTATATTTCTCAAAAGTTGGCTTGTTGATGAAAATGTGCTTGATTTCACATTTGATAGTTAAAACAAACTCCAAGGCTTCAATGAAAGCTTTGCCTATAACATGTCCTTTAATACCTAAAATCTTGGATGCATCTATTGCAATAGTGTAAAGTTTCTTACAGTACTCTTCCAAGCTGATTAATCTGTTATTGGGTGCTACTAACCCTCACAATCCTCTTTGATTCAGAAAATTAAATTTAGTATGAAATCTCTAGACAACATTTTCTAGAGCTTAACACTAGTCTCCAACTAAGTCATTAAATTCCTTTTCTGCAATACCTTCTTGACTTCTAGGATGGTCTCTATTTTATTTGCAATTTTAATCTACTCTAACTCTAACCTAGTCTTTGAGTTTAACACTTTAATCATGGATGTAGCTGCTAGAGTCGGTCTGGTCATTCCTCCGTCAGAGATCAAAACTCTTTATGCATTTCATTTTTAGGTGTCCCACTCCATTCACTCAACTGCATTCCACTAGGGGCATGCCATAATCTGACGGAGAAGGTCATGTTAGTCATTTCCCCTCATGTTTGGCTCCTGCTGGCTTATGTCTTTGTGTCAAATAATCAAAAAGTCCATAACAGTCAAGGCCTGGTCCTTCAAAGGAAAAAGGTCATTTTTGGTCATTAGGTCTAGGGATTGATCAATTTGGTCTTTAATATGTCCATTAAAGCCATGCAGGCTAGAGGGATGTTCTTGCAAAGTAATGATCTACAGAGTTTCATCATCAGGATGATAGACTTCGACTATTCTTCAAAACTCTGTTTTGAAGAAAAGTCAAATAGTGTCATTTGTGGCAAAATGTTGTTACACTAAAAAATGTCACCATGGCTATTTACAGTTGGTATGGCTCTATCAACAGTCATACTACCCTCTTAAGTAAGTCTTATGCCTCTGCTATCCATGTCAAACTCCAAGAAAGAGAGAAAGTCTTTATAAATATGTTTATCTCTGGGTACGCAGGTTCTCTCAAACCTTGCCTGCGGGTACGCACCTATTGTTCATAAGATCTGCGTCCAAGGATGCTCTGTATATAAAGGGGCAGGTGCGTCCCTCTGAAAAGGTTAAAATGCACAAGTTTTATCTTCAAAAACTTACTTGTGGTCATTTCTAGAGCATTCTAGAAGGTTGTTTGACGTGTATTGAGCGCCTCCAGATGGTTCATGCACTCCTACCAAAGAGGAACTTATCCCATCAATAAGGGAGCTATCCCACCCAAGGAGGGTATTATCCCATTGATGGTGGACCTGATTAACCTCCTCTTGAGCACTATAAATATAGGCATTGGGCCAGAAGGAGGAGAGGTTGAAAGCTACACATTTCTAAGGGTAAATGCTACAGGAATTAGGACTCCCATTTAGAAGCTTGTGAGGAGAGATTGCCATCTTTGCTTGTTCTATTTGGAAGTGGGTGAGCTTTGTCAAAGTAGAGGAAGACTCTTGTGGACCCTGGAAGGAGCTTGCACAACACCAAGGCTCAGGTTGTAATGGTTCCTTTTGATTACCTTTAATGCAAATTGGTCCATTCTTCTCAATAACTTGTTGTTAATGGGTTATTTCATGTACTCCTTGGTCTATGTGTTGAATATGCTTTGTTTTATGTTATAATCAGGTGCTATTTAATTGTTTGACTGTTGGTGATTGCAGGTTTTGGAGAAAGGGAGGAGCTCACCCAGATCAACAAAGCTTGGACTTCTACAACAGCGTTTGGACAAAGGTAAGAACGAAACACTTGATTTCTCATATCATAATGTATGTTTAGAGAAGGATAGCTCCAATTTGTTTTGTTTGTCATTAGAATGTCTTAGACTTCTAGGAAGGTCAGTTGTGTCCGCACTCTTGACTGATTCCGTGTGACAAATTGGCGACTCCGCTGGGGATTCCATTGATGAGAAAAGTCTTTTCCTTCATGTGAACTTTGCTTTGAGAAAATTGGTTTATTTTTTCTGGTTTTGGCTCTGTGATTCTGTCTCTGGGTGGGTTAGCTTAGGATTAGTTTTATTTTGGTTTTTCTTGAGTTTTTCAGAAGGACGCACCCTCTGAGTGCTGTACAGTGCGTCCCTGGACGCACTTTTGCTGTGTGCACAGAGCGGGCCCGCACCTGTGCTAACGGGTTGCCTGCGTCCCCTACCAAAATTTGAGAAAATTCCATTTTTTACACTTTTTGCTCTTAGAATTTGTTTTTTCTTAGTTTTTTCTGCCCAGATCCATTAGTCTCCTGCCATAAATCTTCACCTAATCTTGTTTCATTGGCATTCCTGCTTTAAGCTTTCATCAATTGGGTGTTTTGAGTCTCTTTTTTGAGAAATTCTTGATTTGATTTCCTTTGGTCATTACTTGGAGGTTTGTCTCAGTCTTTTCACAATTTTGCATCTTTTTGCTCTTGTTTTTGCAAAAAAAAATTCCCCCTCATTCGCCGGGGGGGGGCTAAATTGTGTATGAGTGTTAATCGCCTTTGAGTGTTTTTATGTTTTGATCTTTGGAACTCTCACCCAATTTTCTCGACTTGCACTTGATTGGTTCTTAGATTACATTAGAATCATCTTGTGTTTGAGAATTCTCTTGCATAGATCACATTTGCATAATTAGAATTCTCATTTTCAGAATATGAATGAAAAATGTGCATAGATTACATTTGCATACTTTTCAAGTGAATTGTGCTTAGATTACAATTGCATAGTTTACATTCTGAAACATCAATCGTAGATTTAGATCAGTTTTCTTTCATTTGAATTTACACAAAATAAAAAATAAAAAAATGGTTTGGAATTGATTTGCATTAGTTTTTCTTGATAAAATTAGTGCATTAGAGAATTTGTTGTATTTTCTCTTAGTGATCAATTTTTGCATTGTTGGAAGTAAATGGAAACTCTCTCCTTACTTTAGTTAGGATTCATCGAATTAAAAAAGATTACATTATCATATTCGATTGCATTCAGTTGAGTCGGGTCATAACACCATTGGTTTCATCTCCATTTACCCATTTGAGTAATAACAGCCTTAATAACACAGCGCTTAATTAAAATTCATCTAGTAATTGTTACATTTCTAGGGCTCTGAAACACCAACATAGCTTAGGCTAGTGTCTTGGAGTAGGAGAGTAATTAACTCTTCAAGACAGCAAAACCAAACAAGTAGCTCATCTTGTGGTAGGATAAATCCAATTGTTGCATTTATACTCTGGGAAAGCTCCTCTTAAAGGAGAAGCACGAGCTCGTGTCCGAACCAGTGAGGGGATCAGTCCTCCCTCATTGGGAACGACGCCAGACACGCACGTATTACAAACGGTAAACCTCGGATTAACCATTGTCGAGGAGCCAGGGGTCACTTATCGGTAAACCTTGGATTGTTGTCAAGGAGCCGGTAAGGGGATTGAGCTTGATACTCTGCCCTTGCGTGCTGTCGGAGCGTAGACTGTTCCCCCAGGTGTACTTGTTGCCGTTGGTAACCTTAGTGACCATAATCTTTAGGATTCTACCCAAGGTGACGGTGGAGGGAAGATCCCACTGTACCTGGAGCAGACGTCGGCTATACTCACTTGGATTTTCTGGGGGGTTCACTTCACTCGAGACGGTTAAAGTGGAGGAACTTGGTCCAGTCTATTCATTAAGCAGGTTGTCGAGGTAACTGTTCCACCCACTATTTCTGTACTGGATTCTGCGAGGTTGGGCTTAATCACCAACTAGTGTTTTCGGTTCGGAGAGCTTACTATTTGTGTGTGGTTTGACTCCTAGATTTGATAGCGCGTGTTAATTTGTTTGTTTTTACTTTTAGAGACCATAGGTGTGAATTGTGAATTTTAATTGTTAGGTGTAAATTGTGAATTGTTAATTTTAGTTTTAAGATTGTTAATAAAATTCACTGAAGTTGAATATAATGGCAAATGTTCCGGAATTTATCAACCTAGGAACCCCTCCTAATGAGAATCCTAGTACTTTTCCTTACTTTGGAAATGTTGGTCCTCCTTATATGGCTACTTTGTCATTACCTGGATTTACAATAGGTTTACCGATATGGTTATTTTCAACTTCGTTGGCCCAAAGTACTCTAATTGTTCCACCTCAACCGGATGCTTCACCTCAACAGAGTTCACCATCTCAACATCACCAACCTTCTGTTGACCCTTTACCTTCTTTGCCTAATTCTTCTTCCTCCATTTCTTCCTCTTCGCCTGGTAAACGCCTTGATGCTAGTAACCAGGAGGCTAAGAAGAAGAAGAAAGGGAAGAAGAAGAAGAAGAAGAAGAAGCAAGATAAGAAAGAAGTCAACCAACCAACCATGGCTGTAAGTGTTAGTTGTGTTGAGGAAAATTCCGACATGCACCGTAAACCCAAATACCCTTGCAGGCTTTGTAAGGGTGACCACTTCCTTATCAATTGTCCTAGTATTCCAAAGGTCTTGGAAGTATGGTCAGAAAAATCTCATCAACTTTCCGTTGATCCATCAACCAGTGCTAGTCAGGTTCCTGGGAAAAAGGGTAAAGTTAGGTTTCCTTGTAAGTTATGCAAAGGGAGTCATCAAACTCACATTTGCCCTCACATGGATGAAGCCTCAACATTGTTGGAAAGCCTTACTGTTCCACAGCAAGAATTTCCAACTGGTTACCGTAAACTTTCTCCCAACCTACCGTCAACTGACGGAGTGATTGATCTAAATTCAAGTACAGTCAATCACACTCTTCCATTGGAGAGTGAAACTCATGTCACTCAGGTTGATGATCGATTAGTTGATCAAGTGGTCGATTCAATTTCACATTCGGTCGATCCCACTTTCCATTTAGAGAGTGAACTTCATACCGCTCAGGTTCTTCTTGTTACATCAGATTCTTCTATGTCGGGGGGCACTTCACCTGTTTCCATAGAACCCCCTCCAAGCACTGAGGTCTTTTCCTTTGATTGGAATAGACTGACAGAACCTCGTCTTCCTTCCTCCATCCCTTTCCAAATCATTGTCAAGGCTGGTGGTAGGGACATACATCGTACTCAGGTAGATGAAGGTGCTTCTGTCAGTATTTTATCCTCAACTGTTTGGAAAGCTTTGGGTTCCCCTCAACTTGCGCCTATTACGCAGAATCTGAAAGCTTTTAACAGAACCATCAGTGAACCTTTAGGGATTCTTCCTAAGTTTTCTATTACCTTGGAAGGTAAAACTGTCTGTATTGATCTTATGGTAGTTCGAGGTCCCTTGGATTTCAATTTACTCCTTGGGTGAGACTATGTTTATGCAATGAAAGTTGTCGTATCGACACTCTTTCGCGTGATGTCTTTCCCTCACAATGGCAGTATTGTGAGTGTAGACCAGCTTTCGTTCCCTAGTCTTATCTCAACTACCAATAATATGACACCCCTAAATGTTCCTGATTCTAAAGTGGTATCTACCCTGCCACGGGTTAATTATGTGGCAACTGGTCCCATGTTTTCAGTTACCGATGTAAGTGAGCCTCTCACTGTTGATTTAGATCTGGTAATTTACATGGAAAACTCTATGGGATTATTTGAACACGATGTTCTTATCCCTTTTGAGTCCCTTGACATGTGTTCCTTCCAGATAACTCTTCTTCCTTCTGATGAAGACCTCTTGGAAGCCATGATCAAGGTGTGTCCATTGACATGTCTTTCTTCCAGTTGGAAGCCATGATCAATGTTGCGAGGACAATTCCTTTTCCTGTGCCAACCTCGTTAAAAAATGAAACAGGTGTCCGTGAGGATAGTTTCTTCTAGTCTCAACCTCATTAAAAAATGAAACTGGAAGTCATGAGCATAGTTCCTTGTCTTGTGTCAAGCTCATTAAAAAATGAAACAAGGAGTTGCGAGGATGGTTTTGTTCCTGTGTCAACCTCGTTAAAAAATGAAACAGGGTGTGCGAGGATAGTTTGTTCCTCTCTCAACCTCGTTAAAAAATGAAATTGGAAGTTATGAGCATAGTTCCTTGTCTTGTGTCAAGCTCATTAAAAAATGAAGCAAGGAGTCCGAGGAAAGTTCCTTTTACTGTGTCAACCTCGTTAAAAAATAAATCAGTGTGTGCGAGGACAGTTCCTTTTCCTGTGCCAACCTCGTTAAAAAATGAAACAGGTGTCCGTGAGGATAGTTTTTTCCCGTCTCAACCTCATTAAAAAATGAAACTGGATGTAATGAGGATAGTTCCTGTTACTGAGTCAACCTCGTTAAAAAATGAATCAGGTACGAGGATAGTTTGTTCCTATCTCAACCTCGTTAAAAAATGAAATTGGATACGAGGATAGTTTTTTCTTGTATCAACCTCGTTAAAAAATGAAACAGGCTAGCATGAGGATAGTTCTTTTACTGAGTCAACCTCATTAAAAAATGAATCAGCTAGATTTTAGGATATGTAAGTTTTTGTTAGGTAGGATTTTGAGGACAGTTCCTGTTACTGAGTCAACCTCGTTAAAAAATGAATTAGGTTAGAGGATAGTTCCTGTTACTGAGTCAACCTCGTTAAAAAATGAATCAGGTATGAGGATAGTTCCTGTTATTGAGTCAACCTCGTTAAAAAATGAATCAGGTATGAGGCTAGTTCCTTGTCTTGTGTCAAGCTCGTTAAAAAATGAAACAAGGGTAGGTTAAGTAAGTAGATTGTAGAGTAGTTATGAGCATAGTTCCTTGTCTTGTGTCAAGCTCATTAAAAAATGAATCAAGGTTTTTAGAGCAGAGTTCCTTGTCTTGTGTCAAGCTCATTAAAAAATGAATCATGGATTTTAGAGCATAGTTCCTTGTCTTGTGTCAAGCTCGTTAAAAAATGAATCAAGGTTTGTAGAGTAGATTTTTGTTAGGTAGATTGTAGAGAGTAGTTATGAGCATAGTTCCTTATCTTGTGTCAAGCTATTTTAAAAAATGAAACAAGGGTTTTGAGGATAGTTCTTTTCCTGTGTCAACCTCACTAAAAAATGAAACAACTCCCACAAGTCTTTCCAAGATCTTGGAAGTAAAGCTTCATTCCATCCACCTCTTTGAATGCAATGAAGCTTGGGGGGCATGTACCTTGATTTACATCATTATGCTGGGGGCATGTGAACTTAGCAAGCATAGTTTTACGTTTCAAGCTTGTGTAAACATGAAACCGAATCCGAGCATAGTTCTTTTCCTGTGTCAAGCTCGTTAAAAAATGAAACAAATCCTCCTCTACTTGAGTCGAGAGCTTGACTAGATCTCGTAAATGTTACGTATTTAGGTTAGTTTTTTCATAATTTTCTTGTAGTTTAGGTCGAGTCTTTCAAATGATCTCGTAACTCAACCTTCATTTCATCCAGCTGGTTGAATGAAATGAAGCTGGGGGGCATGCGCTCTAGAAATTATGCTTAGGGGGCATCAAGCACAGTTTTCTCTCTGTTTCAAGCTTGTGTAAAAATGAAACTACTTTGAAGCATAGTTTTTGTCTGTTTCAAGCTTTTGTAAAAATGAAACCTATCTCGAGTCAGTTTCAGTTATTTTCAAGACTCGTTAAACTCATGAAAGTCCCGAGATTATTTTGCCATCTTTCATTCTCGTAAAACAAATGAAAATGCCGAGTTCTTTCCGTCTTTTCCTGCTCGTAAATTAAATTGAAAGTCGGCCATATGAGTACATTTTTATCATCTTTTCGAACTCGTTAAAACTTATGAAAAAGTGAAAACCATGAGTACATTTTTATCATTTTTTCGAACTCGTTAAAACTTACGAAAAAGTGAAACCTCAGAGTCATCTTTTAAGCCCTTTTCTGACTCCTAAAAAATGAAAAGATTGCCGAGCGTTTCTTTTACACTCGTTAAAATGGAATTAAAAGACGGTCCCCTTATAGCTCTTTTCTGACCGTAAAATCAGGAAAAGATTGCCGGGTTTTTGTCGTTTCAAACTCGATACGGAAATAAAACGACGTGTCCTTGATCGCTTTTTACTTTTCAGGTCAGTGGCACTAATTATGAAAGTACTCCTTGGTCGCAAGATCAAGCGGTTCCCCCAGGTATTATTTTATACTTTTTCCGGCTTGAGGGACACAAATCTACGAAAAAGTTCAACTTGGAGTCTTCTTAAGTTTTTCAGACTCTCTAAAATTGAAAAACACCGAGTTTCTCCTATACTGGGCTCGTTAAACATTTCACAGTAAAGGACCTGTTCAATTACAAACAGGAACGAACCACTCCTTCCTAGGGCTCGAATCAAAATTGGGTTGGACTCATCCGAAGGATGAGCTTATAATCAAGCATATGTTATCCTCCTCAAGCTTGTTAAAAATAAAGAGGTACTTGCCAGAAATGGTGGGGGAAAAGAGAGAAGAATGAGCCTATTTGTTACCTTTTTGTCTCAGAAGAAACTTTATTACCACTCTTGGACACGACACTTTTCATTCACCCGGGTTGGGAAATCCTTTACCTCACAGTTGATCAAACCACTTTTGAAAGTCTTCAACCGGGTTCCGGGGATTAACTTTGAGTTATTTAGCACCAAACCATCTGTCGTGTCGTTATGTGTCCAAGAGGTCTGCAAACAAAACTTTCATCTGCAAAATACTTGTCATCCATTTGACCATCCCTGAGTCAGTCCTTACAGCAACATTTCTTCAACTTGAACAATGATTTCGTGTTGTGGACTTGCCTGCAACGGGTCACTTTCTATCGACATCAGCACATTATCTAGAGAGATGACTTAGAAATCGTCAGTGCCTTGAAGTCTGCATGCATCAATGGCAGGTTTCTCGCCTTTGACGTCAGTTTACATCATTAACTTTCGATCGAAGGATTCCGTGAAATGTTCGACATCAACTCATTCATTCACATCTCATGGATTGTACTGGGTACTTTGAGAACCATTGACATTACTGGTGGTCTCTCTCACGCTTGTTAACAGTTCACATCATCGACTGGTAATCAAGTGGTTTCTACCATGTTCGACATCGACTCATTTATTCGCATGGCTAGAATCGTACCAATTTGAGAAGTAGGAATGAAGACCCTGGATTGAATCTTTACCATCCAGGCTGCGAGGAGTTTTGTATTCATTATCTAAGTAGACTAACCATAAACAGATGGCTGCGCCCATACTGTGTCTACAAAAGTCTATGATTATGATGTACTGCAAAATCATTTCTGTATCAGAGTAGTTAGTCTGTTAGTTAAAATTTTAATCTGAGTATGGGAATGCCTACCTCAGTGATGATATAATCTTATACATGTATTTTGTGTTGAAAATTGCAGGTTCTGACCAGGTTCTCCACGAGATAATCCTTGAAATGATAAAGCGCTTCACCCTTCCTAGATAATACAGAACCCTAATCTATTCCAGGCTTCGCACTTTAGGGGGCAATCTGTTACACTAAAAAATGTCACCATGGCTATTTACAGTTGGTATGGCTCTATCAACAGTCATACTACCCTCTTAAGTAAGTCTTATGCCTCTGCTATCCATGTCAAACTCCAAGAAAGAGAGAAAGTCTTTATAAATATGTTTATCTCTGGGTACACAGGTTCTCTCAAACCTTGCCTGCGGGTACGCACCTATTGTTCATAAGATCTGCGTCGAAGGACGCTCTGTATATAAAGGGGCAGGTGCGTCCCTCTGAAAAGGTTAAAATGCGCAAGTTTTATCTTCAAAAACTTACTTGTGGTCATTTCTAGAGCATTCTAGAAGGTTGTTTGACGTGTATTGAGCGCCTCCAGATGGTTCATGCACTCCTACCAAAGAGGAACTTATCCCATCAATAAGGGAGCTATCCCACCCAAGGAGGGGATTATCCCATTGATGGTGGACCTAATTAACCTCCTCTTGAGCACTATAAATATAGGCATTGGTCCAGAAGGAGGAGAGGTTGAAAGCTATACATTTCTAAGGGTAAATGCTGCAGGAATTAGGACTCCCATTTAGAAGCTTGTGAGGAGAGATTGCCATATTTGCTTGTTCTATTTGGAAGTGGGTGAGCTTTGTCAAAGTAGAGGAAGACTCTTGTGGACCCTGGAAGGAGCTTGCACAACACCAAGGCTCAGGTTGTAATGGTTCCTTTTGATTACCTTTAATGCAAATTGGTCCATTCTTCTCAATAACTTGTTGTTAATGGGTTATTTCATGTACTCCTTGGTCTATGTGTTGAATATGCTTTGTTTTATGTTATAATCAGGTGCTATTTAATTGTTTGACTGTTGGTGATTGCAGGTTTTGGAGAAAGGGAGGAGCTCACCCAGATCAACAAAGCTTGGACTTCTACAACAGCGTTTGGACAAAGGTAAGAACGAAACACTTGATTTCTCATATCATAATGTATGTTTAGAGAAGGATAGCTCCAGTTTGTTTTGTTTGTCATTAGAATGTCTTAGACTTCTAGGAAGGTCAGTTGTGTCCACACCCTTGACTGATTCCGTGTCCCCAGTGGAGTCGCCAATTTGTCACACGGAATCAGTCAAGGGTGCGGACACAACTGACCTTCCTAGAAGTCTAAGACATTCTAATGACAAACAAAACAAACTGGAGCTATCCTTCTCTAAACATACATTATGATATGAGAAATCAAGTGTTTCGTTCTTACCTTTGTCCAAACGCTGTTGTAGAAGTCCAAGCTTTGTTGATCTGGGTGAGCTCCTCCCTTTCTCCAAAACCTGCAATCACCAACAGTCAAACAATTAAATAGCACCTGATTATAACATAAAACAAAGCATATTCAACACATAGACCAAGGAGTACATGAAATAACCCATTAACAACAAGTTATTGAGAAGAATGGACCAATTTGCATTAAAGGTAATCAAAAGGAACCATTACAACCTGAGCCTTGGTGTTGTGCAAGCTCCTTCCAGGGTCCACAAGAGTCTTCCTCTACTTTGACAAAGCTCACCCACTTCCAAATAGAACAAGCAAAGATGGCAATCTCTCCTCACAAGCTTCTAAATGGGAGTCCTAATTCCTACAGCATTTACCCTTAGAAATGTATAGCTTTCAACCTCTCCTCCTTCTGGCCCAATGCCTATATTTATAGTGCTCAAGAGGAGGTTAATCAGGTCCACCATCAATGGGATAATCCCCTCCTTGGGTGGGATAGCTCCCTTATTGATGGGATAAGTTCCTCTTTGGTAGGAGTGCATGAACCATCTGGAGGCGCTCAATACACGTCAAACAACCTTCTAGAATGCTCTAGAAATGACCACAAGTAAGTTTTTGAAGATAAAACTTGCGCGTTTTAACCTTTTCAGAGGGACGCACCTGCCCCTTTATATACAGAGCGTCCTTCGACGCAGATCTTATGAACAATAGGTGCGTACCCGCAGGCAAGGTTTGAGAGAACCTGCGTACCCAGAGATAAACATATTTATAAAGACTTTCTCTCTTTCTTGGAGTTTGACATGGATAGCAGAGGCATAAGACTTACTTAAGAGGGTAGTATGACTGTTGATAGAGCCATACCAACTGTAAATAGCCATGGTGACATTTTTTAGTGTAACAAATGTTCAAAAAGAGTCGACAGTTGATTCCTTCAGGTGCAGTCATGATTCCTGTGACCAGATGCTCTGTCATGCGATCCCTACAAAAAGTGTCGAAAATTTCATCGTTTGAGCCAAAATTTCAGAGGAAAAGTGAAAATCAGGGTTATATTAAAATCAGTGAAAAAGTGTTGAACAGGACATTAGAAAAGTGGGTTTTTTAAAAAGTAAATTTAAAACATCACTACCAAGGCTATATATACAAGTGTTCATCAAAATCAAAGGTCATTGTGCTAATCCAAGCCTTGGAGAAACGTTGCAAAGGGTGTGAGTGTGCATCGTGAGCGTTTGAGGGAGTTGGAGGCAGTTTGAAGGCGCGCGGCGCACACAGGTAGGAGCGCAGTGCACTTACCGGGCGCAGCGCACATAGATCCCACCCACAGTTCAGAATTACCACTGGCGCGGCGCACTGGGAAAAACGCCCAGAACTTTGCCAAATCGCCTCAAATTTTTTGTGGAGCTCTTCTATTTGCAAGGTAGGCCACCTAAATTCAATTGTGCACCAATTTTTATGGGTGATATGATGATTTTATGCCTGTAATAAATTGCAAAAAATTTCATAAAGAAAGCACAAAGAAGACACCAAAGAAAACCATTATGCTAGGGTTTGTGCTACAGTGATATTGCTGCCAAGGTTATTCTTCCTACCCTACCCCTGTTCCTTATTCCCCTATGCCATTGTCCCCATAATCACTACCCTAACCCTACCAAAATCATACTCCCTTTCCCCTCTTCCTATTGCTAAATAAATCCCAAACCCTACCTTACAAACCCTAAAACCTTACCTTGCCCAAAACACAAAACCTACCCTATCAAAATACCCCAAAACCCCCTGTATATCCCTAAACAAAATTCTCCTATAAACCCCTATTCCCATTATATTATCCCCCTCCTAATACTCCCTTTTTAATTGTCCCCTTGGTGGCAGATTGTCAAAGCAAACTCCAGCTTCACTATAATCAAAGGGCAGCCTAAATTCAGTTTACAAACAGTAGTCATGGCATCTGAGGTTTCATCAGAATATGAGGAGGAGACCCACAGTGATACAGCTTCAGGAGAACAGGCCCCCAGGAGACATCACCGGAGTGGCAAGCATGTTAGAGATGAGCCAAACACCCTCACTGAGTTTCAGGTATGCCCTCTTGATATGTCACGTTTCCAACACTTAGCATGTTTTGAATTTTGTCAGAGGGTGGCAAATGTCAGAGTTCATCATGAGTTGGCCCGTCTTTTTGCACTTCACCTACATGGAGGACAGTCTATCTTGGCTGGGGTCACTTTCACATTGACACCTAAAACCATATCAGTGGCAACAGGCATACCAAACATTGGAGAACAATGGCATAAGAAGAAGAAGGTGGAGAGGCATCATTATGAGCCTTACATTAAGGCCAGTTGTTTGAGTCAGCTCACGAGAGTTTTCCCGTTTAGATTTTTGAGAGATGAGTATGCTCCGCTCATGAAACTGATCATGAAATACTTTAGTTGTGAGGGGAGGTTTTCTCGCCTTTATGCCTATCACATCAGGTTGCTCATGCACTTTACCAGGGTGCGAATGATGAACCTCCCATTTTTCATTTGCGGGAACATAGAGAGGATGAAAAATTTCATGCAACACAAGACCCCTCGACAGCAGCTCAATAGTGTTTATCACTTTGCTCTTATCCGGATTTTGGTGGACCATCAGTTGGGATTGCAGGGTATTGCTTGGGAGGACTTCATCTCCCGTGACTTCTTCAATGCTCCACAGGTAGTATCAGAGGTAGAGCATGAGATAGGTGGCCCATCTCATCAGTATGAGCGACATGAGACTGCTACTATGCCAGTATACATCACCTATTAGAGAGGTAGTAGACCCTTATTTGCAGCGGCAAAGCGAGTGTTATCTCCACCCGGGGTGGAAGGGGCCTCGCTTCCGACATCGGCATCACATGAGCAGGGCAGGGGTAAGGAGCCAGTGCAGGAGGAAGGGCCATCAAGTGAACGAGAGACTGAATTCGTTCTCCTCCATGATGATGAGACAGATGCAGAACCAACAAATGCAGAGCTTACAGAGATCATCCAGGAGCAGCAATCAGTGATTGAGTCCTTATCCCTTGACTTGGAGAGGGCCAAGTGGAACATGAAGTACCTGGAGTAGAGAAACAAGCAGCTTGAGGATCAACAGGCGATTATGGAGCTGCAAAACATTTGTGAGCATCGCCAAGCTGCTCAAAGGAGAAGAGTTGAGCTCACATCATTGGAGCAAGAGATCAATGAGGATCGGGAGGCCCATCTCGAGAGCGTGAACATGCACTTGGAGAGGCTGCTAGACAAGGCCAATCAGGACCTTGCCTTACTGAGACACATGGCTTATCGTTACAGGACACAAAACATGAGTGCAAGGGCCCGGATAAGGAGTTTGAAGGCGAAATTGAGGAAAGCAACAAGAAAGGAAAAAGAGGAAAAAGAGAAATATCGGCTTTGAATCTTGGCTAAGGCTTCCTTGGCCCATCATAACACCCCATAGGGAACCTCCAGCCCAAATTTCAAGAAATTTGGGGAATTTTTGGTCACTTCACAAATTTTTGGGCAAAAAACAGGGTTTTTCTCCCAGTGGCGCGGCGCTAAAATTCTAGAGCTCCAAATGAGGAATGGTTTGCATTTTTGGATTCAGCATGGAAAATCATGACTACTGGTGCCCAGACAAGAAATTTTGGCAAGAAATGAGTCTCCAAAAGGTCAAAAAACACCCAAAAATGGCCTCTCTGCCACTTTTTTGACACACAGGAAGCAGTCTTGGGAGAATGGAGATTTGGAGGGGCAAATGAGCACCAAATTAAAAAATTCCAGTGGGGTTAGAAAGTAGACAGGACAGGATTTCCAAAAATCTCACTTGGGAACATTTTGGACACCTACAAGTGCCCCAAAACAGGCCCCAAAGTAGCGCGGCGCACAAAGAAAATGGCGCGGCGCATAGTAGAAAAATTGCCAAATTTGCTTCCGTTTCGCGAAATTTCGGTTCACGACTTCTCCAAGTGGGCCCGCTCATCTACAATTTGGTTTTTTGGCACCAAAGGTGGCATTTAAAGTGTTTTTTCTCCAGATTGGCTTCCATCCAAGTGGCGAAGGTGTTAGCTACCTATACCAATAGGTTTCATATTTCATGGTTGGCAATGAAAAGGTCCAAATATGCTCTGCTTTGATGATTCAAAGATCACATATTTCCAAGAGAATACAATCTGTGCTTATAGCTTGGTATGGACTCAAATTTTGATGGATGGTCCAACAGTTTAATCTGGATCATGTCATGTTTTAAATTTTCAGTTATAGAATAGAGAAAGAAGTCTGTCCAAACTGTTTAATCTTGGCAGACAAGTAGTTTAGGTAGAGAAGAAAGGCTCCCAACAGCTTAATCTGGGACCTTGGAAGAAATAAGGGTAGAAGTAGATAGAAAAAACAAAAGAAAAAGCCAAAGAAAAGAAAAGGCAAGTAAGGGTCTGCAAGCCTAAATGCACCCTCCAAGAAGAAATAAAAAATGCTAGGCAAATAGATGGGTAGGCAGTAGGGGTCGCAGAAAGGTCATTTCTTATAAGTTGCATGTGTGCTAACTTTGTTTACCAAAGCAAAAGCAATGAATTGAGAAGGTGTTATTCTTCATCAAGTTGCAGCAAGCAAAGAAGCATGTCTAACCTCCCTTCTTCCCCTTTTTTCATTTTCATTACTAACACTCCCTCATCAGTTGAGATTCATGGAAGAAATTATGGTTTCATGGTGGCTCTTAATCTTTTTAGAAGCCACATTTCTTGTCTAAAATTCTTTTTATTTTGATCTACTCCCTAAACTAAGTAAGTTTCAAATAAACTTAGTGATTTTCCCCCTCATTCACATTTTCCCCCATATTAACTCTAACTCTATTATGTAATTCCCCTATGTCACCCTTTCCCTAGTATTATTAACACCATGGTGTATAAACCCCCAAGCATTCTATAAATATCCTCCTTTTAGCATTATAGCTAAATATGTCTGTCTAAGGGAGACTTTAGTCCACCTGGGACTATGCTCAACCCTGTCAAGGGATTACTCTAACCCCTGGTTAGGAGCAATAACCTCTCCATAAGCCCAAACCTCACCTCTGCTAAAAACCCTCCATAAACCCTTTTTCACAAATTAACCCAAAAATCCCGAAAATACATTCAAAAACCCTTCACCCCAACGTTATCCGCCCAAAATATTAAAGTGAATATTTAATAGGCCAGCGGGCCCCCCCAACCTGCACGATCCGTCGGAGGACCCGCCAACCGTCCGATCCCCGCCGCCCAAGATCTAACGGTGGGCGGTCATTTGCGCTCCCCGACCTGCCGACCTTTAGCGTCCGGGGAAAGTGGTTTTGGGCGCCGTACCCTGGACGCGTGTCAAACGCTGGGGTTGTTCGGAGCCCCCCTCCCCAATACCACTTATCAGCAAAGGCGGTGCGGGGAACCCGCTTACCACCATCCCGTTACCGCCTCCCCCTTGCGTCATGCTTGCGTCATCCTGACGTAGCGCCCTTCCCCGCCCCTGCGCCGTGTGGCCCTCCACATAACCCTGCCACCTTATCCACCCGCCACCGTGTCCTGATACCCTAGCCGACACCTCAGCAGCCACGTCACCTCCGTACCCCGGCCCCACCATGATGTCATGCTGACGTCATCGGCAGAAAATCCCCAATTGCACGTTTTGTCCAAATTTGTCATTATAAACAACCAAATTAGCCGTTTGCGGTCATTTTCACGCACAAACGACGTAGCCGTTGTCAACCAGCTGCCGCGAAAATTCGTTTCCAGCCATCAAATTCAAGTTTCAGACCGCTACAAGTCAAGAATTCAGCTGCCTTAAGCCTTCACGGTCCAGCCCGCAGGCTTTCAAGCTAGTTTGTCCAGGTATTCACCGTAAAGCTTACTTTTCACCCATGCATTCCTTTTCTCTGTAAAATTGCCATTAAAACACCTGTAGAAGTCCACATAAACTCTGCACCTACTACCTAAAACAAGCTAAGCTGACCTGTTGACCCCCATAGCCACAAATTCAGCATTAAAGCAGTCAATTCGCGGGCCAGAAACTGTGAAATTCTCCCCGAGGTGCTCAGCATTGTTCCCTTTTGCCAAGTACAGGCCAGCTTCAATCTCTGCCAAAGGAAACCTCATACTCTCTGCAACTTACCATTAGCAGTTCACATCCCTGTGAATTTGCAGCAAACTGCAGAAACCAGCCTGCATTTTTCACTGAGAAAAACTCCTCAGACTGTGTCTACAGTTGACCTATCACTGAAACTCTTAAAGAAACTTCCCAAACCATTGCCATTACCTATTCAAACTCAGATTATATCATGGCAGCCTCTGCATCCTCATCCCTCAGTGTTGCTCCATTAAATCCACCAAATAAAGAGCTGGAGGCCTTGGCATTTGCTGACAAGGACTATCTTATTGAAGACTTTGAGGGTAGCAGAGACTTCTTGCAGACCTTCACTCAACTAAGAGAGGATTATAAGGATGGTCATGGTACACATGGGATATGGGAGTCAAACCTACCATATTACTGTCTCCCAGCTGTAAATGTCTTCCCTAAAATCATTCACCTATGTGCTGAAAACTATGATGTGCAGCACAGAGCTATTAGCACCCCATCTGGGAGGATCCTTTTCTACATTAATGCTGAGTCCATCAACAAAATGTTACATTTTGATCAGACAGAGTTTCTGATCCCGTTTTCCATGAATTATTTGCTGGAGACTGGTGAAAAGATGACCAGTGAGGAGATTCAAAAGGTCACCAGGACATTCATGAGACCTGAGTGCCAGCCTACAGGGCCACCTCCCTACCTGGATGTCCATTTCAATGATGTAGGCAGGATTTTACTGGACATGATTGCCTATGTGTTGGGATACAAAAACAGTGAGTATGTGGATAAAACAATGCTGGTATTGCTATCTGCTTATAGCCCACGCCAACCCCCTGCCCACAAATATAACTTTGCTAAGTTCATAGCTAACAAGATTCATGATCAGTTGAGCAGAGTGGACAGACAGGGGGTCTTCAAGTACTCGGCCTATATTTACCACCTGTTCATGTACTATCATTCTGAAGCCTTCCCATGCTACATCAGAAGGCTGGATCACAGAGGGGAAAGAAGATCTGTCATCTTCTGGACCTCTGTCTATCACAAAGTCACAAATTCACCCTATACCTACTGTGAATTTGTTGACCAATTTGTATACCCAGTCTCTTGCCTATTGATGAGGTCCCCTCCTCCCAGAATATCAAATGAGAACAAGAAAGCTCTACAGCTTTCCAAAAAATATAAAATAGGTGACTGGTACCTATATGAGAACCATACTGTCATTAGGGTCTATGGCTGTGAGCTCTGTCCATACAAGCTCCCAAAATATGTGCCTATGAGGTTATTTGCCTTGGAGTATTACAGGCAGTTGATTCAGTCCGACCTCACCCATTTCCACAGCGCCAAAAAGAAGGCCCACCTCAAGTTTAAACACCAGTTGGGCCCCTTCATCATGAACAAGAAAGAAGGGTGGGAAGATGCAGACCTAATCCTTAAGGATAAATACAAGCTGTCCTATAGTTTTCGGTGGGTCCATTATGACCCTGAAGGTTTCATCACTGCTAGGAGAAACAAGTATAGGCTTATAGGCATTAAGCATTGCCAGTACCCACACATTGAAAAATATGCCAACCTGCAAGAATGGCAGATGGATACTTTAGTTGAAAATCTAACTGAGGAAGAGACAATGCTAAAAAATAGGAGGGAGCTTGAAAAAACTATTGACCTAGACTATGTGCAGTAGGTACCTTTCAGACCGCCTTATTCAATGGGAGAAGGGACCTCGGCCACAAGGACTGCACCACAGGCACCATCTACATCAGCACCAGTGACAGACAAAGGCAAAGGCATAATGGGTGCAGAGGAGGAAGCAGTAAAGGAAAAGTCTGCCCCTGTAACAGAGCAGCATCCAGAACAACAGCAAGGGCAAACTGTCCTACCACAAACTGGGCTGCCAGCAGCTCCAGCACTGCAAATTCCACCCCCACAAACTGAGCCAATAACTGCCCCGATTTTGCAGACCCCAGCACATGAGGAAAGGGGTACAAAAAGAGATAGAGAAGAGTCCACTCCCCTTAGTGGATCCTCCCACCAGCCAGAAGCCAAAAGGCAAAGAGCAGACTCCCCAGAGGTAGAAGACATTACTGAAGATGTCTTGGACAGTGCAAGAAAAGACAGGGAGGGCAGTCAGCATACAGGTACAAGCTCCTTTCAGCAGGAGCAAACTTTACAGCTCGGTTTGGAAGTGTCCTCCTCTTCCCAGCAGACCAAGAAGCCCAAAAGCACTAAGGCTTCTTTCAAACAAATAAAGGCTCAAAATGAGCTGCTAAGGGCTGAGGTCTACAAGCAATTCATAGATGCAACACCAGCCCAGCAAGAAAGGCTAATGTCGGTGTATGACATTCAGCAGGAAAAAATAATCTTCAGCCACTTTAAGCCCAAAGGGCCAGAGCCTAAGACAGCTGCAGATTTTATAAAGACAAGGGTGGAGGTCCGAGCCAGAGATATACATCCCATGGACCAGATTGAACTCCATAAGCAAGCTGGGGATATGGTCTATGCAACCTTGGTAGAGAAGGCCACCATGGCACATGAGCTGAAAGAGTCCCTGAAAAACACCAACACCCAGTTGGATTTTGAGAGAATGTCCTCTCAGGCCAAAGACAATAGAATAAAGTCTCTTGAGGAGATCATTATTGATCTAGGACATGACCCTAGTGATCCAACGGGTGTGAAGGCCCTCATGAAGAAGAAAGATGATGACCTCAATGCATTGAAGAAGAGGTTAAAGCTGCAGCCCACAGAGCATCCTCAAACAGCAGAACTTCAAAAGCAAAAACAGGCTGAGGACCAACTGGACCTCCTAATGCAGCAAGACCAGAGGATCAGGGAATTGGAGAGAGAGCTGGAAGGAGCATTACAAGATAAACAGGCAGAATCCACCTCCCAAGCTCCTCCAACTACTTCAACAACAGCAGCAACTTCAGGGGCAGCAGTGGCCCCCACAACAGAAGCAGCAGGAACAGCAGCAGCTCCAGATGCCAGCCCAAGTGTAGAGGAATTGACCAAGGCCGTCAAAGCAATGGAGATCCAGGCAGATGAAATAAAGAAGGCCAAGGAGAAGTTGGCAGAACTGGATGCCAAGTATGACAAGTCCAAAGTGACTGTAGTAGAACAGGGCAGAGAAATAAAGGCCCAAAAAGAAAAGATAAAGGCCTTAGAGAAAGAGCTGAATCTGGAGACTGCTATGGCCGACATAAAGAGAATCCTATGGGCCAAAATTGGCCAATCCATCAGACAGCAATGGAGGTCAATAAAAATAATGCATGAGCAGATGGATTTAATGGGCCAAGCTCAAGCAGAAATTCAGAAGGCCAAGACAATGCTAGGGAACAGAGCAGAGCAGGCAAACAGAATGATAGACTTCCTGAACAGGCAAGAAAGGGAGGAATTGGCAGCTATAGGCATTCCCAACAGAACAAAAGCTGTCCTCTCTGCCAAGAAGGTACTAACTCTCAGGAACTATATACAAACAGTGGAGAGGAAGTACTATGAGATGCAAGCAGATGTGGAGGAATACAAAGTTAAAATGGGAGTGCTGCAAGCAAAGGGCCTGCCCAGCTTACTAAGTGGTGTAGGAAAACTGATCTCTCCAGATCAAATGGCCAACAGAATGGCAACCACTATTGAAAATCAGATTATTGCATCTGGCAGTTCATCTGAACAAGCAGGGCCTCCCACAGGGCAGAGCTTATATGACAAACTTGAAGGCCTGTTCTTCATTGAGAATGAAGTGAATCACCTGTTTGAAACCCCTCCCAATCTTTATAGACATACAGAGGCCGAGGAAACATTGATAAAGATGCGCAGACATCAAATGCCTAAGGAGGATTGGTGGCAATTCATGCTTCAGATTTTGCCACGGTAGCTTCAGTCATTCGGCCACTGCCAGCTCCAGGTCACTACAAGACAAATAACATGACAAGTGTCAGCAGTTAAAGCAGCTAAAAAAGTGACTCATCACACAGACAACGACAGCTATCCAAGTCTCAGGCAGCGCATCTCCAGCCGACTCTAACAGCCATAAAGTACAAATATCTTCTGACTATTTTGACAGCTGAGGCGTTAAGGAATTACTGCAGCATTCACTCCTTCAGCTACTGCATTCCAGAGATTAGCATATCATAAATGAGATATTAACTCATTCGCTGATATTTTTGATGTAAATTTTGTATATATACTCCCCTGAGTAACTCATAAGGGGTTGGTAATTTTCTCTATGAGACAAATGTATCGTACACTTTCAGAATTATCTAATACAAAGGGCTGGATGAGCTCAGTGATTTCCTGAAATACTTGATGTCTGGAGAATGCTCCATGTGTTGATGCAGAATTCCTGTGCTGTCTAATGAAATAACAAGTTTTCTTCAAACTCTGTTCTTGTTTTTTCTTATGTTTGTTAAATCATACTCGTCTTATACTAAGCTAGCAGTGAAGAAAAAGAATAGTACAAGATTTGTTTTATTACACCTTGTGCTCAATTTTTACTGCTGTAAATGTTTGTCTTCAGGGTTAACTATGTACATGAATTCTTAACTGCTCATGTATCTGTTAATTCTATATGTATGAATATCACCTAGAAATTCTTAAATGCTCCTGGGTCAATATTCTCACTGTCTTACTCCAACAGTTTACTGTAAGATTCTTAATTGCCTTGCATTAACTGGATACACTCCACTCAATCACTATTATAAACGTTGTTTCTCAGACACTAATCTGGCTCTGCAGCATCACTACAGTATCACAGCAGCACATCAAACATCTAAAGGACCACTGACTCCATAGCCCAATGGACTAGAACAGTTAGGAGAATGCATATGCACCTTGACTGAAATTATCATCCAACCAAAACTTTAAACAAACCTGAACTCATAGCTAGCCTAAAATCTCCATAGAACAGAGACAAATTATAAAGAGAGAGCCCTCTCTGATTACAGTTTGGCTAGAAGCTGTAATCCAAAGATTGGTTAGTGGTTACCCCGGCCGTATTCCCTTAGAGTCAAAGGGAACAACCTGGGTGTTAACATAAATGGCAACTCCGCTGGGGAATTCTTAGGATTTTCCAATTTCTATACATCTCTCAAAGCTGTAAATCAAGCCTGAAATCAGTCAGGAGGCCTCAAAGCTGTTTCTGTGTCACATTGACAACTTTAGGGAAGAGCTTTTTCAGTAATTCTTCATCTCAGTTTTGAAATATATATAGCCATTCCACAATCTTTATCCAATCCTTGCAGATATAAAAACGTCCTATAAAATCCTAAAAAACAGTTAGAAGTTGGCTCCCAAGAAAAATCCACGGCATACTAGGGCAAATCCTGACCCTAATCCACCCATCATTGTTGATAATCCAAATACCATCCCTAGAAACATTAAGAGGCAACAAAGACAGGAGCAGCCTGCTGATTTAACCTCAGATTCAGATCATCCCAGCCTTATCTCTACCCCATGCAAGGTCCTTTTCCGGTCTACCCCTAGTTCCCCTAGTTCACCATCCACATCTCAAAGTCCTCCTCTCACATCTTCATCCACTGCACATATCCCCTTGACCAACACTCTAGGTTCACCCTTACCTATCACCCCAGTGATACCCATTGTTCCTATTATCCCAGCTACCCCTGTTAATCCTCTAAACCCTGTAAATATGGCTAACAGGTATGCACCCTTGCAGATACCAGCTAATGCTGCAGCTCTACCCCAAGATTACCAAACCAAAATCTCATATTTTGACTCCAATGGCCCTCTGACAGCTGTCCAGCATGCTAAGAGGATGCAAGACCATTTTGAGACCTACGAAATAGATGATGACAGTGTCAGAATGAGGATGTTTGTTCAAAGCCTAACTGGGGATGTAAGAACTTGGTTTAGGTCCCTGAATGCAAATTCCATCACAACTCCTGATGAACTGTATCAAGCCTTTACTAGCAGATGGGAGAAGAAGAAGGATCCTCTGCACATACTTGGGGAATATGACACTATCAAAAGAGGTCCCCAAGAGACTGTTTTGGAGTATTGTGCAAGATTTAACAATGTATATAACGCGATCCCACAAAATTTAAGACCTCCTCCTGATTTAGCTTTGTACAAATTCCCTGATGGTTTTGACCCTGACATGGCCTATCAGTTGAAGGAAAGAGATCCTCAATCCCTTGTAGAGGCCCAAAGGGTTGCTGTTACAGTGGAAGCCAACCTAATTTCCAAAAGAAACAGGGCAAGGTTGGAAAAGAGGACTGTTTTCAAAGAGGAACCCTCTGCCTTTGATCAAAAGCTAGATGCAATTCTCACTAGAAAGAAAAGATTGGGTGATAGAGTGGAAACGGTTGAAAGAAAATCATCATGGGAAGCACCACAAAACAACCCTCCTAGGAATCCGAGTTTTAGGAGAACTCAAAACCCAGGCATTGGCAAGGCCAGTGCTGACCAAGACATAAGACCCCCTTTCCAAGAAAATTATGCAGAAACTTCCACATCAACAGAGCCCAATGAAGATCCCGAGATTAATTTAATGGGTCTAGATGGTGAAAGTCAAGTTTTCTTAACACAAGAAGATCATGAGGATGATGAAATCAAACTGTTCCAAACTAAATCAGGTGAATCCTTTGAATTTAAACAAGGCTATGACACTGCTATTTATGAGGTCCATAAACAATACAAGTTGAGGAGCAGAACTGTGAATGTAAACCAGCCTGAAAAGATAAAGGATAATCAGCAGCCTGAAAGAGTCATAGTCACAGAGCCTAATGACAAAATAAATTCACCTGCAGAAGAAGTGATTATTGAAGAGATCACTGAACCACTGTCCTTAAAACAGCAGCCTGTGGCCACTTCACCTTCTCAACCTAATTTAAAGGTTACTCCCCAAGAGATGAGTAAAAGAGGCAAGTCCCAAAGTCAAGATAAAAATGAAGAAGAAGATTTAATGAACAAGGAAAGGACTGTTATCCATAACCCCAAGACCCAATCTGAAAAACCCTTTGACCTAGAAACTGAAATTGGCAAACTAAAAGTAGCAATCCCTCTCTCGGAACTAGCCAAGCATGACATCTATAAACTACAGATCAAGAAGTCCCTTCAACTCACTAGCAACAAAGATGATGTCAATGTGCTGGATGACACCCCAGAATTACTGTTCGGCCCAGAAGTGGATGGAAAAATGGTAGTCACAGGGGTGTTACCTTTCTATGTCAGCTTACATATTCATGATAAAATATTACATAATGCAATGTTTGACTCAGGTGCCTCTCACAATCTCATGCCAAAAGCAGTCATGGAGAGATTGAATCTAGACATAACAAGACCATACAAGGACCTGTTTTCCTTTGACTCCAGCCAAGTCAAGTGTTTAGGTCTCATAAAAGACTTATGTGTGTCTCTGGTTCAATACCCAAACAAAACAATCCTAATGGATGTGGTAGTTGCTGATATCCCACCTAAGTATGGGATGTTGTTATCAAGATCATGGGGAGCTAAATTCCAAGGTTCCCTACAATTAGACATGTCATATTCCACCATCTCTGTTTTTGGGCAACCAAAAAGACTGTACAGAGAAACACTCATGAAATATATGGTCAGCAATGAAGAAAAGCCTCAAAACTTTCCCATATATGTTGTCCATTCAGACATAGACTCATACATTCTCTTCAATGACAACACAACTCCCTCAAAAGGTGAGGTTTAAACCAAGATACTCATACAGGAGGAAGACTCAAATGAAAGAATTACCACCCATGAAACAACAGTCAATCAAACACTAGATACTGCTGTTGTTCTAAATATCAAGCATACCCAATCAAATGATGAAACTGTCCCAGAAGACAAGCTAGATGAAAAACCACAACTTCTACTCACATTGCCAGCCCATGAACAGATCATTAAATCTCCTTCCCAACAGGATATTCTATGGTTCCTTGAATTTGATGGCTCAGTCAACAAGTTAAGGGCAGGAGCTGGAGTTTGGGTACACAATAAAGAAAATAGTCATGCAGAAGGCAGAGCTTATAGATTGAACTTCAGATGTACTAATAACATGGCAGAATATGAAGCTCTTTTACTAGGCCTCAAGTTAGTAAAGTTCTTACAAGCTGCCAGGGTTTCAATCATGGGTGATTCAGATTTAGTTATTCAACAAGTGAAGGGAAACTTTGTCACCAATGACAAAAGACTAAGGACTTATAGGTCTGCTGTTGCTGAGGTACTAAACTTTTTCTCTGAATTCCAAATCACTAAAATTCCTAGAACCCACAATCTACATGCTCATAGTTTAGCCACCTTTGCAAGTACCTGCAAGCTGCCTTTTGAGCCCCATCATTGTTTTACAGCTGAGGTAAAACACAGACCCTCCATTCCAAACAATGTTAATGATTGGCAAGTATTTGAGGATGACAAGCAAATAAACCATTTTTTAACTCTGCAGCAAGAATTTGCAGGATTAAATATTGACACTGATACAGCAAGTCAATCACAAATACTTGATACAACAAGTCAATCACAAATACTTGATACAGCAAGTCAATCACAAATACTTGATACAGCAAGTCAATCACAAATACTTGAAAGAGCAAGTCCATCACAAATACAGTTTCAACAGATTACTCACCCAATATCACCTAGAACAGCAAAACAAATGCTAAATCCAACTATTTTCAACAAAGACAACATTCAGCAAATTCAATCAATCAATTGTGAGGAAGTGGCCAATGCTGAAACTGAAATCATAGAGCTGAAAGACAATTTTCTACCAACAGGCCTAACTCCACTAGAAGACATCTTTGACTCAAATGATATCCCCAGAAAACCAAAAATGCAGCCCTTAAATGCAGCCATTGAAGAATGCAACATAGGTACAATTGACAAACCCAAAATAATTAAATTGTCTGCTTCTTTACCTCCTGACCAAAAGCCTAAATACATTGACCTCTTTAAAGAGTTCCAGGATGTCTTTGCATGGAGTTATGAGGACCTAAAGTCCTATGACACCTCTGTTATCCAGCATACAATCCCTCTCAAACCTGATCAAAAGCCCTTTAAACAAAAATTGAGGAGAATCAATCCTATGCTTCTCCCAGCAATGGAACAAGAAGTACAGAAAATGTTCAAGGCAGGCATCATAACACCAATCAGATTCTCTGAATGGATCTCCAACTTAGTCCCTACAAGAAAGAAGACTGGTGAAATTAGGCTGTGTGTGGACTTAAGGAATCTGAACCAAGTATCCCTCAAAGACAACTATCCCTTACCCAAGATGGATCACATTCTCCAAAGAGTGGTAGGGGCCTCAAGGATCTCATTACTGGATGGATTTTCAGGCTTCAATCAAATCCTGGTACACCCTGATGATCAAGACAAAACGACATTCACTACCCCATGGGGAACTTTCAAATATGTAAAGATGCCTTTTGGATTAAAAAATGCAGGGGCAACTTTTCAAAGAGCCATGGATATTGCTTTTGCCAAGGAGATTCATGACTTTTTAGTCATTTACCTAGATGACCTTACACCTTTCTCAAAATCAGACCAAGAACATATAAAACATTTGAGACAGATCTTCCTAAAATGCAGAAAATATGGAATTTCCTTGAATCCCAAGAAATCCCTGTTTGGTTTAGAGGAAGGTAAGCTATTGGGCCACATCATTTCTAAAGATGGCATTAGAATTGACCCAGATAGGATACAGGCTATCCTACAAATGCCCCACCCAAGAAATGTCAAAGAGTTGCAAGGATTCTTGGGAAAAATCAATTTCTTGAGAAGGTTTATCCCAAACTTAGCAGAACTAATCAGATTATTAAATAACATGCTAAAGAAAGATTCAAAATTCAAATGGACTGTTGAAGCCAATCAAGCCTTTGAAGGTATAAAACTGGCCCTTACCCAAACCCCAGTGTTGACCAATCCTCAGTTTGACAGAGAATTTATCATTTTCTCTTTTGCCTCCTAGCATACTATTGCTGCTATTTTATTGCAAAAAGATGACCAAGGAAATGAGAAGCCAATTGCTTTCTTTAGCAAAGCTCTTAGAGATGCACCTTTAAAGTATCAAATCATGGAAAAGCAAGCTTATGCTTTGGTCAAAGCCATTAAAGACTTTAGGATTTATATCCTTTATTCCCATGTTATAGCATTTGTGCCAAGTCCTATTGTCAAAGACATTCTCACCCAAGAAAATTTAGAGGGCAGAAGAGGAAAGTGGATTGCCAACATCTTGGAATTTGATATTGAGATAAAACCTACAAAACTAATAAAAGGGCAAGGCTTGACCAAATTAATGACAGAAGCAAATTTCCAAGCCTTAGACATCAACCATCTGGACAGTGAACCGGAGCTGGCGACTCCAAAGATCAATGTAGCCTTTGAACAATCCCCTTGGTACTCTAATATATGTTATGTATTGCAAAACCTGGGCGCTCCCCCAGGATTGTCCAGAACTAAATGTAGGTTCTTAAAAATGAAAGCTTCTAAATTCTGTGTTATGGATGGAAATCTATTGTGGAAAAACCATGAAGGCATATTGCTAAACTGCCTAATTGAGAATGAAACTGACAATATCATAAAGGAATTTCATGCAGGTGACTGTGGTGGACACTTGTACAGGAAGTCCACTGTGGATAAAATACTAAGGGCTGGTTACTACTGGCCCACCATGTTCTCTGATGTCAAGAAATTCACAACCTCATTTCATAAATGTCAAGTGTTTGAGGGAAAGAGACAGTTGCTGCCACTTCCCTTAAGGCCTATTGCAACAGAGAGACCTTTTCAACAATGGGGCTTGGATTTCATTGGGGAAATTCATCCCTCATCTTCAGGCCAACATGGATGGATCTTAACAGCCACAGACTACTTCACCAAGTGGATTGAAGCTGTTCCATGCAGACAAGCAAATGATTCCACTATCATTCAGTTTTTGGAGAACAACATATTGGCTAGATTTGGCTGTCCCGATAAAATAATAACAGACAATGCTGCTGCTTTCAGATCCAAGAAGATGGTAAATTTCTGCCATAAATTTCACATCACCTTGGGCCATTCTATTGTGTACTATCCCCAAGGAAATGGCCTTGCTGAGTCATCAAATAAAAGTCTGGTAAACATCATAAAGAAAGTACTAGAAGAGAACAAAAAGAATTGGCATAAGAAGCTTGTCAATGCTCTATGGGCAGATAGACTAACAACCAAGAGATCAATTGGAACCAGCCCATATGAGTTGGTTTATGGATTGGAAGCCAAATTTCCCTCATCACTAGGGGTACCTGTTATGAAACTTCTTCAAGAAAGCCAAGCTGAACCAAATGATATGCAAAGAAGAATCAATCAAATCATATGTTTACAACAAACTAGAGACCAAGTTTTCAGCAGAGTTCAAGTTCTAAAAGAAAAATTAAAGAAGGCTTTTGATAGAAGAACTAAGGCAGAAGATTTCAACATTGGTGACAAAGTCCTCAAGTGGGATTCAAGAAGAGAGGATAAGGGAAAACATGGAAAATTTGATTCCCTTTGGAGAGGACCATTTGCTGTCCAAGCAGTACAAGGAAATAACACTTATTTCCTTAAGAGTCTTAATAAAACTGATTTGGATGAAGGTCCTGTGAATGGCAGGATGCTGAAGCACTATTTTGAATATCACCCATAAGTGCAGCCTGAGTTTTCCCTTGTACATATCCAGATGTATATATTATTTTCTGTCAACATGTAAAGATGCAATTTCTCAAAGTTTTCTTAAAACTACCAGCAAAAGGTGAATAGAGTCAGAGCTCTACCAAGAAGAGAAGCACACAATTTTGGCATTTCAAAGCAGCAAACTTCAAGATTGGCAAGAGCAGTCAAGGGGCAAGGCAATCTGACCTGCTGTTCTTGGTCTTTCAAATGAAAAACCATCCCCATGTGGAGCCATTGTTAGCTACCTATACCAATAGGTTTCATATTTCATGATTGGCAATGAAAAGGTCCAAATATGCTCTGCTTTGATGATTCAAAGATCACATATTTCCAAGAGAATACAATCTGTGCTTATAGCTTGGTATGGACTCAAATTTTGATGGATGGTCCAACAGTCTAATCTGGATCATGTCATGTTTTAAATTTTCAGTTGTAGAATAGAGAAAGAAGTCTGTCCAAACTGTTTAATCTTGGCAGACAAGTAGTTTAGGTAGAGAAGAAAGGCTCCCAACAGCTTAATCTGGGACCTTGGAAGAAATAAGGGTAGAAGTAGATAGAAAAAACAAAAGAAAAAGCCAAAGAAAAGAAAAGGCAAGTAAGGGTCTGCAAGCCTAAATGCACCCTCCAAGAAGAAATAAAAAATGCTAGGCAAATAGATGGGTAGGCAGTAGGGGTCGCAGAAAGGTCATTTCTTATAAGTTGCATGTGTGCTAACTTTGTTTACCAAAGCAAAAGCAATGAATTGAGAAGGTGTTATTCTTCATCAAGTTGCAGCAAGCAAAGAAGCATGTCTAACCTCCCTTCTTCCCCTTTTTTCCATTTCATTACTAACACTCCCTCATCAGTTGAGATTCATGGAAGAAATTATGGTTTCATGGTGGCTCTTAATCTTTTTAGAAGCCACATTTCTTGTCTAAAATTCTTTTTATTTTGATCTACTCCCTAAACTAAGTAAGTTTCAAATAAACTTAGTGATTTTCCCCCTCATTCACATTTTCCCCCATATTAACTCTAACTCTATTATGTAATTCCCCTATGTCACCCTTTCCCTAGTATTATTAACACCATGGTGTATAAACCCCCAAGCATTCTATAAATATCCTCCTTTTAGCATTATAGCTAAATATGTCTGTCTAAGGGAGACTTTAGTCCACCTGGGACTATGCTCAACCCTGTCAAGGGATTACTCTAACCCCTGGTTAGGAGAAATAACCTCTCCATAAGCCCAAACCTCACCTCTGCTAAAAACCCTCCATAAACCCTTTTTCACAAATTAACCCAAAAATCCCGAAAATACATTCAAAAACCCTTCACCCCAACGTTATCCACCCAAAATATTAAAGTGAATATTTAATAGGCTAGCGGGCACCCCCAACCTGCACGATCCGTCGGAGGACCCGCCAACCGTCCGATCCCCGCCGCCCAAGATATAACGATGGGCGGTCATTTGCGCTCCCCGACCTGCCGACCTTTAGCGTCCGGGGAAAGTGGTTTTGGGCGCCGTACCCTGGACGCGTGTCAAACGCTGGGGTTGTTCGGAGCCCCCCTCCCCAATACCACTTATCAGCAAAGGCGGTGCGGGGAACCCACTTACCACCATCCCGTTACCGCCTCCCCCTTGCGTCATGCTTGCGTCATCCTGACGTAGCGCCCTTCCCCGCCCCTGCGCCGTGTGGCCCTCCACGTAACCCTGCCACCTTATCCACCCGCCACCGTGTCCTGACACCCTGGCCGACACCTCAGCAGCCACGTCACCTCCGTACCCGGGCCCCACCATGACGTCATGCTGACGTCATCGGCGGAAAAGCGCCAATTGCACGTTTTGTCCAAATTTGTCGTTATAAACGACCAAATTAGCCGTTTGCGGTCATTTTCACGCACAAACGACGTAGCCGTTGTCAACCAGCTGCCGCGAAAATTCGTTTCCAGCCATCAAATTCAAGTTTCAGACCGCTACAAGTCAAGAATTCAGCTGCCTTAAGCCTTCACGGTCCAGCCCGCAGGCTTTCAAGCTAGTTTGTCCAGGTATTCACCGTAAAGCTTACTTTTCACCCATGCATTCCTTTTCTCTGTAAAATTGCCATTAAAACACCTGTAGAAGTCCACATAAACTCTGCACCTACTACCTAAAACAAGCTAAGCTAACCTGTTGACCCCCATAGCCACAAATTCAACATTAAAGCAGTCAATTCGCGGGCCAGAAATTGTGAAATTCTCCCCGAGGTGCTCAGCATTGTTCCCTTTTGCCAAGTACAGGCCAGATTCAATCCCAGCCAAAGGAAACCACATACTCTCTGCAACTTACCATTAGCAGTTCACATCCCTGTGAATTTGCAGCAAACTGCAGAAACCAGCCTGCATTTTTCACTGAGAAAGACTCCTCAGACTGTATCTACAGTTGACCTATCACTGAAACTCTTAAAGAAACTTCCCAAACCATTGCCATTACCTATTCAAACTCATATTATATCATGGCAGCCTCTGCATCCTCATCCCTCAGTGTTGCTCCATTAAATCCACCAAATAAAGAGCTGGAGGCCTTGGCATTTGCTGACAAGGACTATCATATTGAAGACTTTGAGGGTAGCAGAGACTTCTTGCAGACCTTCACTCAACTAAGAGAGGAATATAAGGATGGTCATGGTACACATGGGATATGGGAGTCAAAACTACCATATTACTGTTTCCCAGCTGTAAATGTCTTCCCTGAAATCATTCACCTATGTGCTAAAAACTATGATGTGCAGCACAAAGCTATTAGCACCCCATCTGGGAGGATCCTTTTCTACATTAATGCTGAGTCCATCAACAAAATGTTACATTTTGATCAGACAGAGTTGTTGATCCCGTTTTCCATGAATTATTTGCTGGAGACTGGTGAAAAGATGACCAGTGAGGAGATTCAAAAGGTCACCAGGACATTCATGAGACCTGAGTGCCAGCCTACAGGGCCACCTCCCTACCTGGATGTCCATTTCAATGATGTAGGCAGGCTTTTACTGGACATGATTGCCTATGTGTTGGGATACAAAAACAGTGAGTATGTGGATAAAACAATGCTGGTATTGCTATCTGCTTACAGCCCACGCCAACCCCCTGCCCGCAAATATAACTTTGCTAAGTTCATAGCTAACAAGATTCATGATCAGTTGAGCAGAGTGGACAGACAGGGGGTCTTCAAGTACTCGGCCTATATTTACCACCTGTTCATGTACTATCATTCTGAAGCCTTCCCATGCTACATCAGAAGGCTGGATCACAGAGGGGAAAGAATATCTGTCATCTTCTAGACCTCTATCTATCACAAAGTCACAAATTCACCCTATACCTACTGTGAATTTGTTGACCAATTTGTATACCCAGTCTCTTGCCTGTTGATGAGGTCCCCTCCTCCCAGAATATCAAATGAGATCAAGAAAGCTCTACAGCTTTCCAAAAAATATAAAATAGGTGACTGGTACCTATATGAGAACCATACTGTCATTAGGGTCTATGGCTGTGAGCTCTATCCATACAGGCTCCCAAAATATGTGCCTATGAGGTTATTTGCCTTGGAGTATTACAGGCAGTTGATTCAGTCCGACCTCACCCATTTCCACAGCGCCAAAAAGAAGGCCCACCTCAAGTTTAAACACCAGTTGGGCCCCTTCATCATGAACAAGAAAGAAGGGTGGGAAGATGCAGACCTAATCCTTAAGGATAAATACAAGCTGTCCTATAGTTTTCGGTGGGTCCATTATGACCCTGAAGGTTTCATCACTGCTAGGAGAAACAAGTATAGGCTTATAGGCATTAAGCATTGCCAGTACCCACACATTGAAAAATATGCCAACCTGCAAGAATGGCAGATGGATACTTTAGTTGAAAATCTAACTGAGGAAGAGACAATGCTACAAAATAGGAGGGAGCTTGAAAAAACTATTGACCTAGACTATGTGCAGCAGGTACCTTTCAGACCGCCTTATTCAGTGGGAGAAGGGACCTCGGCCACAAGGACTGCACCACAGGCACCATCTACATCAGCACCGGTGACAGACAAAGGCAAAGGCATAATGGGTGCAGAGGAGGAAGCAATAAAGGAAAAGTCTGCCCATGTAACAGAGCAGCATCCAGAACAGCAGCAAGGGCAAACTGTCCTACCACAAACTGGGCTGCCAGTAGCTCCAGCACTGCAAATTCCACCCCCACAAACTGAGCCAATAACTGCCCCGATTTTGCAGACCCTAGCACATGAGGAAAGGGGTACAAAAAGAGATAGAGAAGAGTCCACTCCCCTTAGTGGATCCTCCCACCAGCCAGAAGCCAAAAGGCAAAGAGCAGACTCCCCAGAGGTAGAAGACATTACTGAAGATGTCTTGGACAGTGCAAGAAAAGACAGGGAGGGCAGTCAGCATACAGGTACAAGCTCCTTTCAGCAGGAGCAAACTTTACAGCTCGGTTTGGAAGTGTCCTCCTCTTCCCAGCAGACCAAGAAGCCCAAAAGCACTAAGGCTTCTTTCAAACAAATAAAGGCTCAAAATGAGCTGCTAAGGGCTGAGGTCTACAAGAAATTCATAGATGCAACACCAACCCAGCAAGAAAGGCTAATGTCAGTGTATGACATTCAGCAGGAAAAAATAATCTTCAGCCACTTTAAGCCCAAAGGGCCGGAGCCTAAGACAGCTACAGATTTTATAAAGACAAGGGTGGAGGTCCGAGCCAGAGATATACATCCCATGGACCAGATTGAACTCCATAAGCAAGATGGGGATATGGTCTATGCAACCTTGGTAGAGAAGGCCACCATGGCACATGAGCTGAAAGAGTCCCTGAAAAACACCAACACCCAGTTGGATTTTGAGAGAATGTCCTCTCAGGCCAAAGACAATAGAATAAAGTCTCTTGAGGAGATCATTATTGATCTAGGACATGACCCTAGTGATCCAACGGGTGTGAAGGCCCTCATGAAGAAGAAAGATGATGACCTCAATGCATTGAAGAAGAGGTTAAAGATGCAGCCCACAGAGCATCCTCAAACAGCAGAACTTCAAAAGCAAAAATAGGTTGAGGGCCAACTGGACCTCCTAATGCAGCAAGACCAGAGGATCAGGGAATTGGAGAGAGAGCTGGAAGGAGCATTACAAGATAAACATGCAGAATCCACCTCCCAAGCTCCTCCAACTACTTCAACAACAGCAGCAACTTCAGGGGCAGCAGTGGCCCCCACAACAGAAGCAACAGGAACAGCAGCAGCTCCAGATGCCAGCCCAAGTCTAGAGGAATTGACCAAGGCCGTCAAAGCAATGGAGATCCAGGCAGATGAAATAAAGAAGGCCAAGGAGAATTTGGCAGAACTGGATGCCAAGTATGACAAGTCCAAAGTGACTGTAGCAGAACAGGGCAGAGAAATAAAGGCCCAAAAAGAAAAGATAAAGGCCTTAGAGAAAGAGCTGAATCTGGAGACTGCTATGGCCGACATAAAGAGAATCCTATGGGCCAAAATTGGCCAATCCATCAGACAGCAATGGAGGTCAATAAAAATAATGCATGAGCAGATGGATTTAATGGGCCAAGCTCAAGCAGAAATTCAGAAGGCCAAGACAATGCTAGGGAACAGAGCAGAGCAGGCAAACAGAATGATAGACTTCCTGAACAGGCAAGAAAGGGAGGAATTGGCAGCTATAGGCATTCCCAACAGAACAGAAGTTGTCCTCTCTGCCAAGAAGGTACTAACTCTCAGGAACTATATACAAACAGTGGAGAGGAAGTACTATGAGATGCAAGCAGATGTGGAGGAATACAAAGTTAAAATGGGAGTGCTGCAAGCAAAGGGCCTGCCCAACTTACTAAGTGGTGCAGGAAAACTGATCTCTCCAGATCAAATGGCCAACAGAATGGCAACCACTATTGAAAATCAGATTATTGCATCTGGCAGTTCATCTGAACAAGCAGGGCCTCCCACAGGGCAGAGCTTATATGACAAACTTGAAGGCCTGTTCTTCATTGAGAATGAAGTGAATCACCTGTTTGAAACCCCTCCCAATCTTTATAGACATACAGAGGCTGAGGAAACATTGATAAAGATGCGCAGACATCAAATGCCTAAGGAGGATTGGTGGCAATTCATGCTTCAGATTTTGCCACGGTAGCTTCAGTCATTCGGCCACTGCCAGCTCCAGGTCACTACAAGACAAATAACATGACAAGTGTCAGCAGTTAAAGCAGCTAAAAAAGTGACTCATCACGCAGACAACGACAGCTATCCAAGTCTCAGGCAGCGCATCTCCGGCCGACTCTAACAGCCATAAAGTACAAATATCTTCTGACTATTTTGACAGCTGAGGCGTTAAGGAATTACTGCAGCATTCACTCCTTCAGCTACTGCATTCCAGAGATTAGCATATCATAAATGAGATATTAACTCATTCGCTGATATTTTTGATGTAAATTTTGTATATATACTCCCCTGAGTAACTCATAAGGGGTTGGTAATTTTCTCTATGAGACAAATGTATCGTACACTTTCAGAATTATCTAATACAAAGGGCTGGATGAGCTCAGTGATTTCCTGAAATACTTGATGTCTGGAGAATGCTCCATGTGTTGATGCAGAATTCCTGTGCTGTCTGATGAAATAACAAGTTTTCTTCAAACTCTGTTCTTGTTTTTTCTTATGTTTGTTAAATCATACTCGTCTTATACTAAGCTAGCAGTGAAGAAAAAGAATAGTACAAGATTTGTTTTATTACACCTTGTGCTCAATTTTTACTGCTGTAAATGTTTGTCTTCAGGGTTAACTATGTACATGAATTCTTAACTGCTCATGTATCTGTTAATTCTATATGTATGAATATCACCTAGAAATTCTTAAATGCTCCTGGGTCAATATTCTCACTGTCTTACTCCAACAGTTTACTGTAAGATTCTTAATTGCCTTGCATTAACTGTATACACTCCACTCAATCACTATTATAAACGTTGTTCTCAGACACTAATCTGGCTCTACAGCATCACTACAGTATCACAGCAGCACATCAAACATCTAAAGGACCACTGAATCCATAGCCCAATGGACTAGAACAGTTAGGAGAAAGCATATGCACCTTGACTGAAATTATCATCCAACCAAAACTTTAAACAAACGTGAACTCATAGCTAGCCTAAAATCTCCACAGAACAAAGACAAATTATAAAGAGAGAGCCCTCTCTGATTACAGTTTGGCTAGAAGCTGTAATCCAAAGATTGGTTAGTGGTTACCCCGACCGTATTCCCTTAGAGTCAAAGGGAACAACCTGGGTGTTAACAGAAGGAAGGAAAACGGTCACCCAAGCCAAATGTCATGTTTGTAGCGTTACACCTGTAGCTGATGGTTGGCTCTCCATCTCCATTTTCAAATGATTCGAGTAACTCCCCAACTCTTGGGCGTTTTATCTCTTCCTTACACATTCTATATATTGTATGCAAGTTATTTGCAAAGGGTTGGTTGGCTTGTAACTTCTGGGAGACTATGGGAAAGAAACTCTGTTTCTTCACTGTGTATTTTTGACAGAGAATTAATGAAAGACGACGGCTCTATTTCATGAGATTCTTGTGGTTGTGAGTGTAGCAAATGTGTCTCTTATGTTTTCATATGTATTTTGCTATGTTTCATAATTCAATTCATGTTCATTTCCAGTGAAATTTTCTGAGTGAGATTAGGTAGAATTCAATTTTATTGCTCTGCCTGTGGGAAAATTTCATGTTCAGTGTTTTTCTTCTGTTGAAAAGGATTCATGTAACTATGCCCTTTTCACTTTCTTCAGCAATCTATTCATTCCGCGTTACCTCAAACTAAATTGCTACATTTTCCGCCTGCCTTTCCTCACGGAATAATCTGTGCCTTTGTATTAAATTCTCTGTTCTTTGCTGACCGTTGGTCCCATACCATCCCAGAAGCTCGGTCATTCATACAAATTGTTTCTTGCATCCATATTCACTTACTAGCCTAAGATAAATATTTCATTGTAAGTCATCTCAGACCGTTTTTGCTTATATATTCACTGAGCGTGACTCGGAGAGAGCCCTCTCCTGCTCTGGTAGGGCTAGCTACTAGACTGAGTGTGGTTTGTGGTTACCCTAATTTTTGCCTTCCTTCAGCCTAAGGCAAATTTAGGTGCTAACAGTAGCCTCAGCTGGTTTTTTTCCCAGTGTTGTTCTAACTTGTTCAATAGTTGTTTGGTACCTATCAATTAGCTCTTCTTGTTAAAAAATAATCTGAATGGATGGCCAAACCTCATTTATGGCATGATTTATATCCACACAAATTCTTTCCTTGGCTTGGGCCAAGGTGTGAGCCATCGGTGACTTATTTTCTAATTGATCAATCTTCTTGGCAAGTTGGTGAGATTTATGCATCTCTTCCACCAAGAGGGTATCATTTTTTATCTTTTGTGCTTCTAGATTCTTTAGTTTTTGCCGGATCTTATCATTTTCTTGTCTGTGAAGAGATAGGTCTTGCATAAATTTGTTCAAATCATCTGGTTCTGATGTTGAATCCCATGTTGTCCCTGCAACCGTAATTTTTATGGTTGTTACTCGAGCTATAGTCAATTATGCAGCCTCTTCTTTTTATTTAAGTAGCTTCTCTATTTGTTCCTCCATCTCCTTTATCTGTATATTTTTCTCAATGATCAATTTGAGCATGTCTTCTTTATGCTGCTCACTTTCTAGTGCAGGCTAACACCCGCACCTACCCACAGTATGCATTTAAATGCATAAACACTCCAGTCCCATGCTTTCCAACTCTATAAGGAGTCAAAACTTCAACCATCACTGGTTACGGCCCATTTATCAATTCCTGTGCATAGGAACTCAATCACCCCGCCTGAACCTTCCTATCGGGACTTAAAACTCCTCATATACATCCACATAAGACTTCATTAAAGCCTTCCTCCTTAAATCCTTCTCTCGGGAAGTAAACCCCTCTCATTAACCCTTTAATACATTGTTTATATGCGTTTCAACGTATAAAACCTTCTATCGGCCCTTTCACTTATTAAACCATTACAAAGGGAAAATTACGTAAAACAAGCCTCCCTACCTTTAGTACGAACTCAACACAAATTATGAGGCTAAGCCCCATTGCAATCGATCATAGGTCCTAACAGTATTATATACATACCTCACCACCCATTCTTCTTTCGACATGCGACTATGGGAACACCTACATATATAGGTTTTAGTCCTAAAAGACTCGGCCCACCACTTTATTGAACACAAAGGAATTTCATTACAATTCTGCTCCACGCATGTATTCCAGACTTTAAAATATATAGATCTGAATCTATATATTGTCAGGTCCGCTCATCATTAGACTCTCCGCCACATCATTTCTCTGAACTCCGACAAACGATCACCCCGACCTCCGATCGCCGATCGACTTTATCACTATCAGTGTATCACTAGTCCTTGCGCTTGACTCTTCTGCCTTAAACCTCCGATAATGCGATTAGCGATTAGATCTGGACCGTTGATCTAAATCTTTATCCGACGATCCACATTTAATTGGCTGGTCACTATCGATATATTTCATTGACCCATTCTGATGACTTTAAAAGGTTCTGTCGACGCGACTTAAACCTGGCCGTTGATCTAAATGATCCAACGGCTGCTGAGCGTCAATACTTCACTTCTCGCTCTTCCTTTTTCTTAGAATTTTTCTGTCATTTTCTTCAATCTTCTCCATGGTTCGAGTTTCAAAAGGGTTATGGTCCTCACTATTTACACTGCACCACTCTCTTCTGGCTCAACTCCTCATACTCCCTTGATTACTATCACTTCAAAGCAATTCTTGATCCTCCAAGTGGATTCAACAATCTATTACGATTCCATTGGAATTTTTCTTCTCCTCTGTGCAGTTCTTCAACCTTGGCCTTCTGCTTCCACTGCTCAGCTTCCTCTGAGCTGAACTCCTCAGTGAGTTCGTGCTTCACTACCTCTCCAGAGCTTCACTCTGTTTCCTTAATTCACTTAGTTGTTATGCTCGAACAATCCTCAATGTCTCCTCTACGTGTCCTCTGAACTCTGCCTGCAACTTGTTACAGAACCTACGAATCGACATAGTAATCAATTATTCACTCGATTCACGCATATGACACACTCATAATTGAATTCCTCCTCTGTATATAAACATAAAAATAATTGATTACATTTGAGACTCTCAGTCTCTCACACAAGCCTGATTTCTACTATTGGTGGCCTCCTCTCTATCTTTTAATTAAATGCGCAGGTTCACTATTTATAAGAATACATTGGATCGGATCACTGAAAGATCCAATCAATCCTCTATCAAAAGCCCTAAAGCTTGCTATATGCATAGATATGTGGTAGATAAAGTCTTTTAGAGACTTATCGCTTCCACCAATTAGTTTCTGCTTTAAAACAGAAAAGTCCCCTTATTCAACTCAATGGTCCACTTCTATTCTCCATTTAATGCCTAAAAACTCTCTCTTGCTCCTAGAAACATGGAACTGTTTAAGAGTTGGATTTGACTTCTACCACTCATGTTCTCATTTCTTTGTTTTGAGAGAATTTATATATTCTCCCATTATCTAATTAAATCACTTAAAAGCCTAAATATTACATTGACTTGAGACTTAGGAAACTAATTTCCCTAAAACACATGACCCCCTATGTCTACTAATTACAAAGATTTTCTCTTGGGTTGAATGCTCCTGCATCAGACTCCCAAAGTAGAAAATATTCATGATATCTTGATCATGTGCCTTCTGATCTTTGTCTTCCTGGATCCCATACTTTGTTTTGTAACTGTCTAGATGCCTTGTACCTTTGTTGCTGTTGTATGTCTGTTGTCTTCTTCTTCTTGTCAATTAGGTTCAAGTTCTGATTGATCTTGCTTCCTGCTGCTACCACTTTTCTCCATTTGAATTGCTTCATCATCTACTGCCACATTTCTTCAATTTCTATGTCCAGCATATCTTTGGGCTGGTCCATATTCTTCTCCTTACTTCTTCCTCTTTCTCTGTGTTCCAGGTTGTTGTTGTTGTCTTCTACGCTGGCTTTGCTTGCTACCATTGTATACATTGCCTCCACTTTTGCTTTGGTTGCTATGTTAACTTTTATGCTGACTTATGCTTTGCTTGCTCAAACTTTTGCTTTTCTTGCTCCAAATTTTGCTTGTTTACCACCTTTGTAGTCATTTCCTCCACTTCTGTTGCCTCCCTATCATCCTTACCATCTTTCATGATTAAATCATGACTATCCAGCACTCTCTCCAACAAATTAACATCTTTGTTCCATGGATTAAATTTTCCCATGGAGTCTTCTTCTTCCATCTTTATTTGGCTGCTCATCTGTGCCAAATTTCCTCCAGCATCTGCAACTAAACCTACACTCACAAAACATTCGTTAAAATCAAAAACATAAGATTGTTGTGCCTTATCTTCCTTTGGCAACAATTTAATTTGCTGCTTTATTTTCTCCTTCTCCTCTATCAGCACGTCAGTATGCTGATTCTGAATTCTCCAGCAATGCAATTTCTCTGTGACACTTTGCCAGTATTTCATCATCACTTATGTTTCCTGCATTTACACACAAATTATTTGTTTGGGAATCGTAAGGTTCAACAGTCTCAATTGTTGCTTCACATATCAGCTCTTCAAACTGAACTTCATTTCCTTCTTCCATAAGAACTTGTTCCTATGTTGTCACATCTTCACACATCCATGCATTGTTAAGTTCCTTCTGTTGCAATAAATCATTGTTTCTCTCATTTAAGAGACATTCTTCATCCTCCTTTATTTTATAGTTTTTATCTTCTAAAAGATACTTCTCTATACTTCTGACAGCTTCTAAAGATTGATCATCCTCTGCAAAACATTCTTTCGTTAATGTTCTTTCCCCCTTTGTTAAGTCTTTCTCATAGACTTCCTCTTCCTTAACATCTTTCAGTAGATGTTCTTCTTCTTCACTGATTGTCTCAACAGCTTTCATGGCTATTTCCACTGTGCCTATCATCATGGTGAATTGATGATCTTTTACTATGTTTTCAGCTAACATAGTTTCTTCTTCTTCAGTACATTTTGCCTTGTTGTCCCTCTGTAACTCTTCTCCCAGAGTTATCCTTGTCTCACCATCTGCATTAACATTCTCCTGCATTTGGTTTTCATCAATAACATTAATCAAACTCATTTGATTACCTTTCTGAGATAGTATTCCTTCATTCTTCATCAGAATAAGATCCTAATTCCTCATCTCCATGACAGCTTCTATAGACTCATCCATAGACCTTTTCTTCTGTATGTAGTCAAATTCCTTCTCTTCTGGAAAGTTTTCTCGGTCACCTTTCTCTTCTAGATCTTCATCTCCTCTGAAGATATCTTCAAATGGCTACTTTTCTCCTGCAATTTCTTCCATCATATAAAAACTATCAGTTTTTTAAATATAAGACCCTATGGTCTCACTTGATGGTTCAGCCATCATATCTCCTTGCTGTTCTAAATCATTCATATGATTCAAAAATTCTTTGATAGTCTCTTCTTCAATATCCTCAAGCCCTTCACTTGGTTGCTTGACATCTTTCTCCAACTGTATATGAGATCTATCTATCTCATCTCTTTCCAGAACAGAATTTAGATTATGCTGGTCTTCTTCCTCCTTTATGAAAATATTATCCAATTGTCCTTCTTTACATGTTTCACCTGCATACACAAATTGTCAGTTTTAAAATCATGTGACCCTTTGACCTCACATGAAGTTTCATTCTTCAAGTCTTCCTCTTCACTTTCTCCTAGAATTTCTCCTTGTTCTGGTTCACAAATGTACTCTTCCCTTTATAACTCAACTTCCTTGAGTTTTTCCATCAGCCACTTCACTTGCTTTTGTTGTAGCCTTCTCTGCATCTCATTCCATTCCACTGGTTTCTTCCTAGTCTCTAGATTTCCTCAAGCATTCTCCTTAATGCATTGAGTTGTTCTTTTAATTCAGTAACCTCTTTGTTAATTTCTTCTTGACTCGTCCTCTTGCCATTTGCTTTGGCATCCTCTTTCTTATATCCTTTGTTGTGGCTTATCTCTGAAGCTCTGTTGTGACTATCAGTAGTCATTTTCTCCTCTTCTTTCTTCATGAGCCCCTTTGCAAAAAGCCTCTACAACAGCTAGTCCTCCTGGCTGCAATCTTAGCTCACTAAGCTCTCCTCACTTAGTGTTTTGGTAAGTACAGTCCTTTGTCTGGAACCTCCTTTTGAGCAACACCTTTGCTCCTGCTAGGCTTCTACAATCTCTCACTTTCTCTTGAGAACACTTCAGTTGTCCTCTCTGTCCAATCTCTTATTGGATTCTTCAAGTTCACTACCACTTCTTCTTCAGAGTATTCTCCTTACTCTACCTTCAGGAACACATCTGGTTCCCCTCTCACAGCTTCTCTTACTGTCACCTGTGTATTAGTACAAACACACATTCTCAATTGGAAATAGAACATATTACCTCACCTTCAAGATCTTAGTATGATCTTGTTTCATCATTCCACCATGGATTGTTCTCTATTCCTATCTATTCCAAGCCTCTGCTGGAATGCTACAATCTTCCAGAACTTCAAAAGTTCCCCTTACAGCCTTCTATTGTAGCCTTATGCACATTACCTTCTTCTGTGTGCAACCTCCTTTTCATAGGAAATCTTCCCTCGCTCTGATTTCAATTATGCTTTGGTTACAGAACTGCTCTGGTTACAAACTTATGCTCTGATACCACTAATGGTGTTGGCTAACACCCGCACCTACCCACAGTATGCATTTAAATGCATAAACACTCCAGTCCCAGGATTTCCAGCTCTCTAAGGAGTCAAAACTTCAACCATCACTGGTTACAGCGCATTTATCAGTTCATGTGCATAGGAATTCAATCACCTCGCCTGAACCTTCCTATCGGGACTTAAAACTCCTCATATACATCCACATAAGACTTCATTAAAGCCTTCCTCCTTAAATCCTTCCCTTAGGAATTAAACCCCTCTCATTAACCCTTTAATACATTGTTTATATACGTTTCAATGTATAAAACCTTCTATCGGCCCTTTCACTTATTAAACCATTACAAAGGGAAAATTATGCAAAAAAACCCTCCCCTCCTTTAGTACAGCCTTAGCACAAATTCCGAGGCTAAGCCCCATCTCAATTGGCCATCGCTCCTATCGGTATTATATACATACCTCATCACCCCTTCTTCTTCCGACATGCGACTATCGGAACACCAACGTATATAGGTTTTAGTCCTAAAAGACTCGACCCACCACTTTATTGAACACAAAGGAATTTCATTACAATTCTACTTCACACATGTATTCTGGACTTTAAAATATATAGATCCGAATCTATATATCATTGGGTCCGCTCATCATTGGACTCTCCACCGCACCATTTCTCCAAACTCTAACAAGCGATCACGCCGACCTCCGATCGTCGATCGTCTTTATCGTTATCGGTGTATCGCTGGTCCTTGTGCTTGACTCTTCTATCTTAAACCTCTGATAATGCGATTAGCGATTATATATGGACCGTCGATCTGAATATTGATCTGACGGTCCACGTTTAATTGGCTGGTCGCTATCACTATATTTCAATGACCCATTCCTATGACTTAAAAAGGTTCCACCGATGCGACTTAATCCTGGCCATTGATCTAAATGATCCAACAGCTGTTGAGCGTCAATACTTCACTTCTCGCTCTTCCTTTTTCTTAGAATTTTTCCATTATTTTCTTCAATATTCTCAATGGTTCGAGTTTCAAAAGGGTTCTGGTCCTCACTATTTACACTACACCACTCTCTTCTGGCTCAACTCCTCATACTCCCTTGATTTCTATCACTTCAAAGCAATTCTTGATCCTCCAAGTGGATTCAACAATCCGTTACAATTACCTTGGAATCGTTCTTCTCCTCTGCGCAGGTCTTCAACCTCGACCTACTGCATCCACTGCTCAGCTTCCTTTGAGCTGAACTCCTCAGCGAGTTCGTGCTTCACTACCTCTCCAGAGCTTCACTCTATTTCCTTAATTCACTTAACTGTTCTACTCGAACAATCCTCAATGTCTCCTCTGCGTGTCCTCTGAACTCTGCTTGCAACTTGTTACAGAACCAACGATTTGACACAGTAATCAATTATTCACTTGATTCACACATATGACACACTCAGAATCGAATTCCTTCTTTGTATATAAACATAAAAATAATTGATTACATTTGAGACTCTCAGCCTCTCACACAGGCCTGATTTCTATTATTCGTGGCCTCCTCTCTATCTTCTAATTGAATGCGTAGGTTCACTATTTATAAGAATACATTGGATCGGATCACTGAAAGATCCGATCAATCCTCTAACAAAAGCCCTAAAGCTCGCTACATGCATACATATGTGGCAGATAAAGTCTTCTAGAGACTTATCGCTTCCATCAATTAGTTTCTGCTTTAAAATAGAAAAGTCTCCTTATTCAGCTCAATGGTCCACGTCTATTCTCCATTTAATGCCTAAAAACTCTCTCTTGCTCCTAGAATCATGGAACTGTTTAAGAGTTGGATTTGACTTCGACCACTCATGTTCTCATTTATTTGTTTTGAGATAATTTACATATCTCCCATTATCTAATTAAATCACTTAAAAGCCTAAATATTACATTGACTTAAGACTTAGGAAACTAATTTCCCTAAAACACATGACCCCCTAGGTCTACTAATTACAAATATTTTCTCTTGGGTTGAATGCTCCTACATCACTTTCTTCTATCTCTCTTGTTTGTGGATCCTTTGTAGAAGGTAACTTTAGTTGTTTCCTAAGGTGCTGCTATGTCTGCATTCTTTTTCTTGAGGATCTCCTCCACTGCTTTGACATCACTGGGATCATAACCCAACTTGATCACCAAATATTCCAATGTTTTGATTTTGGTGTCCTTTTTTAATGAAGAAATTTTCTAAAATTTGTGAGAGATGTGCTTAACCTTGAAAGTTCTATATCATTATTTGTCATGGTGGAGAAAAGAATTTCTCCAGACTGTCTATGCATATCCATTTTATCAATGGGATGTATTTTCTTTGCATCAAATGAGAAAATAGTCTTGTTATAATTTGCAGGGGGTTTTGCAGATGATACTTGAGTCTGTAAGAATTCCATTTGCATCCTCCCTTTCTCACTATTAAACATTGTTAACAACCTATGTTAGGAGGTGGAAGACTGTATCTAAAACTGAGCATTAGTGTTGCCTTTGAGTGTTTCATTTTTCTTCTTAATTTGCAAAAAAATAATGAAGATATTGGGATCATCATGTTCACCCAATTTTTTTGAATGTGATTTTTCTGAAGGATTCTATGAGGCCGAGGAGGATGGAGTATCAATGAAGATTTCCTCTAACCCTATGGAAAATTGTAAAACACTCATAACAAAAGTTTGATGTTCTTCCTCATTCTGCATGGTGACATCTTTGAGATGTGTCCTTTGTTTTTTTTGTTGAATAATGAATTCTTGGGCACTTATTTCTATACATGCCGGAGATGAATTTTCTTCCCTTTGCTTTTTTTCCTGTTTATCTTGAGGTACTGGAGTGTGGAGGGTGGTTGTAGAAAAAATATGCTCTTCCACTTCTTGTAATTTATTTTCCTCCCACTGGTCTTGATTCATAAACTTCTCGATCTCTGGTCTGGGGTTATGATTATAAGGTATGGTTTTGAGTTCCACCCTTAAATTAGAAATTATGTTGAATGGGTCATATGACCAAGTGAAACTGGGATAAAATTGAATTGCTTGAGGATTGGATCTACCTCATCTCCTGTTGTTTTGGTATTACATATGAATGGTCCCACTTGAGTCTTAATCTTGAATTGTTATTTTCTTTTACCTGAGACGAAATGGATTTCATCCATATTGATCATCTGCCTTATGTATTCCAGAGAGGAAAGTCTCATTGGAGCATATTTAGGTAAATTGTAGGGAGCCATCTCACATCCATATACTCTTATCTATGTATAATTTTGGCATAAATACTAGTCTCTAGTTTTTTTCTGCTCACTCAAGTGCAAAACCATTTTAATCTCTGAACTGGTCCTTGGCTCACTCTGACTGCTAAGACGTCCTTCAATTGTATGAACAAAACTATCTATGAAGTCTACAAATTTAAACTTTGTTGAGTTTTTCCTGACTAATGAAGTCCATTGTATCGCCGATTGGTTGATGCCTTGATCATCTTGTTTATTTAGAGGTATAGGAAACTTATCTCCTTGCTGAAAAAGAAACATATAGACTAATACAGATGCATAATTAAACATGCCTTCTATAGTAATTTTCATCATCTGTTCATGCATATTATCAGCTAGAAATTGACTAAAATTAAACATGAATGATGCCTTATGTTCATTGGAGAAAATAGATAGAAATCCTAGAATAAGCTCATCTACCCACTAGTCTGATTGATACCCTAAAAGGCAAGAAACTAAAGCAATGATCTGTTTGGCTTTCTTTGGGAACATAGAAGTTGGATAAGGGCATTTTTCTTAGGAAGATGAGAATATTTTGGAAGAAAAATCTCAAAAATCTGGGCTTTCTAAGGAAATGTTAGCTTATGATACAAATCCATAAGAACAACTATAGATAAATGGTTGAGGGAGTCATTTTGAGGAATTAGCAACATCTGGTTTATGGTTTCAGGTGCAATTGAAATCAGAATGTCTCCATTCTAGGCCACAACGATTCTTTGTAGTGGATTGTATCTATCTTGACACCACATGACCAAATCAGGGAAATAGTGTGTTTGTGGGAAAATAAACATGGGTAAGATGGATTCCCAAAGGTTAATCACATATTACTGGTCTAGGTAGTTTTTCTTCAGCCAGTGACGTAATTTGAATAGGTCGAATTCACACTCTGTATCAACAATCTTGAAATATTGGTCTACCAATTGCATGTGGTCTAGTTCAAGGGTAGCAGAGGTTTTATGGTTATCCTAACTCTTTGATTTGCTACTAGAGGATTGGCTCTTTCCCTTTGGTTCCATGTCCGAGGAATTTGAAAAGGAAAGATAACATAGCTTTGGATTTAACAGATACCTGGATGGATGATGAAACTTTGTCAACGGTAATGGGATGTGAATTAGATGAAATTGACAGGTGATGGAAATAATAGGGATTGTGAGGGATGAAACAATATCTGTATTTAAAAATAATAACAGTGCAGCTAGGAGAGTCACACGGGACGAGACGAGGTTATTTTATAGACTTTGATCGATTAACATTGTGGCTAGAACTATTATAGAATGGGAATAAGGTGAATTAATGGGCAACGGGAAATTTGCAACAAATATGGTATAATGGGAAGATAGCAATGGGAATAGGATGTGAGAAAATGAAAGAATGACAAGTGGCGCGATATGATTAGCAGTAAGTGAAATACGGGAGGTGATGTGATGACCGTTGGTGGGAGCGGAGGAGTGATAGGTGGATTTCAGAGGGGGGGCGTGATGGTATATCGTTTTCGGCAAGGGGGTATGAAGTCATGAGGGAGCGCCACGTTGCGTGGGGCCCAGGAAAATAAATACTGCTTTTTGGACCCCGCTTGCCGTTAATGGGAAATGGGATGAGGGGGTGCAAAGTGGTTTCTCCGTCGTTGATCTGGGCGGGGAAAACCATGGTCATTGGAAGGTGATCTTTCGATATCATAAGCCAAGAAAAGCATCAAATCATCTCCCGACATTATAATACAACCCAATGTTTAATTCTTATTACAAAATGCTAATCATGTTTAAATGGCATGATTAGTTCATTATTTAACCAAAATTAATCTATCTAAAGCATGATTTAAATTCCTAAGGGCGCATTTGATCTAACATACCCTCTTTTATTTCCTAAAGGTAATTCTAACCCTATTCTAGTGCATAAAAATGCAATTGACCAAGTTTAAATGGTTTGGTCACTTTTTCTCTAACCTATCCTATTTTCTAATTTTAACAAAGATTAAACAATTTGGTTTAATTATTTCCTAATCTAAAACATAAATTTAAACATGTTTGATCATGATTACACTATATGATTCAAATAGGAATTATTTCTAGTGGCATTTGAGCTTGCTCACTTATACACTTTTTCTTTTCATGGGGTTCTTTTCATATTTTTTCCAACAATTTTCATATTTTCATTATTTTATTCTATTTTTTGTTTTTCTAATTTTTTATAACCTCTTTTATAAATATATAACTTATCACAAGCATTTATGTTACAACATCAGCTCCAACTGGGCATTGCTTCCTCCTGCAGGATGCAGAGAACTTGCAGATCCATGTGCCTTCTCCTCGGGATAATGGGGTCACTATTGAAAACAATTACACATAGCTTAAAAATAAAAACAATCTGGTGATGTACAAATGATGAATGAATGAATGAATCTCAATATTGGATATAATGCTTCAAATTTTACTATTGACAGGCAATGAGGAATATTGTCCTTCCAAGTTATACAAGATAAAAGTATTGTTTCCTTTAACCTCTACAATGCTAAAAGGTCCAAACCAGAGATTATCAAACTTTCCATGTTTTCCTTTATCTTCCCTTCTTGCATCCCATCTTAATACTAAATCTCCTTCTTTAAAATCTCTTTCTCTAGCCTTTTTGTCAAACAAACTTTTCATTTTGTTCTGATATTTCCGAAGCTTATAATGAAATTCATCTCTGTTTTCATTAAGTTCTATAATCTGATTGATTCTCCTAGAAAAATCATCAGGTTCTTCATTTTCTTCTTGTAAAAATCTCATGACAAGAAAAGCTAGATGTGTAGGAAATATGGCTTCTTTACCATAAACAAGTTGAAATGGAGATTTACTTGTTTACCTCTTTAGAGATATTCTATTTTCCCAAACTGTATATATGAGATGGTTGTCCCAACTCCTTTTGTGGTCTTCCAACGTTTTCTTAATGACTTTAACCAGGCTCTTGTTTGAAGACTCTGCCAGTCCATTTCCCTGTGGATAGTAGGGGGTAGAATGATGCAACAAAATTTGGTATTTCTGACAAAATTCAATCATTTTGACATTGTTGAATGTTGTTTCATTATCTGTAACTATCTGTTGGAGGCATCCAAACCTAAATAGTATATTTTCTTCAATAAATTTAATAACTACAATGTCAGTTGCATTCCTAACTGGAATTTCCTCTACCCATTTAGTAAAGTAATCTGTGGAAGTTAATATCCATTTATGTTGGTTGCTTGATGTTGGATGAATTTCTCCAATGAAATCCAGTCCCCACTATAAGAAAGGTGCTTGAAGTAGTACCGGAACTAAAGGAAGTGTTGCTAATCTTTGCTTTTGTAGTAAACATTTGGCATTGAGTACAACTTATAACCTTTTCTCCTACTTGTGCAAACAATGTGGGCCAATAAAATCCTACTCTCAAAATTTTATATGATGTAGCTCTCCAAGCATAATGTCCTCCACAAATACCTGCATGAAATTGATCAATAATTCCTTTTGTCTCACTTTTTGTCAAGCAAAGCAAAAGGATATTGAGCGGATCTTTCCAATACGTATTTGCATTCATGATACAATATTTTATGGCCTTCAACTTTAGTGTCTTGCATTTATTCTTTGTAAATTCAGATGGACACTTAAAATCTCTAAGAAAATGTACAATACCAGTGTACCATTCAAATAACAAGAATTTTTCATCAATATGAATAGGAGTTGATTGAATTGAAGATGAAGGTTCTTGTTGATTCTTCTCTGTTGAGGTTAGAAAAGGTTCTTGTGGATTCTTCTCTAATGAAATTTGAGAAGGTTCTTGTGGATTCTTCTCTGATGAAATTTGAGAAGGTTCTTGTGGATTCTTTCTAATGAAATTTGAGAAGGTTCTTGTGGATTCTTCTCTAATGAAATTTGAGAAGGTTTGTTTGGATTCTTCTATGATGAAATTTGAGAAGGTTCTCGTGGATTATTCTATGATGAAATTTCCCAAACAAAATTTATTCCCAAAACTTTACAATTTGACTCAGCTAAGAGTTTAGCCAAACCTTGACCTTTCACCAACTTTGTAGTTTTGATAATGAGATCAAATTCTAATATCTTAGTAATCCATCTTTCTCTTCTTCCATTGGTATCAGGTTGAGTTAATATTGTTTTAACAACACTATTGGGAACATAGGCAATAACGGAAGAATGAAGAACATGGACTCTAAAATCTTTTAGGGCTTGAACTTAATAATAAGCATGTTTTTCAATAATATCATATTTGAGATCAACATCTCTCATAAATTTACTGAAAAGGGAAATAGGTTGTTCACCTCCATTATCATTCTTTTGTAAAAGAACAACAGCTAAGGTGGTTCCAGATGCAAAGGAAAAAATGCTAAATGGTTCATAATAGTTTGGACTGGCCAATATTGGGGCTTCAAAAATAGCCTTTTTAATTTGGTCAAAACAAAATCTTGTTGGAATTTTCCATTTGAATTCATGATATTTTCTCAACATATCAATGATATCCTTAACTATTTCAGCATAGTTAGGTATAAATATCCTTAAATGGTTGATTTTTCCAAGCAAATCCTGAATTTCCTTTTTATTCCTTGGTAATGAAAGTGCTTGGATAGCTGAAATTCTTATGGGATCAATGACCACTCCTTCCCTAGAAATAATATGACCAAGCAATTTTCCTTCTTTGATTTCAAACAGGGACTTTTTGGGATTGAGTGATATCCCAAACTTCCTACAGGTGTCAAAAACTTTCCTCAAGTGCTTTAAATTTTTTTTATCAGAATCAAAAAATACAGTCAAATTATCAAGATAAATGACAAAAAATTTATTTTTCTTACCCACAAATGCTAAATCCATAGCTCTTTGAAAGGTAGCTCCAACGTTGGTTAATCCAAAAGGCATCCTTGCATACATAAATGTACCCCAAGGAGTTGTGAATGTTGTCTTTTCTCTATCTTCTGGGCTCACCATGATCTGATTGTATCCAGAAAAACCATCTAACATAGAAATTCTATTAGCACCTAAATTTTTTTGAAGAAATTTGTCCATCTTGGGTAATGTATAATTATCTTTCAAAGACAATTTATTTAAGTTCCTCAAATCTACACACAGTCTGATCTCACCATTTTTCTTTCTTATTGGAACTAAATTGGCTACCCAATCAGAATACCTCAATGGAACTATGATCTTGCCATCGAGTATTTTTTCAAGTTCTTTGTTATGAAACCGGCTCACAAAAAGATAGAAAAGAGAGATCCACGCCTTAGAATTCAGCCTCTTCAAGGGGGCAACCTCCTTTACATTACATAAATGAACAATTCTTGGATGATACAAATGAAAAAACCTCCTTTCTATATATAGGAGTCTAAGGAGTCACAATATAATCCAGCCGACCTAACAATAATAATATAAAGCCACAAAAATAACAATAGAGGGATTCTATGGGGCACAGAAATAACAATATGGGGGTAATAGGGGCACAACAATATAAATAAGGGGTATAACTACAATAGTAATGGGGTAATCACTAGTATTATAGGGACCCAACATGCCCCTCTCCTTCAAAAAAGTGTTGTCCTCAACGCTTGAGTAGTTCTGGATACTTCTGCATAAAATTCTCATCCTCCCATGTGGAATCTTCAGCGGATAAGTTCTTCCACTTGATAAGATACTCTGAAATTGATCGATTTCGTAGCTGTCGAGTTCTTGTTTCTGTGACTGCTTTCGGTTCCAATATAATTTTTCCTTCCTCGTCAAGTTTTGGCAATATTGTTTGAACTGGGAGCTTGTCACCTATAACCTTCTTTAAACATGAAACATGGAAAACTGGGTGCAATCGAGAAGCTGCAGGAAGCTCCAATTTGTATGCCATAGTACCAATCTTTTGCAACACCTTGTACGGACCATAATACTTTGGTGATAATTTATTATCCTTCTTAGCTTGCTTTAGGGACATTTGCTTATATGGTTGTAGCCGTAGGAATACCCAATCACCTACATCAAAACTTCTTTCACTGCGATGTTGATCTGCCTGTTGTTTCATTCTATTTTGTGCCAACACGAGGTTATCCTTTAAGAGTTGGAGGACTTGTTGTTGATGTTCGATGTGATGTTCCACTGCCTGAACCTTAGAATTTTCTCTTAAATATGATGTGATGGATGGTGGTTGATACCCATAAAGTGCCATAAATGGGGTCATTTTTGTTGCTGTATGGAAGGAAGTGTTATACCACCATTCAGCCAGAGGCAACCATTTGACCCATTGTGTCTGTTTATCAGATACAAAGCAACGAAGATATCCTTCCAAACATTTGTTTACTATCTCAGTTTGCCCATCAGATTGAGGATGATAAGATGAGCTATGAGCTAACTGAGTACCAAGACAAGAAAATAATTATGTCCAAAAATTTCCAGTGAAAATGGGATCTCTGTCACTTACAATAATCTTTGGGTTTCCATGTAGCTTTTGAACTGTTTCCATAAATGCAGTAGAAACTGTACTGGCTTTAAATGGATGTGATAATGCACAAAAGTGTGCATACTTGGTAAGTCTGTCAACTACCACCATGATGACACTCTTTCCCTCAGACTTGGGTAAACCTGTGATAAAATCCATTGAAACCTCCTCCCAACGTTGGCTTGGAATGGATAAAGGTTGTAATAGACCTGGTGTCTTAATTGTTTCAACTTTATTTTGTTGGCAAACCAAACATTCCGCCACAAACTTTTGAATATCTGATTTAAGGCCATCCCAAAAAAATTCCTTCTTAACCCTGTGGTAAGTTTTTAAAAATCCTGAGTGCCCTCCTAAGGGAGAAGTGTGCAATTCCATAAGAATCTTTTGTTTTAGCTGGGAATTCTTACAGAGGTATAAGCGATCTTTGTACCATAACGAATCATTTTGCCAGCTAAATGTATCAGAAGTACTGGAATCTTGTTGTAGCTTTCGAATAAGTGCCCACACTTCTTCGTCATTCTTCCATTCCTCCCTTGCTTCGTTTATCCAATCTGGTTGGATAATAGAAATGGCACACAACAATGCTTCCACATCCTCATCCTTTCTTGAGAGTGCATCTGCCACCACATTTTGCTTCCCTTTTTTGTAGATGATTTCAAAGTCATAACCCAACATCTTTGTGACCCACTTTTGTTGCTCTTCAGAGGATAATCTTTGTTCTAAAAAGTATTTAAGGCTATCATGATCCGTTTTTACCTTGAAGTGTCTTCCCATTAGGTAGGGTCGCCATTTCTTAAGTGCATGGAGTATTGCCAACATTTCCTTCTCATAAATAGCTTTGCTTAAAAACTTTCCCTTGATTGGACGACTTTCAAAAGCAATGGGTCTTTCATCTTGCATTAGAACAGCACCAATTCCATTTCCTGAAGCATCACATTCCACAATAAAGGTTTTTGTGAAGTCCGGTGTAGCTAAGACCGGTGCTTGGCACATTGCCTCTTTAAGATGTTCAAAGGCCTTTGTTGCTTCCGGAGTCCATGAAAATGAATCTTTCTTCAATAATGTTGTTAGAGGTGCTGCTATTCTCCCATAATTCTTAACAAACTTGCGATAATACCCTGTCAACCCAAGAAATCCTCGCAGATGCTTTATGGATGTGGGGATTTTCCATTCCTTAATGGCTTTAATTTTGCTAGGGTCTACCTTAACTCCTTCATGAGATACAATATGACCCAAATATTCCACCTCCTGGACTCCAAAGAAACATTTGGATCTTTTTGCATATAATTGTTTCTCCTCCAATAGTTGTAGCACCCTGTCAACATGTTCAACATGATCCTTCCAAGACTTGTTGTAGATTAGTATATCATCAAAAAATACTAACACAAATTTTCTAAGGAATGGTTTGAAAATTGAATTCATCAAACCTTGAAATGTTGAAGGTGCATTGGTAAGGCCAAAAGGCATGACCAAAAATTCATAATGACCCTCATGAGTTCTAAATGCCGTTTTCGGAATGTCTTCAATCTTCATTCTGATTTGATGATATCCCGAACGAAGATCCAACTTGGTGAAGTAAATTGATCCATGCAATTCATCCAGTAATTCATCAATGACAGGAATGGGGAACTTATCTTTAATAGTGAGCTTGTTGAGCTCCCTATAATCTGGACACATGCGCCATGATCCATCCTTCTTGTGCACCAATACTACTGGAGCTGAGAAAGAACTTTGACTCGGTTGAATTATACCAGCCTCTAGCATTTCTGCAACCATACGTTCAATTTCACTTTTTTGGACATAGGGATATCTGTACGGCCTGATGTTTGGAGGAACACTTCCTGGAATCAGATGAATAGCATGATCATGATCACGCATAGGTGGGAGACCTTTGGGAGTCTCAAATACCTTGGAATGATTGTCCAGGACTTTTTGGAGATCTGGAGAAATAGATGATTCCAATGTGGAAACATCTAGCGAACATAATTGTGCAATTACACCTCTTTGCTCCTTTTTTAGAAGCTTTGTCATGCCATTAGAGCTGATTATCTTTCCTGGTTTCCCTGCAATACCCCTTAATTCAACTTCCTTTCCTTCCACAGAAAATTTCATGAAAAGTTCTTGAAAATTAAAAGCTATTGTACCCAAGGATTGTAGCCATTGGACTCCTAGTACAACATCAGCACCTCCCATTGGAATGGAAAGCATTGGGCTAGTCAATACATATTCTCCCATGGATAGCTTGATATTATGGCACTTTCCAGAGCAATTTATTGTTCCTCCATTTGCAATCATCACTTGACACTCTGGTGCTGGATATAGGAAGCAATTCAATTCTTTTGCTACCCTACAATGAATAAAATTGTGGGTGCTTCCTGAATCAATCAACACTATTACCTTTTTCTTCTTGATTTGTCCTTCTATCTTGATGGTTTGAGGAGTGGTAATTCCCGCCAATGCATTACAAGATATGGTCGGATTTATTTGTTCTTCATCTAGGCTTTGTTCCTGGAGTATATCCTCTTCTTTTGACCTTTCTTGCTCCTTTTCTTCTTCCTCTTCACAATCTATGTAGAATAATTTCTTCTCAGCACACTTATGACCTTTTGTGTATTTGCTATCACAATTGTAACAAAGCCCTTTTGCTCTTTTTTCTTCCAATTGTTGTGGTGTCAACCTTGTAGGTTGTGGAAGACTATGGGCAACAACACTTCCGTCTTTATAGTTGTGAATGGTATGCTTCCTAGTTGCCATAATTTTGCTTTCCATTTTTCTTGCTAACCTGAATGCCTTCTCTAATGAATCAGGTTCCCAAAGGCGAACATCATGTTGGATATTATCCTTTAAAGACCCTATGAACACATCAATCCTATGCTCCTCTGGAATATCTTTTACCCTTATGTTCAATTTTTGGAACTCCTCAATGTGCTCCATTATTGAACCCTTTTGTTTGAGACTTATCAATTGGCTAAAAAAAGTGTTGCTTTTTGTATCCTCATAATGTGCTATCAATTCTTCCGTAAAAATTGCCCAAGTGATAAATTTTTTACGAGAGCAAAGCCATTGATACCATACAAACTGATTTGGTTCCAAATATACAGTTGCCATACGTACCTTTTGTGTGTTTTGCACATTATTGAGATCGAAGAATTGCTCCATCTGTAATATCCATGTGGCGGGATCCTTGCCATCAAACTTCCTCATATCGATTTTTGGAATATGGTGGGTCTTCGATCCAACATTAGCGTCTATGGAATCATGATTAACATTTCTTTTGTTCGCATCATGAGTTTCCTTTACAACCTTTTCACCATTAGTAAGTATTTCTTGTAGAAAATTTGTCAAATCTGTCTTCAAATCTGCCATGTCTGTCTTCAAATCTGTCTTCAAATCTGCCATGTCTCTCTTCAAATCTATCTTAGAATCATCCATCTTAGCTTCCATGCCCTTTATCTTAGATTCCACGCCACTTATCTTAGCTTCTGTTAGCTTTTGTGAGCGTGACATTTGTTGCACTTGTTCTTGTAATTTTGATATATCATGTAGCATTTCTTCCTCTTCTTCATGAGTCATGCTAGAGCTTTCAGGTTCCTTACTAGGTGTTTGCATTTTCTTTCCTCGGGGCATCAGTTACCGATAATAATGCTTTACTATGCCCTTTGAATTCCGTTAAACCAAGCTTACACAAAAATTAAAAAAAAACTACACACCTTTTTTCACTTTATAGAAGCCTGATATTGAATCTGATGTATCTCTGTAATTTCGGATCATCCAGTTCTGAAATTGCTACTTGTAGTAGCCTTCTGCATCCTCTTTCCAATGCCACAAGTCTGAGCCAAATTGGATTCTCCAAGGAAGAGTTATGTGAAATCTCCCACAGTGACTTGCTTTTAGACTGGTTCAGTAGAGCGAACTTGTACGACGTGCCACGAGTCACTGTTTCAACCTTTGAATCTGAAACACACACACAAGAAACTAAAGTCCGTCCTCTTTCTGTACCTTTTTACGAAATTTCAATCCGATCCTCAGAGAGAGAGTTATGACGATTTTCCCCAGGTCACCTGTTTTGAATGTAATTCAGGAGTCTGCAAAAAGGCCAACTTCCTCAGATCATATCTCCGAAAATATCGCGCAAAAAGCTCTAAAATTTGGACCCAAGGTTCAGCGCCAATTCTTCTCAATTGGATTTTTCTTGCGACTTCTGAAATGTCACAGAAAAAAAGTTATAGCGAAAATGCCACGATGACCTGTTTGGAGCAGCGAAACCCTAGAATCCAAAGCTCTGATACCAAATGTTATGAAACCAGCTCACAAAAAGATAGAAAAGAGAGATCCACGCCTTAGAATTCAGCCTCTTCGAGGGGGCAACCTCCTTTACATTACATAAATGAACAATTCTTGGATGATACAAATGACAAAACCTCCTTTCTATATATAGGAATCTAAGGAGTCACAATATAATCCAGCCGACCTAACAATAATAATATAAAGCCACAAAAATAACAATAGAGGGATTCTATGGGGCACAGAAATAACAATATGGGGGTAATAGGGGCACAACAATATAAATAAGGGGTATAACTACAATAGTAATGGGGTAATCACTAGTATTATAGGGACCCAACATTCTTTCTCAATGGTAGGAAGAAGGAATGGATTAATTCTCCTTAACTTTTGCTTGAAAGGTTTAGCTTTTGGTTTTAAATGGATTTTATGTTCAATGAGTGTTGTATCATATGTCTTCAACTCACTATAAGACCAAGAAAAAACATATTTATAAGCTTTAAGGAGATCTAAATATTTATCTTTCACTTCCATTGGTAAAGATGTAGAAATTTTAATATTTTTGATTTCTTCTGAAGTTGCAATATTACATTCTTATATATCTTCTTCTAGTGAATTTGATAATGGATTTTTAGGAATATCATTGTGGTCAAACAATTTTTCAAGAGGAACCAAGCCCTTAGGAATGAAATTGTTAGATAACTGAATGATATTATGATCACCAATTCTTGAATCTAATTGTGAAGTTTGATTTTCCTTATTCAGCTCATTATTATCCAGTTGTTCTTCTTCAATTTGTAAGGCTGAAAATTCATCAATTACTTATAGAAAAGATTTCAACTATTCATCATCATCAAATATTTTCTAGTGTTTAAGATTATCAAGAATTGAAGGCCTATATTTAACTTTAATTTGATATTGCACGAGCATTTGATCAAGAATTTTAAAAGAAATAGCGAAAACAGCTAAAGAGACTGCATGAATATTCTCATTCCTTGGAATAACAGTGATACTAAATGCTTGAAAGAAATTATCCACTGAGTCTCATACCTCATTTCTATAAGACCTAAGTCTAGGATGTTTTGTTTGACAAACGTTCCTTGTTTAAAAATGAGCTTTGAGTCACTAAATACACTTAGATTTTGTACTTTAAGACTTTTGACTAATTCCAATCCTAGAAGCAAGGCTTCATATTCTACTACATCATTTGTAACATCAGATTCAAGCTTATAGGATTGAGTTATATTCTCTTTATCTGGTGAAATTAGTACAACACTAGCTTTAGCTCATTCCTTTGAACAAGAACCATCGAAGTATAACCTCCAAATATCAGTCTTAATAGCCTTTGGTTTATCTACAATGTTTTCAATGCTAAGTTGAGTGTTTTGTAAGTTATTTGATGATAATTCAAAACATCAAAAATCTTGATCTACTACATAAATGGGATGATTTCTTGCTTGATCTGATTTGCAAATAGTATTCATGAATCTTACCTCTTTGTATAACCTAAGATGTTCACCCCCATATATAGGAATAGTAGCATAAGACATGTCCATTTGAAGACTTCCTCCTAATTTGGCACAACATGATCTTGATAATAACATGTCAAATTTAGGAGGAATATGAGTAACTAAAATGTCTAATACCACACTCTTAACAGGGATTTGAGCTAAAGTAACCACTAGATCCTTTATAAGTCCAAGACATGGTACTTTCTTGGAATCAAAATTATATAGGTCATGATAAGATCGAGTGACCTGTAATTGAAGTTGATCCATGATTACCTTTGGCATTAGATTATGGGGGGCTCCAGAATCTAACATGAAGTTGTATAATAAAAAATCATTGACTTTTAATGTAACATAGAAGGGTGGTACATTTTTATCAATCATATCTGAGCAGGGACCAAAGACTACTAAAGTTTTTTCATCTTGTAAGCTTATTACATCTCCTTTAGCATCAACACTTGATGACTGGATCCATTTGGAAACTTGATTTTTATAACCTGGATGTTTTCAAGGTTTAGACGAAGGAATGGGTATTTGGACTCTTTCTAATTCCTTTTAAACATTGAAAGTGGTCAGAAAAATTTTATCAATTGAAGTTGTTTCATTTGGCTAATTCAATGGTTGGATTGTTGTTGATTGAGATTCAGTGGATTTAATTTGTGGTTCATTTACAATGGGATTTTTGGGAGGTCTACCAGGCCTTGACCTTGGTCTTAAATCATATATCCTATTTAATTCTGCAATTAAAAACTTAGAAAAGGCCTGACATTTTGAAACTTGTGAGTTTTCTTGATCTTGCTGAGAAGATTGATTTAGAGGAAGAGAGACAATAACATTTTGGACAAATGAATGAAAAATATTATTGATATCCTCAGTAATCAAAGGGATAGTGTCTTCAGGTTTCTAATCATCAATCATCAATGGAGGTCGAATTTGTTGATCAACATTTGGTCTTTGTAATATTTGGGGTTGTGGAGCTCTCCTAAATTGAGTTTGAGGTCTAGCAGCAGTTTGTTGAATTATTCTACACTGAGCTTCTATTTTTGAAATCCTATTTGAAAGGTTTCTAAGAAATGAAGTGATTTCATCTATATTTTGATCTTCATTTTTAGTTTTTGAGGAAGAAACCTCTTCCTTGGATTTTAATTTCCTTTCAACTTTTTCTGCCTTAGCTTTATTTTTAACTGATGTTGACCTATTGGCTTCAACTTCTATTGCATCTGTTTTCATGTCTTCTAAGGTATGAGATGTTCTTTCCCTAATCATAACTACAAAATCATCTTCAAATGCTTTGGAAAATATAACTTTGGCTACTGATACTGGTGATTTGCAGTCAAGTGGAATTTTATGATAAAGTTTATTAAATCTCTTTATGAAATCATCCACTGGATCACCAGGGTTTCTTTTCAGTTCTTCAAATTTTGTAAGAAAATACATAGGATCCTTCTTAACCCCCCATTAATTCTTAAATATGGTAGTTAATTCATTCCAAGATCGGATAGAATTTGGTCTAAGTTGTCTAAACCAAATTTTGACACTCCCTTCTAGTGATTGAACAAACAATCTCATATACATATTTTCATGTTAAATATTCATGTTATCATCAAAGTCCAAGAAGGTATCTAAATGGTCTTCAACAGACAAATTGGTTTCTCCATTAAACCTAGGTAGGTGTTTTAAATACCCATCAGGAAAATTATTGATTATATTAGGAAGTTGTAAATAATCATACCTAGCTTGAACAATAGGTTGAAAAGAAGCCATGCTTGAAGATGAAGATGAATCAATAGAAGATGTGGTAGAGGATGATGAAGTTGTAGGTGAAGATGGAGGTGTAAAATTAGGTGGAGGAGTAAAAGAGGGTGGATGATTTCTTAAATTTTTTAAAGGTGTTTTTATGACTAACTTTTGGACCTCTATTTCAACTTTTTCTTTGTTTTCAAACAAACTATTTGAATATATAGAAAAAATTTCCTCATGTTGGGCAGAAGCAGATGGAAAAGTATAAACAATGGGAGAGATAAAATCACTAGGTTTTAGCTCAGGTAAATGTAAATCAAATTCTTCTTCTGACTTAGGTTATTTTGAAAGTAATTCAGGAATTTGATATGATTCCAGTGAATGGACTAAAAGAACTGACTATAGATCAACTCCTTTGGATAGTAGTTCTTATACCCTAGATGTTAAGTCGGCCAATTCTAAAGGAGTTGGAATAGACCTAAAGGGATCAAAGCCTAAAATGTCCTCAGGTTGTATTGGTATAGAAAAATATGAAGAATCTTCAAGTCTTCTTCCTAAAGAGGCTTCTCTTACCAGTCTCTCTAGATCAAATAATGGAGAAACAATTTCAGAATCAGAATGAGATCTGGTGTGTCTTGAAGGAGCCAGTTTGGGTTTGTGAAGTCGCCAGGTGAAAGAATTTAACCTACTATTCCTTTATTCACCTTAAAGGAAAAGTTTTATCATTTCCCTAGGGAAAATAATTCAAATGTCATTCCCTAGCAACGACACCAATCTGATGTTGTCCTCTAAGATAATTCTAGGTTAATAAATTGTGTCAGAGCATCAAAAAAGTTTTGCTGTTTTAAAAGTTTTTGGATGACCAATGTTGTGAGCAGATTAAGGAAGGTGCTTAAACCTTATTAATACTAAATATTTAAAAAGGGATAATTCTTTACCTCTGAAAAGTTATTTGATTTAAAAGTGTGTAGAAAGGTAGAAATGTAAGAGGCTATGATTTTTTAAATATTCAGACTGAAGATTTAGTTAATCATAAGAAATCATGCAAGTAAAAAATGTTTACAGCCCAACAAAATATATTTAATCTTATGAAGATGGTTGATAATTTATCAATGTAGAGGAGCTTATAAAGACAAACAATCCAATAAACTAATATTTAAATTATATTATAGCTTTAGAGGGGGTTTAAGATAGACTGATATTCAATTTTCTCCTACCAAGTTTTCTTCATAGAAACTTGAATACATGTAGAACAACAAAATGAAGTGAAAACATAAGAAAAACTCACAAAGTGACAAGCTATTTGAAGCAAATCCAAAATCCTTTCATTAATGTGAAGCAATTTTAGTTTGATACAATCCTGCGTTAGAAAACTAATCCAAGGGTTCAACCCTTAATTCATCGAATTGCTACTTATTTATACAAAATATTTGGATTCTAGAAACATCTAACTGATTACAAAAATAGTACAAAAATGTAGGAATGCTTAAACTGTTGAGGTTGTTAGCACTATCTTTGAGGAAATTTTTGATGTCTTAGCACTAAAATGTGTTGTCTTGCTGTCTATTTGTTGGAGACAAAACTTTTTACTCAAGAGTATCACACAACTGATCACACCTTTCATCATTTGGTATAAAAATATTTATTAGCTTTCTATAAACTTCATCTACTTCAGTATATTTCTCGAAACTTGTCTTGTTGATGAAAATATGCTTGATTTCATGTTTGATAGTTAAATCAAAATCCAAGGCTTCAATGAAAGCTTTACCTGTGACATGTCCTTTAATACCTGCAAACTTGGATGTGTCTGTTGAAATAGTGTAAAGTTTCTCACAGTAATATTCCAAGCTAATTAATCTGTTATTTGGTGCTACTAACCCTAGAAATCTTCTTTGATTCAACAAATTAAATTAGGTATGAAATCTCTAGAAAACATTTTCCATAGCTTGACACTTAGTCTCCAAATAAGTCATTAAATTCCTTTTATGCAATACCTTCTTGATTTCTAGGATGGTTTATGTTTTATCTACAATATAAATCTTCTCTAACTTTGACCTAGTCTTTGAGTTTAACACATTAATCATGGATGTAGCCTTAGCTGGTTTGTGTCCCAGTGTTGTTCTAACTTGTTCAATAGTTGTTTGTCACCTATCAATTAACTCTTATTGTTCAAAAATAATCTGAATGGATGGCCAAACCTTAGTTATGGCATGATTTATATCCAACCAAAATCTTTCCTTGGCTTGGACCAAGGAGTGAGCCATCAGTGACTGATTTTCTAATTAATCAATATTCTTGGCAAGTTGGTGAGATTTTTGCATCTCTTCCACCAAGAGGATATCATTTTTTTTTTATCTTTTGTGCTTCTATATTATGTAGTATTTGTTGGAGCTTATCATTTTCTTGTCTGTGAAGAGATAGGTTCTGCATAACTTTGTTCAAATCATCTAGTGTTGATGTCGAATCCCCTACTATCCCTGCAACTATAATTGGTATGGTTGTTACTGGAGCTATAGTCAATTGTGTAACCTCTTATTTTTCTCTAAGTAGCTTCTCTATCTATTCCTCCATATCCTTTATCTGTATATTTTTCCCAATGATCAATTTAAGCATGTCTTCTTTATTCTTTTCACTTTCTTTTATCTCTCTTGTTTGTGGATCCTCTGTAGAAGGTAACTTTAGTTGTTTCCTGAGTGCTTCTATGTCTGCATTCTTTTTCTTGAGGATCTCCTCCACTGCTTTGACATCACTGGGATCATAACCCAACTTGATCACCAAATCTTCCAATGTTTTGATTTTGGTGTCCTTTGCTAATGAAGAAATTTTCTCCAATTTTAATTGTGTCTAGACATTTGTGAGAGATGTCCTTAACTTTGAAAGTTCTATAGCAGTATTTTTCATGGTGGAGAAAATAATTTCTCCAGACTGTTTATGCATATCCATTTGATCAATGGGATGTATTTGCTTTGCATCAAATGAGAAAATAGTATTCTTATAATCTATAGGTGTTTTTGGAGATGGTAGTTGAGCTTGTAAGAATGCCATTTGCATCCTCCCTTTCTCACTATCAAATGATGTTAATAGCCTATGCTCAGAGGTAGAAGTATTCTTCCAAAAATGAGCATATGTGTTGCCTTTGAGTGTTTCATTTTTCTTCTTAATTTGCAAAAACTTACTGAAGATATTGGGATCATCATGTTCACCCAATTATGTGAACTGTGATTTTTCTGAAGGATTATGTGAGGCCGAGGAGGATGGGGTATCAGGGAAGAGTTCCTCTGACCCTGTGGAAAATTGTAAACCACTCATAACAATACTTTGATGTTCTTCCTCATTCTTAATGGTGATATATTTGAGATGTTTCCTATGTTTCTTCTGTTGAATAATGAATTCTTGGGCACTTTTTTTTGTACATGTTGGAGATGAATCTTCTTCCCTTTGCCTTTTTTCTTGTTTATCTTGAGGTACTAGAGTGTGGAGGGTGGTTGTAGACAGAATTCGCTCTTCTGCTTCTTGTAATGTATTTTCCCCCCACTGGCCTTGATTCATAGACTTCTCGATCTCTGGTCTGGGGGTATGATTATAAGTTGTGGTTTTGAGTTGCACCCTTAAATTAGAAATTATGCTGAATGGGTCATATGACCAGGTGAAACTAGGCTAAAAATTGAATTACTTGAGGATTGAGTCTTCCTCATCTCTAGTTGTTTTGGTATTACATATGAATGGTCCAAATTGAGCCTTGATCTTGAATTATGATTTTATTTTACCTGAGACAAAATGGATTTCATCCATATTGATCATCTGCCTTATGTAGTCTAGAGAGAAAATTCTCATTGGAACATATTTAGGGAACTCGTAGGGAGCCATCTCACATCAATATACTCTTATCTCAATATAATTCTAGTATAAATACCAGTCTCCAATTTTTGTCTGCTCACTCAGGTGAAAAACCATTTTAATCTCTAAATGATCCTTGGCCCACTCTGACTCCTAAGAAGTCCTGCAACTATATGAACAAAATTGTCTATGAAGTCTGTAAATTTAAACTCTGTTGAGTTTTTCCTGACTAATGAAGTCCATTATATCATTGATTGGTTGATGCCTTGATCATCTTGTTTATGTAGAGTTATAGGAAACTTATCTCCTTGCTGGAAAAGAAACATATAGACTAATATAGATGCATAATTAAACATGCCTTCTATAGTAATCTTCATCATTTGTTCATCCATATTATCAACCAAAAATTGACTAAAATTAAACATGAATGTTGGATTATGTTCATTGGAGAAAATAGATAGAAAGTCTCGAATAGGCTCATCTACCCACTGGTCTAATTGATACCCTAAAAGGAAATAAACTAAAGCAATGATCTGTTTGGCTTTCTCTAGGAACATAGAATTTAGATAAGCAGGGTTTTTCTTAAGAAGCTGAGAATCTTCTGGAAGGAAAATCTTAACAATCTGGGCTCTCCAAGGAAAGGTTAGCTTATGATACCAATCCATAAGAACAGTTGTAGAACAATGGCTAAGGGAGTCATTTTGAGGAATTGACAACATCTGGTTTATGGTTTCAAGTGCAATTGAAATCAGAATGTTTCCATTCTAGGCCACAATGGTTCTTTAGAGTGGATTGTATCTGGCTTGACACCACATGACTAGATCATGGAAATAGAGTGCCTGTGGGAAAATAAACATGGGTAACAGAGATTCCAAAAGGTTAATCTCATCTTGCTGGTCTAGGTAGTTTTGCTTCAGCCAATGATGTAATTCATACACAGCCAGTGATGTAACATCAATATTGAAATACGGGTTTTCCAATGGCATGTGGTCTAGGTCGAGGGTAGCAGAGGTTCTAGGGTTATCCTCACTCTTTGATTTGTTGTTAGAGGATTGGCCCTTTCCCTTTGGTGCCATGTCTGAGGAATTTTAAAAGGAAAGATAACAATGCTTTGACTTGAACAGATACCTGGATGGGCGATGAAACTCTATCAATGGTAATGGGTTGTGAATTAGATGATATTGACAGGTGATGGCAATAGTAGGGGTTGCGAGAGCTGAAACCATATCTATATTGAAAAATAATATCAGTGCTACTAGGAGAGTCAGGCGGGACGAGACGAGGTGATTGTATAGACTTTGATCGATTACCGTTGCGGTTAGAACCACTACAGAATGAGATTAAGGTGAATTAATGGGCAACGGGAAATTTGTAATGGATATGGTATAATGGGTAGATAGAAATGGGAATAGGATGTGATAAAATGGAGGATGACAAGTGGCACAGCATGGTTAGTAGTAGGTGAAATACGGGAGGTGACTTGGTGGTCGTTAGTGGGAGCGGAGGAGTGATAGGTGGATTTCGGAGGGGTTGAGCATTGGTATATGGTTTTCGATGAGGGGGGTGCGAAGTCATGAGGGAGCGCCACATTGCGTGGTGTTGGAAATAATACTAAGGGGGGGGTGAATCAGTATTAGAAATTTAACAATTTTTCATTTCCATAAACAAATTGATATACGCTAATTCTATTAATTAAACCTGTGTATATACGCAACTATGTTTAGAGAAAACCGCGTATATCTTGCAGACTTCTAATTTAGTTAGCTGATCTTAATCTGTGTATCAGAACCATAAAATAGTAATCAAGTGCAGTAAACAGTACAGGCAATCACACACATGAACACAAGATATAAGGTGGAAACCCAATGTGGGTGAAAACCAGTTGCTGTAATTCGTCTCTATCTTCTTTTAATAAGAAACTTCTTTTTATAATATTTATGTACTGGTGTAGTCTTATACCAGTACGCAAGCTTCTACCTACAGAAGGCTACAACCTTCTCTCATTCTCCAACTTCTCCTCGAAGGGAGCTACAACCCCCTTAGCTCTTGTACTAGCTAATGTACTAGTATGTAGGTGCTGACCTACAGAAGGCTACAACCTTCTCTTTTCTTCTAGGGACCACGTTTCATAAATTTTCAGACTGGATCCATCAATAACATCAATCAAACATAAAATATATCTGCATCAACCAATCTCCTTTGCACCAACCAAAAACTGAATCAAACAATCACTTCTCTAAATGTTGTACCCAGAATACAGTAACAGTAACTAGAAACGAATCCTGAACCCATAACACTGCAGCAATAACCAGAAGTAGCTAAAACATATTTTATGAGACGTACGCTACTTCAATATGTATAACCTGCATGCATACGCTACTATATTAAGGCAAACCTGCGTATACGTTTTTTTGAGTTACCGAACCAACGTGTATACGCGCCTTTGCTATGCTGAACCTATGTATACGTTTTTTTGAGTTACTGAACCAACGTGTATACGCGCCTTTTCTATGTTGAACCTGCATACAGATCTATAAAAGATAATTTACCCTTTTCAATTATTCAGACATCAGTTATACCTAGATCATTAGATTTATAGATCAAGTCATGCACCAAATATAACAAATCAAAATCACACAAAGATACTTCTATTCAAGCCTTAATATCTTGACCCATCAATAGAACTTATCCTTCTTCTAGTGCTTAGGTTCCTCCTTGATTCAGATCCAGCTATGCACCATAACCCAATCACCAGTATTCTAGATCTTGCTCTTCATTAGATATTCAATTCTTGAGTGTCTTTGCCTAATGATCTCCTTCCCCTTTTATAGTCTTAGGCCTTACTCAATACCATGGTCCCAAACCACTTAGAAGCAATACCTGGGTCCAAATACCTGGGTTCAACACTTCGGACAAGATACCATGGTCCAAAACCATAGGTCCGACTACCAAGGACCAAAAACCAAGTTTTCCAGACTATACACGCTTTTCTGTGCATGAAAGTGTGTGTATATGCATACGCTCCTTTTGGTCTGTGAATCCGCGTGTATACACGGCTTGGTCAACGGGAACCTGCGTATGCCTCCTTTTCCTTTATCCTGAGAGCCTGTGCGCCTAAACTGTCATCTGAGTGTTTTGCCGAGTGAGTTGCCATCAAGGAAAATACCTGTGTCATAGTGCCAAGCCTGTGTCATAATGCCAACAATCTCCCCCTTTGGACTTGATGGCAACCCAAAATCATTCTCCCTCTTCATCATCAAGGGCAAAGGGTTTTGCTACCCGTGAGTACACGCTGAAATCTTTGCTCTGTTGTGTTGTCCATGCTCCCCCTGACTGTAGGCAAGGTCTGCAAAAAGATGTTCTACAAGAAATAGCATGACTCTATACATCATAAATGACCTTCCTATCACCAAAGACTCATACATATATCCATCGCCCAGCCAAGTGGGGATATACCATAATTTACTCATCCACCCAACCATGTGGGGATATACCAAATATTTATACATGATAAAACAAGAATATTACATCATCCATCCTAGGCATAGTAGGGAACCAAAATAGGTCATTACATGACCTTGATAATAAAAGAAATACATGACATAGAGACCAAATATTTAAGACAAGACTATGATAGTCATCAGCAACTATCATCAGCAGCATCTATCAATCACCATCCAGACTAGCAACCATGATCTCCCTCTACACCTATTCCACCTGAATCAAAAACAACTGTGAGATTGTACCAAGATCTTCTAAGATAATGCCAACAATGCATTATTAGAAGTATATGCTCCCCCTGAACCTGTGCCAGATGGTCTCTGTCAGACCCATGTCATACTCTATTCATCCTGAGTTTGGCCCACTATTTTTCTTTAAACCAACATATACACGACTGTATCCATATAAACTGGCGTACGTGGATGCTCTTCATGAAACTCACATGCAACCACTTTTCTTTGAAACAGATAAGTGTTAAAATCAAGATGATGCATCAACTACTCCCAGCTTCTGTTTGAGGTATTCAAATGTCTCCCTAGGCAGTGGTTTGGTAAATATATCAGCGACCTGTTCCTTGGAGGGGACATACTCCAATTTGACCTTTTTTTCAAGCACTTGTTCTCGGAGAAAATGATATTTGATAGGTATGTGCTTGGTCTTTGAATTCATGACTGGATTCTTTGAAATACTGATTACACTTGTATTATCACATAAAATGGAGATAGGTGGAGTACAAGTGATTTGAATGTCTTGCAATGTTTGCATCATCCAAAGGAGTTGTGTGCAGCAAGATGTAGCAGCCACATATTCTGCTTCAGCTGTAGATAATGCAATTGAACTTTGTTTCTTGTTGAACCAAGATACTAATCTAGAACCCATAAAGAATGCACCTCCACTAGTGCTTTTTCTGTCATCTACGCTTCCTGACCAATCTGCATCTGTATATGCATGAAGTGTAAGATCTGTATCTCTAGGATACCATAAGCCATACTTTTGAGTTCCTTGAAGATATTTGAAAATCCTTTTAACTGCCTGAAGGTGTGCTTCCTTTAGATTTTCCTTAAATCTTCCAACTATTCCCACTGCATGCATGATGTCTGGATGGTACCTGTTAGATAGAGTAGACTACCAATCATGGATCTATAGGTTGGTTGATGTACTTCTGCTGATTCAACATTTGTGCTGAGGCTGCATCCTGTTACCATGGTACATACTAGTTTTGAATCTTCCATGCCATATTTTTTCAAGATCTGTTTGAGGTACTTGGTTTGTGATAGAAAGATACCATCTTTGTTTTGTTGAACTTGTAAACCAAGAAAATATGTGAGCTCACCAAGCAGGGACATTTCAAATTCTTTCTGAATTACCAAAGCAAAGTTTTGACTCATGGCTTCTTCATTGCTACCAAAGATGATATCATCAACATATAAAACAAGTATTAGCAATTTATCATTGTCAATTTTGATATATAGATTGATATCTACTTGATCCTTTTGAAAAACCTTGTTGATGAAGGTATTTGTCCAGACGATAATACCAAGCCCTTGGAGCCTGTTTAAGACCATAGAGAGCCTTTCTAAGTCTGCATACAAGTTTTGGATCATGTCCAAGGATGAATCCATCTAGTTGCTCAATATACACTTCTTCTTCTAAGTCTCCATTTAGAAAAGAAGATTTCACATCCATTTGACATACTTTGAACTTCTGAAAGCTAGAAAGAGCAAGGAACATTCTTATGGCTTCAAGTCTAGCAACCGGTACAAAAGTTTCTTCAAAGTCTATACCTTCTTGTTGAGCATACCCTTTACAAACAAGTTTGGCCTTGTTTCTAATAACATCTCCATTTTCATTCATCTTGTTTTTGAATATCCATTTGGTCCCTATGACATTCTTATCATTAGGTCTACGAACCAATTCCCAAGTGTTATTCTTTTCAATCTGCTCAAGTTCTTCATTCATGGCCTTGACCCGGCATTCATCTTTACATGCTTCACTTATATTTTGTGGCTCGATGGAGGAGAGCAATGCTAGATAGCTTGAAGCTTCTATAATAGTTCTTCTTGTTTGTACACCTGCCTCTTTCTGCCCCAAAATTTGAGTCTCTATTCTTCTGGACATACCTAGATGGAGTCTTTTATTCTACCCTTATCTGTTCTTCTGGTGCCTCATAAGTTTCTTCTTCATCATTAGTCTGATTCGATGTTGAAGGATAGTCCTCATCATCTTCAAAATCTTCAGATTTTACCTGCTTTGGATTGTTGCTTGCTTCATCAACCACCACATCAATACTTTCAACAATTTTTCCAAGTCTTTTATTGTAACACTTATATCCTTTACTTCATGAAGAGTAACCAAAGAGAATGCCTTCATCTGCTCTAGGTTCAAACTTGCCAAGCTTTTCATCAGTCATTTTGATGTAACATTTGCTTCCAAAAACTTTGAAATATTTTACAGTAGGAGTCTTACCATACCAAAGTTCATGAGGAGTTTGAGTGTTGTTTACCCGGACATTTGTTTTGTTGAGAATAGCAACGGCAGCAAATGTAGCTTCACCCCAGAAGGTTGCAGGAGTTCCAGACTCATCAAGCATAGCCCGAGCCATCTATTGAACCATTCTGTTCATCCTTTCTACCACTTCATTTTTCTGAGGAGTCCTTGCAGTAGAGAATTCCCTTCTTATTCCATGTTCTTCACAAAATTTGAAAAATTCATCCGAGGCAAATTCCCCTCCTCGATCAAACCTGAGGCATTTGATTTTGTGATATGATTCATTTTCAACCAAGGCTTTGAAAGCTTTGAATTTTTCGAAAGCTTTGTATTTATGCTTCAGTTGTCCTATCCAACACATCCTGGAAAAGTCCTCAATGAACAATATAAAATATTCTTCTCCACGAGGTGATTTTTTCCTTGATGGACCACATAAATCAGTATGGACAAGTTCAAGTGGCTTACTAGCTGATCCTTCCTTCTCAGGGAAATGTGTTCTAGTTTGCTTACCAAACTGACATGATTTGCATATTGTATTGTCTTGAATTTTGATGTCAGGAAGATCGTGAACAACCTGATATTTGCATGCTTTCCTTATCTTAGGGAATCTTAGATGCACCAATCTTCTGTGCCATAGCTAGTGTTCATCATTTTTGCTTAGATGGCATTGTTGTTGTCCTCCCTTGAGTATGTATAAATTATTTCGAGTTCTTATGCCTTTGATCACTGTTTCTCCTGTATCAAGCTCACGAACAATGCATCCATTTGATTGAAATACTACCTCATTTCCTTGATCACACATTTGACTAACACTCAATAGATTATGCTTTAAGCCATCAACATACATAACATTTCCAGATTTGACCTTTTCTTTTAAAATAACAGAGCCTTTACCTTTTATGAGTGCAGGGGTGTCATTTCCAAATGAGACCTTCCTTTCCTTTTCTAAGGCACTATATGTGTTAGCACCTAAATCTGCCTTAGGCTGAAGGAAAGCAAAATTCAGGGTAACCACAAGCCACGCTCAGTCTGGTAGCTAGCCCTACCAAAACAGGAGAGGGCTCTCTCCGAGTCACGCTCAGCGAATAAGTAAACGGAATGGTCTGAGATGACTAACAGTGAAATATTGATCTTAGGCTAGTAAGTAAATATGGATACAAGAAGAAATTTTTTATGAATGACTGAGTTTCTGGGATGGTATGGGACCAACGGACAGCAATGAGCAGAGAATTTAATACAAAGGCATAGATTACTTCATGAGGCAAGACAGGCGGAAAGTCTAGCAATTTAGTTTGAAGTAACGCGGAATAAAGGAATTTCTTAGGAGGGTGAAAAGGGCATAATTACATGAATCCTTTTCAACAGAAGAAGAACATTGAACATGAAATTTTCCCACAGGCAGAGCAATAAAAATGAATTCTACCTTATCTAACTTAAAAAATTTCACTGGAAATGAATATGAAATGAACTGTGAAACATTACAAAATGCATATGAAACATAAGAGACACATTTGCTACACTCACAACCACATGAATCTCATGAAACAGAGCCGCTTCCTTTCATTAATCCTCTGTCAAAATATACAATGAAGAACTGAGTTTCTCTCCCACAATCTCCCAAAAATTACAAGCCAAACTTTTGCAAATGGTTTGCATATAATAAATAGACTATGCCATGAGGAAATAGAATGACCAAGAGTTGGGGAGTTTTTCGAATCATTACAAAGTGGAAGTGCAAAGCCAACCATTAGTTACAGGTGCAACGTTACAAAAATGACAAATGGCTTGGGTGACTGCTCGCCTTCCTTTGCCACTTGGATAGAAGCAAAACTTTAGTGGAAATACTTTAAATTTTTCCTTAGGTGCCGAAAAAAGTGTAGTGTAGATGAGCGGGCCCACTTGGAGAAAGTCGCGAATCGAAATGTCGCGAAACGGGCGCGATTTTGGCCTTTTTCTCTATATGTGCTGCGCCAAAAGCTATATGCGCTGTGCCACTTTGGAGGTGATTTTGAGGTACCTGAAGGAGTCCAAATTGTGCCCAAGTGTGCTTGTTGTAAAGCCTGGCCTATCTACTTTCCAACCCAGGTCGAATTTCTAAATTTGGTGCTCATTTGCCCCTCCAAAACTTCATTCTCCCAAGACTGCTTCCTGTGTGTCAAAATAGGGGCAGAGAGGTCATTTTTTGAGTGTTTTTGACCTCCTGGGGACTCAAAACTTGCCTAAACTTCTTGTCCAAGCATCAAAAGTCATGATTTTTCATGCTAAATCCAAAAATGTAAACCATTTGTGATTTGGAGCTCCCAATCCTAAGCGCCGCACCAGTGGCGTGGCGCACAAGGAGAAAAAACCTGTGTTGTGACCAAAAATTTTCCATGTGACCAAAATTGCCCCAAATTTCTTGAAATTTGGGCTGGAGCTTCCTTATCAAGTGTTATGCTGGGCCAAAGAGGCTTCAGCCAATATCTGAAGTCGATCGAGCTCCCTTTGCCTCTTTTGCTTCTTGATTGCCTTCCTCAATTTCGCCTTCAAATTCCTGATTCGGGCCTTGCATACTTTGTTTCGCACCATGTAGTGGAAAGCCATGTGTCTCAGCAATGCATGGTCCTTGTCAGCCTTGTCCAGCAGCCTCTCTAAGTGCATGTTAACTCTCTTGATATTGGCCTCCCGATCCTCATTAATCTCTTGCTCCAATGACGTGAGCTCAACTCTTCTCCTTTGTGCAGCTTGGCAATGCTCACGAATGTTTTGTAGCTCCATGATCACTTGATGATTCTCCAGCTGTTTGTTCCTCTGCTCTAGATATTTCATGTTCCATTTGGCTCTTTCCAAATCAATGGATATGGCTTGAATCTCTGCTTGCTGCTCCTGGATGATCTCTTTAAGCTGTGCACTTGTCGGTTCTGTATCTATATCATCATGAAGGAGAACGAATTTGGTCTCTCGTTCACCTAATGGCTCACCTGAAGGCCCCTCATCATGCATTGGCTCCTTACCTCTGTCCTATACCTGTAGTGTTGATGTCAGAAGCAAGGACCCTTCCACCCCGGGTGGAGATAACACTCGTTTTGCTGCTGCAAACAAATGTCTAGCACCCCTCTGATATGTGATGAAAACTGGCACACTAGCAGTCTCATGGCGCTCATACCGACGAGAAGGTTCACCCTCATGCTTAACCTTTGATAATACCTGTGAAGTGCTGAAGAGGGCACGGGAGATGAAATCATCCCAAGTAATGCCTTGCAATCCTAGCTGATGAACCACCAAAATCTTAATAAGAGCAAAGTGATAAACACTGTTAAGTTGCTGCTGAGGGGTCTTATGCTGCATGAAGGTGTTCATCCTCTCTATGTTCCTGCAAATGAAATATGGGATGTTCATCATCCGTACCCTGGTAAAGTGCATGAGCAACCTGATGTGATAGGCATATAGACGAGAGAACCTCCCCTCACAGCTGAAGTACTTCATGAGTGGAGCATATTCATCTTTCAAATATCAGAATGGAAAGACTCTTATGAGCTGCCTCAAGAAACTAGCCTTAATGTAAGGCTCATAATGCTACCGATCAACCTTCGGTTTCTTGTGCAATGGTTCTCCAACATTCGGTATACCGGTTGCTAATGAGACAGTTTCAGGTGTTAGTGTGAAGGTGACACCGGCCAAGATAGAGTGATCTCCATGTAGGTGAAGCATAAAAAGACGGGCCAACTCATGATGAACTTGAACATTAGCCACCCTTTGACAAAATTCAAAACATGATAGATGCTGGAAGCATAACATGGCAAGAGGGCAAGCCTGCAATTTAGTGAGGGTGGTTAGCTCATCCCTAACATGTTTGCCACTCTTGTGATGTCTCCTGGGAGCCTGTTCTTTCGAGGATGAATCACTTTGTGTCTCCATCTCATACTTTGATGAATGCTCAGATGCCATGACTGTTGTGTGTATTGTACTTGGGCTACCCTTTGATGATGGTGTGAAACTAGGTGTTGTTGTGATATCTGCCACCAAGGGGAACAATGAAAAAAAAAAGGAGTATTAGGAGGGGAATAATATGATGGGAATAGGGGTTATGGGGAGAGGTTTTGTTTAGGGATATATAGGAGGGTTTGGGGATTTGATAGGGTAGGGTTTTTGGGTTTATATTGACCAAAGAGTGGAGGGATAAGGAATAGGGGTTTGGTAATATTTTAGGGTAGGGAGAATAGGAAAAAATGGGATTGGGGGGATAAGGAAAAATGGTAAGAAAGGGAAAATGAGGGGTGATAACGGAACCTTGGCATCAACACCACAATTATGCAACCCTAGCAACAATGGCTTTTGGTGTTTTCTTGTGGTTGGTTTTATGAGTTTTGTTGCAATTAAACATAGCCATGAACCACCATAACATTCAGAAAATTTGATGATCAAGCCATGATATAGAGCCTACCTATTGATTTGAGGGGTTTCACAGGCAACTTGAGGCAATTTGGCATGGTTTCGGGCCTTTGTGGGTGTGCGCCGCGTGCCAAACCCAGTGCGCTACGCCCGTAGAAATTTTGCACTGTGGGGTGGCTCTGTGTGCGCCGCGCTCTGTGTGTGCGCCGCGCCCCTCTGTGTGTGCGCCACGCTCTGGAAAACGACTCCCACTCACTCTTAAACACGCACTTTGCTCTCCTAATCACTTTGCAACGTTTTTCTATGACCTTGATTTGCACAATGACCTTGTTTGCTTGTCGAAACCTCTATTTAAAGGCTTTGAAGTCATGGGTTTAATTTTTTTCTTCTCCAAAAACCCACTTTGCTAATGTTTCATTTTGGCCTTTTTCACTGACTTAAAGCAACACTTGAATTTCTCTTTTCCCTTTGTAATTTTAGGTCAAATGATGAAGTTTTCGACACTCTTTGCAGGGATTGCATGACAGGGCATTTGGCCATGGAAACCATGACTGCACCTGAAGAAATCAACTGACGAATTTTTTGAAAATTTTATCACAAATGACACTGTTTGACTTTTCTTCAAAACAGAGTTTTGAAGAACATTCGAAATTTATCCACATGACGATGAAACTCTCTAAATCATAACTTTGTAAGGGCCTCACTCTGGCCTACATGGCTTTATTGGACATGGTTGAAGACCAAATTGATTAATCCCTAGACCGAATTATCGAAAATGACTTTTGTCCATTAAAGGACCAGACCTTGACTGTCATGGACTTTAGTGATTATTGACAAAAGACCTAAGCCAGCAGGAGCCAGACATGAGGGGAAATGACTAGCATGACCTTTTCCATCAGATTATGGCATGCTCCTAGTGGAATGCAGTTGGGTGAATGGAGCGGAACTCCTAAAAATGAAATAAATAAAGAGTTTTGATCTCTGACGGAGAACTGACCAGACCAACTCTAACAATATGATTGAAGTTTTTCTTTATCACCTGTCATATGTTTCTAGCATCCACTGTCAATGTACCACTGATTTTCCTATCCTTCCGCATATAAGGCTATACCAAATCTTTCTAGTTATGGTTCGTTCTTTCTCCATGTTTTGGGACCCAATGAAGCTTGCTCCTCCTGAGATGTTTTCTGAAACTTACTCTACATTCAGAATCTTCATGACCGAAGTTGTTACAAATAGAGCATTCTATTTCATTTTCAAGAGCAGAAAAGTTATTGTAGGTCCTCTTCATGATCCCAGTCATACTCTTTTGATTTCGTGCTTCTCTAGTCGTGATGGTCTTGTAGGCAACACATTGAGTAGCGTTGTGTCCAAAGTTATGACATGAGAAACATTGGCCATTAAAGAAATTCCTGCGATTATCAAATCTATTGACCAGGTGATTATAGTTTCTATTGACATTCATTCTTGAAGCAAATTGGGAATGATTTACCTATGGTTGGTTGTAGCTTCTATTCATTCTTGAAGTAGATTGACCTCGATTTACCTCGTGATCCGCTTTATGCCTTTGCTAACAATTGTCAACATGTTCACTTCTTCTTGCTGCATCAAGATAACTTTTGGAGGTGGATGGCTTCTATGCTTGAGATGCTTCTTCATTATATCCAAGACCTATCTTTATTAGAGGAGAACGCTGCACTTTGATAATCTCATCTAAAGTTTTAGATCCTTTAGCAAATCTAAGATTAAGAGCTTTTTTTTTCTCAATATCTTTTCTAAGTCCCACAATTTCACATTCTAACTTTTCATTGTGTTTTTCCCTTTCAGCAAGTTGGAATGTCAGAGTATCTATAATCATACTCTTTTCTTCTAAACAGATTTTAAGTTAAGAAATTTCTTCATAGAGATCATCATCATCTATAGCATCCAAGAAATCATCATATTCAAAAGCCATCAAAAGTCTATAATCATTACCATGTTCATCTTCATCACTATTTGAAAATCCATTGTTGTCTTCATGTGTATAATAGCTCTTCTTACTTACGTTCTGTTTTCTATTCCATTTAACCGATTCCTTACCTTTATCAAGCTTATCTTTATGAGGACATTTGGCTGCATAATGACCGACTCTTCCACAAGCAAAGCATTTGAAAGGTAGCTTACCTCTAAATCTTCCAGAACCCCGTTGAAGGTTCTTGACAAAGTTTGATTCTTCCTCTCCTTCTGATGTATGAGTTTGATTCTTCCTCTCCTTCTGATGTATGTCCTGACTCATTGTATTCTCCTTTTCCTGAAGCTTTTAATGTGGCTTCTCTCACGTCTGATGGACCCCCTTTTCTTATTTCGAAAGTAGTTAGGATTTCGTGCAGCTGTGACATGGTAATACTCTGAAGATTCTGCTTTTCTTCTATGGCAAAAAATTTTGATTCAAACTTAGAAGACGAAGATCTTAGAACCTTTTCAACTAAAGTAACTTCTTTTATTTCTTCGCCCAAGTTTTTCATGTGATTAAAAATCTCATCTATACGTAAGAAATAATTAGCCACACTTTCATCATTTTGCATTCTGAGAGTTTCATATTGAATTCTGAGAGATTGTAGTTTTGCATGTTTTACCTAATCATCTCCTTCATAACATAGAATGATCTTGTCCCATATTTATTTGACAGTTTTGAGCTGCATAACCTTGACGAATTTTGATTGAGATAAAGTCTCCAATAGAGTATTGATAGCCTTTGCATTTGTTTCGTACTGCTTTTTGCCAGCAATATCTGTAGGAGTTGCTGATGGAAATGTGTATCCTCCTTCGATGATATCCCAAACTTCTATACCAAGAGATTGAAGATAGGATGTGGTTCTTACCTTCCAATAGACAAAGTTGCTCCCATCAAAGATTGGTGGCCTAATGGATGCCTCTTTTTCGTAGTTGCTCATGATGATAGATCTTCCTTCAAGCGATCAAGCTTCTTCTGAAGGACCTGCTCCGATACCAATTGTTGGAAATAATACTGAGAGGGGGGGGGTGAATCAGTATTAGCAATTTAACAATTTTTCATTTCCATAAACAAATTGATATACTATGTTAGAGCCTAGATTTGCCTCAGGCTGAAAAGGCAAGGTTCTAGGTCCACATCAAACCACGCTCAGCCTCGTAGCTAGCCCTACGAGGACAGGAGAGGGCTCTCTCTGGGTCAATATCAGCGAAATATAATCGATGGGGCTTGAGATGACTGATTTAACAACTGATCTTAGGCTAGGTATAAAGTACAAGGATTGATTTGAGTTTTTGGGAGATTTTTTGTTGGAAAAAGGGAAAGGCAATTTTGGGTCCGGGGATGAGGCCAAATTTTTGGAGAGTTCTGATTGGGGCAAGGAAGTCAGTAGTTTTGATGCTTTATATTAAATGAATGGATGGAAAAGACTGCTGAGGAGCTGAAGAGGGTGAGAGGGTACCAAGAATCCTCTTCAAACTGAGGAAAACATTGAAAATTAAACAAACCAACAGGCAGAGCACAACAAGCTAATGAATTCTACCTTTTGTCACTCATTTGTTTAATTTCAGAAGCAAAGAGAAGGGAAATGGCATACATGAAACATCAATGAACTTACAATTGCATGAAGAAAAACACCATCAAAACACAGAGCCACAAGGATCCCAACAAGTGCTGCAAAACCCTGGTCTTTCCTTAGCCAAAAATGCAGAAATCAAATGTACAATGGAGTGCCAAGCAATCCCTAGTGTCCAACCATGAAAATGACTTAGAAATTACATAATATAGACAAGCCAAACCCATTCCCTTGCCTCTAGGGGTCGAGCTCATCATTCTAGGAGCTGTTTGAACCAATTCTAAACAAGGAACTGAAATCTAGGCAATGAAACAACTTGCCTCTATATGTTAGGAAACTAATTCATTCATTCAATGTTCACTTTTTAGTGAATGAATTCTCTAGAACAAGTAAAAATGTGCCAATATTACATCATGGTAGATCAATAGTTACATCAAAAAGTAAAACTAGTCAAAACTAGGCGAATTTCTGAGCTAAAGAGTGAAAATGAGGCCAAATTTCTCTATGCGCCGCACCCAAATTCTCTATGCGTCGCGCCACTTTGGAGCTGATTTTGAGGCACTTTCCGAAGTCCAAATTTAGCTCATGATAGCTCGTTGGAAATCCCTGCCTGTCTACTTTCCAACCCAAGTGGAATTTCTGGATTTGGTGTCCATTTGCCCCTCCAAATATCCAATCTCCCAAGACTGCTTCCTGTGTGTGGAAAAAGTGGCAGAAAGGCCATTTTCAAGGTGTTTTTGACCCTTTAGGCCACCCAGAACTTGATGAAATCTCTCGGCCATTTCTGAGCATGCATAATTTATCGTAACAAACCCAAAAATATTGAGTTTTCCTCCAAAAGATGTCCCAATCATAAGCGCGCGCCAAGTGGCGCTGCACATTGGGCAGAAAAGCCTGTTTTTGCTCAAAAATTTCTAGGTCCGCACTTTTTGTGAGTATTTCCTGCAGTCCCGCACCTAATTCTCATGTATCTAGTGGACCTGACCGCACTTTCTCTGTGTTAAAGGTGCGGACCACTAAGTGCGCCGCGCCACTACCCAGGTGCGCCGCGCCTTTTTGAAGATGACTTTTGGAGGCCTTCCCAGTGTCCAAATTTGGCGCAGAATAGCTCGTTGGAAAGGTATTTGAGTCTAATTTCCAACCCAACTATAATTTTTCAATTTGGAGTTTATTGCCCTGTCAAAAGTCAAATATCCCAAGACTGGTAAAAATGTGCAAAATGAGGCTGCCTCAAGGAAGAGTGATGTTGCAGTCAACTTTTGAAGGTCTTCCTCAACTCCAAATTGAGTGCAAGATAGTTAATTGGAAAGATATTTGTGTCTAACTATCATTTTACTCATCAAGAAATTAATTTGGCCAACCAAGCTAGGAGAAACCTTGATTTTCCCAAGGTCACTTCAGAGGTGCATCAATTCTCCTGACGCAACTGTATTTTTGACATTTCTCTAAAACCATGACACATGTGTAAAAATTGAAGGATTTATTTCTTCCTTGGCATATTTTGGACAAAAAACTCTCTCAGTTTTCCCAAATTCAACTTTTATTGCTCAGAAACATCATTGGAGTAAAACCTATCCCGATGTGTGGAACATGTGATTTGTCGAAATGAAGTGAAATGAAGGGGATAAGGGGCTTCTAAATTCTTGAGGAAATTTTGGGAAGTAGGGAGGGATGTTAGGAAGTAGGGGAAAGTGGAATTTCAAAGATTGAGTGAGGGTAAGGGATCCAAAAGGGCAAAACACAGGCCTAGCCTAGATAATTGTCAAGTTGTAGCAAGAAACTAGGGTTTGTGCGAAAATGAGGAATTTGAGGGATATCAGTGATGGGAAGTGTTTAATAAGGTACATTAAGGATAGGGGAAGGTGTATGAACATCAGGATACAAGTTTTGCTAATGATTTTACCATCCAAGAGAAATTGCCTTCAAAACCCCAGGAGAGGGAAATGAACTTTACCTAGGCACAACTGAAGCATGAACAAGGTGTAAAATGACCCAATGGAACTTGACATGATGATGAAAACCCTCTGAGTGATGGTAGACTCATCTGAATGGTGACATGGAGCGAAATTTGGACAACTTTGACAGGAGTAAAAGAAAACCCTAAACCTAATGCCTAGTGACCAAATTTTGCTTGAAGACTCACTGAAATGACAAATTTTGACCTTGACACCTTGAAATCACTTTGTAAGAGCATGTTTGATCATTGGAGGAAGGCTGCAAAGACTGACACTAACATACACTACCTCTGTTAATTAAACATGCGTGTATATGCAACTGTGTTTAGAGAAAACCGCGTATATCTTGCAGACTTCTAATTTAGTTAGCTGATCTTAATATGTGTATCAGAACCATACAACAGTAATCAAGTGCAGTAAATAGTACAGGAAATCACACACATGAACAAATATAAGGTGGAAACCCAATGTTGGTGAAAACCACCTACTGCAATTCATCTCTATCTTCGTTTAATAAGAAACTTCTTCTTACAATATTTCTGTATTGGTGCGGTCTTATACCAGTACGCAGGCTTCTACCTACAGAAGGCTACAACCTTCTCTCATTCTCCAGCTTCTCCTAGAAGGTAGCTACAACCCCCTTAGCTCTTGTACTAGCTGATGCACTTGTACGTAGGTGCTGACCTACAGAAGGCTACAACCTTCTCTTTTCTTCCAGGGACCACATTTCATAAATTTTCAAACTGGATCCATCAATAACATCAATCAAACATCAAATATGTCTGCATCAACCAATCTCCTTTGAACCAACCAAAAACTGAATCAAACAATCACTTCTCTGAATGTTGTACCCAGAATACAATAACAGAAACCAGAAACCAATCCTAAACCCAGAACACTGCAGCAATAACCAAAAGTAGCTAAAACATATTTTATGAGACATACACTACTTCAATATGTATAACCTGTGTGCATACGCTGCTATATTAAGGCAAACCTGTGTATACGCTGTTTTGAATTACTGAACCAGCGTGTATACGTGCCTTTGCTATGTTGAACCTGTGTACAGATCTATAAAAGATAATTTACCCTTTTCAATTATTCAGACATCAGTTATACCCAGATCATCAGATTTATAGATCAAGTCATGCGCCAAATATAACATATCAAAATCACACAAAGATACTTCTCTTCAAGCCTTAAGATCTTGACCCATCAATAGAACTTATCCTTCTTCTAGCACTCAGGTTCCTCCTTGATTCAAATCCAGCTATGCACCATAAACCAATCACCAGTATTCAAGATCTTGCTTTTCATTAGATATTCAATGCTTGAGTGCCTTTTCCTAATGATCTCCTTCCCCTTTTATAGTCTTAGACCTTACTCAATACCATGGTCCAAAACCACTTAGAACCGATACCTGGGTTCAACACTTCGAACAAGATACCATGGTCCAAAACCATAGGTTTGAATACCAAGGACCAAAAACCAAGTTTTCCAAACTATACTCACTTTTCTGTGCATGAAACTGCGTGTATACACATACACGCCTTTTGGTCTGTGAATCCGTGTGTATACGCAGCTTGGTCAATGGGAACCTGCATATGCCTCCTTTTCCTTTATCCTAAGAGCCTATGTGCCTGAACTGTCATCTGAGTGATTTTCCGAGTGAGTTTCCATCAAGGACAATACCTGTGTCATAGTGCCAAGCCTGTGTCATAATGCCAACATGTGGGGCCCGTGAAAATCAATACTGCTTTTTAGACACCCCCCTTTCCATTAACGGGAAATGGGATGAGGGGGTGCGAAGTGGTTTCCCCGTCGTTGATCTGGGAGGGGAAAATAATGGTTGTTGAAAGGTGCTCTTTCGATATCATAATCCGACAAAAACATCAAATCATCTCCTGACGTTATTATACAACCCAATATTTAATGCTTATTACAAAATGCTAATCATTTTTAAATGACATGATTAGTTCATTATTTAACAAAAATTAATCTATCTAAAGCATGATTTAAATTCCTAAGGGCGCATTTGATCTAACAGACCCTGTTTTATTTCCTAAAGATAATTCTAACCCTATTCTAGTGCATAAAAATGCAATTGACCAAGTTCAAGTGGTTTGGTCACTTTTTCTCTAATCTATCCTATTTTCTAATTTCAACCAAGATTAAACAGTTTGGTTGAATTACTTCCTATTCTAAAACATAAATTTAAACATGTTTGATCATGATTACACTATATGATTCAAACAAGAATTATTTCTAGTGGAATTTAAGCTTTCTCACCTGTACAATTGTTTTCTTTTCATGGGGTTATTTTCATATTTTTTCCAACAATTTTCATATTTTCATTCTTTTATTCTCTTTTTTGTTTTTCTAATTTTTTATACCCTCTTTTATAAATATCTAACTTATTAAAACCATTTATTTTACAACATGTCCCATATGTCAGAAAGCATCCAGTCGCCATGGTCAATGCCACTATGGCTTATGCAGGAGCCATGCGCTCAAATGCCATGTTCTTATTAGTATAGAATGAATAGATGGAAAAGAACTTGCAAGCGGCCAGGCATAAGGTAGAATAATCCGCAGGATCCACAATGGAAGATATGAGAAAAGCGAAACTTGCTAAATTATCAAATATTGAGGCCACCATGATGAAACTATATGACATATTTGTCACCGTGCATAAGGCAGTTTTCCATCTATATGGTTCCCAGCAACGGTGCAAGAAGATTGTTAAAACTCTCAAGTACATACATGTTTCCTTCACCTATGTGCAGGAATGGAAAATAAGGTACAAGGGAGCCTCGCTTCACTTGCCGAAGATGATGGAGACACAGGCAGAGCTTGACAAATCAAAGATCCAGATGTTGATCCAGAACTATGAGAAGCTCGCCCCATTTGTTAGCATCATACAGGCTTCATATGCATGGTTGTATAAGAATTTGGATGTCATGGTGAGAATGCACATGATCCCATCAATTAGTTCCCTCACCGAAGCTAAGGAGAAGAACTAAGTCCAACTAGAGATCAACAGGTACATGGAGCAGCTAAGGCAAGAGGCCGCCAACAATGACTTGGAGCAAAGAGCAGAAAACATGCAGAAGTACATTGGTGGTCCTGCCGTAGTAAAGATCATGTTGCACATGCTTCAAGATGATTTGGATAAGGGTTCCACGACTATATACCCAGAAGCTATGGAGGCAAGAGTTTGTTACTAGAAAGACACTATCAGGTAATATGGGGATACAATAGCACAGTACGAAGCTTGGCACTAGTATGTCACCAAGAGTCATCAAGTGGAGGTTGTCGAGTTGGTCTTTTCCCAAAATTCTGAGTCATAGTGTTTTGTCTTATTAGGCTGTCTCTAGCCTATTTTGTCTCACATGGGTACATGAGGACAATGTATATTATTTGTAAATATGTTGTAAGTAAAATTCCATGTGTTATTAGTGGAATGTGAATAGTCACTATGTATTTTAATGAGTTATTTTTAAAATAAGTTGAAGAGTCATGAGGGAAGTCAAAGAGTCACAAACGGTCATGTCAAGGGTCATCCCACCCTTTGTTATAAATAGAACCTAATAAATCATAGTAAAGGCTTTTGGGAGCCAAGTTTTTGGCTAGGCTTAGGCTCAGAGAAGGCTTGGGAGTATTGTGATGAGGCTTGTCTTCTCCACAACGTACAGAAAGTATACTTATTTGGAGGAGCAGGTGTTCTTGACTATAATGTTCCACTATTAGGGCTAGTGGCTATCAATGGTGTATGTATGGATGGAACTTTCACTTATAATAATAATAATAATTGAGCCAACACGTTTTCATGCACATCATGTTATTATAGTTGGACTATTCTAGTTTCTTTAGCAATGTATGTTGCTTAACTCGCGCATTTTCTTATGAACTACTTTGTATGCAATTATATGAATCTTGTTGAATGTGTATTATTGGATTAACCCATCACTTTGTTTAGTCGATTATTCCACATTGTAGCTTGTGATATCATCCCACTCGTGTGTTCCTTTCAGGCTTTGTACTATTACAGGCTTCTAAGGGACACACTTCCTTTTCCCCTCCATGTATTAGAACCCCCATGCATCTCACTTGACTCGTTGCAAGGTCACACACTTTCTTCTGACCAAAGTCATCATACTTATATATGTGCATTATCACGGTAAAGGCACTACATTACCACCCACTACTCGAACTCCTACTCGAAACGGTTTGAGGTCTAGTTGAGACTTCTTACTGAGGATATCCCCTTGAATGTTGATGGGTCCAACACCATCAACATTTCTGGTGCTAGAAGGAGGGGAAGATGACAAGTTGAGCCCTCAAATTCTATTTTGAATCTATCCACATCATTCATGACTTACAACACAATCTTAAACCCGACATGTTTTTCTCATAGTTCGGATTTTGATGTGTTGGCGGATGTCATAGATGACTTGTCACGATTTAAATATGATGTTGAAAATACAACATCCCTATTAACTCACGAAATTTCCTTGTTGGGTTTCTAAGACAGGAATGAAGTCCCCTCAGACGACATTGCATATGGATTGTTCACTTACACGTTCGAAGACCGCATTAAGAAATGGTGTCTCACATTGCTCGTAACCTCTATACACTCTTTCAACCACGTGTTTAAAGATTTAGTTCATGCTTTCTTATTTTATGACCATAAAGAACTTAATAAAAAAAAATTAAAATTATGAAAAGCTCCTGACGAATCTATTGCGCACTTTTATGATTGTTTTCGTCATTACTATTTTGAATTTCCAGAAGATGAAGTTTACTATAAATTTATGACTGAAAGGTTTCAGTATCTTATTAACATCTTGAAAAATCCACATGAGTTAGAATATTTCGAACCCCTCCCATCATACCTCCATTTTAGAGCTTCTAAAATTGAGATGGACAAGGTTGTTGTCCCAAGTGACCCTCCGTCCCCTTCTCATCAAATATCTCTAGCTCTGTAGGATGAGGCAGGAGAAATTGTGAACCTACCTATTGAACTCTCACCTTCTCCTCCCACCACACCTTCTCTGGATTTCTGCATAGATTTGGACTGCAAACCTAATGGTTTTCAGGTGGTCTTATCCCCTCGACCTCTGTCCACTAGTTCCTTTGCTCCTCCGAATTTTGGTTAGTTATGTTCATCCATCCCAGACTTTACATGCGATGTTCATGAGGATCAAGTTATGGATGATTTTGGTGTTGGGTAGTCACTCGGTGCTATCATTTTTTATGAGTATGTGCGGGAATCTAAATAAGAAGTTGTGTGAGGGATGACCTCCTTCTATCTGCACCTCGTCTTCTTTATCCTAAAATATTTTGCAATTCTTCCATTTCCGATTTTCTTGTGAAAATTTATCCCAAGATGTTTCCACTTTCGATCATTCACCTAGCACAAAGGACATCAGTATGTCATTTGATTGCGAAGAGGACAAATCTTTCTTCCCGGATCCAATGTACCTATCATTTTTCATTTATGGAAATTCAGAGGGTGAAATTTTTTGTTTCTCATCAACCCCTCTCTATGATTCGTGAGATCATGAGGATGTCGATGTCTATCTCAAATTTTTTGATCGTGTTTGTCATGATATTTTCACTCATTCACTTGATCACGATTCTAATTCACTTACTGTTGATCTTTCTAAGCCACTGTCTTTGATGATCCATCTTCTTATGAAGTGGAAACCCCTCAAGTTGTTGAGGCACTTAAACCTAATCTGATGGTTATGTGAGGTTCTCATAGCCTTGAGGTCAGTTCAACTTCGGACCACAAATCCGTTGAATCACCCCAGGCTCCTCATCACTCTCTTGTTCACATTGAAAATCAATCTAGTTTACAATTTTCACATCCTCCACCAAAATCACACAATCCTATTGCTCATGCATTGGAGGAGTCATACATAGAAAGAACTGTTGAAAAACGAAAATTTTCTTCCTTCTTCATGTTTGCTCGTTTGTCACGTTCAAAAGAGTGTACATCCTTGTCATCCATGCACAATGTGACACAACACCATGATACGTCTGCAGGGTTCCTTTCATGTGCTTTCAATAGTTTCTTTTCTGTAGACACATTCAAGCTTCGAACATTTTGGTTTGCATTTCTTTATCTTTCTTGTTTATTGGTTTGCTTGAATATCTTTCTTGTTAGTCACACCATCACTGACATGGATCAACCAATGCACCGGTGGCTGCATTAGAAATATCACTTCACGTGAATTGGTCCATGCTCTGCTTAACTTAGGAGTAGGCATAGTTTTTGATTTCCTATTTTGTCTTCGCTTATTTTCTTTTTCTCCCATATTACTTCTTTCCTTTGCTTGCTTTGTTTTTTTATGCACCCGTAGGATTATTTTCCCCATGAAACCGTGCTTGGCTTCCTGAAACCAACAGGGTGAAACATAATAGGACTTGTACAACTATCAGCATTTGGTTATCTGTCTACTCCCTCTCTTTATGAAGATCTTGCATTTCTTCTAGTCAATGATACCCTGATGTAAAATATGTTCCTTTCAGAGTGAGTCTTCGTGAAATCACAACGCTTACACTTTTAACTAATACCGCCTACCCTAATCGGTTTTCTATATTTGGTTAAGCCTTGTCAACTCAGTCAAGTAGAGTAAGGTGAGGGGGAAAACCTTAACAAGTATGTCAAAGGTATATAAAAATATCCTTCTCTGAAGGGACAACCTATTCTACTCTCAATAAGTTGAGATCCCTTGTTCACCTCATGAAATAAATAAGTTCCTATGCACAGTTCTTTGAAAAATGAAAAAAATGAAATGAAAAATAAAATAAAGGTGAAAGAAGAGAAAGGCTTCATGAGACGAGAGGTGAAGCAAGTAACTCCACTGGGATATTTTCTAGGCTAAATGGCAGCAAAGAAATTCTTGTGCTCCTAAAGTGTCTCTACTATGGTACTTTCAAGACCTACTGGCAGTGGAGCAACACTAGAGATGAAACTAAAACTCTAACAGTCTATATTACTTTTGCATCAATATACCCCTCATCCCCAATTGAAAAAACTTAGTTGACTTGGCTTGGTGTGTGTGGTGTTGATAATGAGAAAGGTAAAGACTACATCTTTAACTCAAGCTAGTGAGGAAGCCATGAAGCGAACAATACTTCCTAAAAAGTTAGACCTACACTTTACACGAGACAAGGAACATACAGAGAGCTGGAGTTCTACCAGTGTGTCGCCAATGTTGTAGTGGCTATAACCACCCTCCAAAATTTTCCTTTGCTTTGTTTTTGGATCCTCCCTCATAAAATCATAGCATCTTATCTTTTGCTGACTTAGGTACTTGTGCTTTAATTGAGATTTATCTTTTGCATGTTGGCTTGTTTTTTTTTAGTTGACTTACTATCTAACCCACAATCTGATCTCTTCACTTGGTTCCAACCTAGTTTCGGGCTTGCCTTAGTGAACTGTACAATCATTGTGGGAAACTAACCTTGTTGTCGGGAATTTTCCAATCCAAGATGACAAGGAGTCTTCAGATCCAAAATTTCACAGAGCCATTTGACAGCCAACCCTTAGCTAGGAAATTGCGCAGAGCCTAAGATGTAGCCTAGAGCCACTCGGCCTAGAAATTGCACAGAAGTGTTCCCTTAGTAGGTGCCTAATGCATGAGTCAGTGAGTTGTTAGTCCTTCCCAGAGCTATGCAATCTCCTTGGGAAATTCAGGGAATTTTTTCCAAAAAAATAAAATATAAGAAAAGCAAAAAATCATCCCTAGAAAATAGAGATGTATTTCTAACACTCTGGAGGTGGCAGACGAGTTATTTTGGACATTGTTGCCAAGTGTCTCTTTTTTCTATATTTTTGGTTGTCACGTTATAAACCCTAAATTGACCATATCTATTTAATGGATGCTGCTATAGCTCATTTTCACATTCGATCTTAGAGCTCTGGAATTCCCAAGGAGATCTAGGAAGCTTCTGTACAATCATCACAACTTTTTCGAGTAACTCTTGCTTTTCTAGTCTTTTGTTGCTTTTTCTATCACTTTTGTTTATTTAGCTAGTGAGAGTGTTGTTTTACCTGTTTTATTGAACGAATGCTATCGTTTTGATTTGTTTTAGCTTGTAGAAGTGATTTTTTAAGTTTCAGATTGCCTTTCTTAAATGTTGCATGCATCACCTTGTTTTTTCACTAATGGTCGTCGTTGTAGTGACTCTCTCCATATGCTTCATGTTTCTTTAATTTGATTAATTCCTACATTCATTTTATTTGCATGCATCATCATTCACTCAGATCTTCAGCCACCTTCACTTCCACTTTCAGATCTGCTCATTTTCATGTTGTCATTGGGCAGATCTCGGCTTCCTTGGCCTAGATCTCGCTCCTTGGAATGCACTACACATTTCTAGATCTCAAAGATCTGCCTTGGCTCCTAGAGTTACGTAGAGGCTACCAAGTACTAGCTTCAATGGTGCACTACACAGTTCTAGGAGCTAGTCCTGAGCCTTGACCACTGGGATTGCATAATGCACAGTCCCACCTAGCCTTAGCCTAACTGAACTATGCATTGCGTAGTTCTAGTAAGCAAAACCTCCCCACTGGCAGTTGGAACTACACAATGTGCAGAACTAGCTAGTAGTCAGTCACCTATGAGAGCCAGGATTACATAATTTTTCCCAACAATTGCCCAGTTTGTTTTTTGGTCTATTGTTGAAGTGCCTTTTGGTTTCAAGCTAGCATTTGCATTTCATGAGTGTCCTCTTTTTCTCTAGGTACAACAATTGTTGAGAAACTCTCCAATGGTTACAAGTAACATGGCTTCCAAGAGAGACACATCAAAGGATATTATTGAGAGTAGCACTGGGGAAGCAGTTGTGAAGGTGTCAGTGGATTTTCCAGTTTATGCAGACACCTTGTTGTTCATTAAGAAGGGCATGAAGTTAACATGGCAGGTATCAAGGATATCTTTGCAGCGGACTTCAAGGAAGATCTAGAGGATTGGTAGGTGTACATCAATGTCCACTGGTCAGGATTACATAAGGTTGCATGCAAGTACCCTAGTTTCCCATGTGCGGACATAATCCACTGGATTGTATCACACATAGATCTAGAGACTGTGACATTGAGTAGTGCCAATGGGACAAATCTTGCTACCTTTAGAATGGAGAACTATCATCATATCTATCACTTACCTCAGTCTGTGAACTGCATGGATACACTTTTCTATGCCACCCACAACTTTGTAAACACTAGAGATATTATAAAGTGTTGGGTGAAAGAGCTATCGAATTTCAGAGTCACACCCACTCATTTTTACAAGACTAAGTCACTTAGAAATGCCTACCAGTTCTTGATCATCTTTTCATGTCGATTGTACGGTCAAGAGAGCATGGTGACATTTCGGGAGAATTGAGTGGTTGTGTTGGACCAGTCGGTGAATGATGGAAGGCCATTCAACTAGTTGGATATGTTGGCTCCTCGGCTAAAAGTCCATGTGACTAACACCCAAAATCTGCCCAAGGACGAGAAGACGAGATTCTACATGTCCACACATTTACTTGATGCAATATGTGCCAAGAATTATTTTCCTGGCATGGGTTGGACATGGACACCCCAAGAGAATGTCGTCAATATTTATTGCAAGTTTCTTTCCAAGTGTTGCTACCGATAATTTTATGGCATGGCTAGCTAACCATTTCATCATCCCAGTTTACAAGTCGATCTTTTTACAGGATCCACCTTACATGTCCCAAGAAGTGATGGAGGAAATACTCAACACTACATATTAGTATGCCTCACCTGTGACACCTTCATTATGATGTTTGGCATAAAGAAGCCTTTGCATGTTCTACCAAGGTATGGCACATACAATTTGGTGATGTAAGAGGTTTCATATCACATCTCCATAGGGTTATCAATAGGGTTGCATAGGAGGAAGAAGGCACCATGGCCCGCTCTTCCTTTGTGGATCGGATTGTACGAGATCGGGATCTTTAAAGATTTGGATCTCAAAGCTAAGGAGATAATGAAGTTCGATCTCAACACTAAAGACTTCAATTCGTATGATCCCCACGGTATTTGCAAGGACCATTATGTGAAGGTGTACTATCCATGGATCCACGGGGAATGTCATTGGGCAGAGGTGGACCCTTCGAGGTATTTTTACAACTACTCCAAGCTCAATGAACCAGTCAATATAGCCACAACATGGAAAGTTTCTCTATATGCAGCAGCACCATAGAAAGCAACAACAACAGCAGTAATAAGCAGAAAACCAGCACAGGACAAGGGTAAGATGAAGATTGTCGAGAACCCAAAGGTTGAGCAAAGCTACAAGTTCAAAGAAGATCCTATCACCAAGAAAGAAACTTTGGTAGTGAAGGAAAAGCGGCAACATCGTATAAAGAGAACATAGCAAAAGAAGAGAGAAACCCCAAGGTTGGAGGAAGCAGAAAGGAAGTTGCAGAAAACGAAGAAGAAATTGGAGGAAGAGAAGGAGCTAAGAAGGAGAGAGAGGGAAGAGAAGTAGAAACATTAACTAGAAGAAGGGAATGGCGTGATGTCAGAGCATACAGTGCCCATATAGGTTGAAGACTTAGAAGAGCCGGCAGATGAATAAGAGGGTCAGTAGATGCGGGATTGGGAGCTTGCTTAGGAGATTGAGAAAATGGTTGAGGCAACAAATATGGAGTTGGGATAGGAGCCACATGACCAAGATACTGACCTCATTCCAAGAACACCTGAGGTCACCCCTCAGTCTCCACCACCTCCAGTATCAGAACTAGTCCTGAGTGAACAAGGAGAGGTTGTTCTCCTTGATGATGATCCAGAGATGGATTTGTACAATATATCATTTGACGAGTTGTAGCAGACGATTGTACAGACATGAAGAAATCCTTTCCCGGATGATCACGCGTCGCCTACATTTATGAAGGAAAGGGTGATTGTACCAGATGTCGAAAAGCATCTAGTCACCATGGCCACTGCCACTATGTCGTATCTAGGATTCTCAATCTCAAATGTCAAGTTCTTGTTAGCAGAGAATGAAAAGATGGCAAATAACTTGCAAGTAGCCAGGCAGGAGGTTGAACAATTCGCATGATCTGCAATGGCAGAGATGCGAAAAGTGATAGTTGAAGTATCAACTCTTGAGACCACCATGCAGAAACTCTATGATGTATTTTTCACCATGCATAAGGTGGTTGTCCATAGGAATATTGTCCAAACTCTTAGGGAAATACATTTTGACATTGCCTATGTGCAGGAATGGAGAATGAGGTACAAGGGAGCCTTGCTTCACTTTCCGAAGATGATGAAGCTGCAGGAATACCTAGACAAAGAAAAGATCTGGATGTGGATCTAGAACTATGAGCAACTTGCCCAGTTCGTCAGCAACATAGAGGCTTCATATGCATGGTTGTATAAGAGTTTGGATGTCATAGTGAGAATGCACAGGATCCCATCAAATCGGTTCCCTCACCAAAGCTAAGGAGAAGAACTAAGTTTGGCTATAGATCGATAGGTACATGGAGCAGCTAAGGCGAGGGGCCACCAGCGATGACTTGGAGCTGAGCACAAAAAAATGTAGAAGTACATTGGTGGTCCTGTCGTAGTCAAGACCATGCTTCACAATGAGTTGGACAAGGGTTCTAAGACCATATACCCATAAGCTATGGAGGCAATATTTCGTTACCAGAAAGGCATTATCGTGTAGTATGGGGACACCATAGCACAGTACCAAGCTTGGTACCAGTACGTCACCGAGAGTCATCAAGTGGAGGTTGTCGAGTTAGTCTTTCCCCAAACTTCTGAGTCATAGAGTTTTTTCTTGTTAGGCTGTCTCTAACCCAATTTGTCTCACATGGGTACATGTTGAAAATGTATATTATTTGTAAATATGTTGTAAGTGAAATTACAAGTGTCATTAGTGGAATGTGAACAGTTACTATGTATTGTAATGAGTTATTTGTAAAAGAAGTTGAAGATTCATGAGGGAAGTCAAAGAGTCACAAAGGGGAATGTCAAGGGTCACCCCGCCCTTTGTTATAAATAGAACCTCATAACTCATGGTACAGGCTTTTGGGAGCCAAGATTTTTTCTAGGCTTAGACTTAGAGAAGGCTTGGGAGTGTTTTGACGAGCCTTGGGTTCTCCATAGTGTAGAGCGAGTATACTTCTTTGGAGGAGCAGGTGTTATTGATTGTAATGTTCCACTATTGGGGTTAGTGGTTGTCAATGGTGTATGTATGGATGGAACTTTCACTTATAATAATAATAATAACTAAACCAACACGTTTTCATGCATATTTTGTTATTGTAGTTGGACTATTCTGGTTTCTTTAGCAATGTATGTTGTTTAACTTATGCATTTAATTATGAACTAATTTGTATGAAATTGTATGAATCTTGTTGAATGTGTGTTGTTGGATTAACCCGTCACTTTGTTTCGAGGACTATTCCACATTGTAGCTCGTGATGTAATTCTACTCGTGTGTTCCTTTCATGATGTGTAATATTACAGACTTCTCAGGGACACACTTCCTTTCCCATCTATGTGTTAGAACCCCCATGCATCTCACTTGACTTGTTGCAACGTCACACACTTACTTCCAACCAAAGTCATCATACTTATCTCTACGCCTTATCACGGTCAAGGCACTACATTAGCACTCACTTCTAGGACTCTTACTCCAAACGATCTGAGGTCTAGCTGAGAATTCTTACTGAGGAGATCCCCTTGATCCGCATAGGCCTTATTCATGCATGCCCAGCTGCAGCACAACGACATGTAGCACGTCGTCGTGCCATGGGCATGCCCACCCACAGACACACAAAATCGGCCCTCACCCCCTAAACGGGCTGGCCGACGGGGGTGGTGGGTGGAAGGGGCTACATGCAACTCCCCTCCACCCCCCACCCCTATGGCCCATCTCGCCGAGGGGGCGAGGGTTGATTCCGAGAATCAGCCCTCACCCCCTATGCAGGCTAAGTCGTAGGGGTGGGGGTTGGAGAGGGCTGACTCCACCCCCCACCAGCTCGGCCAACCCACCTAGGGGGTGAGGGCTGATTCCAAGAATCATCCCTCACCCCCTGGGCGGGCTTTACCACGGGGGTGGTGGGTGGAGAGGGTTGCGTGCTCTGCCCCTCCACCCCCCACCCCCACGGCCCAGCCCGCTGAGGGCGTGAGGGTCAATTTCGAGAATTGGCCCTCACCCCCTTAGCGAGCTAGGCTGCGGGGGTGGAGGGTGGAGGTTCATAGCCTATCTTGCCCAGGGGTTGAGGACTGATTCTCATAATCGTCCCTCACCCCTTAGGTGGGTTGGGTCACGGGGGTGGGGATGGAGGAGGATGTGTGCAACACCTCTCCACCCCCCACCCCCGTGGCCCACCCCGCCTAGGGGCTGAGGGTCGATTATGAGAATCGACTCTCACCCCCTCAGCTAGCTAGGCCACGAGGATGGGGGAAGGAGTAGTGTTGCATGCATCTCCCTCCACCCCCCATCCATGCAGTGCAACCCACCGACCCTCACCCCCTTGGCAGAATCGACCCTCACACCTTAGGCAGGCTGGGCCGTGAGGGTGGGTTTCATGAGCACGCATGCTCACGACCGGGCATGCCTGCTGATAGGTTGTGTGTCTGTGGGTGGGCACACCCGCCCGTGACACAACGATGTGATACACATCATTTGTCCATGGGCGGGCACACCCACCCACAGAGCTATCCCTGTAAGCGGGTATGCCCGCCCACAGGTTGTGTACTTGTGGGCAAGTGTGCCCAGCCGTGGGAAGTCCCGCCCTAGGAAAAATGGCCCCCTAGTCTTCCAAGGAGCTGATTCCCAGAATCAGCTCCCTAGCCTATCAAGGGCTATTCCCAGAATCGGCCCCCGGCAGGTAAGGGTGGTGATTCTAGGAATCAATCCCCTAGCCTATCAGGGGTCGATTCCCATAATCACCCCTTGGCCTGCCAAGGTTTGATTCTAGGAATCACAACCCTGGCATATCAGGGGTCGATTCCCAGAATCGACCCCCAGCAGGTGAGGGGGAAATTCTGGAAATCGGCCCCTGGCCTGCGAGGGGGATGATTCCAGGAATCACCCCCGGCAAGTGAGGGGGTGATTATGGGAATCAACCCCCTTACAAGCAAGGGGGCCTTTTTGCCCCAGGCAAGCACACCCATGATCGGGTGCACCCGTAAGCACAGGCATGATATGACACTGAGGCACAGCGACCCCCAAGCAGGTAGGGGGGTGATTCTGAGAATTGACACCTTGACATGCAAAGAGACGATTCTCAGAATTGGACCCCTGGCAGGCAAGGGGTTGATTCTTAGAATCGCCCGCTGGCCTGCCAAGGGACTGGGGACATATGAAAAAATAAATAATTTTTTTTTCTAAGGAATGGATTTTTTTTTTTTGTTCCCTGTATGAGCCTAACATCCAACTTGTCATGGGGGTCAATGTGCAAGTTTTTGGTCTTTTTTCATTTTTAGATTTTGTTTCATTTTGTTTTTTTACTTAAACTATCAGTTTTTTTGTAATTTACTGATTTATATATATATATGTGTGTGTGTGTGTGTGTGTGTGTGTGTGTATTTTTTGCAAGAAAATGACGTCAAGGAAGATTTATGTGAATCTTTTTGGACCAAAGACTGCTAAAACTAGAGGTGGATCCTCAAAAATTATTGTTGAACAAACCCGACCTCGGCTAATAACTATAAATCTAGCAAGTGTCTCAAAGGATAAGAATTTGATTTCTTACTAGAATAAATCATGAGAAGTGAAGCATACAGAACTTATATGGTTTGTGAAATATAGAGAAGATGAACAACATCTGTAGATATATCTATATGTTGATATCCCTAATGATAATGGAAGTTATGAGGTGCTGGGAAAAGTACTAGACATGTTTTTGAAACCAGATACTGAAGTTGTTTATGTATTTACAAAACCGCCCAAGTCACATGACAAGATTAGGTATCAGTTTTCATTGTCAATGTATGATACAACAGATGATTCTACATATATGTGTAAACAAATCATAAATGAAATTCCACAAGATATCGTAAGTATCGTTATTTATATTTATGTGCTTTGCATTATTGTGATTGTATCATTATATCTCTTATAACTTAGTTTTTATTGACATATGATATTTTGTTTGACATAATTTTATTGAAAATATTTCAATTATGTTGGTATGAATTTATTTTATAGAGCAAGATATTATGAATGTTGTCAACAATTTCTACTCAGGGTTAGAGGAAGATATGGAAAACAAACAAACAAAAAAGTAATTCATGATGCAAGAAAACTACATCCAAGGGATCAGCAAAGAATGCCTATAGTGAATAAATCTAGAAAAGCTAGACATGTTACTTTTGAAGAGGGGGAAGTTGAAACTGAAGCTGAAGAATATTTTTCCATTACTGAGGATGAGATTAGAACTGATGTTAGAAAGGAGAAGAGTCATAAAATACCAAAAGCAAAAATTCCCAAGAATGTCTCTGTTCTAGTTGGTGATGAGGATGTTACTTATCTAGAAGAAAAGAGGAGAAAGAATATAAAAGTTGATCATTCTCAAAAAGTCATGGCCAGCAGTGAAGATCCTAGTCAAAATTCAAAATAAAGCAAGGAAATCATTACACTAGGAGCTGATTTAGAGGATGCCATTATTAAAACAAAACAAAATGCCATTCGACATCATTTGAAAAAGATAAACTTAATTGAGTGTGGTCATACATTTTAGCTTAATGTTAGCCAAATATATAAGCCAAGTGAAGGACAATTTAAATATCAAATTAGAAAGCCACACCACCTACATGTTCACAACTTGAAGATATTGATGAGGTACAATCCATATGCTCATCTGGTTGATTATGTGCTTCTTGTTGATCTAGTTCAAGTTCCCAACAAAGAAGCTTTTGATAAGTCAAAATGTTTTGAATACAATTATTATGTGCTTGGGGAGAAACATTTTGTAGAAGCTCAAAGGCAATTGATGGAGGAATATCCCAATAACCCATATTTTGAAACAATGAAATGTATCATTTATGTTGGTTTATCAGATACAGAAGCAAAGTTATTGGAATTGGATCATAATATATATAATGAGTATAGGTTACCTATAGCTTTCATGCAAAGGGTTAGATTTATTCATAATGAATTTGAAGAAAAATGTGGTGGGAATAGACAAAGGTTAGTCTAACATTTCAGAAGGAATTTCGTATGGAAATAGGTTATCAAATTCAGGAAAAAATCAATTCAAAAAGTGGCAAAGTAAATTCTGATATATTCAGAGGTATGGATAACATTTTCCAGTTGGCATTTAGAACTGGAGAGATATGGGAATTGATTAATGATATTTTTAGCATGTGGGAGAACATTGGCATTAAAAACCAGAAGGTCAAAAAGTCTAAACCATTGATATGTAGCAGTAGTAAATCAGGTCCTGAAATGAAGCTACTTCTAGAAGATATGACTATGACACCTTGGAGAACATTGCAAGGAGTGAAGAATGAAAAATTTGTCAAAACAATATTATCTCGTGTGAAGTCGGGGGAATTATCATTGGACGAAATGTGTGAGGAATTTCAAAAGTAAGTTTGTTGAATTATTTTTACTTATTTCTAGATTATAATTTTCTTTTAAATATAACATCATTATATTAACTTTTTTTACTTTATCTATTCAATCACAAAGTTTACATGAAAATACAAGAACAAATGGTTAAATTGTTGAATGAAGATAGTTGGGATGATTTTGTACGCAACTACCCAGATTAAAGTTCTACATCAACACTAAAACATTTTTATTTTGCTTATAAAAAGGTATGTTGATTTATACATTCATTTTTATTTATCTGTATACTATTTTTATTTTATAACTTATACATATATTTTTTTCTTTTATTAAAGATGAATAAGGATGCAAATGGAGTGCCAGATAGTTTCAGAAGCTTTATTGAAAAAATTAAGATGGAAAGACTGGGAAAGCAACGCCTTAGTAATGTTGAACTTGATCCTAGTATTACTCATTTCATTTGGAATGGGCTTGAGACTATTGAATATCAAATAATACAAGGTGATTGTGAAGAAATTGCTAAACTCATACCTAAAAGGGATTATTCCCCAGTTATTGCAAATATTCCCCATGGTTTCAATATCCCAAACATTGACTATGATAGTGACCCTTATACTTATCAAGTTCTTAGTAAAGTGGTTGTGGGATTTGTAGAAGTCACAACATCATCATTATGGAGATTTGTGGCATTTCATTCAAACACACAATTGGAAATGTTATTGACAAACTTCAAGGGGAAAGAAAACTCAAGGTGTTGGGTCCCTATAATACTAGTGATTACCCCATTAATATTGTAGCTGTATCCCTTATTAATATTGTTGTGCCCCTATTGTCCCCATATTGTTATTACTGTGCCCCATAGAATCCCTCTATTGTTATTTTTGTGGCTTTATATTATTATTGTTAGGTCGGCTGGGTTATATTGTGACTCCTTAGACTCCTATATATAGAAAGGAGGTTTTGTCATTTCAATCATCGAAGAATTCTTCATTTATGTAATGTAAAGGAGGTTTCCCCCTTGAAGAGGCTGAATTCTAAGGCGTTGATATATCTTTTCTATCTTTTTCTTGAGCTGGTTTCATAACATTTGGTATCAGAGCTTTGGATTCTAGGGTTTCGCTGCTCCAAATATGTTATCGTGGCATTTTCGCTATAACTTTTGTTTTGTGACGTTTCAGAAGCTAAAAAAAAACCCCATTTGATAATAAATCACGCTGAATCTCGGATCTGAATTTCAGAGCTTTTTGCACTATATTTGTGGAGATATGATCTAACAAAGTTGGTCTTTTTGCAGACTCCTGAATTACATTCCAAACATGTGACCTAGGAAAAATAGTCATAACTTTCTCTCTGAGCATCGGATTGAAATTTTGTAAGAAGGTACAAAAAGAGGACGGACTGTAGTTTCTTATATATATTTTTCAGAGCCAAAGGTCGAAACAGTGACTCGTGGCACATCATACAAGTTCGCTCTATTGAACTAATCTGTAATCAGGTCATTGTGGGAGATTTCGCATAACTCTTCCTTGGAGAATCCAATTTAGATCACACTAGTGGCATTGGAAAGAGGACACGAAGGACTACTGTAGGTCACAATTTTAGAACTGGATGATCCGAAAGTATAGAGATACATTAGAGGCAATATCGAGCTCCACCAAAGTGAAAAAAGGTGTGTAGATTTTTTTAAATTTTTGCTTAAGCTTGGTTTGAAAATTTATTTTGAAGGAATTCAAAGGGCATAGTAGAGCATTATTATCGGTAACTGATGCTCCGAGGAAAGAAAATGAAAACACCTAGTAAGCAACCTGAAAGCTCGAGCATGACTCATGAAGAAGAGGAAGAAATACTACATGATATATTGAAATTACAAGACCAAGTGCAACAAATGTCACTCTCACAAAAGCTAATAGAAGCTAAGATAAAGGGCATGGAAGCTAGGATGGACTATTTGAAGATAGATTTGAAGACAGATTTGAAGAGATACATGGTAGATTTAAAGACAGATTTGACAAATTTTCTATAAGAAATACTTACTAATGGTGAAAAGGTTGTAAAGGAAACTCATGATGCGAACAAAAGAAATGTTAATCATGATTTCATAGACTCTAATGTGGGATCGAAGACCCACCATATTCCAAAAATCGATATGAGGAAGTTTGATGGCAAGGATCCCGCAACATGCATATTACAGATGGAGCAATTTTTCGATCTCAATAATGTACAAAACACACAAAAGGTACGTACTGTAACTTTATATTTGGAATCAAATCAGTTTGTATGGTATCAATGGCTTTGCTCTCGTAAACATATTATCACTTGGGCAATTTTTACGGAAGAATTGACAGCACATTATGAGGATACAAAAAGCAACACTTTTTTTAGCCAATTGATAAGTCTCAAACAAAAGGGTTCAATAATGGAGCACATTGAGGAGTTCCAAAAATTGAACATAAGGGTAAAAAATATTCCAGAGGAGCATAGGATTGATGTGTTCATAGGGACTTTAAAGGATAATATCCAACATGATGTTCGCCTTTGGGAACCTGATTCATTAGAGAAGGCATTCAGGCTAGCAAGAAAAATGGAAAGCAAAATTATGGCAACCAGGAAGCATACCACTCACAACTATAAAGATGGAAGTGTTTTTGCCCCTAGTCTTCCAAAACCTATAAGGTTGACACCACAAAAATTGGAAGAAAAAAGATCAAAAGGGCTTTGTTACAGTTGTGATAGCAAATACACTAAAGGTCATAAGTGTGCTGAGAAGAAATTATTCTACATAGATTGTGAAGAGGAAGAATAAAAGGAGCAAGAAAGGTCAAAAGAAGAGGATATACTCTAGGAACAAAGCCTAGATAAAGAAAAAATGAATCCGACCATATCTTGTAATGCATTGGCAGGAATTACCACTCCTCAAACCATCAAGATAGAAGGACAAATCAAGAAGAAAAAGGTAATAGTGTTGATTGATTCAGGAAGTACCCACAATTTTATTCATTGTAAGGTAGCAAAAGAATTGAATTGCTTCTTATATCCAGCACCAGATTGTCAAGTGATGGTTGCAAATGGAGGAACAATAAATTGCTCCGGAGAGTGCCATAATATCAAGTTATCCATGGGAGAATATGTATTGACTAGCCCAATGCTTTCCATTCCAATGGGAGGTGCTGATGTTGTACTAGGAGTCCAATGGCTACAATCCTTGGGTACAATAGCTTTTAATTTTCAAGAACTTTTCATGAAAATTTCTATGGAAGGAAAGGAAGTTGAATTAAGGGGTATTGCAGGGAAACCGGGAAAGATAATCAGCTCTAACGGTATGACAAAGCTTCTAAAAAAGGAACAAAGAGGTGTAATTGCACAATTATGTTCGCTAGATGTTTCCACATTGGAATCATCTATTTCTCCAGATCTCCAAAAAGTCTTGGACAATCATTCCAAGGTATTTGAGACTCCCACCTATTCATGATCATGATCGTTCTATTCATCTGATTCCAGGAATTGTTCCTCCAAACATTAGGCCGTACAGATATCCCTATGCCCAAAAGAGTGAAATTGAACGTATGGTTGCAGAAATGCTAGAGGCTGGTATAATTCAACCGAGTCAAAGTTCTTTCTCTGCTCCAGTAGTATTGGTGCACAAGAAGGATGGATCATGGTGCATGTGTCTAGATTATAGGGAGCTCAACAAGCTCATTATTAAATATAACTTTCCCATTCCTGTCATTGATGAATTATTGGATGAATTGCATGGATCAATTTACTTCACCAAGTTGGATCTTCGTTCAGGATATCATCAAATCAGAATGAAAACTGAAGACATTCCGAAAACAACATTTAGAACTCATGAGGGTCATTATGAATTTTTGGTCATGCCTTTTGGCCTTACCAATGCACCTTCAACATTTCAAGGTTTGATGAATTCCATTTTCAAACCATTCCTTAGAAAATTTGTGTTAGTATTTTTTGATGATATCCTAATCTACAGCAAGTCTTGGATGGATCATGTTGAACATGTTGACAGGGTGCTACAACTATTGGAGGAGAAACAATTATATGCAAAAAGATCTAAATGTTTCTTTGGAGTACAAGAGGTGGAATATCTGGGTCATATTGTATCTCATGAAGGAGTTAAGGTAGACCCTAGCAAAATTAAAGCCATTAAGGGATGGAAAATCTCCACATCCATAAAGCATCTACAAGGATTTCTCGGGTTGACAAGATATTATCACAAGTTTGTTAATAATTATGGGAGAATAGTAGCACCTCTAACAACATTATTGAAGAAAGATGCATTTTCATGGACTCCAGAAGCAACAAAGGCCTTCGAACATCTTAAAGAGGTAATGTGCCAAGCACTGGTCTTAGCTACACTGGACTTCACAAAAACCTTTATTGTGGAATGTGATGCTTCAGGAAATGGAATTGGTGCTCTTTTAATGCAATATGAAAAACCCATTGCTTTTGAAAGTCATCCAATCAAGGAAAAGTTTTTACACAAAGCTATTTATGAGAAGGAAATGTTGGCAATACTCCATGCACTTAAGAAATGGTGACCCTACCTAATAGGAAGACACTTCAAGGTAAAAACGGATCATGATAGCCTTAAATACCTTTTAGAACAAAGATTATCCTTTGAAGAGCAACAAAAGTGGGTCACAAAGATGTTGGGTTATGACTTTGAAATCATCTACAAAAAAGGGAAGCAAAATGTGGTGGTAGATGCACTCTCAAGAAAGGATGAGGATGTGGAAGCATTGTTGTGCGCCATTTCTATTATCCAACCAGATTGGATAAACGAAGCAAGGGAGGAATGGAAGAATGATGAAGAAATGTGGGCACTTATTCAAAAGTTACAACAAGATTCCAGTACGTCTGATACATTTAGCTAGCAAAATGATTCGTTATGGTACAAAGATCGCTTATACCTCTATAAGAATTCCTAGCTAAAACAAAATATTCTTATGGAATTGCACACTTCTCCCTTAGGATGGCACTCAGGATTTTTAAAAACTTACCACAGGGTTAAGAAGGAATTTTTTTGGGATGGCCTTAAATCAAATATTCAAAAGTTTGTGGCAGAATGTTTCATTTTCCAACAAAATAAAGTTGAAACAATTAAGACACCGGGTCTATTACAACCTTTATCCATTCCAAGCCAATGTTGGGAGGAGGTGTCAATGGATTTTATCATAGGTTTACCCAAGTCTGAGGGAAAGAGTGTCATCATGGTGGTAGTTGACAAACTTACCAAGTATGCACACTTTTGTGCATTATCACATCCATTTAAAGCTAGTACAATTTCTACTGCATTTATGGAAACAATTCAAAAGCTACATGGAAACCCAAGGATTATTGTAAGTGACAGAGATCCCATTTTCACTGGAAATTTTTGGACAGAATTATTTTATTGTCTTGGTACTCAGTTAGCTCATAACTCATCTTATCATCCTCAATCTGATGGGAAAACTGAGATAGTAAACAAATGTTTGGAAGGATATCTTCGTTGCTTTGTATCTGATAAACAGACACAATGGGTCAAATGGTTGCCTCTGGCTGAATGGTGGTATAACACTTCCTTCCATACAGCAACAAGAATGACCCCATTTATGGCACTTTATGGATATCAGTTACCATCCATCACATCATATTTAAGAGAAAATTATAAGGTTCAAGCAGTGGAACACCACATCGAACATCAACAACAAGTCCTCCAACTCTTAAAGGATAACCTCGTGTTGGCACATAATAGAATGAAACAACAGGCAGATCAACATCGCAGCGAAAGAAGTTTTGATGTAGGTGATTGGGTATTCCTATGGCTACAACCATATAAGCAAATGTCCCTCAAGAAAGCTAAGAAGGATAATAAATTATCACCAAAGTATTATGGTCCGTACAAGGTGTTGCAAAAGATTGGTACTTTGGCATACAAATTGGAGCTTCCTGCAGCTTCTCGATTGCACCCAGTTTTCCATGTTTTATGTTTAAAGAAGGTTATAGGCAACAAGCTCCCAGTTTAAACAATATTGCCAGAACTTGACGAGGAAGGAAAAAATATATTGGAACTAGAAGTAGTCATAGAAACAAGAACTCGACAGCTACGAAATCAATCAATTTCGGAGTATCTTATCAAGTGGAAGAACTTATCCGCTGAAGATTCCACATGGGAGGATGAGAATTTTATACAGAAGCATCCAAAACTACTCAAGCGATGAGGAAAACACTTTTTTGAAGGAGAGGGGCATGTTGGGTCCCTATAATACTAGTGATTACCCCATTAACATTGTAGTTGTATCCCTTATTAATATTGTTGTGCCCCTATTGTCCCCATATTGTTATTACTGTGCCCCATAGAATCCATCTATTGTTATTTTTGTGGCTTTATATTATTATTGTTAGGTCGGTTGGGTTATATTGTGACTCCTTAGACTCCTATATATAGAAAAGAGGTTTTGTCATTTGAATCATCGAAGAATTCTTCATTTATGTAATGTAAAGGAGGTTTCCCCCTCGAAGAGGCTGAATTCTAAGGCGTTGATCTATCTTTTCTATATTTTTCTTGAGCTGCTTTCATAACACAAGGATGCAGCTTACATGGTAAGACGTTGAAATTGTATGTTTGATTAATGTTAAAAACTCCATTTACATACAAGTTAATTAAAATTTTACTATTTCATGTTACAGGGAAAAGTCAAATCTTATTAACCATGGAGATAAACCAATTATAAGTAATTGTGATTTCATCCATGTTGAAAGTTGGACAAAAGATGATAGCTATAAGCATGTGCTTTTTAATTGGGTAGATGGAAAGAGTCATAGCCAAGTACTAGTTTATAATGTTGTTGCAAAAAAATTAACATATTAAGATAAAGAAGAAAAAGGAGATATAGTTAACATTTATAAAAAAGCACAGTCATTGATTAACTATCTTATAGACTTATGTTCAAATGAAGAAGATTGGGTTTTGGAGGCTCAAGTTAATTTTATTATATAAAATTGAATTTCAATATCTTATTTCTTATTTTATATGTGATTATACTAATTTACTTCATTATTTCTTTTGTGCTTGATAATTAGGTATAACACTATCATGTTGCCTACAAAAAGGAAGAAATTGCATTTCCATTGAAAAAGACCAAGTATAGTGCAAATTTATTCAGCAAAGAATTAATGCTCTTCAATTTCTTCCAGATGGAATGTAAGAAATTGGGTTGAGGAAAGGGGATTTTAGTGAATCACGTGTGGCACAAAAGGAAAAGGAACCTCAACCACCATTAAATGGAATGATTGGAAATTCATACATTGGGAGATTCACAGACATGAAAGATCCATCAGAAGAGGGCAATGAGCAAACTAAAGCATAAAATATTGTGGAAGAAGTCAATGACAAAAATCTAGAAGATGAAGAGTATGGATTACGTGATATTATTGATTAAATTTATGTTATGTTTCGAAATCAAGCTCATTTTTTGTAACTATTAATTAGTTATACTATTAATGTTTTGACTTTGACATTTTATGAGAAGAATAAGTATTCAGTTAATGTTGTTATATGTTCAATATTTGTATTATGTCATTTTCGCTTTAATTTTTATGTGAATCATTATTTTTTTATAAAAATTGTGATTATTATTATCATTGACATGAAATTCTTGAAAAAAACTATTATTTAACCTTTTTTTATTAAATGTTTCCTATAAAAATTGTGATTTTGACATGTCATTTCTAGCAAAAAGTCTCAAAATGTGTAATTTTTTTGTTATATTTATGTTCAAAATGTGTATTTTTATGTCAATTGTTAAAAAGTATTGTTTGTTAGAGACAATTATTTGATGTGTATTGAAAAATTAATTAATGATATATAAATATGTAGAATATTGAAACTTTAAAATATCGAACTTTTTCTTTAACTATGCAAAAAAACAAAGATCTCACTAAAAAAAAAAAAACGAAAAACTATGAAGAAGAAGACTATTTCAAAAATTGTTAAATTTAGAAAATAATTATTCAAATTTAACACATTAGGAAATTTAAAGTAAAAAAACATCTTCTAGAAAAAGGGCCTGAGTCTACATCAACACTTTTTAAAATCAGCATGCAAATCACTAACATTTTAAAAATAATGTACATAAAAAATTTGAAGTGTCAAAAACTATGCTAATATATATATATATATATATATATAGGAAACTTCTGAACAAACAGTTTGTCTGGGAAGGGGACAATATCCAAGAAGTCTGGCAAAAGTGGTGGAATGAGCATCTGGATGGGAATCTTTGAAATCTCCCACTCATCATTAGCTGGGGGATCTGGATAGCAAGAAACAGAAGTATCTTTCAGGACAAAGATACTCTGGTAGCAATCACTGCAGCTCAGGGAGCTGCCATTTTCTCCAGTATTCCTGAACCAAAGGTTTCTTCCTCCCATCGAATTGTTCCTGAACTTCAGATTGCAGAAGGAATCCCTTGGGCTTTTTTTGATGGTGCCTCCCAAAACAACAAAGCAGGAGCTGGAATTGTCATCCATGAATCTCCCTCCCACTCCTTAAAAGCTTCTGTGGGTTTAGGATCTGGCTCAAACAATTTTGCCGAATTACTTGCTCTCAAACACCTATTATGCTGGCTCATTCAAAGGCACATCCTCTCTATTCAAATTTTTGGGGACTCACAAATTGTGATCAGATGGGTTACCGGTCAACGTGCATGCAACAATCAATTTTTAATTCAAATTCTGGGAGAGATTCAAAGACTGAAAACAAGATTTAACAGTTTTTCCATATGTCATATTTACAGGGAAAGAAATGAGTTGGCAGACAAGCTATCTAAAGACGGTCTTCAACAGGTTCTGGGCAGTTGGCAAATAGAAGAAGAAGAACAAGGCCAAATCAGAAGATCAAATCAGCCTCCATACTTTCATCTGCCCTGAGATCTCTGGCAGGGTATTTTTGATTGTTCATGTTTCTATCATCTTTTCTGTGTATATATATCTCAAAACAATCTGAAATCGGAAAGGCTCCTTTAAAATCTTTATCAGCTACGGGTTGTTTTCCTCAACCATGAGGAGACCCGGTTTTGACAGTTTCTTTACAGCATGATGCTTTCATAGTCTATTTTTGTGCAAGTTTTTTTGGGCACAGAAGAAACAGGACAGTTTTTCATCCATTGACAGCCACAGCTCCAAAACAGGGATAGATAACAGGCAGAAAGCTATTTTTGAATCCATTTTTTGACAGGCTTCAGAGCAAACAGTGATGCTTATGCATATGCAATGTAAACTTTTTATAATCTTAATAAAAAGTTTCGATTTTTTCCTTTGGAAAAAAAAAAAAAAAAAAAATTATATATATATATATATATATATATATATATATATATATTCTAAATTAGCACTTTTCAAAATCGGTTGATTTTTTTGCTACCTCAAAAAAGCAAGTAATCGTATCAGTTCTCATTTCAAAATTTATGTTGTTAGGGCCATATATTTTCTTTTCATGACATCAAGAAAATTATGGAGACATACTTGGATGACCTTGTTGCTCACATTACTCATCAAGATGATCAGCTTCCACAACTATGAGCCATATTTATGCAAGTTGCTACTATAATATTTGTTTGAATCCCCACAAATGAATATTTTGCATTGTTATTGGACAATTGTTAAGCTTCATGGTGTCCATAATATGCAATCATGGTTAATACTCTCAAGGTTGAGGTGATCTTCAATCTGTCTCCTCCTCACACTATCATTCAACTTTAGAGTTTGTAAGGAAAAGAGAAATTCTTACATTGATTCATTTCTAACTATGTGAAATCATAAAATAATTTTGGTACCTTCTAAAAAGGGATACACCTTTTGTATGAGATTATAAAGCATAGTAAGATTTCAATGCCATGAAAAAGGCCTTGATGTCGACCCTACTATTGAGCCCCCATAACTATGGTCAAGATTTCATTTTATATCTCACAGCCTCTGATTCAACTCTCAGAATTATTCTTGTACAATAGGATGAGGACCACAATGACCACATATCTTACTACCTTAGGAAAGGGTTAGTGGGGGGGAGTTCATTATCCATACATTAAAAAGTTGTCCCTAGTTGTTCTCTTCATTGATAAATGGCTTAGACATTCACTTTTCTTACATAAGATTGTCATCATTGCTTAATCCAGTCCCATTTGCCATTTTCTTAGCAGATAATTGATTGAGAGCAAGTATTCCAAATGGATTTTTATCTTTCATGATTTTAATTTGGATTTTATGGCCACAAAATCCAAGAAATCATTGATCTTCACGGAGTTGTTATTTGACCTTCCTCCTTCTACTGATGCAACAATAGATACTAATTATTTTCCTGTTGAGTCTTTTTTCCCCTTGAGCACTTATGATCCTTGGTATGAGTTTATCCTACTTTATTTCATAACTCAAAATATTTAGCTTGAGTTGCCTTGTGATGATCGTCAATGCATATGCCACAATTCCAAACCATACCTTATCATAGATGACACCCTTTACCATCATGGGATTGACTTGGTGTTGTGGAAATTCTTAACCCGTGAAGAGGCTAAAATTTTTTTGAATGACTACCATGCATAAGCATGTAGTGGTCATCTTTCTAGTTTAGCCACTACCCAAAAAATCTTATGTGCTAAGAACTTTGGTCGTCAATCTTGAAGGATTGTATGAATGTGGTATAAAGGTGTCATCCTTGTCAAATCTATACCTATAAAATTTGCACCCATCCTACTTCTCTTCATCCTATGGTTACTATCAACCCCTTTTTAAAATGGGGTATCAATTTCATTTTTTGTAAGCCTACCTCATCCAGTGATCATAATTTCTTCATTGTGGCCATAGATTACCTCACTAAGTGGGCTAAGGCTATGCATATCTACTCCAATGATGGCCCTCTCCTCATGGCCACATGGTGTAGAAGATGACCAATTGTGTTGGACACACCCATAGTGTGGCACTGCCATGACAACTTCATTATCTGGCTCATGTTCTCTTTCCTTCCAGTCCAACTTCTTGCAATCCATACAAACCCATCATAGAAAACATCAAAATATGTCTATATATATAAAAAAATTAGATCAAACACATACTTTCCCTCTTCTGTGTTTGAAAAAAATCCCTTCAACCCTCTACCACTGGGAAAAGGGAGAATTAAAGGGCCTAACAACTCCCCTTTTTCTCCATGAAAATGAGTTGGCATACTTGACTTGGATAGGATGTCCCCTGCACAAAATTTTCAAGGAAAAATAAGACAAAAAAATTATATCAAATGAAAGAGGAGGTTAAGAGCTCTAACCTAGTGGTGATCACATATTGTTTCATGGTCTGGTGCTTCTAGGATATGAAAAACAATTCTTACTACAAGAGCGTTTCTCCAAAATCTTGTCTCCTTGTGGGTAAAAAATGAACACCATGGTAAAAATTTCCTCTTTTTTTACAGGGGAAATGTGTCAAAAATATCTCCTTTCACATTGACCATACCTCTTTATGTTATACATTTCTTTCTTAGGGGTATTTTTCATGTATTTTTATTACTTTATCGTGCTACTAATGATTTCATAAGGCGTTTTTGGCTATCTCTTGCACAAGAACGTGGAGATTTAACTACATTTATTACCATCTTGAGGTATATTATTGAAACTAGCATATAGGATTAGGATTCACATTGATCTTTCCACTCTATTTTTTACCTTTCCCACGCCATTTCACTATGTCGTAGGACCCATCCCATTAGGTTGAAACATTAACAATGTTTTCTTTCACGTCATAAGTTGTGAAATAGAGCCTACCTTTCATGGGAACCCTATAACAGTACCTGATTGTCGTTTTCGTGCCCATGTTGTGTTCATTTCTAGGTCTAGGGATCCTCTTTAGAACCAATTATGACAATAACCTCCTGAATATGGGTCCATCTCAATAGATTTAGGTTTATTGCTATTGGGATCCCCTTATCCAAATCTACCTCTAGGCGTATCCTTGCATAGGAGAAGAGCCCCTCTATTGGCTTTCCTTGATTAATATATTTCTTAAGTGCATTGTAGATATTTATGGAAATAGTATCATTCCATTAGTGCAGGGGAAAATGGGGGAGGTTTACCTAAACAAGGATGGAAGATGGTACATCTCATTCACAATTAAAATATGGACTCCGTCAATCCAAATATAAGCTTGGGAATTCATGAAGTAAGGCTTGCTTCGAAAGATCATATCTTGATCATCTTGTTTCTTAAGAAAGAAGATCAAAACAAAAAATCCATAGAAAGTTGAAATTATAGAACCCTTAATCATGGATTTCTATTTTTTTTCAACCCACAACCTTACGTAATACAAGGAGGACCAAATCCACTTCAATTGGCCTACCAAGCCACTTTGAGCCAGTTGTAGGGTTCATGCTCTTGACTGTGGTCCAAAAACCTTGACCTAATTTGGAATTTATTCTAACTTCCTGATAATACAAGAAGTTGTTTCCTTCCGGTATTGCAACCCTTTTATAATCAATGAGTTAAAATTAGCGATATCTAGAGCATGGGGTGGGAGAAGAGGTGTAGACCAACCCAATATGGCCATCTAGGGCCCATAGAAAAAGTGTTGTATCAATTTAAACTCTTAGAGATGCAGATCACCCAGTTAGATGTAAAAGAAATAGTTGAGTTAACGACAAAACTATTATATTCATATATTTATCTACGATGTGTAATTCTTTTAAGTTATAAAAATATTTTAATGTTTTTTTTCCTCAGGAAAAATAGCAATTTTATTCAAAAGGAAATGAAAAAAATTACATATAGTAGATGCTTAAGGCATATGCATAATAGTGGATGTTGTTGACCAAGGCCAATAAGAACTTATCAGAGACTTAACCTATTATTTCCTACCTTTCTTTTTTTCCACTTTTCTCAAAACATTAGAGTTGGGTGTGGATGGTACAATAGACTTTTGTGAGTCGTTTATATTTGTTGGGATTTCTTTGTCTGAGTCTAAGCCTTCACTACAACAAAAAAGGTCATTAGTGAGGGTCGAAAAATGTCACCATAAGCCCATTGGTGATGGTCAAAAGAGCCTCCGTCACCACAAGGTGAACGTCACCAAAAGTGGCATCGCCAAAAGTATAGTTGTTGTGGTGACATTCAAGGTTCGTCATCAATAATGATTTATAATGATGGATAGTGGTCGCCACCATTTCATATGAGAAATGGTAATGGATCTTAGCATCCATCACCAAAAAATTGAACGTCACCAAAGGTGGCATCGCCAAAAGTGTAGGTGTTGTGGTGGCACTCATGGTGCATCACGAATAATGATTATAATGACGAATAGTGACCCTCACCATTTCATATGAACAAATAACAATTTATTATGATGGAATTTTCATGGTCATCACTATTGATGCATATATATGGCGATGTTCATTGACCATCACCATTTCATATGAACAACAACAATTTACGGTGATGGACCTTTCATGGTCGTTACGATCGATACATATAAATGGTGGCATTTGTTTACTATCACCAATTTATATTTTAGCGAGGGTCAAAAAATGTCACCATAAGCTTATTGGTGATGGTCAAAAGATTCATCGTCGCCAAAAACTAATCTTCACCATTCCATATGAATATCGGGGCACAATGGAATTTAACCACCGACCTCCTACTTGCAAATCAGGTTCTCTTCCATTGAGCTAGAACCCTTTAAAGAATTAGACTTTAAAAAATTAGACCTTGAAACTTTATAAATTGTAAATTCTACAACTTTAAATAAATTATAAAACTTTGTAAAGTATTGGAAAATCTTTTACTAAACAAACAAAATAGAACTTTATAGATTGTAAATTCTACAACTTTCAATAAAATATAAAACTTCGTAAAATCTTGGAAAATATTTTACTAAACAAACAAAATAGCATCAAAGTTGCAGGTCCCTACCTAATGGTTATGGCAATTATGAAAAGTGGAGGGAAAAATAATTACGTATAAGATACTCAATATGTTTAGGTGAATAGTCAATTAGAAGTGAAACTTTGAAGACATTTATAACCTATAAATGACCTATAATTTTCAAACCTAAATCTGCAATTACATCAAAGGTTGATTTCTCACCTTGTGAATCATGTAAATTTGTTGCGACTAATTTGCATGCCAAAAAGTAGAAAACAGTGAGTATTCACGATGCAATTATGGCTAATGAGCTACATGCTTAGATCCTACTGGCCATGGGGTCTATAAAACTAATTGGGAGTGCTTCTCGTTATTAATTAATTCAAGATGTCAAAATACAACAATCAATAACAATCATTGTTAAATGTAACCAATAAACATATGTTAAAATTGTAAGTGCAAAGTTTTTTTGTAGTGCACACCAAGATACACAAAAAATAACACCTACACTCCATAATAAATAGATTAATTAATACTACAATTTCTTTAGAACTTAACATATTATATTAACATAAACGATACACGATAGTTCACAAGTTCCAAATGAATATGGCATTGATAATGACATGCATAGTTTCTAATTTATCTGTTAAGAAATTATAAAGTAATTAAAGAGCCTACCATAGGACAAACTTGAAATGGAGAAGCATAAATCACATTAGTATAAAGTACAAGGATATAAATAAATTTAAAAAACATCATCGCCAGGTCATCAAAGCACTTATTTTCACTTTGTAGCAAAACTATTCCATTTCGTACATTACCATAGTTATCTCATCATTACTAGTTTTCATTTTCACTTCCATCACATTCTATTTTCTTTCCATTCCATATTTATCCTTGTTCATTTTTAATAACTTTTCATTAAGACCTATCCACTCAAGAAAAAAATCCATCTAAATGATCACTAACAAGAAAATTCTCCAAGTTCCTTTTACTTCTACAGATAGGCTATAGGATTGAGGAAAAGCTACAAGTCAATGAAATTTTCATATCCAAGCCTTAAGATTTTAAATAGAATAACCTATATGCATGACTTATACTCAACAATAAATGAAAATTTGGAGTACCTCAACCTCTGCATGGTACCATGTACCTCCATAGGAACCCCTGCAGGTAGTCGTGTAGCAACTTCAACATATAAAATGCAACATTGTACATAGTATAAATCACACCATTATTCACTATGGGGATCATGTCCTACACATAACAAGTGACAGGAGGAAATTATATAATTGTTCTCGTAATTGGTAGAGATACCATATTCATATGAGACAACCAACAATATTCATGCAAAAGGTGACATAATGTCACATCACCAATCGAGAATAAATAAGAAAAAATAGAGTTGAACCAAAGATTTAATTAAGTAAAGTGCAAGGAAAACTAAAGAAAATACATGAATAAAGGTTATTATTATATTCTCATTGTTGATCCATTTCATTTTCACCACCCTTTTTGCTCAACCATGTCGACATGCCATTTCACATCCCGTCAATTTGCTACAAGAAAAATAATTATTTCAACAGAATTAGCTACATGAAAGACTATAAGATTGCAATTATCTACAAGAAACTCCAAATAGGAAGTACAATAAGCTCAATAAAATAAAATCACAACAACGAAAAGTCATTTTGTTTTGTTTTCCCTCTTCTTTGACTTTTTTTGGGATTATTCTACAACAATTGTTGCTAGAATTGATCCAAAATCTTTGTCTTATATATGTGTTAAAGAATTACATGCATACATTGTATCTTAACATAGAAAACTTAATGTGCACATGAGAGAAGAGGAGAAACACATAAAGCATGAAAGAAGAAAACAAGACTTGATAATGGAGTTCGTCCGACTTGGACTATGTCTTCAGGCCCTGCTCGATCAATGGGGAGGCCTTCATTCATTAAGTGGCATGAGAAAGAAGAGTACAAGCATCAATTACAAAAAAGGAGTTTTATACCTCCATACTGAAAATGGCCGAAAAATGCAGAACTCTGATGGAGAAATGGATAGCACCATTGCATTCATGGCATAAAGAAGTGCTGAAACCATATAAAATTTGTCAAATTCTGACAAAGTGAAAATTCAGCCCTCCTCCAAAATTCTACCTCGAACTGCGAGCACTGCCTCCTCTCCCTAGGCACACTAACAAACTACCTTGAAGTATAAAATGGGTGGTGGATTTTTCAATGAAACTATTATGGCGTGTTGGTTGGAGATATTTTAATAGGGAGGAGGTCGAGCGGTCAAACCCCGCCTCCTCCTTTTTTTATACACCGAATATTTTTAATTTTAAACAACCCCTTAATTTTAAATTATGGGTTGGGTCGGGCCCGCCTTATGCAGCCCGTCCACCATACCCACCTCCGCTGGTATCCATTAATTCAAGGCTGGTGGTTGTGTTTGGGCGTGTTTGGGTCCGTGCCCCAAGGGCCAACCCACCACCCACTATTCATGTTTCATAACGGTGTCGAGGTGTGGGGTGGCGGGGTCATGGCCGCCCACCCCGTGTTTATTGTTGTCTCGTGGGAGGGGTCGGGGGTTGTAGCTCACCCCACCACCAATGGATTTATGTTAATATGTGGATGGTAGTTGGGGTAGCAGGGTTTGTGGCCCACCACCCCCCTTTTTTATATATTTTTTGTTTTTAAAAACAAATTGTACAATTTTTGAAATTCGATCTTTTACTGAAGGATTCTTTTTAATGAGGCCACGATTTTTGCCCGGAATCTGGCTAGATTTGGCTGAATTCTGTCTGCCGGAAAAATTCCAAATTGTGCCTCCATTAATCCTGACCATTCATCAAAAAGTCAACCCAATTTTGACTACCTCTATCTCCTTCATCTGGACTCGGATTGGAGTGTCATTCGCACCGTTGGAATCAGGGCGATGAGCACTTCATTTTGATGTCAAGTTCATTTCCTTTCTGCCACTTTGAATTTTGAGCCTTTTCCATGCCACTGGTGTTTGGAGATCCTCCTAGATCAATCCTCCCCATTGAGGAGCTTTTGGACCGCAAAAAGATTTATCAGTCCATTAGCAAGTGAGGGAATTGTTCCCTCACTCTTTCTTTTTCTAGCCGTTTTTCCTTGCTAGGGTGCATCCCCTTGAAACCAACTCGAAGGTATTCCACATCTCCCCATCGTGAAGTCCTAATTCTTTTGTCAAGGATGATGTCTTCAGGTAACTCATCAAGATACTCTCGTGCAAAGTCATCAACTGTAGAAACTGTGCCCACCTCCTCGGTGTCCATAATCAATGGTGGCTCATACAACTTTAAGTTCTCCACATTCACTACGGAGTACATTTGCATATATATCGGCAAATTGAGACGAAAGGCATTGTTTCCAATCTTCTCCAAGATGGTGAATGGACCATACCGGATTGGTCGCAACTTCTTCCCTTCTCCCTTCATCCTGTCCTTGCTGATATGGAACCACACTTTGTCACCCACTTGAAATTGATGGTCGACTCGGTGTTTGTCATGTCGAGCCTTGTACCGGGCTTGAATTTTCTCCAACTACTCCTGTACTGCTTGGTGAATCAACTGGATCCGCTAAATGAACTGTTGTGCTTTGTCCCTGTCATCACGTCCACTGGAGTCATCTTCCCTTCCAAAGACCATATCAAAAGGATCTTTTGGTAGGTAGCCAAAACATGTCTCAAATGGTGAACAATGCATAGATGAGTGCATTGCTTGGTTGTAGGAATGTTGCACATATGGAAGATTCTCATCCCACAACTTAGGATGTTTCCCATAATAGCCTCGCAACAAGTGTACCACGGTGTGGTTGACAACCTCTGTCTGTCCGTCAGTCTGTGGATGGAATTTCGTGCTTCTTTTCAACTTGGTGTCCATCATCTTCCACAAGCTGGTCCAAAACTCTCCAAGAAAGCAAGAGTCCCAATCTGACACAATCGATGTGGGCAACCCAAAATGGACCCAAACATGATGAAAGAAAAGATGAGTAGTCTGCTCTGTAGTGATCTGCTTTTTACAAGGCATTAAAATACACATCTTACTAAAACGGTCAACAATGACATACAAATAGTCGTGACTTTTCCTAGACAAAGGAAAACCTCCTATAAAATCCATCGACACACTTTCCCATGGACGACTCGGAATAGGAAGTGGTGTGTAGAGCCCAAGTTTTCTATTAGAGGGATTTGAAACAGAACACATCACACATCCCTTTACATAGCAAGTCACAATGTTCTTCATATGAGGCCAAAAACAAAATCTTTGTACATGACACAAAGTTTTTTCAATGCCAAAATGACTAGACACAAGGGAGGTGTGGGCCTCCCAGATTACATGTACCCTTTCTCTTGTGGGTATGCACAATTTGCCAAGGTGATACAACAGTTTCCCCTGCAAGTGATAGTTGTCCACCTGTGAACCATGGGTTAGTTTTTCATAAATCTCCTTAAATTCATTATCATTAGCATATTGTTCAGCATAACTTTCAAAAGATAACGAAGCATTATGCAAAATAACAGAAGCGGAAATAGGAGGGCGATATGGCATATCGGCCACTTTGTTGCTAGTTCCCTTCTTATACTTTATTACCAGATGAAACTGTTGAAGAAAACCCATCCACCTGAAATGACGAAATTGTTGCAACTTGGCCTGTGATTAAAGATACTGCAAGGGCTGATGATCTGTATGGATGATGGTCTCCTTTGCCGATCAGGTAGTGTTTTCACTTTTTCACACTCTGGACCAAGGCATATAATTCCTTGTCATAGGTGGGATAGTTTATCACAGCCTGATAGAAATTCTTTGAATGGTAACATATCAACTTCATTTGCTACATCAGTAAAATTCCCATGGAATATCCACTAGCCTCTGTGTCGATCTCGAATGGCTATTGGAGACCTAGTAAGGCCAAGACTAGTGCGGTGTCGATCTTTTCTTTTAATGTTTCGAAGGACTTCTGCTACTTTCCTCCCCATTGAAAGACTTTCTTTACACTTTTTAATGCGTGTAAAGGTGCTGCAATAATATAGAAATTGGCAATAAATCTCCTCCAATACTGTACTACACCCAAAAAGCTGCGAACCTCGGTTACACTAGTAGGCTTAGGCCAATTTACAATTGCTTCAACTTTAGAAGGATCAATTTTTAGCTGACCATGACCAACAATATGACCTAGGTAAACCAAAGAGGTTTTCCCAAACTCACACTTTGACAATTTTACATAGAGTTTTTTGTTTCTCAATACATCAGGCACTTTCTTCACATGACATACATGTTCATTCCAACTTTTACTAAAGATAATAATATCATCTAGATAGACAAGAACAAATTCATCAATGAAAGGCCTAAAGAGATCATTCATGACCCTCATGAAAGTGGTTGGAGCATTGCAAAGTCCGAATGGCATCACCATCCATTCGAACAACCCTTGTTTGGTCTTGAAGGTGTTTTTTCACACATCCTGCTCTATAATTCGGACCTGGTGATAACCACTACGCAAATCCAGTTTGGTGAAATAGATAGCATTCTTTAACTGATCTAATAAGTCATCAATGCAGGGAAGAGGGTAATGATTTTTCACTGTGATTTTGTTTAGTGCTTGATAATCCACGCACATCCTCCATGTGCCATCTTTCTTTGACACTAAGACAATCGGTGAGCCGCATGAAGAAGTGCTCGGTCTAATGACCCCTTGGTTCAATAGCTCCGACACCTACTTTTGATCTCCTCCATCTCAATGGTCGACATCCTGTACATGCCAATATTTGGTAAAGGAGCGTCATGCTAAAAATGGATCTCATGTTGGATTTCCCTCTTTAGAGGTAATCCCCTTGGTTCCTGAAACATCTCATCATAGTTAGAAATTAATTCACATAATTCCTTTTTATGCACATGATCACAAACCTGGAAAGCATCAGATAATTCTGCATCTTTTCCCCTTACAACCATAAGCATGCAACCCTTACTGGAATTCACCAACCTCTTCATTTGTCCTACACTTACAAGGTTGGAATTGATTTTAGTTTGATGAGCCCTTACGATATATTCTACCCTATCTTTTGTGATTTGGTATTTGTTTTCATGACGGAAGAATATTGCATTTCTATCATATAGATATGGACTCCCTAACACCATGCCACAAATATCCAATGGTATCACATCAATTTTTACCTCATCCACTAACTTAGAAGCAATCACAAATTTAACCTTACACTGCTTAGTTACATTCAGTTTTGCTTTATCATGTATCCATCCAAGTGGGTAAGGTTTTGGATGTGGTTTGGTTTCCAAGCCTAGCTTCTTTACCAAGGACTCTAAAATTAAGTTTGCTTGGGATCCGGTATCAAATAGAGTTTCCACTTTCATATGATTTATGATAACTCTAATATGAAATAGCTCAATTCTCTTTCGTTCATTAGGAAGAGACTCATCTATTGAACTAGTGCCTTCATGTGATTTAGAATTAACATGAGGTGTAAGAGTACCTTTTGTTCCTACTATTGTGATCAATGCTTCATCTCCCGAATCAGATCCAAGGTCTTGCTGCACAGTTGCCACTGTCTTCTGCTTGCCTTTTCCTCCATACTTCTTTGGTCTCTTTTCTAGGTATTGTTTCCAACAATGATCATCATCATGACCTTCCTTTTTGCAGTGAGTGCAATAAGGTCTTTCTCCTTCATCTTTCTTGGTTGATGCCATCCTCTTCTCCTTTCCTTTTCCTTTCACTTTGGGTTTTCCATTTGGAGGTTTGAAAGGTGGTTCCTTGAAATGATCATCTCTTTCATTTTTGCCCCTATTCTCAAGATGGATGGCCTTTACACTGGCTAATTCAATAGTAGTTGGTTCAAACAATAATAATGAATGTCTAAGGTAACTATGTAATGATCCAATATACTTAGTTACTACCTCAGGTGAGTCAAGTGCAATGCCCAAATTAAGTTCCTGCTTTCTAAATTCCTCTGTAAAGCTTTGAACATCCTGACCTCTCCCTTACCTTAAGTATTGCCAATCCATTAAGGTTTTTTGTTTATAACCCAAGGGATAGAAGTGTTCCTTTAATGCAGAAATGAAATTAGGCCATGAGGAAAGAATATTACCCACACTCTTACTAGTTCGTAACTTTATCTCCCACCAAACGAGAGCGGTGCTACTCAGCCGAAGAGAGGCCAGTTGAATCTTTGCCTCGTCCTCTTCGATCTGTTGAATCCTGCAGTATAATTCAATCTGCCTAATCCAGTTATTAAGCTTTTCTGCATTAATTTCACCGTTAAACATGGGAAGATCAAATTTGATATCTAATTTAAAGAAAGGTTTCTTAGATGCATCCCTTGAATTTCTATGATGATGCTGATGAGAGGAAGAAGAACTTTCACTCATGGAAGGAGAAGGAGGGGGTTCTTCTCCACCATTTCCATGCACTGAACCTTATTCTTCTAGATTTCTCTCTTTTTCTTTCTCGAGCCTTGAAAGCAACTGACCGACATTCTCTGCCATTGCATAGAAGGTTTTGCAGAAATTGCGCTCCTCTTCATGATGAGCCTCTTCATCTGCCATGTTTCTACTTCGATGTGAGTGCCCTGCTTCAGGATCAAAAGAATTTAGTTTCCCTTCACCTCTTCAGAGCCTAGTTCTTGTTAGCATACAAACATGCAATTCACATCTAAAAAAACTTGCTCTGATACTTGATCCAAAATCTTTTTCTTATAGATGTGTTAAAGAATTACATGCATACATTGTAGCTTAACATAGAAAACTTAATGTGCACATGAGAGAAGAGGAGAAACACATAAAGCATGAAAGAATACAACAAGATTTGATGACAGAGTTCGTCCGACTTGGACTATGTCTCCAAGCCCTGCTCGATTCAATGGGGAGGCCTTCATTCATTAAGTGGCATGAGAAAGAAGAGTACAAGCATCAGTTACAAAAAGGAGTTTTATACCTCCATACTAAAAAATGGCCAAAAAATGCAGAACCTTGATGGAGAAACAAATAGCGCCATTGTGTTCGTGGCGTTGAGAAGTGCTGAAACCATATAAAATATGTCAAATTCTGACAAAGTGAAAATTAGGCCCTCTTGCAAAATTCTGCCTCGAACTGTGTGCACTGCCTCCTCTCCATGGGCACACTGACAAACTACATTTAAGTATAAAATGGTTGGTGGATTTTTCAATGAAACCATTATGGCACGTTGGTTGGAGATCTGTTTAATAGGGAGGAGATCGGGCAGTCAAACCCCGCCTCCTCCTTTTCTTATACACCGAATATTTTTAATTTTAAACAACCCCTTAATTTCAAATTATGGGTTAGGTCAAGCCTGCCTTGGGTGGCCCGCCCACCATACCCACCTCCGCCGGTATCCATTAATTCAGGGCTGGTGGTTTTATTTGGGCGTGGTTGGGTCCGCGCCCCAGGGGTCGACCCACCACCCATTATTCATGTTTCATAACGGTGCCAAGGTGTGGGGTGGCGGGGTCATGGCCGCCCACCCCGTGTTTATTGTTGTTCCGTGGGAGGGGTCGGGGGTTGTGGCTCACCCCACCACCAATGTATTTATGTTAATATGCAGATGGGAGTTGGGGTGGCGGGGTTGGTGGCCCGCCACCCCCCTTTTTTTATATATTTTTTGTTTTTAAAAACAAATTGTACAATTTTGGAAATTCGGTTTTTGACTGAAGGAGTCTTTTTAATGAGGCCATGATTTTTCCCGGAATCTGGCTGGAGTTGGCCAGATTCTGTCTGCCAGAAAAATTCCAAATTGTGCCTTCATTAAACCTGCTCAATCATCAAAAAGTCAACCCAACTTTGACTACCTTTATCTCCTTCATCTGGACTTGGATTGGAGTGTCCTTCGCACCGTTGGAATCAGGGTGACGATCATTTCGATCTAATTTCAAGTTCATCGCCTTTCTGCCACTTTGAATTTTGAGCCTTTTCCATGCCACTGGTGTCTGGAGATCCCCCTGGATCAAGAATGCATATGTTGATTGTTCAAAATTTAGAACCCTTCATATAAGAATTTCCATAAACGAAAGTGCACGATACTAAAATAAATTTTATAAGGCGAGGAAAAACAAAGATAAAAAAATAGGATAACCCCCTTTCTTTCCAAAAACAACCTTCTACGTGTTCTTCTATGGAATGGGAGTAGGATTTAATGGAAGAGAGCCCACAAATGCTAATAGATTTTATCAGAATATAAGGGTTGTAAACATTTTTTAGAGAAGTCTATGGCTGGGGTAATTTGATAAGAATTTATGATGATGATGATGCATCCCTTAAATTTTCCTCAACTTTCAAAACTATAGGGGGGAAGAGTATGTGACTACAGTGAGAAGAAATACATAAGGACTACCACTAAATATTGAAAGATTTTAAATTTTATATTGCGAGGCATGAAATCATCAAACAACAATTATTATTTACCTTTTTGGGCTTAGACATCATTGTCATATCTTCTTCTTGAAGTGAACAAATGAAAGCCATGATTGAACAAAAAACTGGAAATAGAGGCAATGTTGAGAAGCCAAACTCAAACTATGCAACAAGCACAATATTATATTAGTCTCCAAAAGCATACAAACTAGTACACATATCGAACTTAAATTTATATAAATTCCATGAAATAACAAAACCTAAAATAACAACAATACAACTCATGAAAGGAGTTTTTCTTTAACAAATATGAATCCTTTCCTTTTATTGAGTCACACTTACTACTTTTATGCCCTATGGTTGCATTTTCTTGAGCCAAAGCATGTAGTCATCTTAGGGCCCAAACCACTTAGCAAACAAAAAATAATCCAAGCAAGCAACCAAAAAATGTATTGGATTTTGGATATGTAGAGACAAATTGAAATATGTAGAAACACAACAAATGCATCCCAACATATATCATCTTCTTGTTATACAATCATTTGCTTCTGGGACACTTTCCACTCATAATAATTCAAAATCATGCCAGCAAATGAGACAAACTCCAAGCCTATCACACCAAGAATAAACCTCCATGGAGTCACTGAATCTTGTCCAACACTGTGGTTTTGATTTCAAGTCAATGTTATAATATACAACCAAACTAATAAAACATACAAGAAAATACATCAAAAGTAGATGTAAAATAGTCAATTGAAAAACTCTAGCATACACCACAAAAAATCTACAATAAAATAAAAACAAGAGATGGAAATCAACATTGGCTCAAATAGAATCCATAGTTAAAGAACAAAAACAGATATGCAAAACATCCTGATCTTGTTATGAATGCATAAGTAAGAAAAATATTGATGAAAATAACAAACCACAAGATCAAATCACTACCTAACACTAAAGATGGACTACAAATTCATTCAAATATTTCTTCACTTCTTACAAACACCCTTTTACCTAACCACTCTCATACAATTCAATATTTTTTGGAGTTCTTATTTGCACATAGCTTAACAAAAATTGGTAATTTAATAGTAAAATCAATTAAGATAACAATTTCTAAATATGGAACACATACTAAAATGTACCTTGTAAACCAAGTTCCCTTTCTTACCATGACATCTTGCCTACAATTTCCCTCACATACGGTAACAGTACACCATAATTAGAACATAAATTTGCTCTATGATTTGGCCATCCTGACTTTAACTCCATACTTAATACCAACCATTATCCTCAATTACCACAATGACTTATGCTTATTCTCATCACATCCCGTAGAGCAAGAAGCTAAGGTATTTGATTATTCAAAAGGGTACATTTTAAATAGGAGTGACAATAAACTAAAAACAAGACATAAAATGCTAGAAACAGGTTGTTTTGCCAACCTTGCTCCAAACTTATTCTCATCAATTGCCAAAGAAACAAGGTAGAAGAAAAATAATAAAGGAGATCTAAATCAAAAGGCTCAAAGATTCATAAGTGGTGTTTGACATATAGTGGAAGAAAAAATACCAAAACAAACATTTCAAATATATATAAATACAATTGAAAATTAACTAAAACAAATGGGAGAAGAAGAATAAGAATTTGAAAACCTAGAATGTGTAGAAAGACCGCAGGCCAAGAAGAACTCCTAATGATGGAGATGTGCCTGTGAGTTGAATTTGATGAGATGTAAGGGGGAAATGACTTGCTCCATCATATGCAGTAGTTTGGGCAACAGATGAACTTGAAGAAATACCATAATGAGATGTTGCACCTCTAAAACTACTATATGAGTGACTTCCATTTCGAGAGGATCCATATGGACCATGACCGTAACTACCTGCACCTAGTGATGCTCGACAAGAAGTTGTTCCTTGGAGAAGAAGTTGGCGACCCAAGTCCAATTGTGCTAAAGAGTTTAATGAACTATAAGGGAGGTTTGTTGTAGTAGGCTCTCTAGACAAACTTGGCAGTGCTACATCACTTAATGCATGTGGATTTAGACCAATAACTGGTATTGATGCTTGGCCCTGGTTTATTGCAACTTTATTTTTTTTCCTTCAAATTATAATTTACAAAAAGGTTGATGCCCATCTATTGATTTAATAGGATCTTCGAGGGCTCGATTTGTTGCTTCAATTGTTTTGTAAAGAATACAGAGGTATCCTTTGGACCTACCATTTTTCTGTCAAAACCACCAAGACCTTCTTCAATGTCTCCATAATGAGAGAAAAATTATTCATTCGAGCAAGTTTCATGTCTTCAGAAACATTACCCACATAGACCCTCCTTAAGTTATGATCTATTGTAGCTGGTTGAAAGGGATTAGCTCATTGTATGGGATGTATAGGTACCATGGGTGGAAGAAGGTGTTGTTGGAGTTGCAAGGGATTAACTGGTTGTATGGGCTTTTGAAGGAGGTAGTTTAGTTGTGATTGTTTCTCCCCAGCAACAGCTAGATTACACAACCATTCTACCATCAATCATCTTGTTGGGTTCTTCGAAAGCACTCAAGGCACAATCAACATGTTTATATGTGATAAACCCATATCCCTTGATCTTACCAGTGGTCTTTCCAGTGACGAAAACTACATCTACAATTTCTCCATGCTCAGTAAAGACTAATTTGAATGATTCTAAGTTATTTTCATACCTAGTCCCTCTAACAAATAGCTTGTCTCTCTTCTTCCCTTAGTTTGTTTTATCTTATTGCATGCTCTACATTCTAAGTGTGTGCATGCAATAAGATAAAACAAGCGTTTATTCTCCACCCTCTCCTTTTATGCTAATGCATCTGGTGTATCTCTTTAGAGGTCCCCTTGGTTGGGGTGACATTCTATCTAGTACTCAACCTATATGGCGCCCCTCCCAATTCCCTGAATTCTTAACTTTTCCCTGGCCACTGCTCCAGTTTTATCAAGTCCCTAACCTTTCCCCATGCCTCATCAACGGGCACGAGTGAATGATCACACCTGAGGGATTAACGTTTAAATCTACGATTCTTAATGCCTTGAAGGGAAGTATCATCTCCAATAAGAACCAAATGTTCAAACTCTATATTTTTAATTGCTCATTTTGTGATTCAAAATCTTGATTTTAATTTCAAAAAATTGAATTACAAGTGAATAAAAAAAGTAATCAATCCCTAGGGGCATGAATAAACTGGTTTTTAGTTGAAGCTATTGAATTCCAAAAAAAAAATTAGAAGTTATGAAATCAGGTTTGAAAGTCCCACTTTTGAGAAAAGCATCATTGTTTTGTTTCTACAATCAAATTGTATGATAATATTGAAGAGAATTAATGTCTTGATATCATAATCAATTTTTAACTTCTTCCATTAATTGTCCTTGCTAACCCTTGTTCTCTATGGGGACACCCTAACAATGGGTTGAAACTTTGGAAGAGGTGGGTGTTGTAGATCATTCCATCCATATCCAATCAAGGTTGTGTGTTGGTCTTATTCATGCCTTAAGAGCCTAGAGCACAACCAAAGGAATTAAAACTAAGAGCGAATCAATAAACGACACTCTTATCTCATAACGAAGAAATGAGTTGAGATTCATATGAGGTGTTTGAAGTGGAACGATGTTAATGCAAATCAACTTTAGCACTCCAAGACACATGTTCACTCATGATTGGTATTGACAACAAAATAGAAGATCAATTTTTTGTCCAAGCTATTACTAGTGGATCCAAGCATGCATGAGTTAAATTTTCCTTTAAGGTCATCTTTATTTAATGATTTTTTTATTAAAGTTGTAGCTATGATATGCATAATATTGGGATATCAAATGGTATATCAGTTGATGATATTACTCTAGGGTTTATCCTTAGATAATCCAATCAACTAGATTCAATTATATTGGTTTCCTATTTGATATAATCCATGAGCAATTGAAATTTTTTGAATATTAGAAATTCTTCATAACCATATTTAGTGTGTCTCCTAATATATCATCAATTAGCTTACTTTAGCATTTGATATTAAGGAAGGTTGATCAACAAGGAAGGTTACTATTGGTTTTGGAATGGAGCTATTACTGATGGTTTTTAAATGGACCTAGGTTATAAGAGATTGTGATCAAAAAAATAGTCTCAAAACATTTGTAGATGACTTTATGGCCATAATTTATACCTTGTTCTACAATGAGCTTCCTCCTAGGATTTTCTCTTAATGCAAAAACTTCATGTATATAAATCCAAAATTAAGATATGGTAATTGGTACATTTCTAAAGATCATATTAATTATGTGTCAAAGAATAAAAATATTATTTCATATCACTCACTAAAGTTTACCTTTCATAGTTAAAGCCATAATAACTTTTACAATTATTGACAACATGATGAAATATTTTTATTTGAAAGAAGAAACTTTCTTTAGAATAAATCCAAATTTGTATTTTTTTTCTTACCTAATCAAGAGTATCAGAATGATTAGTAATAGCTAGTTTTAGCATATCGAAAAGTTTATCTTTAGTTAAATGGCCCAATAGCATGGCAACAACTTCTGTGATTTTTGGAGTGTTTGAATCCTCCAATTTTAGCTTCTTCCCTTAGTTTCCATCCTTTCCGATCTAGGTCCGCTTGTGAAGAAGGACCTTTCTAAGACCTTTCACTTTCGTGATGTGTTAAATTTGCATTTTAAAAGAACATTAATGAATCCATATGCATGCGGAAAATAAGAGGAACATAAAAATCATCAACACATGAAAACATAAGCATTGATAATGGAGTTCGTCCAGGAGGGACTACGTCTCCGGGACCCAGTGTCAAGATGGTGTAGGCCGCTACATTAAGTGTTGTCAATAATGGTGATGCACACAAGAGATGATGTCGCGATCATACAAGGAAGAATGCCCTCATGCAGGAGTGGCTCTAAGAGATGTTCCACAACCAAAACTCTCAATCAAAAGACTCCTATCAGTATGACACAAAAACGTGCATGATGAACATCCCACCAACATGGCTTCAAAGGGATTTCAATGCAAAATCACACATGACGGCAACAAGAGTATCCCAACAACATACAATAAGGGATCTCAAAACATAACATGATGAGTTATGATAGCAAGTACATCATATAGAAGATTCTGCATCAAATCAAGCAAGGAATCGTGACAACATGTAATAAATAAGATCCTACCTCAACATCAATCAAGGATCCGTGTAGCATAATGTAATAAGAGGAAGTATATAAACAAATCATATAGCTCACACAATTTTCCATCTGAAGAAGTGGATGTTCATATCTTTAGCAAAACAATCCATGGTGAATACGTTGTTCACATTATCGATGCGCAGGCATAGCCCATTACCGATCTGGACTTTGGCTCCCCTTGCATTGATCGTTTTCTGGCTTTGTCACAATCCAAGCATCTGAAATAGAAGTTGTCAAAAGTGTTGAAACTTGCTTCGATCTCACAACATTGTCCATACAAGAAGAAGATTGCTCTGGACTATGTCATTGCAGCTCGCTAATCAGACATCTCTGGCTAATCAAGAAGAAGATTTCTCAAGATTTGTAGTGCTCTGGCTGCAACTCTGTAGCTTTGCCTGACCCTCTGGTTCTTTGGCTTGTCTTCTCAAGCTACCTTGCTCACGCTCTGTGGCTGTGTGGCCCTGCGGCGCTCTGTTTTTCAAGCACTCTAGCCTCCTCATTGGATCTCTTGCATTCAGGCTCTCGGGCCCTCCCTTTGGCTCTCTGCACTCATGCTCTTGGGCACTCTAGCACACAGGCTCTTAACTATCTGGCACGCAGGCTCTCGGCACTTTCTCTAGCTTCAGCTCTCTGTCACTCATCGTGTTTTATAACACGTTTTTGGGACAAGGCCGCTTAAAATTCGGGGTCTATTGTTTAAAATAGAAGCTGTTTGCATAGAAGAATCGACCGGTGCAACAAACCTTTGAAAATAGGCCTTTTTCCATTTAAACACAAAATACACAGAAAACTGTGAAAATTTCGATAAAAGTTATAAAGCTAAACTTCAAAATATATTAATTGGCCTTTATTTGCCTATCGGGTCCATGCTATATCGCAATCGCATATCGCTCTGTTACTGGCCCTGTATATCAACCGATCACTGATGTGACGATTAGATCTAAACCGTTGATTTGTTCCTTGATTGGACGGTCTAGATTGCATCGTGTCGCTTATCGCATTGCCCCTTAGTATCTAGGATTGCCGATCTTTGGACCGCCAATTTAATCCTGGTCACTAATCGGTTTTTGATCCGACAGCTGAGATCGCATCGCATATCACTATCGCTACAGCCCGGGGTTCTTTGTTGATACCTTGGCACATGCTGATGCTGAGGAATGATTGTTGATGCTGATCATTCCGATTGCGGATATCAGCGATCGCAAAATCACATGTCGTTGGTCCTAAAGTCCTGATATCGCATGCTTGTCTTCCTCCGACCTGATATATCGGAGATCACCGATCGGGGTTCTAATTTCCCGACCTTAAGTCCTCCCTTTTAATTTCTTTCGATGTGATTTTCCTTATAAGGCTTTAAAACCCATTTTTATGAGAAATTCCTCTTTTTTTCAAAGGAACCAACACAACTCTTCTCGCGATAGCTTCATCATCCAAACTCAGATTTAAGAACCATTCACATCTCCATGATCAGGACGACGAGATCTACACTCCTGTCCTGGGTCGACATCATTCTGAACACTTTGATTTCCAATCGTTCATAACCCTCTTTGTCCTGTGTGTATCGCTAGAGCCACCTGGATCAATCCTCCCCACTGAGGAGCTTTTGGTCCTCCAAAAGCATGAAAAATAATCTACAACTTTCTCTGTACCCTGTCTGCATCACAAGCATCCTAAAAAGGTCTTGCTTCCATCTCCTTCACCTTTGTTCTTTGGAGCCTTAAGCAACTAGCCGACACCTGCTACCTCTACATCCTATAGTACATTGTTTTGCAAATTATATGCTTGAATGACATGACCAACTAATAACCCAAACGTCCCACACTTGCCACGAGTTTATAACACATACTCGGTGGTCAAGTTTACATTAAGATGGATGTAATATCCCAGCTATGACAACAAGTCCAACCTATCATGGTTGCTTCAATAAGTGATGGAAAACACATCATCACTGCAACACATGATTTACATGTTAGAGCCTAGATTGACCTCAGGCTGAAAGAAGGCAATCCTAGGATAACCACAAACCAAGCTTAACCTGGTAGCTAGCCCTACGAGGTCGAGAGAGGGCTCTCTCCTTGTCAATCTTAGTTGAGATGACTGAATCAAATATGTATTTTAGGCTAGGTATAGTAGCTCTATGTTTTTTGGTTGATTTTGATGGTTTTGTTGCTGGATCAAATGGAGCAGGCAGCTTTGGGTCGGGAAATGAAGTCAGGATGCAGGATGTTCTATGGGGCGAGGTAGGTAAGTGTTTTGGCACTTGAAATTGAGTGAGATGGTAGGTCTAAGACTAATGAGGAGCTGAGGAGGGCATGCAGAGATCATGTATCCTCTTCAAACTATAGAAAACATCAAAAACTAAATGGATTCCCAAGGCAGAGCATTGTAACCAATGTATTCTACCTATCTATCTTGATTTCATTTAGTTTAGAAGAATGAATTAGATTTTGGCACACATAACACATGAGAAAAACTAATAACAAAAGAAAAAACTATGAAAAAACAAATTACCACAAGAATCCCACAAAAATAGCTGCAAATCCTGGTTTATTTCCTTGCCAAACTGTTGTAGAGATGTACAATGTAGCTCAGAGCATCCAAGAGAGTCCAACCTTTGCTAATGACTGAAAAAATACATAATATAGACATCAAAACCACCTATGCTAGCCATCAGGGGTCGAATCCAAGAGATAAGGAACTGTTACAACCATTTCCCAACAAGGAACAGGAATATAGGCAGTGGAACAGCTTGCCTCTATAAGCATGGAAACTGATTCATTTACCCCCAAACCACCTCAAAATGATGAATCTACCCTCTAAGGTCATTTTACAATTAAATTTAAATAGCATAGAATCATTTACAATCATAAATTCATCCATGATGATAGAAAAAGTCAACTTGTAGAAAAACTAGGCGAAAACTGGATTTTTTGAGCAAACTGGCTGTATGCGTTGCACCACTGGCCAGGTGCATAGCGCCACTTCACAGCTACTTTTGGAGGCCTTCCCCTTTGCCAAATTGAGCCCAAGATAGCTCATTGGAAAGGTATTCCTGTCTAGTTTCTGGAACATCTTGAAATTTTTAATTTGGAGGTCATTTTCCCCTTCAAAAGTGAAATATCCCAAGGCTGCTTCTGTCTGTCCAAAAAGAGGCAGAGAGGTCATTTTTTGATGGTTTTTTGACCTTTTGGTGACCAAGTTTTGCTCCAAAATTACTGATATTTTCTGGGTTTGATGCTCTCATCATGTTTAATCTAGATATGCAAACCATTTTTTCAAAAATTCTTCCAATGAAAAGCGTAGCACCAGTGGCGCTATGCACCTAGGGCAAATTTCTATGTTGCAAAATTTCAAAAATTGAAAATGACCAAAATTTGTCAAAACTTGCCCAGATTTGGAACAAGGCACTATCATTAATTTCTTTGATGGGCTAATGATGCTTCAGCCAATATTTTCAATTTTTCTTGCTCATTTTTTCTCCTTAAGGCCTTCCTCAACCTAGCCTTAATCTTCCTCATTCTTATGTTGCATATTTTGTTTTGGGTCATGTAGTGGTAGGCCAAGTGACGAAGCATCTTCTTATCTCTGTTTGCCTTCTCAATCAGCCCCTCAAGGTGTATGTTGACCCTCTCAAGCCAAGTTTCTCGGTCATTCTCGATCTCATGTTCAATTGGAGTCACCTTGACCTTTGCCTTCTTAGCCTTTTGCTGGTTCTCCTTAATCATTTGCAGCTCCATGAGGACTTGCTTGTCGGTCAATTGTTTGTTTTCTTGCTCTAGATATTTGATGACCCACTTAGCCCTCTCTAAATTGTCAAACAAGGCTTGTATCTCAGCCTCTTGTTCCTTTATGATCATGTCTTTGACAGTGTTTGGATCTTGAGTATCCAAGTCAATGACATCAATTCCTTGTGTCTCCTCATGATCAACAAGGTCAAAATCTCTCTCTTGCCCATCACTAGGATCCTTCTCATGCATCTTTTTCTTGCCTTTACCTTTGCCCTTGTGTTGTTGCTCAACCTGTACCTGTTTCACTGAAGAAGAAGGCAAAGCCCCTTCCACTCCTTGTGGAGATAGCATTTTCCTATAGCCTGATGATGAAGGCGAGACCCCTTACACTCCTTGTGGAGATAATACTCGCCTAGTAGCTGCAAAAAGTTTCCTAGTGCCCCTCTCATATGTCACAAATATTGACACTCCAACAGTTTCAGTCTCTTGGACCTTTTCATGTCCTAAAGGTCCACCTTCTTCATGAGGAACTGATGAAAAGACTTGAGGGCCTTTGAACATCTCATGAGAAATGAAAGTCTCCCATGGCATCTTAAGAAGGTTCAGCTAATGTAAAACAATGATTTTAATCACAGAGTAGTGGTAAATGCTAATTAATTGTTGGGGGTATGATTTCTTCTTTACAATGAGTGCCATCTTCTCAATGTTTCTGAACATGAAGTAGGGGATATTCATCATTCTCACCCTAGTGAAATGCATCAGTAGTCTAATGTGGTAGGCATACAAGCGGGAGAACCTACCTTCACAAGTAAAGTATTTGATGATGATCTTCATCAATGGAGCAAACCTGTCCTCCAAGAATTTAAAGGGGAATACTCTCATGATTTTGTTATGGTATTTAGCCTTGATGTAAGGCTCATAGTACTCCCTGTCAATGTCCTGCCCTTTGTTCCACTTTTCACCCACATTTGGAATACTTGTGGCCTCTGAAATCACAGCTGGTGACAAAGTGAATGTAACTCCAGCGAGGTTTACCTCATTGTTGTCCAAATGTGTCACAAGCAACCTTGCTAATTCATGATGAAATTTAACCCTTTCCACCATTTCACATAAACTGAAACATGAATGGTGTCTAAAACAAGAAATGGCAAATGGGCAGGCTTGCAGCTCCCTCAAACTGGTAGGCTCCTCTCTGATATGTTTTCCTCCTTTATGAGGCTTCCTGCCCTATGTGTCTCTCTCCCTGGAACGCTCACTAAGGGTTTCTTCTTCCAGCTCATATTCACTGTCCCTCTCCATTGTTTTATAGTTGTTTCTCTTGTGGTGAATGAAGTGTGGTGAATGAAGAGATAGGGTGAATGAATGTATGATGAGTATGAAGAGATTTTATAGGTAAATAGGTGAGAGTGAATAAGAGTGTGAGTAGGGTTTGAGAATAGTGAGCAGGGTTTTGGAATAATGAGCAGGGTTTTGGGAATAGTGTAGGGTTTTGGGAATTTTATATGAGGGAATAGGGTTTAGGGAATAGCAAATAGATGATATAGGATATTACTAAATGAGTGGGCTTTTAAAATATATGAGACAATTTGGTGAAAATTAGGGTTTGATTTTTTGAGAGACAAAACCACCAAAGACTGATTGCAACAACCCTTTTCAGCAAGAATGATGGTGTTACTTACTTGCAAAGATGAAATTGTTACTTGCAAAGATGAAATTGTTACTTACTTGCAAAGATGAAATTTGGAAGTTTTGAGGTTAATTGAGGCGATTTGGAATGATCTGGAGCTTAACTACCAACTGCGTAGTGCCAGTTTGGTAAGTAGTGCCAGTTCAATTTTACACTGCAGAAATTACCCAGGTGCGTAGAACCAGTTCTATGCATAGCACCGGCCTTTTGGTGCATAGCACCAGGTAGAACTTCTCCAAAAACATAGTATTTGCACACCTTGTCTCAATAAAACTTCAAAATCACGTTTTTAGCTCTTGGACATCAACTCAAACAATGAAATGATTTAAGAGAGGGACGCTCTTTATATAGCTTTTCAACTTTTGATTTTTAAAAGTTCAAAACCCACTTTGTAATGTCTATTTGTTTTTCAAATACTCTGTTTTTCTGGATGCTTGATATTTTGCTTGAATAGGTGAATTGATGCTTGATTTCTTTGACTTTTGTAGTGGCATGCACTTGGAAATATCAGCAGGTAACCACGAGCAGCATGAAACTATTAATTACATATGAGAAATAATAAAATTACATGAAATTTATAAATAATATACCAATGCTCTATTTTCACCTCAAAACTACTTTTGAGGTGAAAAATCTATTAAGCTTACAGATTAAGAGATTAAAACTTTTCTGATGATTATTCTCATCCTCATGTGTCTTCTGACCATTATTAATCAATAGTCACTGAAAACTTGACCATGGTAAAACCCTAATACTTAATGAGACTAAAAACCTAGACCTAAGACCAAATTGATGAAATGACCTAAAAATAAACATGAACCATGGACTGAAAAGTATGAAAGGAGGTCAGTAGATATATGTCATGAGGGAAAAACACTGAAATGAACCCTACCATCAGTTGATCCATGATCTAATGGAATGCAACTCATCAGAATGGGACACAAAGTATCAAGTGAAAAAGAGTAATTTTGATCACTGATGGCAGTGTGAAGATACTGACACTAACAATCCATATATCGCAATCGGGTCCACGCTATATTGCAATCGCATATCACTCTGTTACTGGCCCTGTATATTGACCGATCGCCGATGTGACGATTAGATCTGGACCGTTGATTTGTTCCTTGATCGGACGGTCCAGATTGCATCGCGTTGCTTATCGCATCGCCCCTTGGTATCTGGGATCGTCGATCTTTGGACCGCCGATTTAATCTTGGTCATTGATCGGTTTCCGATCCGACGACTGAGATTGCATCGCATATCCCTATCGCTACGGCTCGGGGTTCTTCGCTGATACCTTGGCACATGCCGACGCCAATCGCCGATATCAGTAATCGCAAAATCGCATGTCGTTGGTCCTAAAGTCCATTGAAGAACCATTCGCAGCTCCACGATTAGGACGATGAGATCTACGCTCTTGTCCTAGGTCGACATCATTTTGAACACTTTGATTTCCGATCGTTCATAAGCCTCTTTGTCCTGTGTGTCTCTCTGGAGCCACCTAGATCAATCCTCCCCACTGAGGAGATTTTGGTCCTCCAAAAGCATGTAAAATAATGTACAACTTTCTCTGTACCCTGTCTGCATTACAAGCATCCTGAAAAGGTCTTGCTTCCATCTCCTTCACCTTTGATCTTCGGAGCCTTAAGCGACGAGCCGACACCTGCTACCTCTGCATCCTGTAGTACATTGTTTTGCAAATTATATTCTTGAATGACATGACCAACTAATGACCCAAACGTCCCACACTTGCCACGAGTTTATAACACATACTCGGTGGTCAAGTTTACATTAAGATGGACGTAATATTCCAGCTATGACAACAAGGCAAATCTATCGTGGTTGCTTCAATAAGTGATGGAAAACACATCATCACTACAACACATGATTTACATACATAAGGCTAGACACTATTTTTTCTACAAGTGATGGAGACATAACATCACTTTCAGAGTTTTAACATGCAACTCAAAATACGACTCAAACATGACCAGACATCATTGTTGCTAAACAAGTGATGGAAACACTTCGTCACTTTTACATTTTAAAATGCAACAAATGATTTACAAAAGAATGACCATGAAACAACAACATGTCTAGAAACCATTTTTCACTGAACATGCTGAATGGGTCGCCTCCTTGTGGTGATTTTGCTTGTCGAACAACTGCTCTTCCTAGTTCACGCACCAACGCTTTGTCTTTAAGGCATTGCTCTGGATGGAGCCTCCAACAAGTGGCTTTTTTATGGCCATTTCTGTCACAATGACTGTAGTAGGTTTTCTTCCTCCATATCTTCTTAACCTATTTCATTTCATGTTGTTTAGAGGGTCTTTCAAGCCTCATGAGTGCTGCCATTCTTTTCCAACACTTAGAAAAGGTATGGTTAGGTAAACCACAAAAGGTACATGTTTTTTGATGCCTTGATCTTCATTCATTATTAAAAACTTGATCATAATCAAAATGAACATTCGAAGATCGAAAATGGTTATACCTTCCTTTGTTGTTTCTGATGTCAGTATGGCGATGAGAGCTTGCCTCAGCTCTCTCCCTGCAATGGAAACTGCCATGGGATGATGGGGATGTTTTCCCATCATTCTCTTTCCTCGACGATGTCTCGGACAAATCTGACACCTTTGAGTACTCTCCTTTAGTGTATCTCGAGCCTGCAAATGGATGTTTGTGCACAACCTCCAAAGGTGGAGCTATTCCTTGGTTATTAACACCAAGTTCTTATTTCTCCTTGTGCCTCATCCTTGTAAGGAGCCTCATGGTTGTCCCTATAATTGGGATCTCCAAATCTCCAACAGACATCATACTATGAGAAGATGAAACCAAAAGAAAATCAACATCTTTTACCTTCTCTTTCAATTTGGAAAGATCTGATGAGGGTTTCTCATCATCTGTTGTTGGTGGTTCGCTAACTGTCTCAGGCATTCCCCATCTTCTTTCTCGACATACCCAAATCCTACCTAACAGGGTAATTCCTCTACTTTGATGGGGTTGACAATGCCTTGGCCATTAACGCCAAAGCCTTTTCCTTCATACCCCATTCTCTTCAACAGTTTGGAGCCAATTCCTGTGGTGTGATTTTCAAAAACAGCGAAATCATCATCAGGAAACATACATGAAGATGGAGAACTACTTTTTACCTTGCATGGGTCACGTTGTAGCTTTTCCAAGGCCTCGTCCTTTGCTTGCAGCTGTCATAGAAAACTTTGTTTTTCCTCTTTCTCTTCATGTAGACACATCTTCAATTCATCTTTCTCTATTTGAAGATTATGTTTGTTTTTCTTCAGTTCTTTCATGGTCTCTTCTGTGGCTTGCAACTGAAGCTGCAACCGCTCCTTTTCCTCTGTCTCTTTCTGTAGAGTTTCATACACAATTTCCACTCTCTTGGAAATGTTGACCATGGTCTTGTACATCGCTCTTTCATCCTCTGTCATTGTTCATGCTACAATTCACATCAACGCAAAGACCACTCTGATACCACTTGATCCCAGTTCGGGTGTGAAGAAGGACCCTTCCAAGACCTTTTACTTTTGTGATGTGTTAAATTTGCATTCTAAAATAACATTAATGAATCCATATACATGCGAAAAAGAAGAGGAACATAACAATCATCAACACATGAAAACATAAGTGTTGATAACGGAGTTCGTCCAGAAGGGACTACATCTCTGGGCCCCGGTGTGAAGATGGTATAGGTCGCTACATTAAGTGCTGTCAATAATGGTGATGTATGCAAGAGATGATGTTGCAATCATACAAGGAAGAATTCCCTCACGCAGGAGTGGCTCTAAGAGATGTTCCACAACCGGAACTCTCAATCAAAAGACTCCTATCAGTATGACACAAAAACATGCATGATGAACATCCCACCAACATGGCTTCAAAGGGATTTCAATGCAAAATCATGCATGATGACAACAATAGTATCCCAACAACATACAAAAAGGGATCTCAAAACATAACATGGTGAGTTATGACAGCAAGTACATCATATAGAAGATTTTGCATCAAATCAAGCAAGGAATCATGACAACATGTAATAAATAAGATCTTGCCTCAACATCAATCAAGGATTCGTGCAACATAATGTAATACGAAGAAGTATATAAACAAATCACATACCTCACACTACGAGCCATCTAAAGAAGTGGATGTTCATATCTTTAGCAAAACAATCCATGGTGAATACGTTGTTCACATTGTCGATGTGCAGGCATAGCCCATTACCGATCTGGACTTTGGCTCCCCTTGCATCGATCATTTTCTCGCTTTGTCACAATCCGGGCATCTAAAACAGAAGTTGTCAAAAGTGTTGAAACTTCCTTCGATCTCGCAACATCGACCATACAAGAAGAACACTGCTCTGGACTATGTCATTGCAGCTCATTAATCAGACATCTCTGGCTAATCAAGAAGAAGACTTCTCAAGCTTTGTAGCACTCTAGCTACAACTCTACGGCTCTGCTTGACCCTCTGGTTCTTTGGCTTGTCTTCTCACACTGCCTTGATCGTGCTCTGTGGCTCTACGGCCCTATGCCACTTTGTTTTTCAAGCACTCTGGCCTCCTCATTGGCTCTCTGGCATTCAGGTCCTCGAGCCCTCCCTTCAGCTCTCTGCATTCATGCTCTCGGTCACTCTAGCATGCAGGCTCTTAGCCATCTGGCATGCAAGCTCTCGGGCACTTTCTCTAGCTTCGCCTCTCTGTCACTCATCATGTTTTATAACACATTTTTGGGACAAGGCCACTTAAAATTCGGGGTATGTTGTTTAAAATAGAAGCGGTTTGCATAGAATCGGTGGGCACAACAAACCTTTGAAAATAGGCCTTTTTCCATTTAAAAACAAAATACACAGAAAACTATGAAAAATCCGATAAAAGCCATAAATCCAGACTTCAAAATATATTAAATCGGGATTTATTTGCCTATTGGGTCCGCACTATATCGCAATCGCATATTGCTCTATTACTGGCCCTGTATATCAGTTGATCGCTGATGTGCCGATTAGATCTAAACCGTTGATCTGTTCCTTGATTGGACGATCTAAATTTCATCGCGTCGCTTATCACATCGCCCCTTGGTATCTGGGATCGCCGATCTTCCGACCGCCAATTTAATCCTAGTCGATGATCAGTTTCTGATCTGACGGCTGAGATCACATCGCATATCACTATCGCTACTACCTGGGGTTCTTTGCTGATACCTTGGCACATGCCTGTGCCAATCGCTGATCGCCGACACCGATCGTTTCGATCGTCGATATTGGCAATCGCAAAATCGCATGTCGCTGGTCCTGAAGTCCCAATATCGCATGCCTGTCTTCCTCCGACCCAATATATCGGAGATGGCTGATTGGGGGTTCCAAAGGCCCAGCCTTAAGTCCACCCTTTGCACTTCTTCCAATTTGATTTGCCTTATAAGGCTTTAAAACCCATTTTTATGAGAAATGCCTCCTTTTTTCAAAGGAACCAAGGCAACTCTTCTCGCGATAACTTCATCATCCGGACTCGGATTGAAGAACCATTCACACCTCCATGATCAAGACAATGAGATCTACGCTCTGGTCCTGGGTTGACATTATTTTAAACACTTTGATTTTTGAGCGTTCATAGCCCTCTTTGTCCTGTGTGTCTCTCTGGAGCCGCCTGGATCACTTTCCTTCCATTTCTGCACCAAAAAACACAAACAAAAGCCTTCATTCAGTAAATATGGCCTGGTAGTTTTGACACACAAAACAAAGACCTCGAAAATTTCATAACTAAGTCATTCAACCATAGACAAGAGATCTTAAAAACCCAACAACCTAAAACATTCCCCTTATTGAATTTGATTCTTATTTTTCTAAGGAGATCTTGTAGACCAGGTGTAGAAAGACATTAAACGGAAGAAAACAATTATACATTCAACCCTAAATAGTTTTCATCTTAATTAGAAACATATCAAACCATGCAAACGATTGTAGATTTTTTCCATAAAAATAAATAAATAAAACAAAATGCATCCATTTGGTAACTCAATGAAAGGACAACATTTTGACAGTAAGAGCACCCTCATTTCACGACTAGTCAAAGATTCCTTCTCACATAGTTTAAAGTTTCTCTATAAAAGCACATGACTGACTACAAAGTTTCACAAAGAAATGAAACGAAGCAGGAAATTTCCATATAATAACTAAACAAAATAATCTTCTCTCAAAATAATCCAATACATCATTTGCTAAAACAATGAAAATTGGAAGCAAAAATTCCAATATCAAATTGATTTTTTTTATCTTGAATGAAAGTGTTATCACAAAATCAAGCACTGAAGGGCTGCTGATCAGGTAGACTCTGTGTAACTGTTTCAGACCAATCTTTTGACTAAGAATTAGTCTCCCTAGCCTGAGAGGGCTCTCTCAAAAGGTTATTGATTTTGAATATTGATAAGATGGCTAACTCTTGTAAGATGAATTTAACAAACATGCTGGCTGGACAGACATTACAAAGACTTCCATTGGGCTTATGGAGTTAATCATACTTCAGTAAACTATAACACTGCTCATACATAGAAGTCAGGGCATGTGATGTTTAAATACTCAAAACAACATCTCATAGAGAACCTCAGTTAACAAATACACACAGGAAATCAGAGCAGCATAAGTGAATTCTGAGTGATTGTGTATTTATACAACTGTAAAAACATTAAGGATAAAGCAAAACCACATATTTTGAGCATTGAAACACTGTATGAATCCTGAGAAGACAAGCAGCAAATTGTATTACTAAAACTGAGTTTTTACACAAGCCAAAACAATACTCTGTTTTCTCAAAAATATCCAACCCTCATTACATAGATGATTCAGCTATATATAGAAACATAACTCTAACTACTTGGAGCTTCCTCCTCCAGCATGAGGGGAGCTCGATGACTGTCACTAATGACACCTATCTGCTTTGCAACAAACTATTTAATACAATAACCACTAACTGTAATTCTAAAGAGTTCTAATTTAATTATAACTCTAACTCTATCTCCTTCGTAAAATGATTCCTCCTTGCAGCTTTGACACCTGGTTTCCTTTTCATTTGGCTGAGATGGCATGAGATGAGCAGTTAATGCCCCATGTTGGCTTTGGATACTGAAGGCTTTAATCTGCTCCGTGTTGGCTGAGAATATCCCTTACTTTTCGGTTCTGGTCCCCCATCACTTCGAATATGCAGCAGCATGTACTTTAAGTCTCTTTAATAACCCAAAAACAATAGAACACCACCATGTTTCCTGATGAGTTGGAGGCTTCGTTAATGGACAGGTGTGCAAGCCAGTATTCTATGTAGGCAATTCATTCAATGCCCTATGACCGGCAATAAAGTGGCTTTATAACCAAAAAATTTACCCTAAGGTTAACACATTTCACCTTTTTGAAGGCACACCTGTCTTGATCAGAATGGCTGGGATGTCTTCATTTGATCTTTTACATAACCTTTAGGTGTTCCCTTTGAAAATTCCCGCACATCTTACCAAACTGTTTATTTGCTTTTAAAAACGCCACCTACAGCAGTTTCGTAGCGCGCTACGAAACTGTTGTATTTGTTAAAACAGCTTGTATTTTCCCTGAGGTATTTACTGCTTATACCTTTAATTGCTAAAACTCCTTTACATATGGCAGGGATCTAGATGTCCTCAAAATAATGAAACTAAGCAAAATTTGACAAAACTTAGAACAACACCTTTCTTTGAACAGCACTTCATTTATCAGCTAATTGGTCTAGCTGTGTCTTTAAGTCTACAACTTTCTTCCACTGTCCTAGCTGAGCTTCCAAATCTTCAATCCTCTTCTTCATAGCTTTGTTTTCGGCTCTTAAACACATGTTTATCTTTCTGATGACTTTGGCCTGTTTGAGAGCTGGAACTGTCCATGTGTAAACATCAGCTACTGAATCCACCTGGCTTACTAGGTTTTTACTTCCTTTCAATACAGCTTTTCGATAATTTGCATACCTGACTGCAGACTCCCTAGTGGCATTCTTCACCTTATCAATTTCATTTTTAGCTGCCTCCAACTGGTTCCTTATGGCTATAATATTACCTCCTTGGGAAATGATGATTGTTCTATTTGTGTCTTTTTGCTTGACTTTCTCTGCCTCCTCTGTTCTGGGCAATTTCTCAGCTACCTCTTTTCTAGGCAGTTTCTCAGCTTCCCTTACTTGCTTTCTTGTAATAGGTCTTCTTGGTTTGAAGATGAATTCATCACCTGGTTCATCAAATCTCAGTATTTTTGAAGCTTTAGACTTCTTGGTGCTTTCTGGTGATGACAGTGTCAAATCGATGTGCACTGGTTCAATGTCCACCGGTTCAATTTGCTCAAACTCAATGGCCTCCAACAAATCACTCAGGCTTGCCTTAGATACCGGGCTTTCTTCAACAGCTAATGCTTTGCCTTTTTATTTACTTATTTGGCTCCTTGTTCTAACTCTTGACACTGTTTCAGATCCACTTGGTCCAGGTACAGTTTTCTTATGCTGAGCTTCTTCTCTTGCTGATGGCTGAGGTTGTTCTTTAATGATCAGTGGCTTCACTGACTTTCTCAACTGTGACTTGACTTTATTTTTATCTTTTGCCTCCCTTTGAAGCTCAGCTATCGTGGGTTCTTCAACTGATTGTTCTTTTTCTCTAACTGGCTGTGGAGTAAGACCTGTTTTACTTTGGAAACCCGCCATGAAAATGAACGAGTTCCAGTCTCTACCAATTTTCTGAAGACCATCCAAAACTAACAATTTAACCAAACCATGGTGAAATAAGGATGTTTCACAGTCATCCTTCCTTAATTGCACCTTGTCACACATTTTGCTCAGACTACGAAACAAATAGAAGGGAATGTCTATGGATGCTTTACCAGTGAAATGTAACAGCAACTTGAAGTGATAAGAGTAGACCTTATTGTATCTTCCCTCACAGGTCAAGTACTTCTGAATACAGGTGAGAAGAAGGGCATAGTGCTCCTTAACATAGTTTCTAGGCACTGCTTTTGTTAGGTCTTCATTCACATATGCCTCTTTTAAAAACTCTTTGCAGGGGTTCATATCAAACTTAAAATTCTTAAACCATTCTTGCCCCCCTCTTGGGATCTCAGTTACAGCAGCTATTGCCTCCGGAGACACTTGAACTTCTAACATAGCTATTTTAGAATTCAAGCCGGTGAAGTTTAAAGCAAAATCCTTTGTTACCTGAGCATGGCCACCTTGCAGCTTCTTACAGAAATTCCAACAGCCGGCATCCTTGAAGGCTTTCTTCACGCCTTCATCTCTTAATGCTAGGTCTAAACCTTCAGGCTCTGTTCTCTGACATTTTCCAGACCTATGTTCTTTCCTCTCCATTTTTCTTTTGAAATTTTCGCACAGACAATGACCAGCAGCTTCAACTAAAATGGTGATTCAATTCTTTTTTAACTCGGCCTCGCTTGTAATCGGGCTCACTTGAAAATAGCTTCACTTGCAAACTCACATATATCATCACACAGGCTGGTCACTTATGCATCATTTACGATCATCATAAAGATCCATGCATGGTAAAACCCATTTGAAAAAATATTTATGTGCATGTCTACAAATCTATTGGTGGAGTGATGGTTAATGAGCGTTTGGGAGGTACGCAAACTGACATGAGAGGACGGAAGTGGTGACTCATCAACAGACTTGACCCTTTGAGAAATATTCACTGCAAAACGCACGAATCTGCGATTTCGCAGCGCAGTGAGTTTTGAATTGTCATAATGCGCTGTGAAACGGCTTGATGATGACGCGTTGCGGAATGGCTAAACAATGATTACGCAACGAAACTGACCAATAAGAAACTGCGCTACGAAATTACGGAAAGGATCGGTGACATGGATAAGACAAGACATGGCTTATGAAACCATGATGGTGGAGGATGACCAATAGGATTAGAGTATAATTCAAATCAAACACCTTTAAAGCTCCAACCCTAAGTAAGAAACATAAAACAAAAACAATTTGACACCAACTTTTGACATTGAACTTGGACAAAGGATTATATACAAATGTTTATAGTTCTAAGTGATAACAGAAAGGAAAAGATCAAAGTTCCAAATTTTCATGTCTATCTTCCCACCGAGTTTGGACAATGTTCAAAGTTTCATTTTCCTTTGCCCAAAATAACTTCAGCAATGGACCTATATTTGTGGAGAAAATGCAGAAACCGTGTAACCATAATTCTTAGTATTAAAAGGAGCCATTGACAACGATTTGGAATAATGAATGTGAGTGTGAGTGCAACTGAGACCGAGACAAATGGGCAATTAGAATCGATTAGCGTAGCCTCAGGGATTAGAATGTATTAGAGCCAGTGGATTCAAGCCAGTAGATTAAAGCAGTCGATTAGGCAAGCCAAGTAGATTAGCCCATCCCATTGGATTAACAGAGCTAGGTCGAGTAGTGTAGCCCAGTCAATTCATGTGGGAATGAGGGGCACGTGAAATAAAGGCAAACATAGAAGAAATTATGAGAAGGCATCCTTTATTGGTTCCCAAAAACAAAATAATCCATCGCCACACCTGCCTATACGTCTACACATGTCTATTCACCCCACCTTCCTCAATTCCTACCCTACTAGGCAACTATTTGAACTCTGCAGAAAATCCCTTCTTCCTCAATTCCTAAGCAAAAATTCCTTCTAAGTCAGCAGTTTTTTCACCCGTTATGTCCCTTCCTTCTGGCCCAGTAACTGGATAGAACAATCCAACATCCTTTTGGACTCCCGAGGAACCTAACAAATAAATGGGACCATGCCCTTAGTCTGCAAACAAAATAGCTACCTTCCTAATTGTTAATAACTAAGCACTAGCCAGTCAACACTTCACAATCCAACCTTCATTCTTTCTCGTTGGGGTGAAGCTCTACTCTTTGAAAAATCCGACTTCTCATGGCCAGTAGGGGACAGGAAAGAAAGAAGTCATATAAAGATTGAATGAAGGACCTTCCAAAAAAACTTGCCATCTCACTGCAAGTTCCATCTGGGATGTGTAAGGGATCAACTTAGATTGTAGGAAAACCAACGGTGTGGCCAGCCAACTTGAATTTGCCAATAAACCGGTGTTGTTAGCTTGCTGGAGAACTACAAGATCTCTGATCAGCCCTCACTGACGGTCGAATAGTACTCAACTTCAATGGAGTGATGAGTGGGATGGTATATTGTAATGGCCTATTATTTCTAGATAGTTGTAATGACCTTAACTGAACACAACTATAGCTAGGGTGGGGGATGAAAGCTAGACTTTCTAGTTAGGATACAGTTGGATGGATAGAGAGTTGATATTCCTTCTCATGCGAGTGAGGGAGTTGGGGGGTGGTTTCATTTCCAGATCGAGATCCATAGCCTAAATATTGAGATCCATATTCTAGCATTCGGGCTCAAGAACGATATCCATCCATATCCAAACTATAGAACACCACATTGGGAACCTATTGGGTTGTGTTATATTCTTTCCACGACTAGCCCACATAGTTAACCAAGGGGTTAGAGGGGAGTAGAGCCCCCCCTTTGTTGCACCTATTGTGTAGTGGGGGGGTTCACAGGGGGTTTGAGGGGTGCAGGTAACCCTCCTCTATGGGGTCCGAGGCAGCGCCTTGGAAAATTTTGTTTTTTGGACCCTATATTAGGTTGGGCAGACCTACCTATGGTTTTGTACATGATTTTTGCACATGGTTTTGGACACGATGGTTTTCGGTCCATGGTTTTAGACGCAATGGTTTTAAATCCATGGTATTGGATGCTTCGGCATGTATAAATATGTATTGTAACATTGAAATGAACATAATGAAAAATCAAGCTGGTAGTCCCAGTTTTGGGATCTAGGGGAAAATATCTATCTATATGTGTTTTATATGTCATGCTCTCGTATTGTTTATTCTCTGTGTTTTAGAATTCATACGCAGGTAATTTCTGTACGGGGTTAAAACCTACATTTGGTATTGGAGTTGTTTTGGCTTCAAGGGGGCGCCTTTGTTGCTGAGGGGTTTCGCTCGGGCCTGTGGTAGACCCTGTTCAGTGGGAGATCTGCAAGATCGATTCTGGTGGTGAAAGAAGATGGCAAGCAATGGAAAGATAGAGATTGAGAAATTTAGTGGTAAGAGTTTTGAGTTGTGGAAACTCAAGATGGAGGATCTGTTGGTGGATAAATATTAGTGGATCATGGTAGATCCGGGTACTAAACCAACAGGATTGTCTGATGAAGAATGGAAGAAGTTGGATCAGAAGGCAAAGAGCACAATACAATTGTGTGTCTCAGATTCAGTATTATTGAATGTATCAGGGGAAGCTACAGCAAAGGCTTTGTGGGACAAGTTAGGGACTTTGTACCAATCTAAGTCTTTGGTGAATAAACTGTTCTTGCGGAAAAATTTGTATAACCTGAGGATGAAAGATGGAGACTCGGTGATAAAGCATATGAACGCATTTAATACTGTGGTAAGTTGGTTATTATCTATTGATATTAAAATTTTAGATGATGATAATTGCATCAGTTTGTTTTGTTCTCTACCAGATTCATGGGATAGTCTGGTTATTGCAATAGGTAGCAATGCAACTACCTTGCAGTTTGATGAAATAGTCTCATCCTTGCTGACAAAGGAGATGAGATGGAAAAATATGGAGAGCCAGAATGGTGATGCCTTGTCTGTACAAGGATGATCCCGGAACAGAAACAAAAATAATTCATCGAGTGGGAGATCTAAACCTAGAGGGAGATCTAAATCTCCAGGAAAACCTGTAAAGGTGATGTGCTGTAAATGCGGAAAGGAAGGGCACTACAAAAGGGACTATAAATCTAAAGCTCTTGATAAAGGAAAGGGATCTGATGATGCTTCTTCTGCAGAGGTGAAAACCACCTCAGATTAAGGCGGGGATGTGTACTTGGCTTCTTCAAGTACACATGTAGATCATGAGGCATGGTTGGTTGACTCAGGTGCATCCTTTCACTTCACTCCCCATAGAGAGTGGTTCTACGAGTATGAGAAATATGATGGTGGTGATGTCCTCTGGGGGGATGATAGGAAGGCTAGAATCATTGGTCACAGAAAAGTAAAGTTGAAGTTGCAAGGTGGAAGGGTTAGAACACTTCCGAGTGTTTTGCATATTCCTGCATTGGCCATAAATCTAATTTTCGTAAGCAAGTTGGATGATGCAGGTGTAAAAACAGTGTTCGAGAAGGATACCTACAAGATGGTTCGGGGAGCACTTGTATTGATGCGGGGAGTTTGGATTGGAACTCTATACAAGATGCAAGGTAGCATTTTTGTTGATGGGTGCAACAGTTCTGTGGTTCCTGAAAGAGGAGTAGAAATTGTACTGATCTCTGGAGAGAAGACCATGATGTGGCATCAAAGGCTTGGACATATTGGAGAGAAGGGCCTTTGAATACTTCATGGTAAAGGTATGGTAGAAGGTATGAGTAATAGCTCTCTAGATTTTTATTTATGTGAAAATTGTGTATATGGGAAGCAGAATCGGGTGAGTTTCCCCTCTGGTGGTAAGAGGGCAAAACATATATTAGAACTTGTGCACAATGATGTGTGTGGACCTGTGAAGGTTCCATCGCTAGGAAATTATGTGTACTATTTATCATTTATAGATGACTTCTCAAGGAATACATGGATATATTTCCTTAAGAGGAAATTTGAAGTCTTTGATAGGTTTAAAGAATTGAAGGCTTTGGTGGAAAACCAGATAGAGAAGAAGATAAAGGTGTTGAGGAAAGATAACGGTGGAGAGTTTTGCAACAAGGAATTTGAAGAATTTTGTAAGAAGTGTGGTATAGCACGGAAAAAAACTACTCCATACACACCTGAGAAAAATGGAGTTGCAGAAAGAATGAACAAGACGTTGATGGAAAGGGAAAGAAGCATGCTCAGTGGCACCGGGTTAGGATAGGAATTCTGGGCAGAGGCGGTGGAGACAGCATGTTACCTAGTCAACAGATCACCTTCATCAGCGTTGGAGGATAAGACTCCACAAGAGGTATGGATTGGTAAGAAACCCTCTTTTTCACATCTGGGGGTATTTGGATGTGATGCATATGTACATGTTCCAAAGGAGAAACGAACCAAGTTGGATAGTAAATCTGAAAAGTGCATATTTATTGGGTATAAGGATGGTTTAAAGGGTTATAAGCTTTGGAACCCAGTAACAAGGAAGGTTGTGTATAACTGAGATGTGGTGTTCAGAGAGGTAAAAGATGTTATTAAACATGAAGTCCAACAAAAGGAACCTGAGAAGATAGAATTTGAGCTTAAGGAGGAAGAATCGGACTCTACAGCAGAGGATGAATCAGAAGATGAAGAGCCACAAACTCTAGCTGTGAGAAGATTAATTCGAGAAAGAAGGTAGATGAAAAGGTATAGTCCATCTACTTTCTATTCAAATTTTGCTTTATTTGTTACTAATGATGATCCCAAAACTGTGAAGGAAGCATTAGATTCAGAGGATGGAAAACTCTAGAAAGAGGCCATGGTTGATGAAATGGCATCTTTGCACAAAAATGAGGCTTGGGATCTAGTGGAGTTTCCGGTTGGAAGGAAACCCATTGGAAGCAAATGGGTGTTCAAGAAGAAGACAAATGCAGAAGGAAAGGTGGAGAAATACAAAGCTCAGTTGGTAGCAAAAGTTATTCCCAGTTGCTAGGAATTGATTTTGGTGATATTTTTTCTCCTGTTTCCAAGGTAGCTTCTATTATATTACTTTTATCTGTTGTTTTTGTTGTTGCTTTTGATTTTGAGGTAGAACAGATGGATGTGAAGACAACATTTCTTCATGGGGATCTGGAAGAGGAGATCTACATGAAGCAACCTAAAGGTTTTGCGGTGAAGGGTAAGAAATAAATGATATGCAAGTTAAAGAAGTCTCTGTATGGGTTAAAACAGTCACCAAGGATGTGGTATCAGAAATTTGATACATTTATACGGGGACTTGGCTTCACCAGAAGCAAAGCAGATTACCATGTGTATTTTAAATTAATTGGTAACCATGTTATTTATCTGGTCTTGTATGTGGATGATATGTTGTTGGTTGGAAATGAAAAAGAAATTATCCAGGCTTTGAAGACCCAATTGTCCTCCAAATTCGGCATGAAATATATTGGTGCTGCAAACTATATTTTGGGCATGGAAATTAAAAGAGACTGGGAAAAGAGGAAGTTCTCGTTAAACTAGAGGAAGTATGTCAAGACAATACTGCAGAGGTTTAATATGCAGGATAGTAAACCAGTGAAGGTTCCTATTCCTGTAAGTGTGAGGTTATCTGTTGAACAGTGTCCAAGACACAAGAAGAGGAAGAGGACATGTCCGTGTTCCATATGCAATTGTAGTCGGTAGCCTGATGTATGAAATGGTCTGTACTGAACTAGACATTGCACATGCAGTGGGAGTATTGAGCAGGTTTATGTCAAAACCAGGGAAGGATCACTGGAAAGCAGTGAAGCAGGTTTTTGGGTATTTGCGTGACACTAGTGATTATGGTTTGTGCCACCAAGAAAGACCAGGATTAGAGAGAGTGTTGGATATTTGTGGCTTCGTTGATGCAGACTGGGCTGGAGATCTGGATCAGAGAAGATCTACAAGTGAGTATGTATTTAACCTATTTGGAGGTGCAGTCAGTTGGATGAGTAAGAAACAATCTGCAGTGGCACTATCAACTACAGAGGTAGAATACATGGCAGCCACTCTGTCAGGCGGAAAGAGTCGATTGTGTGGACACAACCAACCTCCCTAGGAGCCTAAGACTCTCTAGTGACAAACAAGACAAACAAGAGCAATCCTTCTCTAAACATGCATTTACTATATAAGAAATCAAGTGTTTAGATCCTACCTGTAATCCAACGCTGTTGTAGCAGTCCAGCCTCACTGATCCGGATGAGCTCCTCCTTCACTTTGAAACATGCATCCACTAACAATCAAACGATTAAATAGCACTTGATAATCTCATAGAATAAAACATATTTAACACATAGACCAAGGAGTACATGAAACAACTCATAAATAACAAGTTATTGAGAAGAATGGACTCATTTGCATTAATAGGAAACAAAAGGAACAATTACAACCTGAGCCTTGGTGTTGTGCAAGTCCCTCCCAGGGTCCATCAAGAGTTCTCCTTTACTTTGACAAAGCTCACCCACTTCCAAATAGAACAAGCAAAGATGGCAATCTCTCCTCACAAGCTTCTAAATGGGAGTCCTAATTCCTACAGCATCTACCCTTAGAAATGTTTAGCTTCCAAACTCTCTTCCTTCTGGCCCAATGCCTGTATTTATAGTGCTCAAGAGGAAGTTAATCAGGTCCACCATCAATGGGATAATCCCCTCTTTGGATGGGATAGCTCCCTTATTGATGGGATAAGTTCCTCTTTGGTAGGGGTACATGAACCATCTGGAGGCGCTCAATACACGTCGAACAACCTTCTAGAATGCTCTAGAAATGACCACAAGTAACTTTTTAAAGATGAAACTTGCGCATTTTAACCTTTACAGGGGGACACACCTGCCCCTTTACATACAGAGCGTCCAAGGACGCAGGTTTTGTGAACATTGGGTGCGTACCCGCAGGTAAGGTTGAGAGAACCTGCGTACCCAGAGATAAATACATTTATAAAGACTTTCTCTCTTTTTGGAGTTTGACATGGAGAGCAGAGGCATAAGACTTGCCTAAGAGGATAGCATGACTATTGATAGAGCCATACTAAATGTAAATAGCCATGGTGACATTTTTTAGTGTAACAGATTGCCCCCTAAAGTGTGAAGCCTGTAATAGATTAGGGTTTTGTATTATCTAGGAAGGGTGAAGCGCTTTATCATTTCAAGGATTATCTCGTGGAGAGCCTAGTCAGAACCTGCAATTTTCAACACAAAATACATGTATAAGATTATATCATCACTGAGGTAGGCATTCCCATACTCAGATCAAAACTTTAACTAACAGACTTACTACTCTGATACAGGAATGATCTTGCAGTACATCATAATCATAGACTTTTGTAGACACAGTATGGGCGCAGCCATCTGTTTATGATTAGTCTACTTAGATAATGAATACAAAACTCCTCGTAGCCTGGATGGTGGAAACTAGATCCAGGGTCTTCATTTCCGCTTCCCGAATTGGTACGATTCTAGCCATGCTAATAAATGAGTTGATGTCAAACATGGTAGAAACCACTCGATTACCAGTCGATGATGTAAACTGTTAACAAGTGTGAGAGAGACCACCAGTAATGGCAATGGTTCTCAAAGTACCCAGTACAATCCATGAGATGTGAATGAATGAGTTGATGAAGAACATTTCACGGAATCCTTCGATCGAAAGTCAATGATGTAAACTGACGTCAAAGGCGAGAAACCTGCCATTGATGCATGCAGACTTCAAGGTAATGACGATTTCTAAGTCATCTCTCCAGATAATGTGCTGATGTCGATAGAAAGCGACCCGTTGCAGGCAAGCCCACAACACGAAATCATTGTTCAAGTTGAAGAAATGTTACTGTAAGGACTAACTCAGGGATGGTCAAATGGATGACAAGTATTTTGCAGATGAAATTTTTTCTTGCAGACCTCTTGAACACATAACGACACAACAGATGTCTTGGTGATAAACGACTCAAAGTTAATCCCCGGAACCTGGCTGAAGACTTTCAATGTGGTTTGATCAACTGTGAGGTAAAGGATTTCCCAACCCAGGTGAATGAAAAGTGTCGTGTTCAAGAGTGGTAATAAGGTTTCTTCTGAGACAAAGGATAACAAATAGGCTCATTCTTCTCTCTTTTCCCCCACCATTTCTAGCAAGTACCTCTTTATTTTTAACAAGCTTGAGGAGGATAACATATGCTTGATTATAAGCTCATCCTTCGGATGAGTCCAACCTAGTTTTGATTCAAACCCTAGGAAGGAGTGGTTCGTTCCTGTTTGTAATTGAACAGGTCCTTTACTGTGAAATTTTAACGAGTCCAGTATAGAAGAAACTCGGCGTTTTTCAATTTTAGAGAGTCTGAAAAACTTAAGAAGACTCCAAGTTGAACTTTTTCGTAGATTTGTGTCCCCCAAGCCCGAAAAAGTATAAAATAATACCTGGGGGAACCGCTTGATCTTGCGACCAAGGAGTACTTTCATAGTTAGTGCCACTGACCTGAAAAGTAAAAAGCGATCAAGGACACGTCGTTTTATTTCCAGTATCGAGTTTGAAACGACAAAAACCCGGCAACCTTTTCCTGTTTTTACGGTCAGAAGAGAGCTATAAGGGGACCGTCTTTTAATTCTGTTTTAACGAGTGTAAAAGAAACGCTCGGCAATCTTTTCATGTTTTAGGAGTCAGAAAAGGGCTTAAAAGAGAACTCCAAGGTTTCACTTTTTCGTAAGTTTTAACGAGTTTGAAAAAATGATAAAAATGTACTCATGGTTTTCATTTTTTCGTAAGTTTTAATGAGTTCGAAAAAATGATAAAAAATGTACTCATATGGCCGACTTTCAATTTAATTTACGAGCAGGAAAAGACGGAAAGAACTCGGCATTTTCATTTGTTTTACGAGAATGAAAGATAGCAAAATAATATCGGTATTTTCATGAGTTTAACGAGTCTTGAAAATAACTGAAATTGACTCGAAATAGGTTTCATTTTTACAAAAGCTTGAAACAGAGAGAAAATTGTGCTTGAAAGTAGTTTCATTTTTTCACAAGCTTGAAACAGAGAGAAAACTGTGCTTGATGCCCCCTAAGCATGATTGCTAGAGCGCATGCCCCCCAGCTTCATTTCATTCAACTAAATACAAGCTGGATGGAATGAAGGTGTACTTTCAAGATCTTGGAAAGACTTGTGGGAGATGCTTCATTTTTTAGTGAGGTTGACACAGGAAAAGAACTATCCTCAAAATCCTTGTTTCATTTTTTAAACGAGCTTGACACAAGATAAGGAACTATGCCCGTAACTACTCTCTATAATCTACCTAACAAAAACTCTACTCTAAAAACCTTGATTCATTTTTTAACGAGCTTGACACAAGACAGGGAACTATGCTCTAAAATCCTTGATTCATTTTTTAATGAGCTTGACACAAGACAAGGAACTATGCTCATGACTACTCTCTACAATCTACCTACTTAACCTACCCTTGTTTCATTTTTTAAAGAGCTTGACACAAGACAAGGAATTATGCTCAAGACGTTCGCATGCCCCCAGTATAATGATGCAAAGCGAGGTACATGCCTCCCAAGCTTCATTGCATTCAACCAGATGGATGGAATGAAGGTTTACTTTCAATATTTAACTTGAAAAGGGAGTTGTTTCATTTTTTAAGGAGGTTGACACAAGAAAAGAACTATCCTCATACCTGATTCATTTTTTAACGAGGTTGACTCAGTAACTGGAACTATCCTCAAAACCCTACTTTCTACAATCTATCTACATATCCTAAAATCTAGCTGATTCATTTTTTAATGAGGTTGACTCAGTAAAAGAACTATCCTCATACTAACCTGTTTCATTTTTTAACGAGGTTGATACAAGAACAAACTATCCTCACGGACACCTGTTTCATTTTTTAACGAGGTTGGCACAGGAAAAGGAACTGTCCTCGTAACTCCTTGTTTCATTTTTTAATGAGCTTGACACAAGACAAGGAACTATGCTCATGACTTCCAGTTTCATTTTTTAATGAGGTTGAGACTAGAAGAAACTATCCTCACACACACTGATCATGACTTCCAACTGGAAGAAAGACATGTCAATGGACACACCTTGATCATGGCTTCCAAAAGGTCTTCATCAGAAGGAAGAACACTTCTCTGGAAAGAACACATGTCAAGGGACTCATAAGGGATAAGAACATCGTGTTCAAATAATCCCATAGAGTTTTCCATGTCAATTACCGGATCTAAATCAACAGTGAGAGGCTCACTTACATCGGTAACTGAAAACATGGGACCAGTTGCCACATAATTAACCCGTGGCAGGGTAGATACCACTTTAGAATCAAGAACATTTAGGGGTGTCATGTTATTGGTAGTTGAAACAAGACTAGGGAATGAAAGCTGGTCTACAGTCACAATACTTCCATTGTGAGGGAAAGACATCACGCGAAAGAGTGTCGATACGATAGCTTTCATTGCATAAACATAGTCTCGTCCAAGGAGTAAATTGAAATCCAAGGGACCTCGAACTACCATAAGATCAATACAGACAGTTTTACCTTCCAAGGTAATAGAAAACTTAGGAAGGATCCCTAAAGGTTCACTAATGGTCCTGTTAAAAGCTTTCAGATTCTGCGTAATAGGTGCAAGCTGAGGGGAACCCAAAGCTTTCCAAACAGTTGAGGATAAAATACTAACAGAAGCACCTTCATCTACCTGAGTACGATGTATGTCCCTACCACCAGCCTTGACAATGATTTGGAAAGGGATGGAGGAAGGAAGACGAGGTTCTGTCAGTCTATTCCAATCAAAGGAAAAGACCTCAGTACTTGGAGGGGGTTCTATAGAAACAGGTGAAATGCCCCCTGGCGTAGAAGAATCTGATGTAACAAGAAGAACCTGAGCGGTATGAAATTCACTCTCTAAAGGGAAAGTGGGATCGACTCTTTGTGAAATTGAATCGACCACTTGATCAACTAATTGATCGTCAACCTGAGTGACATGAGTTTCACTCTCCAATGGGAGAGTGTGATCGACTGTACGTGAAATTGAATCGACCACTCCGTTAGTTGACGGTAGGTTGGGAGAAAGTTTACGGTAACCAGTTGGAAATTCTTGTTGTGGAACAGTAAGGTTTTCCAACAACGTTGAGGCTTCATCCATGTGAGGGAAAATGTGAGTTTGATGACTCTCTTTGCATAACTTACAAGGAAACCTAACTTTACCCTTTTTCCCAGGAACCTGACTATCACTGGTTGATGGATCAATGGAAACTTGATGAGATTTTTCTGACCATACTTCCAAGACCTTTGGAATACCAGGGAAATTGACAAGGAAGTGGTCACCCTTACAAAGCCTGCAAGGGTATTTGGGTTTACGATGCATGTCGGAATTTTCCTCAACACAACCAACACTTACAGCCATGGTTGGTTGGTTGACTTCTTTCTTATCTTGCTTCTTCTTCTTCTTCTTCTTCTTCTTCTTCCCTTTCTTCTTCTTCTTAGCCTCCTAGTTAGTAGCATCAAGGCTTTTACCAGGTGAAGAGGAAGAAATGGAGGAAGAAAAATTAGGCGAAGAAGGTAAAGGGTCAACAGAAGGTTGGTGATGTTGAGATGGTGAACTCTGTTGAGGTGAAGCATCCGGTTGAGGTGGAACAATTGGAGTATTTTGGGCCAAAGAAGTTGAAAATAACCATATCGGTAAACCTATTGTAAATCCAGGTAACGACAAAGTAGCCATATAAGGAGGACCAACATTTCCAAAGTAAGGAAAAGTACTAGGATTCTCGTTAGGAGGGGTTCCTAGGTTGGTAAATTCCGGAACATTTGCCATTATATTCAACTTCAGTGAATTTTATTAACAATTTTTAAAACTAAAATTAACAATTCACAATTCACACCTAACAATTAAAATTCACAATTCACACCTATGGTCTCTAAAAGTAAAAACAAACAAATTAACACGTGCTATCAAATCTAGGAGTCAAACCATACACAAACAGTAGCCTTCCGGACTGAAAACACTAGTTGGTGATGAAGCCCAACATTGCCAAATTCAGTACAGAAGTGGTGGGTGGAACAGTTACCCCGGCAACCTGCTTAATGAATAGACTGGACCAAGTTCCTCCACTTTAACCGTCTCGAGTGAAGTGAACCCCCCAGAAAATCCAAGTGAGTCTAGCCGACGTCTGCTCCAGGTACAGTGGGATCTTCCCTCCACCGTCACCTTAGGTAGAATCCTAAAGATAATGGTCACTAAGGTTACCAACAGCAACAAATGCACCTGGGGGAATAGTCTACACTCCGACAGCACGCAAGGGCAGAGTATCAAGCTCAATCCCCTTGCCGGCTCCTTGACAATAATCCAAGGTTTATCGACAAGTGACCCCTGGCTCCTCGACAATGGTTAATCCGAGGTTTACCGTTTGTAATACGTGCATGTCTGGCGTCGTTCCCAACGAGGGAGGATTGATCCCCTCACTGGTTCGGACACGAGCTCGTGCTTCTCCTTTAAGAGGAGCTTTCCCAGAGTACAAATGAAACAATTGGATTTATCCTACCACAAGATGAGCTACTTGTTTGGTTTTACTGTCTTGGAGAGTTAATTACTCTCCTACTCCAAGACACTAGCCTAAGCTATGTTGGTGTTTCAGAGCCCTAGAAATGTAAAAATTACTAGATGAATTTTAATTAAGCGCTGTGTTATTAAGGTTGTTATTACTCAAATGGGTAAATGGAGATGAAACCAATGGTGTTATGACCCGACTCAACTGAATGCAATCGAATATGATAATGTAATCGTTTCAATTCGATGAATCCTAACTAAAGTAAGGAGAGAGTTTCCATTCACTTCCAACAATGCAAAAAATTGATCACTAAGAGAAAATATAACAAATTCTCTAATGCACTAATTTTATCAAGAAAAAACTAATGCAAATCAATTCCAAACCATTTTTTTTATTTTTATTTTTTGTGTAAATTCAAATCAAAGAAAGCTGATCTAAATCTACGATTGATTTTTCAGAATGTAAACTATGCAATGGTAATCTAAGCACAATTCACTTGAAAAGTATGCAAATGTAATCTATGCACATTTTTCATTCATATTCTGAAAATGAGAATTCTAATTATGCAAATGTGATCTATGCAAGCGAATTCTCAAACACAAGACTATTCTAATGTGATCTAAGAACCAATCAAGTGCAAATTGAGAAAATTGGGTGAGAGTTCCAAAGATCAAAAATAAAAACACTCAAAGGCGATTAACACTCATACACAATTTAGCCCCCCCCCCGGCGAATGAGGGGGAAATTTTTTTTCAAAAACCAAAGCAAAAAGATGAAAAATTGTGAAAACACTGAGACAAACCTCCAAGTAATGACCAAAGGAAATCAAATCAAGAATTTCTCAAAAAAGAGACTCAAAACACCCAATTGATGAAAGCTTAAAGCAGGAATGCCAATGAAACAAGCTTAGGTGAAGATTTTTGACAAGAGACTAATGGATATGGGCAGTAAAACCTAAGAAAAAGAAAAATCTAAGAGAAAAAATGCAAAAAATGGAATTTTCATAAATTTTAGCAGGGGACACAGGCAACCCGTTAAGACAGGTGCGGGCCCGCTCTGTGCAGACAGCGACAGTGCGTACAGGGACGCACTGTGCAATACTCAGAGGGTGCGTCCTACTGGAAAATTCAAGAAAAGCTAAATTGAATCTAATCCTAAGCTAGCCCACCCAAAAACAAAGTCACAGAGCCAAAAACCAGAAAATAAATGACTTTTCTCAGATCAAAGTTGCATACAAAGGAAAAGACTTTCACATCAATGGAGTCCCCAGTGGAGTCGCCAATTTGTCAGGCAGAAAGAGTCGATTGTGCAGACACAACCAACCTCCCTAGGAGCCTAAGACTCTATAGTGACAAACAAGTCAAACAAGAGCAATCCTTCTCTAAACATGCATTTACTATATAAGAAATCAAGTGTTTAGATCCTACCTGTAATCCAACGCTGTTGTAGCAGTCCAGCCTCACTAATCCGGATGAGCTCCTCCTTCACTTTGAAACCTGCATCCACTAACAATCAAACGATTAAATAGCACTTGATAATCTCATAGAATAAAACATATTTAACACATAGACCAAGGAGTACATGAAACAACTCATAAATAACAAGTTATTGAGAAGAATGGACTCATTTGCATTAATAGGAAACAAAAGGAACAATTACAACCTGAGCCTTGGTGTTGTGCAAGTCCCTCCCAGGGTCCATCAAGAGTTCTCCTTTACTTTGACAAAGCTCACCCACTTCCAAATAGAACAAGCAAAGATGGCAATCTCTCCTCACAAGCTTCTAAATGGGAGTCCTAATTCCTGCAGCATCTACCCTTAGAAATGTTTAGCTTCCAACCTCTCTTCCTTCTGGCCCAATGCCTGTATTTATAGTGCTCAAGAGGAAGTTAATCAGGTCCACCATCAATGGGATAATCCCCTCTTTGGATGGGATAGCTCCCTTATTTATGGGATAAGTTCCTCTTTGGTAGGGGTACATGAACCATCTGGAGGCGCTCAATACACGTCGAACAACCTTCTAGAATGCTCTAGAAATGACCACAAGTAACTTTTTAAAGATGAAACTTGCGCATTTTGACCTTTACAGGGGGACGCACCTGCCCCTTTACATACAGAGCGTCCAAGGACGCAGCTTTTGTGAACATTGGGTGCGTACCCGTAGGTAAGGTTGAGAGAACCTGCGTACCCAGAGATAAATACATTTATAAAGACTTTCTCTCTTTTTGGAGTTTGACATGGAGAGCAGAGGCATAAGACTTGCCTAAGAGGATAGCATGACTGTTGATAGAGCCATACTAACTGTAAATAGCCATGGTGACATTTTTTAGTGTAACACACTCATGCAAGCAAGGAAGCAGTTTGGTTGCAGAGATTGTGTTCAAGTATGGGGTTAGTATAGGGAACTATAAGGATAGACTATGATAGCCAAAGGAAAATCTTCTTGGCAAATAAACCTGCATATCATTCAAAGACAAAGCAAATTGATGTTCAGTATCATTTTGTGAGGGATATGATAGAAGACAAAAAGGTGTTACTGGCAAAGGTGGACACTTTGAAGAATACTGCAGATGCATTGACAAAATTTGTGAGCTCTGAGAAGTTCTATTGGTGTAGAGAAACAATGAGCATTGCAGGGCTAGATAAATGACTAATCTCTCTTGTGGCCCCCTGTGGAAAGGAAATAACAAGTCGGGGAATGTTGGGTTGTGTTATATTCTTTCCACGACTAGCCCACATAGTTAACCGGGGGGTTAGAGGGGGGGCGGAGCCCCCCCTTCGTTGTGCCTATTGCATAGTGGGGGGGTCACAAGGGGTTTGAGGGGTGTAGGTAACCCCCCTCTATGGGGCCTTGGGTAGCACCCCGGAAAATTTTGTTTTTTGGACCCTATATTAGGTTGGGCGGACCTACCTATGGTTTTGTGCATAATTTTCGCACATGGTTTTGGATGCGATGGTTTTTGGTCCATGGTATTGGATGCTTCGACATGTATAAATATGTATTATAACATTGAAATGAACATAATGAAAAATCAAGCTGGTAGTCCCGATTTTGGGATCCAGGGGAAAATCTCTGTGTATATGTGTTTTATGTGGTATGCTCTCACATTGTTTATTTTCTGTGTTTTAGAATTCGTATGCAGGTAATTTCTGTACGGGGTTAAAACCTACATAACCAACCCCTAACGAGGGAGAACCACTGAATTCTTCAGGGGAAAACCTATAGGGAGAACCACCACTTAATGGCATAGAGCTACCATGCACTAGGAAAGAGTGATCGAGGGAGTAACTTAGAGAAGGACCTACACTTGTATATTTTATTCCCATCCTTTTGGACTTGTTTCAAAATGCAGGGGTTATTATTACCTAAATATGCAGTGCAACCTTGAACAATTATTGAGTAGACGTGATATCTAAGTTCAAGAAAATTTGTTGTTGCAACTATCTGGTTAACATTTATATGCACATAAACTACTATTGCTACTACCCTTACTTCACATACTAGGTAGGTCGTACATTTGTATTCTACTAGGTATTAAGTAGGTCATACTCTTAGAATCAAGAACAAATTATAGTCATATGTTCAGTGTATTGTTTTCACATCAAAACCCTGACCTGGTATATTTTTCCAATCCCATTCTCAATTTCCTCTTAAATTAAAAAGCCCAACTGAGTTTCCCTACTTTCGGAAAACAATAATACGGTACAAACTTAGGTGAAAAATTCTTACCTCACACAAGAAATGGGTCGGAGCACGGAATAAAGTAATAAATTTTCCCGAAGAATCAGCTAATATGCTACCCTGAAATCGTCAATCGATAAACAACTGGAAGAGGAGGAAATAAAGAAATAAATAGAGGGCCTTAAAAGAAAGTCCGATGCATCCAATTCTTTCAATTATTCTCTGCAACCCTAATCTAACCCCTGCGTGAAATTTTATGTTAGGCATCAAGTTACACGTTGTGATTGAGAACCTAATGCTTCAAGAAATATGAGCATTTATAGATAATTTTTAGAAAGGCCGACCTCACATTAAGTTAAAACTCATGGTGAGGGAACTATACAATCTATTTTTATTTAACACTTTGTAGTGTCACTAATGTTAGTTTAAATGTTTTAGGTTTTTAATATTTTTAAGTATATTTTTCCATTGGTTTTTTTTAAAACTCTATTAAAATTTACGAAGATTATTGGAATTGCGAATTGCCCGCCAATGATAATTGCTTAAAAGAAAATTGAAAAATATAAAAAAATTGAAAAAATATAGAAAGTTTAGATATATCTAATATATAAATTAAAAGTTTTTGGATGTGTGCATTTTGTGTATAATGCACATTTTTAGTTGAGCATGGTCACATGGCTTGGGAATGTTTAATATGTTTTTGGTTGGAGACATAGTCTATGTGGGTATATGTGGGCTTAAGGAAGGTTGATTGTATCCATTACAACAATCTAGCACCCCTATATAATGTAAAGGCCTAAGCATTAAGGGGCTATTTTTGTGCACTTAATAAGGTTACTTATAGTGACCATAATAATTTTTCCACGCACTTCTACTTGAATCTTGTCTAACTTAATCAAGACATCTCTAATGATAATATTACTAAAGTTATCGAGTGGAGACATGAGTTGAATTTTGAAGAGTGGCCCTTAACAAAATGGGTGGTAGTAGCATAATGGAATAGTGAGTGGTATGGCAAGGGAAAGATGAAGAAAATCACAAAACTAGTGCCTACTTAATCTAGGGAAAATAGAGTCAAGGATATCACTCTAAAAAGGGTTGTTTGGTGAATAGTTAAGGACGAGAGGTTTGAAAATAAAATGCCAAAATCAAACTTGATAATGTCAAAAACAGTTATGGTAGTGAGTCTTGGAGAGTCCTATTAGTACTACTCTTGAACAAGTTGGAGGACATGTTGCCCTACAATGATATATTAATTACAATAACAACTTCTTTGATAGTGAGGAATTAATATAGATAACGTCGAGGTGGATTGACAATATGGTTGGAAGGTAGGTTTTTCACTCTCTCCACCCAATTTCAAATGCCTAATGAGACTCTGGCCCATTTTGATAAAGCTATAAGGGTAGATGCCCCTCAAATAGAGGTGCACTACAATGTGCCTTGAGACACCTTAGCCCTTGCTAACTCACAAGTTTTTGGCATACATGGCATGTGGGTTGTTGAATATACACTTAGGTTATAGTGCAACCAGTTGGTTTAATCTTATGCCTAGCCTAGGTCAGTATAACGAGTAACCAATTCCCATGGTTCAAAAAAAAGGAATTGATATATGCAAATATATAATGATAAGAAGAAAATGAGAAGGAAAATCCCCATACAATACTCCCAACCAAATGATAAATTTCCCATTATAAAGCCTTCACATCATATTCTTTGCAAGATATTGCTACAACTATCCAACAACACTAAATACAAAAATTAAGCCTCACATATGATAGAATGATACCTCCAATCTTATGTTAAGATTGAAAAATTCAAATAAAATGTAGCCCAAGGGGAGACCTCCTTCATCCACAAATATTCCACCATTATAATGATAAGGGAGATCACCTTATAAAGTGAATATATTCTCTTATACAACAAATTGTTATCTTTTAACTAACTCCATGACAAGTCAAACAAATATTATAGTGATGGAGTAATTAGATCCCTCTTAAATTTGTGCTGGACCACGTTACAACATGTGGAAAATAGCATTTCCTGAAAATTAGCTCCCATTCAAAAATAGTAGTAATATGCCCCAAATAATTCTCTTTAAGGGGATGCGCCACCAAAATTAGGCATCAAACCAAGTCAAATACATTTTTCCACATAGAATGCACCCTCTGAAACTATGCTTGCATGCAACCACTCTACATCTGTGAATTCTATGGTAATCAACACCATAGAATTTATTTATCAGTAAAATTGATAAACTTGTCACTTGTCACTGAGGAGACATGGGAATAAGTCCATGGAACTGCCATTATACTCTTGAGCCTAGTGTAAATTCCCACAAGCCTCGCTAGACAGGTAAACCAAGTTTTGAAATTAGTTGTCCCCCTATATTGGTTGGAAATTTCCTTCTAGTGCAAGACATCCACCATTTTCCCTTTCCCAATGGGCTAACTACATAGATAAATGTGAAAGATTCCAAGTAAATATAAATTGGTTCATCTCCCCAAATAAAATCCAAGGAGATGAGCCCCAAGGGTTAGCCCAATCGGTCAAGACGGGGCCTCGCCAGATGGGAGGTCACAGGATCAATTCCCGAAAGCTCTTGGGGTCAGGTCTTACAATAGGCCGCGGGGCGTCAAGCCCAGATTTTTCCAGTGGACATAGCACCACCCGTTGACCGAAGGTGTCCGTGAACCATGTGCAAAATAAATAAATAAATAAATAACATAAAAATAAAAATAAAAAATCCAAGGAGATGAGGGTGAATTAAGGTTTTTACCATGCCAAAACACCATGATATTGTGTGTGTGTGTGTACAAGAATAGTAAGAAATGTCTCCACAAGTGTGCCCTCCTAGAATATATAAAAATAGAAAGAAGGGACCCTCTGCAAGTTCACCCTACAATAATAATCTCCCAAAAATAGGAAGAAGACTAAGTACAAGAGCATGTTAAGTCACATGTGCGGCCTCCTCATGTGCCACAAGTGTTCCAATAGAAACCTTCATAACCACCCCAAATAAAATAATAATAATAATAATAATAATCTAACTTCAAGGTCACATCCAAACTAAAAACCTAATTAGTGTATGAGACCCCCTTATTCATGGGACAAGGGACTCCCCTCTGCATAGTTATTTTATTGCTAATATCTATGAAGGTGTAGTATGAGGGTGGAGGCTAGAGTGGTTGAGAGAATAATTTTCTCTCTCATCCTCCTGGGTTCAATTACAAGGGACATGTTTGGTCTATTGTGATAATGCTCAAAGAGTAGGTACCCCCACCCACATGACATCTCAACTCTTGCTAATTCATAGGTTATTGGCATATATGGCTTACACATTGTTGTGTATACTCTTGGTGATATAGTGGCAGGCAGAAGATTTGATATTCAACCTCTTCCATATTACTCCAACGTGTTATTGAATAACCATAGTTAAATTATAAAAAATAAAATCTATGAAGGTGTACATACTCTACCCACTACAAATTACAACAAGGATCATATTTTGAGACTCGTGCCCAAAAGCTATATGGGCCCAACGAGTTATTTGGATAATAAGTAAATAAGGATTCAAACATATGCGACCTTTGTCAAAGTGCACAATATGGTAACTAATCAAATCATCTAGATCTCTGGATCTAACGCAAGAGAAAAAAGAATCTGGATCTCTAAGACTCTAGATTAAAAATTGTTGAAGTAGACATCTGGATTTGTAGATTCCAGATTTTACCATTTGGTTTCAAGATTTGTGCAAAGGTAAAAGGAGATTTTGGGCTTTTATATTTATTAAGAAAATTAGAAATTAGAAAGGAAATTGAAAATTAAGTATGGAATTCTATTTTGGACGTAAAACCACAAAGAAGTCATCCATGAAGAGGAGAGATAACATATATCTCTAAGGAGAAAATATTCAAAGCTCCGACCTAGGAATAAAATTACCTCTGTAGGCATCAATTTAGGGAATGCTAGGGAAACACAAGGGGGCATTAGGTAAAAATAATGCATGCTAATGAACAATTAAGAGTTTGTGACAGGAAATGTTAGTGAGTTTTGTTGATTTTCCCAGGACTACTCTGATATGCATGGTGCCTGCTTCAAAACAGTGGCAGAAAGTGACTTTTTGACCCATTTTTTGACATTTTCTCTCAATCTGTCTATTGACAAGTTTGCAAAAGTGGATATTTGATATGATTAGGCCATTATCTATCCAATGATGGTGAGTTTTTGGCAAAAGGATCCCTGAGGAAAAAGCGTAGCACCTGGGCATTATGCATATAGTTGTCTCTGACTTTTAAAATGGGCTAAAAACCACCAAAAATTTCAAAATGGAAAAAGAATCTCAAAATTTCTTCAAAATTGTCAAGTGAAGTCATCATGTGTCATTGCATGCCATGAGAGAGGCCTTAGCAAGTAGATCAAGCTTTTCTTTTTCGTTCTAGCTTGTTTGGGGTTCCTTGAGCCTTTTCTTTAATTGCTTGATTCTGACTTGGGATACCTTGTTTCTTGTGTAGTAATGCATAGCCATATGTCTTTGCAATTTATTGTCCCTACTTGCCTTCTTGAGGAGCTTCTCTAGGTGGCCATTGACCCAGTCAAGCCAATATACTTTGTCTGCGTTGATCTCTTCAGTAATTAAGTCATTTACAGATATCTGACCTCTGCATGGAGAAACTTCTTTTTGTAGCTCAAGGGCTCTCTTGAAGCCTCTTGTTCTTGGTCTCCCTGGTGTGGTTTTCTCTTTTTTTCCTTCTGAAACATCCAACTAAACCACTGGTTTTCCTTTTACATCCTCTTTCTTCAAATCGGATATGTGTTTTTTTGGATCATTTGGTTTACTTTCAATTGCATGTTTTCTTGTTGTAAGCATGTTATCAAATTATTTGCCTTTGTCAACTTGTCTTCCAACTTTTTGATCTCAGCCTCCTTATCCCTTATGATTTTCTTTGTAACTTTGTCCTCATCACCTTTCTCCACATTTGTCACATTGGTACCTAGATGAGTGAATTCCTCATGTTGTGGGGATGCTCTCTATTCACCTGTTATAGGCTTGGCCCTGTTATCACCCCAAGAAACTCTCCTAGGTTGTATATCAGAGATACTCAGGAACATTACAAACTCAACAAAAATGTTGGAAAATTGGTGGATGAATGAAAGAAATGTTGCATATTCAAGCCAAATAACCACTTCTACTATGCTTGACCCTAGACATGGGTGAACATCCCCGGACTACAAGGCTTTAGACCACCACTTACTCACAGTTTTAAGGGAAATGTGATGATGGAGAACACTGATCACACCAGAAGATGCACAGGACCCTGTGATGGCCAGCTACAACCAGTTGAAAGGTATGTAAGTTCTATTTCCTAATGCACAGATAGGATAACAGCTCTCTGGCATTAAAACAATAGAAACCTGCATACATATTTGATAATGCTAACTAGATTCTAGCAGAGAGGTGGGATGACATCCCCCCTACTACTAAGCATCAAAAGCAAATGAAAAATGCATACAAGCACAGCCTGGAACAAAGAAGAAGAAGTGGAAAGTGAGCAATCAACAGCAAAAGAAGCTTGTATTAGCTGGAAATGAAGACCAGAAGCTGCAGGTTACACAGTAGTTACAGTCTCCAGAAGTTGAACTTTTACAAATCAGAATAACATTCATCAGCCTGATTACATATTTTTCCTGAGTATATATAAAGTTTGTTTACAAAAAATCTCTGCTAGCCTATGCGTGGAGGTGTCTTAACTGGCGACCAACTGCATTTACAATTAGATATGGGTTTCTGCTGCAAACTGTGCATTTTAATGAACAAAGTCGGCCTTTCTGGTACTTTGATGTCCTTCTTGAATAGGTAGAATATTGTTTGAATGAATTTCAATAACTGCTGCAGGCATTGAACTGCTCGAGGATCGTCCTTCCTGTCCTTGGCCGTGCTGCTCTTTAAATGTAGTTGCTAAGGATTTAATGTGCAGATTGCTGAATCATCTCTTCCTTCTTCGCACGCACAAAACAGGCCGAAAACACTGCAAAATACATTAAAAATGGACGAAGAGCCGAGGAAGAACACTGGCAGTTGGATGGCTCAGATGGACAGCCTAGATCTGATGGCGGGAGGCGATGGAAGACATAGAGGTGCAAGGATCAATAGCAGCCATCGGATTACGTAAACGAATAGTGCAGATTGGATTATGGAAGCCATCGGGAAGAAATTCGAAAAGGAGGATCATGGACCGTCGGATCATGATCGGGGAGATCTGACGGTTGACGGGCGGAAAAGATGCAAAAGTGTTAATGAGCGGGGGAAGGGCACGGTGGCGGTAAGCGGTTTCCTCGCACCGCGTTTTGAGAGAAGGTGCTTTACGTACGAGGGCGTGCAATCCAACAGATTTATGACACGTGGCTGGCGGGAAACCACTTCCCTGCAGGTTATCGGACATGCATTTTCACAGGGCGGGGGCTACAGATACCGTCAGATCTGCGGGAGATGATCGGACGGTCACGGTTAACGCACATATTTGTCGAATGATGTGACAGGTACGGGCCCGCCGAGTTATATAATTTTTTATTATATGTGCGGCTATAATGGATTAAAACGTTAGAGCCAGGGTTAAAATGAAAAATAGGTTAATATGGGGTTTAAAGGGTTATCGGGATTTATAAAGGTTTTTGGGGTTTTAAAGGCAAACAATAATAATGAAGATAGGGAGAATAAAGAGAATGAAAGGGAAGGAGGAAACGGGGGTAACGGAGTAAAACGAAGTGAGCCGGAAAATAGGGAGAGGCAAAGATAACCATTATAAACCATCTCTGAGCCAGCAACCAAGGACCAAACTTATTCCTCCTCCTGGAAAATCGGCAGCATGTAGTAGAGCTAACACTGGCTCCTTCTGGGGATGAGATCCTCCCTGTGAGGTCTCAAGAACCTGCAGACCACTGCCTTTCCAGCTGAAAACAAATTAGCCAAAATTCCTAGTGTTCCATTGGGCATGGAGTCTACTGCATCTATACTAAAACTGAATAAAACACAATATTTACAACCTTTAAGGCCAAAGACCTTAAACAACATAAACTTTCAAAAACTGCCCATTAACTGGGCCATCAAAAACTATCTCTCCTCCCATACTTTTCAGTATGAAGGTGTTGTTCCCTTGAACCTGTGAAATGATGAAAGGCCCTGTCCAGAAAGCATCAAATTTCCCATGGTTTCCTTTCTTTTCCTTCAATGCATCCCATTTCAAAACCAAGTCACCAACCTGAAAATTATTTGTTTTTGCCTTTTTGTCAAAGGCTTCCTTAATCTTTTTCTGATGTGCTGCAGCCTTTTCAACCAGCTGTTCTCTAATCTGATGTATTTCTGCTAGATCAGTGATCCTCTTTGCCATGCATTCTTCCTCATCCTGCTCTTCTTGAATGAATTTTGCCACAGGGAGAATTAATTGAATTAGGAATACAGCATCAGTGCCATATACCAGCTTGAAAGGAGAATTTCTTGTGGATTTTTAGTGGTCACTCTGTCAGCCCACAGTGCATACTTGAGCTTTGAATCCCAATTCTTTTTATTGTCCTCTAACAGCTTTTTAATTATCCTGATCAGACTTTTATTAGAGGATTCTGCTAGACCATTTCCCTGTGGATAATATGAGGTGGAATGAACAAGTTTGATACCCATTGAATCACACATTTCCACCAGTTCTTTTGCCCTGAAAGCTGCTGCATTATCTGTGATTAGTTTGTGTGGACAACCAAATCTGCTGAAGATATTCTCTGTCAAAAACTTTATGACCACATTATGATCAGCCTTCCTGGTAGGGACTGCTTCAATCCACTTAGTGAAATAATCAGTGGCTACTAATATCCATCTGTGCTGGCCACTGGAATGTGGATTGATTTCTCCAATGAAATCCAAACCCCACTACTGAAAAGGTCCTTTTGCAATTATTGGTTTTAAGGGCAGGGATTTCAACTGCTGTTTTCCTTCAAATGTTTAGCACCTGTCACAAGATTTAACAAAAGCAATCACATCAGAAAATAAAGTGGGCCAATAGTACCCAGCTCTAAGAATTTTATGGGCTATAGTTTTCCAATAATGGTGCCCTCCACACATGTTGTTATGAAACTACTGCATCACTTCAATTGACTGTTCTTTGTCCAGACACCTTAAAAATATTCCAGATGGATCCCTCCAGTAGAGCAGATTTTCCATAATGCAATACTTTGCTGCTCTAAGTTTCAAAGTTCTGGCTTGACTTTGAGTAAGTTCTAAAGGGATTTCTAGCTTCAGCAAGAAATTAATTATTGCAGCATACCAATTACAAGAAGCTAGATTCTCGGCCACTAACTGCTTCCTCTGTGGTTCAGCTGTTTCTTCCTTTTCTGCCTGACCATTTTCTGCATTTGCATATAGGAAATCAATGTCTAACGATCTGCAATTTTCTTCAGCTAATAATTTGGCAAGACCCTGACCTCTGACCAGCTTGGTGGGCTTCAGATCTATATTAAATTCTATCATTTTTGCAATCCATTTTGCCCTTCTTCCATCAGCATCAGGTTGTGTTAAGACATCTTTTATTGCAGCAGAGGGTACATATGCAATTATTTTTGAATGCAAGATATAAACTCTGAAAGCTCTTAAGGATTTGATAAGAGCATATGCATGCTTCTCAATAATATCATACCTCAGTTCAGCATCCCTCAAGTTCTTGCTGAAAAATGCTACTGGATGTTCTGAACCTTCTTCATCTTGCTGCAATAAAACTGCAACAGTTTCTTCAGAAGCAAATGAGAAAATATGGAACTCTTTGCTGTAATCTAGACCTATTAATGTGGGAGCTTCCATAATGGCCTTTTTAATAGACTCAAATGATTTTCTTGTTGCATCAGTCCATCTTACCTCTGACCCTTTTCTCAACATGGAGGTAATATGCTTCACTAGTTCTGCAAAATTTGGAATAAACCTCCTGACAAAATTTATTTTGCCCAAAAAAGACTGAATATCCTTCTTTGATCTAGGGACAGACAAAGTCTGAATTGCTTTGACTCTTTCTGGATCAATCTGAACACTTGCAGTAGACACAATATGTCCTAACATCTTGCCTTCATTTAAAGCAAATTGAGATTTTTTTGGATTGATTGATATTCCAAACCTCCTGCACTTTAGAAACACTTTTTTCAAATGCTGCAAATGATTTTGATGGCTGCTGGAGTAAACTATTATATCATCAAGGTAGATAAGCACAAATTTGTCCTTCTCTCCCACAAATGCTATATCCATAGCTCTCTGAAAGGTGGCTCCAACATTCATCAATCCAAAAGGCATTTTGGCATACATAAAAGTGCCCCAAGGAGTGGTGAATGTAGTCTTTTCTTGATCATCTGGATGCACAGCAATCTGATTAAAGCCTGAAAAACCATCCAAGAAAGACATTACTTTGGCTCCTGAGACCTTTTGCAGCAAATGCTCCATTTTCGGTAAAGGATAGTTATCTTTCTTGGAGCATTTATTTAAATTTCAGAAATCAACACACAGTCTGATTTCTCCACTCTTCTTCCTCACCACCACTAGATTGGCTACCCATTTTGAATACCTAAGAGGAACTATGATCTTGGCAGCCAGTAATTTTTTAATTTTTTTTTCAATTAGAGGAAGAAGCATAGGATTTATTGGTCTCAGCTTCTGTTTGAAAGGAATAGTATCTTTCTCTAGAGGGATTTTATGTTGAATTATGTTCTTATCATACGTTTTCAGATCACTATACTCCCAGGCAAACACATCAGCAAACTGTCTCATTAAATCGCAGTATTCAGCACTTTGATCAGCTGACAAATGAGTGGACAAATTTACATATTTAGGCTGACCTGGACTTCCTATATCATGCTTACAAACTGCAGATTGGTCTTCTTTTTGGGCAGCTTTGTAAGGCACATCATTTTGGTCAAACAGTCTTTCAGGAGGAATCAAACCCTTAGGAATATGGTTACTAGGAAGTTGGACAATGCTGTCTTTACCAATTTTATTTCTAAGCTGGGGCTGGTGGCTTTCTTCCAAGGCTTCATTTTCTTGGTCAATTTGCATTTTAGAAAATTCATCAATGACTTGAAGGAACCTATTTAATTCATCATCATCTTCAAAAACTTTCCAATGGTGGACATTATCAGGCAAGGAAGGTCTGTACTTGATTTGGACTTCATACACTAGTCTGGGAGGCATAGGAGGAATAAACAGACTAGCAGAGACAGCAAGGGAATCAGCAAGCTGATTTTGGGCTCTAGGAATGTACGAAATACAGAAATAACAAAAAGAATCTATGATTTTCCATACCTCATCTCTGTATACTTTCAGCCTTGGGTGCTTCACTTGAAATGTTTTATTTACTTGCTGAATGATCAAATCAGCATCTCCAAACACTTTCAGATTCTTGATTCCTCCATCTTTTGCTGCATTAAGGCCCAACAACAAAGCCTCATACTCTGCTATATTGTTCGTCACTTGAAAAACCAGCTTAAAAGATAGCTAAATGCTTTCTTTCTTTGGAGAAACTAGCACCACCCCTGCTCTTGCAATTTCTCTGGAACATGCTCCATCAAAGAACATCTCCCAAATCTGACTTCCTTTCTTTTCCTCAGCCTGAACGGTTGGTTTCCTGAGTTGCATTGAGGCCTTCTGAGATTCTTCTATTTGGAGAATACATGCTCCAAAATCAGTGTCCACTGCATATATAGGATGATTTGTAGGATTCTTCTCATCACTGATAATATATGCCAACTGTGCTTCTCTGTACAATCTCCTGCTTTCCCCTCCAAAAACTGGGACAGTTGCATAAGATAGATCATTTTGTAGTGTCCCACCTAGTCTCTTAATCCACCCTTGGACAGCAGCATGCCAAATTTAGGAGGGACATCTGCTACCACAATATCCATCATCATACTCTTCATGGGCAGTTGAGTTAAGGTAATGGCCAGATCCTTAATCAATCCAATACATTTCACCTTCCTTGAATCAAAAGAAAATAAATCATGATAGGGTCTAGTGATATCAAGGCCTAACTCTTCCATAACAGCTTTAGGCATTAAATTGTGGCTGGCCCCTGTGTCTAGCAGGCAATTGTGGAGGCTTTTGTCATGAATGGTCAATGAGACATAAAAATATGGAGAATTATTATCAGCAAGTTCAATCATAGGACTGAGCATAATGGCAGGCTTGTCATCTTGCAGATTGACAGAGTCAGTGGAGGTTTGTGTGGTTTCTAGCTCAAGGGCTTCAAGAATAGGCTTTCTAAATACTTCATTCTTCACCAACTCTACCAGAGGCACAGCTATTTTCAATTTTTGAACTTCTGACTCAAAGTTGAAAGAATAAGATGACTTATCAGAACTTTTTACCTCTTGAACTAGAGCTTTGAGGATGACTGGATCAGCTGCTGGTCTTCTCTACCTGTTATTCTATGACTCTGTTTGGACAAAAACTCTTTGGGCAAGATTCTCTTTGACATTTTTTGCATTTGATCTCAGGTTATACCTCTGCTGCTGTTCAGCTTATAGGATAGCTTCTCTATCCCATTCTTGACTGTCTTGTTCCTGCAGCAATGTTTGTTCATACTCAGCCAATGTCAAAAATGCAGTGCTGCCTTTATCTTCCATGCAATGAATTTCATCCTTATCTTCTTCAAATTGTTCTTCCTCCATGACTACATTTTGGAAAGGAGCTTTAACTTTTTGTTCTTATTTTGATTCTTTACCCCTCTACATAATTTGTAACTGCTCATTTGCTCTTCTAAATGGAATAGGATTTCTTGGAGCAAATGTGTTCTGCTGCCTTGTTTTCCTTGAATTCTGTTCAATTTTCAGCTTAGAAATTTCAGCAGCCAGTGACTCTATCATCTTAGTCATTTTGTCCAATTTAGGCTCTGAAGATGATGTAGAAGAAGTAGAAGCCTAACCTCTCTGCCTCCTTCTGTTAGCCTGATTTTTAAGCTTTTCTACATCCATAATATTGGATTCCACCTCCAGTGCTGCATCCTGCATATCAGCTAGAGTGGCACATCTCCTTTCTCTCAATAACAGGCAGAAATCAGAGTCAAAAGCATTGGCATAAGTGAGTTTGGCAGAGGTAGGAGTAGGCTTTACCTCAGCTGGTATCTTACTATACATTCGATTGAATCTTTTATTAAAATCAGGCAAATATTCACCATTTTCCCTCTTCAGATTACCAAACTCAGTATGATAATACAGCAAGTATTTTTTATCTCCCCATTGCTTCAAAAACACATCATCTAATGCTTCAATATCAGTTATATATCTCTGGGGTAATTCTCTAAACCACTTCCTAGCCTCTCCATCAAGGCTCTAGACAAAAACTCTCATCCACACATCATTTTCACTTATATCTAAATTATCAGCATAACTATAAAAAGCTTCAAGATGTTCTTTTGCTGTTACTCCCTCTGTTCTAGTGAATTTAGGCATATATTTTTGATATTCTCCCACAGGCATAGGATTTAAAGGAACAGGCAAGCCTAAAGGTCCATATCTAGCAACAAAAATTCTCTCAATCTTCGTGGGTGCTTGTTGTCCTGCCATGATTGGGATATGTGGAGGAACACTAGCAGATTGAATGGTAGGAAGTAATGTGATGGATGGCAGAGATAAAGGGATGTTTTGGACTAAATGGGAACCTTTCTTTGGACTGAGATTCAAAGGGGAACTAACTGAACAAGGGGCTGAATTAATCTCTGAAAGAATTTCCTGATTAACAATGTTGGGCTCTAAATATTCAAACTGTATGTCTTCAGCAATAACTTTATCTTTCAGAGATGAATGAGATTTCTTAGGCTTACCTGATCCTGATGCCCCTTTCTGTGATGCTTTCTTCGATTTGACAGTCTTCTCAGGTTCAGGCATTGATTCAGCAGGTGATTTCTAAGGATTTCTTCGAGTATTTCTCACAAACTGAGCCAGAACTTCAATGTAGAGTCACCAAAGGATGGTCTTCCTCCAATGGAGTTGCCAGCTAGATGATTACAACCAGAAACTATGTTCAAACCTTGTCTATCATCAAATCTTGAAGCTGTGTCGTTCTCCCTAGGAAGCTGAGCTTCAATTCTCCTCTCCCCGGCAACGACGCCAATTAATGTTATCACCCCAAGAAACTCTCCTAGGTTGTATATCAGAGATGCTTGGGAACATTACAAACTCAACAAAGATATTGGAAAATTAGTGGATGAATGAAAGAAATGCTGCATATTCAAGCTAGATAACCACTTCTACTATGCTTGACCCCAGACATGGGTGAACACCCCCGGACTACAAGGTTTTAGACCACCAATTACTCACAGTTTTAAGGGAAATGTGATGATGGAGAACACTGATCACACCAGCAGATGCACAGGACCCTGTGATGGCCAGATGCAACCAGTTGAAAGGTCTGTAAGTTCTATTTCTTAATGCACAGACAGGATGACAGCTCTCTGGCATTAAAACAACAGAAACCTGCATACATATTTGATAATGCTAACTAGATTCTAGTAGAGAGGTGGGATGACAGCCCCTCTACTGCTAAGCATCAAAAGCAAATGAAAAATGCATACAAGCACAACCTGGAACAAAGAAGAAGAAGTGGAAAGTGAGCAATCAACAACAAAAGAAGCTTGTATTAGCTGGAAATTAAGACCAGAAGCTGCAGGTTACACAGTAGTTATAGTCTCCAGAAGTTGAACTTTTACAAATCAGAATAACATTCATCAACCTGATTACATCTTTTTCCTGAGTATATATAGAGTTTGTTTACAAAAAATCTCTGCTAGCCTATGCGTGGAGGTGTCTTAACTGGCCACCAACTGCATTTACAATTAGATATGGGTTTCTACTACAAACTATGCATTTTAATGAACAAAATCGGCCTTTCTGGTACTTTGATGTCCTTCTTGAACAGGTAGAATATTGTTTGAATGAATTTCAATAACTGCTGCAGGCATTGAACTACTCGAGGATCGTCCTTCCTATCCTTGGCCGTGCTGCTCTTTAAATGTAGTTGCTGAGGATTTAATGTGCAGATTGCTGAATCATCTCTTCCTTCTTCATGCGCACAAAACAGGCCGAAAACACTGCAAAATACATTAAAAATGGACGAAGAGCTGAGGAAGAATGCTAGCCGTTGGATGGCTCAGATGGACGGCCTAGATCTGATGGCGGGAGGCGATGGAAGACACAAAAGCGCAGGGATCAATAGTAGCCGTCGGATCGCGTAAACGAATGGTGCAGATTGGATTATGGAAGCCATCGGGAAGAAATTCAAAAAGGAGGATCATGGACCGTCGGATCATGATCGAGGAGATCCGACGGTTGACGAGCGGCAAAGATGCGAGAGCATTAATGAGCGGGGGAAGGGTACAGCGGCAGTAAGCAGTTTCCCTACACCGCTTTTTGGGAGAAGGTCGTTTACGTACGAGGGTGTGCGATCCAACAGAGTTATGACACGTGGCTGGCGGGAAACCACTTCCCCGCGGGTTACCAGACGTGCATGTTCACGGGGTGGGGGCTGCAGATACCGTCAGATCTGCGGGAGATGATCGGATGGTCACGGTTAACGCACATATTTGTCGAACAATGTGACAGGTACAGGCCCGCTGAGTTATATAATTTTTTATTATTTGCGTGGCTATAATGGATTAAAACGTTAGAGCCAGGGTTAAAATGAAAAATAGGTTAATATGGGGTTTAAAGGGTTATCAGGATTTATAAAGGTTTTCGGGGTTTTAAAGGAAAACAACAATAATGAAGATAGGGAGAATAAAGAGAATGAAAGGGAAGGAGGAAACGAGGGTAACGGAGTAAAAGGAAGTGAGCGGGAAAATAGGGAGAGGTAAAGATAACCATTATAAACCATCTCTGAGCCAGCAACCAAGGACCAAACTTATTCCTCCTCCTGGAAAATCAGCAGCATGTAGCAGAGCTAACAGGCCCTTTCAACAATCTTTGGAGAAAACACAAGCCTTTCACCTCTGGAATAAGTCTTAGTCACTTCTACCCTATAATTCCTCTTGGTAGGTCTTCTTGAAGAAGCAACCTCTTGTTGCACTGGTGAGTTGGAGGTGTTGATTCATCACTAGATATAGCTGGAGAAAATGGAGGAAAAGATGAATTTGAAAATCCATCTCGAGACAAATTTACCTGTGCTAATTGATGAAAAACTATAATTTTCACCAAGCCATGATGAAATAGACTATTATGATTATTTTCTCCTATCGTTTGTACCTTCTCTGTCATTTTTGTTAGGCTTCTGTAAAGATAGTAAGACAAGTTGAGTTTCTTCACACCAATGAAATGCATCAAAAGCCTCATGTGGTATTGATACAACCTTGAATACCTGTATTCACATGTAAAATATTCCATGATCAATTTCATGAGAGGGGCATATCTATCCAACAAATGTCTAAATGGAAAAACATGTTTTGGAGCTATCTTATATGGTTTTTTCAAGTACATCTTATAACTTTTAAGGTCAATGTCTCTTTTCTTGAACCAAATTTCTCTAGTGTTTGGAATCCCTATGGATGTGGAGATGATTTTCCTTGATACAATGAACTCAAATCCTATTATAGTCACTTTATCCCTTCTTAAATTGGTGGCAAAAGAATTGGTCAGTTGGTCATGAAACCTAAGTTTCTCAATTCTTTGGCAAAAGGCAAGACAACCTACATCTTCAAATGATTTTCTGATGAAAGGAGATGACATGATTTCTTGAGTTGAGGTAGGCTCATATCTGATGACCTGCCCTCCTTTATGCCTCTTTTGTTCAGATGTTTCAGATTCCATGGTAACACCTAGCTCTATGGGAGAGAAACTAGGTTTTTACTTGTAGGAAAACAAGGGCTTTTGATAGCTTGAGGAAATTAAGGGAAATGAAATAATCAAGGGAGTGGTAAATTCTTAGGAAAATTTGGGAGGATAGTGAGGGATGTTAGGGAGCCTAAAAAGGTATAATTTCAAAATTTGAGTGAGGGGAAGGGTATTAAAGAAGGGAAACACAGTCCAAGGTTAGGAAAGTGTACTCTGGCTAGGGTTTATGTAAAGATGATGGAATTTAAGGATGGGTTTGATAGAGGGTGTTTGGGAATGTGTGATTAGGATAGGAGAAGGTGTATAAGCATCAAGATACAAGTTTTAATAACAATTTAACCATGGAAATCATGAAATCATGAAAACTATTTTCAAAACCCTAGGAGAGGGAAATGAAACATAGCAACACAATTAAGAGAATTAAGAGATTACTTGAGTTTCATGAGAGGCCACCAACTTGGATTTACTACAACACAACTTGAATGTGATGAAATAAATCACTACAAAGAAGTTTGCAGCCTTTGGATGAAAAACACAGCAGTGCTAGGATTTGCGTAGCATAACATGAGGATTTGCGCAGCACATAAGAGAAACTGGACTTGGGAATATAAAAATTGATCTTTATCTAACAAATTTGATTTTTTTTGTTGGAGTAATGTCTTGGAAAATGGAATGAGCAAATGGAGAGTGAGTGGGACTCCTTTATAGCTTGTGGAAATTGATTTTTCAGTTACATGTGGTAGTGGACCCACCATCACTTTTCATAACTTGACTTTGATAATGCAGCTTCATGACTTTATGAAATTATTTCATTAGAAATGAAATAAAAAACATGATTTAAAACTTTTATTAACAACTTAACTTTTACTACTCCTTTATAAAATGGATTTCAATGGTGAAATGACCAATTTTCATAAAATCAACCCTATGACCTAGTGGTGACCTAGCATGGACTTATGAGATGAATTATGACCATAATGACTATGGGACTCTTCTAATAGTAATTTGACTTGACCAAGATGGTATTAATTGACCATGGAACTGAAAGGAGTAGTAAAGATTGAACCTTCCTAACCAGTGACCAAATTTTTATTGAAAAGCTATTTGAAACCATAAAAATTTGACCTAAGACCCTAGTAGTAAAAAAAAAAAAAAAAACTTTGTAAGAGCACATTTGATCACCGGTGACTGACATGACTGACAGAGACTAACATTGGCTCTAGCTGGGGATGGAAGCTCCTTGGAGGTGTCAAGAACACCATAGACCAGGTAGCCTTATTCATTGGGCAATGGAGTCAAAATGCAAAAGACCAAACTCAAACTAAAAACTAACTGACTATTTGAAATGACATGACCTAAAAAAAAAACACATGATCAAAGAAGCCTTATGGCCTTCTCCTTGGGCTTCAAACTCTTATGACATGAAAAGAAAACTGGTATATACAATGATAATGAAAATTTGTAGAAATTTCTTCGGGTATAATAGTGCCTGAAAATCCTACCATTGATTGCTCCTCTCGAATAATCTTTCCCATTCATTTCCTCCAATAGATAAGCATTCTTTCCTCTAAAAGCCGAGATTTTGTATGGTCCTTTCCATAAATTTTCAAACTTTTCATGTTTTCCCTTTTCTTCATTTCTTGCATCCCAACAAAGAACCACATCACCTAGGTTGAAATTATCTTCTTTAGTCTTGCAATCATAAATCTTTTTTATTTTTTCCTGAAGTTTAGAAGTATTTTGAAAAACTTCTTCCCTAGTTTGTTGTAAATGGATCATCTGACTTATTCTTCGTTGCATATCATTTGTTTCATTGTCCAATTCCTGCAAAATTTTCATGACTGGGACAACAAGGGATGAAGGAAAAATAGTATCAATCCCGTACACCAACTGAAAAGGAGACATGCCTATGGATTTCTTGTTACTGACTCTATCTGCCCATAAAGCATTAATGAGATTTTTATGCCAGTTTTTCTTATTGACCTCCAAAACTTTCTTGATGATGTTGATCAAAGATTTATTGGAAGATTCAGCTAGACCATTCCCTTGTGGGTGATAAGTAGTAGAATGCCCCAATGCAATATGGTACTTCTCACAAAACTCCACCATCTTCCTAGACTTAAAAGCAGCAGCATTATCAGTGATTATCTTCTGCGGGAAGCCAAATCTAGACAAGATATTAGATTCAATAAACTGAATGATAACAGAATCAGTAGCTTTCCTGGTTGGGATTGCTTCAATCCATTTTGTAAAGTAATTCATGGTTGTTAGGATCCATTTGTGATGTGGAGATGATGAAGGATTGGTTTCCCCAATGAAATCAAGACCCCATTATTGGAAAGGAGCCGTGATTGAAACGGGCTACAATGGTAATAGTAAAAGTTTTCTTTTTCCCTGAAAAATATGGCATTCATGGCATCTCATCACTATTTTATATACATCAAAAAAAAGAGTAGGCCAATAAAAACCAACTCTTAATTTTTTTTTTGTTGTAGTTTTCCAGAAAAGGTGGCCACCACAATCTCCTTTGTGGAAATCACTCATTACATCCTTTGCTTCATTTTTTACTAGACAGTTCAGCAACACACCACCCGGATCTTTCTAAAACAAAACACCATTAAGAATACAATATTTTGAAGCTTTCAACTTTAAGGATCTACTTTTACCTTTGGGCACTTCCGGTGGAGGATTTAAATGTTGTAATACATAAACTATTTTGGAGTACCATGGAGATGAAGTGAACATGTCAGACACCTGTACCTGTGAATATTTTTCTTCTTCTTCAGAAAGGGCAGCAATCAAATTGATATCTAATGCATGAAAATTAGATTCATCCATGAGCTTGGCCAAACCTTGTCCCTTGATGAGCTTTAATGACTTTATTACAAATCATATTTTAACATTTATCCATTTTCCCTGCCTACCCACTGGATCTGTCTGCATAAGATCTTCTTTTATTGATGTTGTTGGAACATAAGCTATGGTGTGAGAATGCAGAATGTATACTCGGAAATCTTTAAGTGCTTTCACCAAAGCCAAAGCCCACTTCTCAATAATGTTGTATTTAAGTGTTGTATCCCTTATTTTCCGACTAAAAAATGCTCTAGGTCGTTCATTTCTCTGATCCTTCTTTTGCATTAGGAAAACCGCTAAGGTATGCTCAGAAGCGAATGAAAATATGATAAAATCTGAAGTATAATCAGCACTGATTAAAGTAGGAGTAGTAGATAATGAAAATTTGACCGCATTGAAAGACTTCTTGGCATGTACAGACCATCTTTTCTCTCTATATTTTTTTAGTATGTCTTTCATTTCTCTCAAATGTTTAGCGAGGTTGGGGATGAATCTCCTCATAAAGTTAATTTTCTCATTATATGACTGAATTTCTTTTTTGTTCCTCGGGAAATCGAATTGTTGAATGGCCTCAACTCTTGTAGGATCAATGTGAATGCCATCCTTGGAAATAATATGCCCCACCAGCTTGCCTTATTCCATGGCAAATAAGATATTTTCTAGATTTAGTGAAATACCGAATTTTTTGCATCTCTGAAAGACAATTCTCAGATGATGTAAGTGGTCTTCATCAGATTTAGATAAAACTGTGAGATCATCTAAATAAATAACTAGATATACATCCTTTTCGTTGGTGAAAGCTACGTCCATAGCCCGCTGAAATGTGGCCCCTGCATTCTTTAATCCAAATGTCATCTTGGCATACATGAATGTACCCCATGGTGTTGTGAAGGTTGTTTTCAACTGATCATCCTTATTCACCAAAATTTGATTGTAACCCGAATATCCATTAAGCAATGACATCCTGGAAGACCCAACTACCCTCTGGAGAATATGATCCATCTTTGGCAGGGGATAATTTTCCTTCAAGGATACTTTGTTTAAATTTCTAAAATTAATACAAAGACGAATCTCCCCGGTCTTCTTTCTCACCGGCACAAGATTTGACATCCACTCAGAAAAATGAATAGGAACTATAATACCATATTTATAGAGTATATTTACCTCTTACTCAATGGATGACAATAATTTAGGATTAATCTTCCTCAGCTTCTCGTGGAATGGTTTTTGATCAGGCTTAACCGATATAGTGTGTTGAATGATGTTCTTGTCATACACCTTTAAATTTGAATAGCCCCAAGCAAATACATCAAAAAATTCTCCCATCAAAGCAATGTAATTACTTTTCATCTCAGGAGATAGAGACTTTGACAATTTTACCATCTTAGGCTTGTCTATTGTACCAATTTTTACATCTTCAACACCTTTTTCTGTGGGAACCATGGTGGGCTTTTTAGAAACATCATCACGATCAAATAACTCTTCCAAATGTACGAGACCTCGTGGAATTTTATTGTCTTTCAACTGCAATATTTCAACCTCGTTTGCTTCAGTTTCTAGATCATTCTCATCAGATGCATCATCAATATGGGAATTCAGGAATTCATCTTCCATATGTAGAAAATTGTTAATCTGTTTTTCATCCCAAAACACTTTCCAATATCTCAAATTGTCAAGGACAGTTGGGTGGTGTTTAACATGAATTGAATACTTCTTATTGGAGTGGATGGGAATCTTAACCATACTAGCTGCAGTAGCAAGGGAATCAGCCATAATATTCTGAGTTCTAGGAATCAAAGACAAAGTATATTCTGAAAAGGTTTTAAGAATGTCAAGGACATCATTTCGATAATCTCGCATTCTTAGATGCTTGGCCTGGTACTCCCATTTTACTTGTTTAATTACCAACTCGGAGTCGCCATAAACTGAAATTTTCTTTGCTCCCAGTTTTTTTAGAATTTTAAGGCCAACAATCAGTGCTTCGTACTCCACCTCATTATTTGAGCAATCAAAGGCCAACTTATAAGAACTCAATCTTACATTGCGAGGAATTTTACATGAATGATGCAAGGGACCATGAATCCACATTCCAATCCCAGCTCCTTCTTTCCCCAATGCACCATCAAACTCCATGGTCCAAAGACCATTTTCTTCATCCGGAAACGGAACTTTGGAAGGTTGAACTATTTGATTTTTTGGAGGATGACCCACTGTCTCAATAATCTTTGTTTTCTACACTGACTCAGCAATATTTTCAGGTGAATTTTCCGGCTGTAAACACTCTACATTCTTTTCCTTTTCTTCAGCAATCAAATCTTCTTGTACACTACTTATAACATCCAAAACTTCTAAAATTTCTACAAGATGACTATCATCATCTACTAGATTCATATCACTATACAAAATGAAAGACTCTAGGTCAGTATGTACAATGTGGATGGGGTGATTATTTGGTTTTTCTTTGCTACTAATCATGAATTTCATCTTTTTCTCCCGGTACAGTTTTCTAAGCTGCCCAAATACTAGTATAGTAGCATATGAAAAATCAAGTTGCAAGGTTCCTTTCAGCTTTGCCCCCCAAGACCGTGAGAGAAACATGCCAAACCGTGGAGGAATATCAGCGACCACTACGTCCATCAACATATTCTTGGTCAGAATTTGGTCTAAGGACACTACTAAGTCTTTGATAAGGCCAAGGCATTTCACTCTTCCTTAATCAAATGAATAGAGGTCATGATAAGGTCGGGTGATATTTAATCCTAGATTGTCCATAATAACTTTTGGCATAAGGTTATGCGAGGCACTGGAATATAACATGGCATTATGGAGGATAAAATCATGGAGTTTCAGACTAAGATAGAAAGGTGGAACTTCACTATATTCAAGGCTTCCCTCTAGAGCTGGACCAAATAGAATTGTAGGCTCATCATCGGCAACATTAACTGTATCTGACATCTGGTCTACCTTCAACATTTTAGCAATCTGAGACTTGTACTTATCATTCTTAACTAGTTCAGTTAGAGGAATCAAAACTTTCAATTTAGAAATTTCATTCTCTAAACTAAATAGATTGGATTGCTTGTCTACCTCTTTTGCAGTGATGTCCTTCTTTTCAATCTGTCCTTTAGCTTGAGACTCCTTCTTATGACTTTCTCTTTTAGCCTCCTTATCCTTCCTCACATTTCTGGTAGAAGCTTCATTGGTTTTATCCCAACTTAATATGACAATCTCCTTCTCTTTATTTTGACCTGCAAGGGTTGTTTCTTTGTATTGTGCATCTTTCTATGCATTTTGCCTTTTCTGATTCAATGTGACTATTGGGCCGCCAAAATTGACATTCACTTTCACTTTATTTTTCACCTTTATCCTCATTTTGTCACCTCATTCCATCACATTATCATTACATAAACCTACATTATCATTACTACATGAGTTCACATTTACATTTTCCAAAGTTATTAATTTCATGTATTTAGAGTGAATTTATGATTAAATTTAGAAAAATAACATGTATTTGCTTATACCTAAAAATGTCTTGAGTTTGATGACATATTTAGATAATGTGGAAGCTTCCAAGGCACCCTTATGTGGCCTCCCAAGATCAAATTCGAATATCAACCCAAGAGGTGGACCATATTCCAAGAAGAAAGATCATGGAGATCTTGATGTGTCATAGGATTTGTATCTAGTATTTAGGGATAAGTTAAGACAAGTATGGATCTAGTAGATATTTAAGGGATTTACATTTATTGAGAAGATATCCCTAATTCATGTATAAATAAGAGGAGCATCCTTCAAAGGAAGCCAACAGTTATCAGTTATTCATTAGCATCATATTTATGATTATTCATTCAGCATGAATAATATCATTTTCTCCAAAATTATGAGTTATGAGTGTTGTTTGATTCTTAAGGTGTGATATTTGTTCATGTGTGCTCATTGAGGAATGGAAGGATCCCCATACCAAGCTAAGTACACTTTGTTGTAGAGTAATGTTCATAGTTGTGAATATACTAGTTTTAATTCTGGATGTTCATCTTATTTCTTTGTTGTAAATACTTGTAGATAATTTCAGTATGAATTCATGTTATGGCCATGTTTTGTTGTGTGAAGATTGATCTCCTTTCAGTAATTAGTTTGGATGTGGAAGGACAACCAGGACTCTTAGAAAAGAGCCTCTTCTCCGTGAACTAGGACTGGACGGAATCAAGATTCACTTTCTTATATGCTTTCCTAGACTAAATTTATATGCTTTCATAGTTACATTTCATCATGCTTTCTTAGATGTTTTGCAATGTTATTATAGAAGGAATGTGGAAGGACAACCAGGTCTCTTAAACAAGAGCCTCTTCTCCATCTTCTAAAATAGACTAATCTCATTGACCAATCATTTATATGCTTTCATAAAATAGATCTAAATCTTTTATTTTCAAAATAGTTTAGATTTGTAATATGAATTTCCATTCTAAACAAACTTTCTACAACATTTTCATCTAAGGTTCCATATATTTTGGTTTGCTTCTAAGTTTATGAAACCCTGGGTTGACAAATTAAATGACGGGGATTTAGCATACAATTAAATCACCCTACATTTTAACACCGTTGTCGAAGAAGAAAACTTAGATGTAAGCTAATTAGGAGGATTATTTAGGAAGCATTTTTCATTTAGGGTCATTTCCATTTAGGATTATTTGCATTTGCATATAGAAAACATCAAAAAACTCCATTCATTAAAAATAAAAATAAAACACAATAAAAATCCAATTGCAAAAACAAGATCTGAAGAACTTTGTGCTATGACAGTTGAAGAAGATAAAAAACCTAAAGATCATACTCAAATTTGGTCTCAACTAGTCATTAGGTCACATTCTTTAGCATCAAATTTTTATGATCATGTCCAAGAATTCACTAGGGTTTATTTTTCAAACTTGGATATGAGTTTACTCTATGGATGTTGGCATTATGTTTCTGGTATGGCTATATGTTACAGATGTTGTACTTGATGGCAACTCCCGTGGCAAGGCTCTCAATTTGTTGAAAATTAAGAAGACGCAGGAAATCAGTTCAGAAGGTGCGTACCCGCAGGTACAGCGTGCAGGGACCGCGTCCAGATACGCAGGCCAGCCGTTCAGGAGGTGCGTACCCCCAGTGCACACATTTCAAGGCAAAGAAATTCACATGTGGGGTTTTCTTATGTTTTACTCTTGGTATTTAGCCGACGGTATTGGGTTATTATGGTGTCGGCTCGTGGTATTGTTCCATGATTTTAGGAGGAGCTTGCCTATATAAGGCAAAGGAGATCATTTGGCTAAGTATCTTTGCAATTGAATATCTTTAGATCTGAAATATTGGGTTATGGTCTTAAAAGCTTGATCTATATGAAAAGGAAGTTGAAGGCGAATCTGTGAAGGGTGATCTCTCGAGCGCATGATCAGATCTGAGCAACTGTGCCACTCTGGTGGACTGGCTATTCGGCCCTAATCAGAATGCCGCAGGTGTTTAACAGAAGAGCTGCGTGGGTACGCAGTGCAGAAACAGGAGATCTGCATCGGTACGCAGTGCAGGACCAGGAGATCTGCGTCGGTACGCAGAGCAGAAGAAGGAGAGCTGCGTGGGTACGCAGAGCGACTAAGGTTCAGGTGCGTCCGCATAGTAAAAGTACGCGGCGCGATAGTATTTTTGGGTGCGTACCTGCAGTAACAGTACGCAGCGCGATAATGTCTCTGGGTGCGTACCTGCAGTAATAGTACGCAGCGCGGTTCAAGGAACAGTGCGTGAGCACGCAGTGCAGCAGAAGGATCTCTGCGGGTATACGCAGGAAAGCAGAAGGTGAACTGCGTAGCGACGCAGGCCACAGAAGGGAAAACTGCGTACCTGTCTTAAAATGTTCTGTTGATTGAATTTTTCTGTTGATAAGGTGTTCTGGGTTAGTTCTGTTATTGCTGATCTGATAACTGTAGTGGACTGTAACTTTTATGTACTTGATGATCATTTGATGCTTTATGAAAAGAAGTAGGGGGTTGTAGCTCCCTTCCAGGAGAGACTGGAAAACGAGAGAGAGAGAGTTGTAGCTCTCTGTAGGTTGCAGCCTGCGTACTGGTAAAGGACTGCACCAGTACAAAACCATTGTAAAAGAAGTTTCTAATTTGAAAGAAGATAGAGACATATTGCAGCAGGTGGTTTTCACCCACATTGGGTTTCCACCTTACATATTGTGTTCTTTGGTGTGACTATCTGTTTTTCCTTATTCATGCTCATTATTTTATGGTACTGACATGCAAAAATAATTCAAAGAACAAATCAGGAAGATTTATTAAAAGAATTAGATAATACTGATTCACCCCCCCTCTCAGTATTATTGTCAACAATTGATATCAGAGCAGGTCCTTCAGAGAAGCTTGATCGCTTGAAGGTAGATCGTTCATCATGAGCAACTATGAGAGAGAAGCATCAATCAGGCCACCGGTTTTTGATGGGACAAACTTCAATTATTGGAAGGTAAGAGTTACTGCCTATCTTCAATCTCTTGGTACAGAAGTTTGGGACATCGTAGAGACAGGCTATGCTTTTCCTTCAGCTACTCCTACAGATGCAGCCGAGAAAAAGAAGTATGAAACAAATGCAAAAGCAGTCAGTACTCTATTAGGATGTATATCTCAATCAGAATTCATGAAGGTAATGCACTATAAATCCGCAAAAGAGATATGGGACAAAATTGTCATGAGCTATGAAGGAGACGAACAGGTAAAGCGTGCTAAACTTCAAACTCTCAGAATTCAGTATGAGACTCTCAAAATGTATAATGATGAAAGTGTGGCTAACTATTTTCTTCGGGTAGATGAGGTTGTTAATTGTATGAAAAATTTGGGTGAAGAAATAAAAGAGGCTATTGTGGTTGAAAAGGTCCTAAGATCATTGTCCCCCAAGTTTGAATCTAAAGTATCTGCAATAGAAGAAAAAGAAAATCTACGAATTCTTACTATGTCTCAGCTACATGGAATTCTAACTGCTTATGAAATGAGAAAGGGAGGTCCATCAGACAGAAGAGAAGTTGCTTTCAAGGTATCAGGCAAAGGAGATTATTATGAAGCAAGCCACGTCCCAGAAGAAGAGGAAGAAGAATCAAATTTTGTCAGAAATCTTCAAAGGGGTTCTGGAAGGTTCAGAGGTAAGTTACCTTTTAAATGCTTTGCTTGTGGAAGAGTAGGTCATTATGCTGCAAAATGTCCTTATAAGGATAAAGGAAAGGAACCTGCTAGATGGAACAAGAAACAGAACGCAAATAAGAAAAGCTACTACACTCATGAAGATAGTGATGGTCTATCAAACAGTGATGAAGATGAACAAGGTAATGAATATAAGTTGTTAATGGCATTTGAAGATGATAATTATATGGATGCTATAGATGTGGATAACCTTTATGATGAAATTACTAGACTCAAGAGATGTATAGAAGAAAAGAACATGATCATTGATACTCTACAATTTCAAATTGATGAGAAGGAAAAACATCTTGAAAAATTAGAAGGTGAAATTGTTGGTCTTAGAAAAGAGATTGAGAAAACAAAAGCTATTAATCTCAAGTTTGTCAAAGGATTTGAAACTTTGGATGAGATTATCAATGTGCAACGGTCTCCACTAAACAAGACAGGTCTAGGCTATAATGGAGAAACTTCTCAAGCATCCACCTCAAAAAGTTATCTTGATGCAGCAAGAAGAAATGAGCAAAAGAACAATGAAGATCATCAGGTAAAGCAGGGATGAATTACAAACAGAAACTATCAGGGGCAATCCATCTTAAGGGTGAACAAAAGCTACAACCAGCCACAGGTAAAATCTTCTCAATTTGGTTCAAGAATAGATGAAAATAGAAATTACAATCAGTTGGCTGGTAGATTCGATAACCGCAGAAGTTTCTTCAATGGACAATGCTTTTCTTGCCATAACTTTGGTCACAAAGCAGCTCAATGTGTTGCATATAAAACGATCATGACTAGGGAAGCTCAAAAACAAAGAAGTATGACAGGGATTACAAAAAGGACCTATAACAACTTTTCGGTTCTTGAAAATGAAGTTGAATGTTCTATTTGCAATAACTTTGGTCATGAAGACTCTAAATGCAGGAGCAGGTTTCAGCAGAAAAAGGAACAAGCCTCAAGCACCAAAACATGGAGAATAAAGGAACCTCAAACAGAAAGATGTGGGATAGCATTTTATGCAGAGGGACAGGAAAATCTATGGTACATTGACAGTGGATGTTCGAAGCATATGACAGGTGATAAAGAAAAACTTGAGTCTTATTCTGCTCTAGAAAAGGGAAAGAAAGTATCTTTTGGAAATGATACTCCTGCAACTATAAAAGGAAAGGGCATTGCTCAGTTAAAAGAAAAGGTCAAGGCTGGAAATGTTTTATATGTTGATGGATTGAAGCATAATCTTCTAAGTCTCAGCCAGATGTGTGATCAAAGAACCGAGGTTATATTCAGATCAAATGGATGTCTTGTTCGTGATCTTGATACAGGTAAAACAGTGATCAAAGGCAAAAGAACTCCAAATAATCTGTACATATTTGAAGAAGGACAACAACAATGCTATTTAAGCAAGGATGATGAGCACTGGTTATGGCATCAGAGTTTGGGGCATCTAAGCTTTTCACAAATAAGGAAAGCATGCAAATATCAGGCAGTTCGCGATCTTCCAGATATCAAAATTCCTGACAACACCATATGCAAATCATGTCAGTTTGCATATGGTCCAAAGATACATTACAACAGATACCAAGTTCATCCCTGAACTTAGTAAATTTTATTCTGCCAAGCGATTTGGTGAAAATGTCGGAGATCTGATCTTCGGAAGGACAATAAACTGGTTTGAGAACATCTTTGGCAATGAGAGACCTGATATGATGATACTTGGTGTCCACATGCTTTGTCTTTGAATGAAAAACTGGGTTCTTGGCAAGTTTGATGGCTGACTGGCTGTCAATGAACAATGATGTAGCTTCTCCCTGAGAAATGCCCAAGTCCTGCAAAATTCGGCGCAACCAAACAATTTCACATGCTGCTTCCCATGTTGAAATGTACTCTACTTCTGCTGAAGAAGTGGCCACTGTAGCTTGTTTCTTACAACTCCAGGATACCGTTGCTGACCCCATATTCATTAAATAACCTGATGTTGATGCTCGATCATCAATACTCCCAGCAAATTCGGCATCAGAATATCCACCAAGTACAAAAATTTTAGTCTTTGTGTAAAGAAGACCAAAATCTTTTTGTTCCTTGGATATATCGAAGAACTCTTTTGGCTGCATTCCAGTGGCTGTCTCGTGGTTCCTGCATAAAACGTGAAAGAATACTGACTGCATAAGATAGATCAGGACGAGTATTTGTCAAATAAATCAAGCTGCCAATCAACTGTCTGTAAGTTGTACTGTCCACCTTTTCCCCACCTTCAAATTTTCAAAGTTTCAAGTTTTGCTCCATGGGGGTGAGAACGGGCTTGCAATCTTGCATGCCAAATCGCTGAAGAACCTCTGCTACATACTTACTCTGAGAAATGAAAATATGATGTGGACGTTGGAAGACTTCAACTCCAAGATAGTAGTGAAGTAATCCCAAATCTGTCGTCTTAAAACCTGCTTGTAACTCCTTTTTCACCTGTGCAATATGATCATCATGGTTGCCAGTAATGATCAAATCATCTACGTACATAACAAGAATTACCAGATATTTTCCCTGTTGCCGCAGATACAAAGTATCATCAGATTCACTTTGTTGAAAACCAACTTTCTTAAGGTAATCATCCATCTTGGCATACCAGGCTCGGGGAGCTTGTTTTAACCCATATAAAGCCTTGATCAATTTGCAGACTTTATGTTCTTGTCCTTCAACTTCAAAACTTGGTGGTTGGGTCATATACACTTCCTCCTGTAAATCCCCATTGAGAAAAGCACTTTTCACATCCATTTGATGAAGTTTCCATCCTTTTTGAGTGGCCAATGCAAGTGTTAAGCGGATGGTGTTCCATTTAGCTGTTGGAGCAAAGGTTTCTTCATAATCAATGCCTTCCTGTTGCGCAAAACCTTTTGCGACAAGTCATGCTTTATACTTGTCAAGTTCACCCTTTTGATTATACTTAATTCTGTAAACCCATTTGCATCCTATGGGTTTAACATTTGCTGGACAATCAACAAGTTTCCAAGTGTTGTTATCAATTACTGCTTTATATTCGTCAACCATCGCCTGTTGCCATTCTTTATGTTTTACTGCCTCTTTGTATGTGGAAGGTTCAGTAAAATCATTTGCTATCAAGGAAAAATTGCCTTCACTTCTATGTGTCCTTCTGGTGCCAGTTTTATTCTGTTCATCAGGCTTTACATCTTTCAATAGTTGAACTGCCCATTTCGGAAGTTGGTGCTCACTTGTTTGTGCTTCTGTAAAGTCCCCATCATTGTAAAGAGGATTAATATAAACTGATGTTCGTCGTTTAGGTGAAGAATGTGGAGACTCATTGTTTGAAGAACTGCTGCTACTTGGAGATGCGGATGAACTGCTAGAAGACCCTGATGATGTTGTTGATGTAGATGGACTGGATGACTCATCTTCAGAGGAAGGAAAATCAAGTTCATACCAATTTGGTGAAGTTGGTTGACTTTGCATTTTTCCATTTCTTTTACTTCCCTTAGTTTCTAATTTGTGAAGAAGATTTTCAATTTCTTCAGCACTCTTACTCTCTGTTTCATCAAAAATGACATCCCTGCTCACAATGAATTTTCCATTGGTCAAAAGACGATACCCTTTCTTCTCATCAGAATAGCCAATCATTGTGCATTTTAAACTTCTTGAGTCAAGCTTAGTTCGTTTTTCTTTCGGAACTAAGGCATAAAACACTGACCCAAAAACTCTAAGATGTTTAACTCGAGGTTTGAAACCAAACCAAGCTTCATAAGGTGTGATTCTGTCTAAAGAAGCAGTTGGAGATCTGTTTCTTAAGTAGACAGCTGTATGTATTGCTTCCGCCCAATATGTTGGACTTAACCTCTTAAAGGTTAACATGGATCTCGCCATTCCGAACAAAGTGCGATTCATTCTTTCGACTACTCCATTTTGCTGTGGAGTGTAAACATTAGTGAGATGTCGTCTTATGCCATTTTCACTGCAATAAGTTTTGAATTCATTTGAAGTGAATTCTCCCCCATTATCCATCCTGAGAGTACCTATCTTTTCTTTGACTTCATTTTCAACAAGTTGGCGAAAAAGTTTAAACTTATCAAATGCTTCTGACTTGTTCTTCAAGAAGTAAACCCAAGTCATTCTGCTGAAATCATCAACGAATAGTAAGAAATACTTGCAACCACCAAATGTGGTTTGTAGTGGACCACAAACATCACTGTGAATTAGTTGAAGCCGCCTGTTTGCTCGCCATGAACTTGTTGGAAAACTTTCTCGATTTTGTTTGCCATAAATGAAAGCTTCACATTTTGCATTTTCCCTTTTGAATGTGGGAAGTCCTTTAACCATTCCTTGTTTCTGCAATTGTGAAAGACTCTCAAAATTCAAATGTCCATATCTTACATGCCATAGTCTGATAGGTGAAATACTTGTAGTCACTGCCCCTGCAAAATCAGAATGCCTTGGAATAACTGTCCCTTTCATCCGTAACAGTTTTCCATCTTCATAACCTGTCATAACTGTTTTCAAGTTCTGTTTCACTGAATTAATCTTCACTAAACCATCTTCCATAATCACCTGATGTCCTGCTTGTCGAATCGTGACTAAAGAGAGCAAATTTTTCTTGAAACTAGGTACATACCATACATTGGAAATCAATTTTTCTCCAATGTCAGGGAGAAAAACTTTCACTACTCCTTTTCCATAAGGAGTATGTTTTGTATCATCAGCAAGAAAAATTGAATTAAGTTGGCATTCTTGAAAATTCCAGAAAAAATCACGTCGACAAGTCATGTGCTGAGTTGCCCCGGAATCCAAGATCCAGGCATCTTCATAGTCACTTCTAAGATGAGATGAAATTTGTGATGCTGGTGAGGAAGTAAAAACATATTCTGAGCTGTCTTCATCTTGATCATTTGCAAATTGTGCTGAATGCTGCTGAAACTTGGGAATTTTATTAAGTGAAGTTCGACAATCTTCAGCATAATGGCCAATTTTGTTACATCTTCGACACACAATTTGACTTAAGTCTCTTCCTCGTCCTGAAGATTGTCCTCTGCCTCTGCTTTGACCTCTATTTGGAGATTGTCCTCTACCTTGAAAATTATTTCTTCCTCCTCTATTAAAATTGTTGCCTCTACTTTGGCTTCGACCTCGATTTGCTTGATTCTGATTCCATCGGCCTCTTCCTCGAGAACTATCTGTTGAAGACTTACTTGTGCTGGCTTCTGTGAGAAAAACATCTTCACCAACTTTCTTCTTCTTCCCAAAAGTTTTATCATGCTGACTTAACATTTCACAAAGTTCATCAAACTTTAATTTCTCTAATTTCCCAGTTACTTGTAGAGTCTCTAAAAAGTGTGTGTAGGAAGAAGGAAGTCCAGCAATTACAATTGTAACCATGAAGCTATCATCAATTGCGGGAAAACCAGCATTAATAATTTCTTGCTTGATATTCTTAAGTCTTGAGAGATATTCAAGAACATCACCGTCTTCAGTTAATTTTTGTTGCAACAATTTTAATTGTAGATCAACCTTCTTTGATTCAGGCTGAGTATCAAAGAGGTCTTTAAAAGTTTTCAAGGCAGTCCATGCATCTGTGGCATTCTCTATATGTACATACATTTCATCATTCACAGACGATTTAATAAGAGCTAAGGCTTTAGCATTCTTGATTTCCCATTTTGCCAGTGGATCTGCATCTGTGGGTTTATTCAGCTTAACATTGCCATCACATATTCCTTGCCATAATTCATTGTAAATAAGTGTGCTTTCAATAAGACGATGCCACGTTTTATAAGATTTGGTGCCTTCTAGTTTGTCGGAATCAAAAAATAAGTTAATCAACTTAGACATTTTTAGCGATGAAGAGACGCACCAAGAAGCAGAACAGAAAGGACAAGATAGTCAACACAATACACCACGCAACAAACACGATCTATCGGGGCTTGGCCTTGACCCTCGAATAGTCGTCAAAACAGGAGAATATTGACTGAGCTTTGCACTTGGCTCTAGTCAATTTCTCAAATATTTACAAGGCAACTTTCAAAATTTGACTTTTTACAAAGGTGCTTTTGCACAATCTGGTAAAAAAAAATTACCCCCCCTCAAAGTAAAATTACTTTGAGTTACAAATATGATGATCCCAATTAAAAAATAGCGTCTTGAAAACAAATTATCAAACACACCTTATCTCTCCAAGTTACAAATAAAACTTCTTATTACTCCAATTACATCATACCTCATCTCACCCAATTACAAATTACAAACTATATATTACAAAACCTTATCTCTCCAAATTACAAACTATTAAAAAAACTTTATGATTCACCTTATTTCCCATTAAAAAAAAACTTTATTATTCACCTTATCCCTCCATTAAGGTTACTCTCTTTTCTTTTTAAAACTCTCAAACAAATGAATGTCACGTGAATTTCAAAACTATGAATAAATATACTTTGAAAGCATATATCATGCTTTTTTTTAAAAGCACATCCTTTAACCATTCTAAACTCACTTACGCTGGCTTTTTAAAAAAACCACGCTGGTTTGCTTTGCTGGCTTTTAAAAAAAAACACGCTGGTTTGCTGAAGTACCCCGGGAACATGGCAGATTGGAACGCTGGCAAGATTGGAACACTGGTTGCTTTGAATCAGTTTATATAGTTTCCTTGTAGGTAATGCCCATGTCTGCTGCAAGTTGAGAGTTCAAATTACAAAAAAGGAAAACGCTCTTCCACCCGTGACATACTAACATACTGCTCTTCGTCTGTATTTGTGGTCTATCGAATCAGTTATAGAGCTGACTTAGAAACGTGAACACCATTCCCTCAAAATAAAGGATGCAGGTTGCTGCAATTTAACAGCAAAATGGAATGTGCGAAATCTGAGGCAGGAGGTTGGATCCACCATGGGAATCGAATCAGTGCCAGATGGCTTTGCCAGAGCCAAACTTCCTGGTATGAAATCCTGGCGTTTATTTGCGAGTTCGAAGAGAGATTTTGAACGCTGAATAAATAATTTTAAGTAAGAAGGATCACACTTCCTCAAAACAATGACTGCAGACGATAGAGCTGCGGATGCATCGGCAGCAGGCTCGATACCATTTTCCAGCAAATGGTAGAAGAGGTTTTACTCTTCAGACGGCTTTAAAAGCATAAAGTAATAACATTCTAATAATAACAAGAACAACCAAAATGAGACAGACATCTGAAGATCAGAAATCACCGAACCATGGACAAATCGGAGCTGATCCAGGTATGAAATTTCGAAACTCGACACAAAACGAGAGAAATTCTGGTGGAATTTGGGGCTTCCAAAATCTAGTTAAGTCATTGGGATCGATGTCCGAAGGTATTATTAAAACATACCGGCGGGGGATTTGGAAGAATTCGGGACCGGGCTGATGAAGGAAACGGAAACTTTAAAGGATCTGGCGACCCGGGCAGTAAAGTCTTGGCAGAAAGAAGAAATCGTCCGTACAGAAGAAGGCGGGTCGAGGGTTTATATTTTTTATAATAAAAAAATGAATTTTAGATTTTTAAAAAATCTAAAATCAATGATAAAAAATTTATTTTCTTTTTAAACAAAACTGTACAATTTCCATACCAATGATTTTCTGGCCAACTGAATGGAGTTTTCCAAGACTTTGTTGAGCTGAAATCTCCTCAAATCTACTGCTGGAATCTCCTTCTCAAATCAACTGCAGCATTACCATAGCTCTGATACCACAATAATGGCAGAAGTGTCCTCAGACACGTAATTTTATTAATCAGAAAAAACAATTACATAATTGATTTGCAAGAGCTTACACCCGAACAACCAAACACTCTTGCAATGAGCTATTTATAAGCTCCATGTCCTAACTACCTCTAATTATGGATCACTTATTCAATAACAAGTGTCCATTTACAATAAATGTTATTCAAACCAACTAGCTAACTAATCTCCTATAATAGAGCCTAAGATACGACACATTTGGAGAGTCATATCTTGTTACAACAAATTACTAATTCTAATTGTCTCTAAAATAATTAATCATTCTAGAATAATTATTAATTTAATTTCTTAAATTAATAATTATTTTATTTCAATTTTATAACCTATGATAATAAAGTATTTTTGGATCATCTAACAGTTTGGAAAACAAACCAGAACTAACTTTCCAGAGAAGGAAGGATCGGCTAGCATGCCTCTTGAGCTAGTACATACAGATACATGCGGTCCATTCAGGAAAAGAACACCTAGAGGAGAAGAATATTTGATATTATTTATTGACGATTTCTCCAGGTTTGTCTGGCTAGGACTTATGAAGCACAAAGATGAAGCATTCGAAAAATTCAAATCCTTCAAAGCCTTGGTTGAAAATGAATCAGGTCACAAAATTAAGTGCCTTAGATCCGACATAGGTGGGGAATTTACTTCAAATGAATTCTTCAATTTCTGTGAAGAACATGGGATAAGAAGAGAATTCTCTACAGTAAGAACCCCTCAGCAAAATGGAGTTGTGGAAAGAATGAACAGAACAGTCCAACAAATGGCTCGTGCTATGCTTGATGATTCAGGAACTCCCGCAACTTTCTGGGGTGAAGCTGCACATGCTGCGGTTGTTATTCTTAACAAAACAAATGTCCGGGTGAATAGCACTCAAACTCCTCATGAGCTCTGGAGTGGTAGGACTCCTTCGGTAAAGCACTTCAAAATCTTTGGGAGCAAATGCTATATCAAGAATACTGATGAGCAGCTTGGCAAACTTGAACCTAGAGCAGATGAAGGCATTCTTCTTGGTTACTCTCCACATAGCAAAGCATACAAATGCTATAATAAAAGACTTGGCAGAATTGTTGACAGCATTGATGTAGTGGTTGATGAGAAGGGATACATTCCTAGGCAAGTACATCATGAAGACATCGAAGAAGATGAAGGCTACCCCCAATGACAAAATGATGAAGAAGAACCTCAAGAAGAACCAGAGGAGCAAACAAGAATAGAAGAAAAGACTCCATCCAGATATGTTCAGAAGAACCATCCAGAATCTCAGATTATGGGGCAGAAAGAAGCAGGTGTACAAACAAGAAGAACAGTTGTAGAAGCTTCAAGCTATTTGGCATTACTCTCCTCTACTGAACCACAAAATGTGAAGGAGGCATGCAAAGATGAATGTTGGGTGAAAGCAATGGATGAAGAACTTGAGCAAATCGAAAAGAACAACACTTGGGAGCTGGTTCCTAGACCAAAAGATAAGAATGTTATCGGGACAAAATGGGTCTTCAAAAACAAATTGAATGAAAATGGAGAAGTAATTAGAAACAAATCCAGACTTGTTTGTAAAGGGTATGCGCAGCAAGAAGGAATAGACTTTGAAGAAACCTTTGCTCCTGTTGCAAGACTTGAGGCCATCCGAATGTTCCTTGCTCTCTCAAGTTTTCAAAACTTCAAAGTATTTCAAATGGACGTGAAATCAGCCTTTCTGAATGGAGACTTGGAAGAAGAAGTGTACATTGAACAGCCAGATGGGTTCATTCTTGGAAATGATCCAAATCTTGTATGCAGATTGAAAAAGGCTCTCTATGGTCTCAAACAAGCTCCAAGGGATTGGTACTACCGTTTGGACAAATATCTTCATCAACAAGGCTTTTCAAAAGGATCGGCAGATAGCAATCTTTATATAAAAGTTGAAAATGACAAATTGCTAATACTTGTTGTATATGTAGATGACATTACTTTTGGGAGCAATGAAGAAGCTATGAGTCAAAACTTTGCCTTGGTCATGCAGAAAGAATTTGAAATGTCCTTACTAGGAGAACTGACATATTTCCTTGGTTTGCAAATCCAACAAAAGGAAGGAGGAATCTTTTTATCTCAAACCAAGTATCTCAAACAAATTTTGAAGAAATATGGTATGGAAGATGCAAAACCAGTATGTACACCCATGGTCACAGGATGTAGCCTTAGTGCAAATGATGAATCTGCAGCAGTACATCAACCAACCTACAGATCTATGATTGGAAGTTTACTTTATTTGACAGGTACCCGACTGGACATCATGCATGCAGTTGGAATAGTTGGAAGATTTCAGGCAAATCCGAAGGAGACTCATCTTCAGGCAGTGAAGAGAATTTTCAAATATCTTCAAGGGACTCAAAATTATGGCTTATGGTATCCTAGAGATACAGATCTTACACTTCATGCTTATAAAGATGCAGATTGGGCCGGAAGCGTGGATGACAGGAAAAGCACAAGTGGTAGTGCGTTCTTTATGGGTTCCAGACTGGTATCTTGGTTCAGCAAGAAACAGAGTTCGATTGCCTTGTCTACAGCTGAAGCGGAATATGTTGCTGTTGCATCTTGTTGCACCCAACTCCTTTGGATGATGCAGACTTTGCAGGATTTTCAAATCACTTGTACACCACCAATCCCCATCTTATGTGATAACACAAGTGCAATCAGCATCTCAAAGAATCCTGTTATGCATTCAAAAACCAAGCACATACCAATCAAGTATCATTTTCTTCGGGAACAAGTGCTTGAACAGAAGGGCAAGTTGGAGTATGTTCCTTCTAAGGAACAAGTTGCTGATATTCTCACCAAACCATTGCCCAGGGACACTTTTGAATACCTCAGGCAAAAGCTGGGGGTTGTTGAGGCATCATCTTATTGTTGAATCTTTTCTTATTGATGGTACAGGTTCAGGGGGAGCATATAATGCATTATTGGCATTATGAAGGATGGTCAGAAGGAGATCTTGGAAATAGCTGCAATATGTCTCTATCTCTTTCATGGTGGATTATGGTTCTTTGTTGCAGATCTGGTTCATATTCAGGGGGAGCATGATCTTAGGGGGCGCATACCCCTTTGCCCTTGATGTCAAAGGGGGAGAATCAGTTGAAGATTTTGTGAGGTTGCCATCAAGTCCAAAGGGGGAGATTGTTGGCATTATGTTTCTGGTATGGCTATATGTTACAGATGTTGTACTTGATGGCAACTCCCGTGGCAAGGCTCTCAATTTGTTGAAAATTAAGAAGTACGCAGGAAATCAGTTCAGAAGGTGCGTACCCGCAGGTACACCGTGCAGGGACCGCGTCCAGATATGCAGGCCAGCCGTTCAGGAGGTGCGTACCCCCAGTGCACACATTTCAAGGCAAAGAAATTCACATGTGGGGTTTTCTTATGTTTTACTCTTGGTATTTAGCCAACGGTATTGGGTTATTATGGTGTCGGCTCGTGGTATTGTTCCATGATTTTAGGAGGAGCTTGCCTATATAAAGCAAAGGAGATCATTTGGCTAAGTATCTTTGCAATTGAATATCTTTAGATCTGAAATATTGGGTTATGGTCTTAAAAGCTTGATCTATATGAAAAGGAAGTTGAAGGCAAATCTGTGAAGGGTGATCTCTCGAGCGCATGATCATATTTGAGCAACTGTGCCACTCTGGTGGACTGGCTATTCGGCCCTAATCAGAAGGCCGCAGGTGTTTAACAGAAGAGCTGCGTGGGTACGTAGTGCAGAAACAAGAGATCTGCATCGGTACGCAGTGCTAGACCAGGAGATCTGCGTCGGTACGCAGAGCAGAAGAAGGAGAGCTGCGTGGGTACGCAGAGCGATTAAGGTTTAGGTGCGTCCGCATAGTAAAAGTACGCAGCGCGATAGTATTTTTGGGTGCGTACCTGCAGTAACAGTACGCAGCGCGATAATGTCTCTGGGTGCGTACCTGCAGTAATAGTACGCTGCGCGGTTCAAGGAACAGTGCGTGAGCACGCAGTGCAGCAGAAGGATCTCTGCGGGTATACGCAGGAAAGCAGAAGGTGAACTGCGTAGCGACGCAGGCCACAGAAGGGAAAACTGCGTACCTGTCTTAAAATGTTCTGTTGATTGAATTTTTCTGTTGATAAGGTGTTCTGGGTTAGTTCTGTTATTGCTGATCTGATAACTGTAGTGGACTGTAACTTTTATGTACTTGATGATCATTTGATGCTTTATGAAAAGAAGTAGGGGGTTGTAGCTCCCTTTCAGGAGAGACTGGAAAACGAGAGAGAGAGAGTTGTAGCTCTCTGCAGGTTGCAGCCTGCGTACTGGTAAAGGACTGCACCAGTACAAAACCATTGTAAAAGAAGTTTCTAATTTGAAAGAAGATAGAGACATATTGCAGCAGGTGGTTTTCACCCACATTGGGTTTCCACCTTACATCTTGTGTTCTTTGGTGTGACTATCTGTTTTTCCTTATTCATGCTCATTATTTTATGGTACTGACATGCAAAAATAATTCAAAGAACAAATCAGGAAGATTTATTAAAAGAATTAGATAATACTGATTCACCCCCCCTCTCAGTATTATTGTCAACAATGGATGCATTGGAAATTCTCTTATACTTAAGAGAATGTTTCATTTCTTTAATAGAATAGAACTAACAAATAAAAAAAAAAGTTTTTGTGATTTTTTTTTAGAATAAATTTCCAATTTTGTGGTGGAGTAAAAGACACCCATTTACTAACCCTTGGCAAAAAAAATTGCAATAAAACAAACGATTGTGAATAAAGAGCACAAGCGAAGACCAGGAGCGATAATTTCAGGTGTGAGATCAATTATTTTCATTTTATTTTCTGCATCCAAATTTAAAAAACAAAACAAAAGCAAAAAAACAAAAAACAAAAAAAAACAAAACTATTAATGAAATCTTGAGTATGCTCTCTTCCTGCACTTTGTGTGACCTGGAAAATCAGAAAAAGAATTTTCATGTTAGTATATCTTTAAAAAAAATAAAAATAAAAATATTTCTCTATTTTAATAAATTGTTTCTTTTTAAATTATATATATATATATATATATATACTTTAAAATGGAACACGTGTATAAAAAAAATCAATAAAGTGTTTCTTTTTAAATTTATATGAATATATTTTAAAGAAAAAGAACATATGAAAAAATTTTAACAAAACACAAATAAAAAAAATATTAAAAAAAACAAAATCATTTAAAAATTAATAAAACAAATAAATAAAACTAAGTACTAAGTAAATGAAAATACAAAACAACTATATAAAATAAAATAAATAAATAAATAAAAAACCAGTTTTCATAATAAGAAAACACAAAACATTAAAAACAAAACAATTAAATAAAACAAAATGTAATAATGAAAAAAAAAAAAAACAATAAATCATAAAACCACAACTTTAAAAAGGTCATTGCATAACCCCATAAAATGAAATGTAGGGCCCTGACCAAAAATAATGTTCAAATGTTGAAACAAAAAAATAGGTTATTTGACGGTGGTGAAAACACGACATTGTTATGAAAATAATATTTGGCACGGCTTCGCGCAGACTCCATTGTTGGGGTTATTCATCAAACCTACAAACAAAAAAATTCAACTGTCGTCGCTCATCAGAAGTATAAAACTTAGTTTAAGTTGGTGATTCAATTCGTTTGTGAGATCCCTTTTTTTAGCAAGCGGATGAGTTCAAATTCAAATCAACTATTTTAGTGTGTTATTCATAGTTTGACGCGTGGTTAATATGTATAAAAGTTTGCTTGGTAGGCGGACAGTTTCGAGATTTGGTCACGTGAAATAAATGATGGATCCATGCAACATCCAAAACTAGCGATGCTGGGTGAACTGCTTCTCGCAATCCATCCACCCACACAACCATCTAACCAACAAGTGGATCACAAATCTGATGATGGTTGCCTTTTTACAGGATCTCGGATGTTCTAATTTCACCACCTTTCTGCAATATCTCAAGATTCTTGGATGAGATCTTTATCTCTAGAAATCATCACAAGGAGGATCCGCTAAGATAACACTTGGAGATATGCCAGTAGACCATGTTTCAAGAGTTGGAGTTATGAAACTTTGCTTGATCAATTTGTGAAATCAATAAAACATGGTTTCCGCAGTAATGGAATCAGTTATCTTAGCATGGACTTTTCTCTTAACAACCCTCCCTATTTGGCACATTAATGCTCGATTTAGCGAAAAATATGGATGCATAATTCATGTTGAGATTTTCTGTTTTAATAAAATAGGCAAAAATTTCAGTAGGTGACAACAATATGATTTGGTTGCTATATTAGCTCTATTTTGTTGGGAGTGAGTTAATGCATCCTATATTTGTTGTAGGAGGATTTATGAGGAAGTTAGATCCTCTTAGCTATAAAACAGGTGTCTAGACGGATTGGGTGTATAGTGTGAGCGTTTGAGAGGAAATTGATTCTCTTGTAATCTCCTATTTTTGATAATAATATTGTCGATGCCTATGTTTGGTGGACGTAGCCAAGAATGGTTGGGTGAACCACGTAAAACTCCTGTGTCTCTTTTGTAATGTGTTTGATCTGTTGTTGCTTGTATTTTGTTTAGCTGCCCACTGACTGCTCCAACAATTGGTATCAGAGCATGTTGGAGGCGTGGTGCTGCATGGACCTGCGTATGACAGCGCAAGACTGTAAACAGCGCAGCGTTACCATTGTTTTTTGAAACAACGCAAGTCGTGGCGGTGAACTGATGCTGAATACCAGCGTATAATAGAGAAATCGAATGTGACACCTTTGCCATGGACCTAACCTGTGTGTTAAACATTGCTGCGTGGGAGGTTTTTTAAAACAGCGTTGTGGATATATGTATAAGATCTGATTTATATGCGTGGAGAATAGCGTTGAAGACATCGTGGATTCATCCCATAACGGAGCAGCGTTGAATGGTGGGTTATAACACTGCGTTGCTGATTGAACTGCGTTGCAGAACTGCTGTTCAACTAAGTGCGTATGTCGTGGAGCGGATGCATACGTGGAGGATATGAGCAGTGAATGCGTTCAGCGGTGATCAGCAGCGAAATACTGTGCGTGTGTTTGAGTAGGCCAGCGCAAATGAGCTGTTAGCGTGGCTGTCTATGTTTGTGTATGCTACGCTCCCACAAATCAATAAGAAAACAGCGAATGCGTATAAGAGAACCGGAACGCATCTTTATACACACCATCTGTTCTCAAAACTGGTTCAATAACCCGTGAAACTCCACGTGACACACAACGGCTGCAGAGGGTACGTGTTGATTGCCAGAACACGCATATGAATTAATGAGTAGCGTATTTCTGTTTTGAATTTTTTATTTGGGATTGGCACGGGCTAGAGTAAAACAGGCGCGCCAATAACTAGGATGGCGCAGATCCGATTCAATTAAGTGCACCAGTGCGCCAAGTTTCAGATCGGCGCGTATTTTAGAGGTATACACGCGCCAAATTGTCAACACTTAAAGCGATATTTTGCTGGTGCGGTTCTTGTGTTCGTCAACAAGCGCCAAATTTTATTTACACTATTTTTAATTGAAATCTGAGATTCAAACAGCAAAGCAAAGGGATTTGTTTTTTTTTTTAAATAAAGGCAAAGGTAAACTAAGGCATAGGCGTTTATTGAGATTAATTTTTTATTTTTTAAATTGGAATTGGAGATTCTTTGACTTTTTAAACGAGATGGCGAAAACGCAGAGTGCCTGATTTGAAATCGAGAAATTTAATGGCAAAAATAATTTCGAGATCTGGAAGGTAAAGATGCATGATCTGCTGGTACAACAAGGCGTGGCGAAGGCATTGTTGGGCAGATCCAAACTGCCTTACCCCGTGACAGATGATGAGTGGAATGAATTGGATGGAAGAGCCTTGAGCGGAATTCGATTGTGTTTGGCTGATGATGTTTTATTTAACATCGTGTCAGAGAAGACTGCTGCTGGTTTGTGGACGAAGTTGGAGAAGTTGTATATGACAAAATCCTTGACAAATCGGATTCTCCTGAAGCGACAGCTGTACAGTTTGCGAATGAAGGAAGGTACTTCCATTACTGATCATTTGAATGTTTTTAATACTCTAATGGTACAATTAGAAAGCATAGAAGTAAAATTTGAAGCCGAGGATAAAGCTATAACTTTATTGTGCTCGTTACCTGAGTCGTGGGATCATTTTGTTACTTCTATAAGTCTTAGTTCATTCGAAACCATTGAATTTGATGATGTCGTCGGAGCTTTGTTGTCCGAGGAAACCAAGAAGCGGTCGAATGCTAACACCTCTACATCAGAGGCAATGATGGCTAGAGGTCGTTCTAGAGAAAGACGCTCTGGTAAGCGCAGCGATTCGCGTTCAAAGTCAAAAGGAAAGAAGAGTAAAGTAAAGTGTTGGTTCTGCGGAAAATCAGGGCATTTGAAGAAGGATTGCTGGAAGCGACAACAAACTTCTAAAGAAGCTTCATCGATAGAGAAGAAGGAAGCGAACACGACCGATACAGGTTCAGCATCTGGTTCAGGTATGAGCGACGAAGTCTTATCAGTTAATTTGTCAAATCATGATCAACATTGGTTGTTAGATTCCGGTGCATCAAACCACATGTGTATTCATAGAGACTGGTTTAAGACATATAGATCAGTGAATGATGGAGTCGTGTACATGGGTAATGATGTCACATCTAATATTGTGGGAATAGGGAGTATACAGCTGCAAATGTTTGATGGGACAACCAAAATGTTAACTGATGTAAGACATGTACCAGATTTAAGAAAAAATCTAATTTCACTAGGGGCACTTGACACAAATGGATATAAAACTGTCATTCAAGGTGGAGTAATGAAAATTTACAAAGGTATTTTACTAGTAATGAAAGCTAAGAAAGTAGGAAATCTGTTTCAGTTAGAAGGAAGAACAGGGTCAGTTCATGTGTCTACCGTGTCTGAACATGACAGTAGTTCCATTCGCCTATGGCATCAAAGGTTGGGCCATATGAGCGAAAGAGGGTTAAAGATTTTGGCTGATCGCAAGTTACTTCCTAATCTAAGGTCTGGAAAGTTAGATTTCTGTAAACATTGTCTGTTTGGCAAACAAAGTAAACAAAAGTTTAAAACAGGCAAACATACTAGTAAAGGAATACTTGATTATATCCATTCAGATGTTTGGGGTCCAGCACCTACAACCTCGTATGGTGGCTCGTCGTATTTTGTATCGTTTATTGATGACTTTTCTAGGAAAGTATGGGTCTACATGTTGAAAAGGAAGTCTGATGTTTTTACAGTTTTCAAGCAGTTTAGAGCATTGGTAGAAAACAGCACTGGTAGAACTATAAAATGTTTAAGAACTGACAATGGTGGTGAGTTTACCTCCAAGGAGTTTGAAAACTATTGCAAGGATGCAGGGATCGAGAGACATAAGACTACTGTGTATACTCCTCAGCAAAATGGAGTTGTTGAACGCATGAACATGACTCTTTTGGAGAGAGCAAGGAGTATGTTGAGTAACGCTGGTTTGCAGAAGGAGTTGTGGACAGAAGCAGTGGCTACAGCTTGTTATGTGATAAATCGGTCGCCATCGACAGCGATAGGTTGCAAGATTCCTCAAGAGGTATGGAAAGGACACCCTTGTGATTATTCTAAACTCAGAGTGTTTGGTTGTGATGCATATGCTCTAGTGCCTAAACATCAGCGAACTAAATTAGATCCAAAATCAAAAAGGTATATCTTTGTTGGGTATGGTGATAGAACAAAGGGATTTAGATTGTGGGATCCTACTACTCACAAAATCATCATCAACAGAGATGTAAAGTTTGATGAATCCTCTCTTGTACAGTTAGATGTAGATAATAAATTGAAACAGGATGATGTATCTGATTTTCAGCACATTCAGTTTGACAGCACTTCTGATGATAGTCATGATGATCATAGTTCAGATTCTAGTCATGAACAGGTTTCAGAGTCAGATTATGAACAAGGTTCAGATGTAGGTCATGAACAGGTCTCAAATGGTGGTCATGAAGAAGTTCCTACAGATGGTAGTCAGCCAATTGCGGAAGCACCAGAAACATCCTTAAGGATGTCTACAAGAATCAAACGCCCTCCGAGAAGGTATGATGATTATGTTACTTCAGTTGCTTTGACCGCTAACGATGATGAACCTTTGTGCTATCAGGAAGTTGTAGAAGGTTCAAAGAGTGACAAATGGAAAGCAGTCATGAAGGAAGAAATGACGGCCTTAGGTAAGAATGGCACATGGGATCTGGTTGAACTTCCCAAAGGCAGGAAAACTGTGGGATGTAAATGGGTTTTCAAGGTGAAACGGGGTGTGAATGATTCAGAGGACAGATACAAAGCACAGCTGGTTGCAAAAGGGTTTTCTCAGAAAGTTGGCATAGACTTTCATGAGATATTTTCACCAGTTGTTAAAATTGTTTCAATTAGAATTGTGTTAGTGTTAGTTGCTTTGCTTGATTTAGAATTACAGCAACTAGATGTTAAGCCTGCATTTTTACATGGTGATTTAGATGAGGAAATTTATATGGAACAACCGGAAGGGTTTGTTCAGCATCGCAATAAGAAATTTGTCTACAGGCTCAAGAAGTCATTGTATGGTCTGAAGCAGTCGCCTCGACAGTGGTACAAGAAATTTGATTCTTTCATGTTGAGCCAAAAATATATAAGAAGTGAATATGATTATTGTGTTTACTTTAAGCAGTTAAGTAATGGCATGTTCATTATCTTAGTGTTGTATGTTGATGATATGCTTTTAGCAAGCAAAAGCATTGAAGAAATCAACAGGTTGAAGACTCAGATGGCAAGGACATTTGATATGAAAGATCTAGGAGCAGCAAGACAGATTTTGGGCATGGAGATTTTCAGAGACAGGAGCAATGGTAAGCTGTGGCTATCACAACAAAAGTATATTGAGAAAATACTTGTGAGGTTTGGTATGAACAATGTGAAGCCTGTGTCAGTCCCTTTAGCTTCCCATTTTAAGCTTTCTTCCAGTTTATGTCCTAATACAGATGAAGAAAAGGATTATATGTCTCGAATTCCATATGCCAATGTAGTAGGATGTTTGATGTATGCGATGGTTTGTACACGACCAGATATTTCACATGTAGTTGGGGTTGTCAGCAGGTATATGGAAAATCCGGGTAAAGAACACTGGTCAACAGTGAAATGGGTGCTTCAGTATTTGAGAGGCACAAGTAGTTATTGTATTACTTACAATAAGAGTAGTGAATCTATTTGCAGGTATGTTGATTCTGATTTTGCAGGTGATTTGGATAAGAGAAGGTCAACTTCAGGGTATGTCTTTACTCTTGCAGGTGGAGCTATTAGCTGGATGTCAAAGCTACAAAACATTGTTGCTTTATCCACTACTGAAGCAGAATACATTGCTGCTTCGCATGCTTGCAAAGAGACGGTTTGGTTGAAAGGTTTGCTTGGTGAGTTTGGTAGGTTACGGGACAACATCAAGTTACTTTGTGATAGTCAAAGTGCAATACATTTGGCTAAGAATCCGGCCTATCATAGTAAATCAAAGCATATTCCAATTAAGTACCATTTTGTAAGACAGGTTATCACTGAAAGGGGAGTCTCTCTTGAAAAGGTGCATACAAAGGAAAACTGTGCAGACATGTTCACGAAACCAGTTTTGTTGGAGAAGCTGCGTTGGTGTTTGGCTTCTCTTGGCTTGCAGAAAAAATAAATAATAAAGAAACAGGGCATCAGGCTAATTGTTGTCAAGGTGGAGATTGTTGAGATTTTCTGTTTTAATAAAATAGGCAAAAATCTCAGTAGGTGACAACAATCTGATTTGGTTGCTATATTAGCTCTATTTTGTTGGGAGTGAGTTAATGCATCCTATATTTGCTGTAGGAGGATTTATGAGGAAGTTAGATCCTCTTAGCTATAAAACAGGTGTCCAGACGGATTGGGTGTATAGTGTGAGCGTTTGAGAGGAAATTGATTCTCTTGTAATCTCCTATTTTTGATAATAAGATTGTCAATGCCTATGTTTGGTGGACGTAGCCCAGAATGGTTGGGTGAACCACGTAAAACTCATGTGTCTCTTTTGTAATGTGTTTGATCTGCTGTTGCTTGTATTTTGTTTAGTTGCCCACTGACTGCTCCAACAATTCATCGCACGTATACATCCACATGGTGCTTTGTTTGGGTGTGTTCATGGGCAATTTAGATCGTTCTAAATAATCCAACAATGCGCAAAATTACCCTTGCCATCTTCCTATGTTGCTAGTACAAGTTCACAAGGCTTATGCGAGAGATTAACTGGTCCTCTTCATGGATCCCTTGGGGATTTAGAACCCATATTACTTTAGCCTTTGTTGTCGTGTTGCGGCTTATTTTGATCGAAAATTTTGATTTCTCCGGCATGAGTAAATTTCCAACATTTGATTTATGAGGAGACAAAGATCATTTTCAGAATTCAAATTCAGATTCTCAAGAGACAGAGGAAAATCGATTTCAAATTCCCGAGGGTAGAAGAAAAGAGTTACCACTGGGGAAATGATTATTGGAGCTGCGAAATCCCTGTTCATGAACGAGATATCCACCAGTCTTTACAACACTACAACATACCAGATTGTTCGATGCCTACGCCAAGTTGTCCACGTTTTCAATTCGACGATGGTGGTGTCACTCCTGCAACCTACCCCTGAGACCTTCGATCTCTTCAACAATGTCATTCTACTTTCAGAAAAGGCCACTTCAACATTGGACCCATCCACGAGGTTTCCCTATTGTACACTTTTATTATCTATCATGATAGCTTGGTTTTCAAGCTCGGTTATCTTCTATAAATCTCCTTCCAGAGTCATTTCCGAGCAATGACATGACCAAACAGCTTGCATTACTATGGAGGCAGATTAAAGCACCCCTTATTGCTCTGTTGTTGAGATTTGTTGTTGGTATTTGCTTGATAATGTCTCTGATGTTATTTATAGAGAAGGTTACCATTGGCCATTAGAAAGGTGCACACTAGGGGTCAGTTGTGTAGAAACATTGAGAAATTCTGATGTTTGTAATGAAAAAAATCATACGAATTGGGATTGGTTTGAGCCGTAGTGGAGCCATGAATGCTTTTGTTGCTCAATTGGATGTGAAAAAGAGAAAAGCAAACTTTATAAAGGACCTTTACATCTGGAAAAACTGCCAAAAGGTCTTTGAGAATGGAATCTGGGGTTTTAAATATGATACGAAAGATAAAAGATATAATTTATTCGCAGAAAATGAAATAAAGAATAACAATGGAGTTGCAGATCAAATCATGCCCAGAAGAGCGTTAGAAACGTAACAGTTTTCAACACGTCATTTTAAAACACGTTTTATGGCCAATCAGAAGTGAATCTTGGAAAAATAAAACATGGGTTTTTCTTAGAACGAAATGAATTATGTTTAATGTGTGTGTTTTACTCAAAATACGTAATCAATTGAGCGATTTTCAAGGTTATTTGCAACCTTATTTTCCAGGTTACGTAAAAAAAAGGGTTTTTATTTACTGCGTTGAGATCCTGCAAATCATTGAAACAAATCCAACTTCAAGCAAAAATTGTTATGAGTTTTATGCACCGCAGTTTGGGCATTGCTAGCACTTGGCTCCGGAGCATGTTTCTGATGTGACTAAGTTGAAGTGGTCCAGGTGGCTCCAGACACATGCAGAAGTCCAAGAGGACCAAAAAGGGTCAAAATTCAAAGTGGTCAGAATGCTCCCAAACCAGCACCAGATCGAAGTGCTCGTTGCCCTGATTCCAACGGTGTGAATGGAACTCAAATCCAAACTCATATGAGGGACAAAGAGCCAATCAAAGTTTCGGTCAAAGTTGGGCAGTGGGCGAGGTTTAATGGTCTTACAAATTGACCGAGTCCTAGACATGGAATCTGGCTCTCGAGGAGCGGGCGAATTTGTTGGATACTTAATTTGTCTAATATTCCTTATATTAAACAAATTCAAAAAATGACTATTATTTAATAAAAATCAAAAAAATAAATATTAAGAAAGGTGGCGGGCCATGACCCCTGCCACCTCCATCAGAGCCAACATATTAAAAATCAAATCTTAATTAAAAAATGTCGACGGCCCATGACCCCCGCTGGCCCCGACTCCATTACACAAAAAAAACATTAAATATAGGCGGTGGGCAGGCCACCTCCGATGGACCCGGCCCACACCCCACCAATAAATATAATGTATAGAGTTATGGGCCAGTGGGAATCGAACTCGCCTGGCCACGTGGTCGACCCACTCCACGGGCGGCCCAACCTAAACCTCACAACCATTTAATACACAACAAAAACCACGCCATGTTAAGACTTAACCATATATAACCACAACGGTTATTAGACAGTCGCACTAAGAAACAAACTGCCGCTCGAAAACTACAGCCGATTAAAATGACATGTCGGGAATAGGAGGGGCGGGATTTGATCCCCTGACCCCTCCTCAACCATCTACCTTTTTATGCCACCGCGTCAACGGCCTTGCTTTGGTAACTACACCAACCATCGAGTATTTAAACACTTTTTCACAGTGCGGGCAGGGGAGAATGGACCCGGCGCGGAGTTCGAGAGTTTTTTTAATTGCAGGTGGAACCATGAGCGTGGAGCAGAAGTAGGCGAAACCATGATTGAGCCCAACTTTCAAGATGGAGAAATTTTTCCAGTGTCCAAATTGGACAAACTTTATGTCAATCCTACACTTCTCAGCAACACGAACCTAATGCCACAGACAGAATTTTGATCTGAGCAACAAATCTTCAGATGACCCGAAGGAAGGAATCTTTGAGGAATCTAAGGGAAATATAAAAGATTCTTGTAGCCCTAGATTTTCACTAATCTAGATTTAAGCAGGAACGCAAAAAATTATAGAGATAACCATAAACACAGAGATGCATCAGAATCAATACTTCATTTCATTAATTTAAAATACTAAAATATGCTTACAAACAGCAATGGAAATAAACCAACTAGGGCAATGGTAGCTTATCTCTGAGAAGAGATGTGGCGGCTACATGCCTCTGAACTATGTTACAATGAGGCTCGAAGGCCTCTTTATTGTTGAGAAATATGGGAAAACCCTAAACATCCAAAAATCTAACCCTAGAAGATGAAACACCAAACTGTGGGCCCCGTTTAGGTAAATTGGTACATCAACTTCCCAGGGTCGTAACTTTGACATACGATCTCCATTTGACGCGTACAATATCTTGTTAGAAAGATCTATCTAAGAACTACAACTTTGGGAAGAGCAACATCGGTCCATAGATCCATGTTGCTCCCAGTTTTCCCAAAAAACGTCGTTTAGGGCCTCAAAATGGCTTCGAAAGTTCAGAACCCGAAAAACTGCTAAAAATAGTAAATTGTGCTACAATTGAGGAAACTGAAAAGCTAAAAGAAAAAATTGTGGGGGTCCAAGTGGACTTGGTGGATGGCGACCAATATCCACCTGGATAATTCCTCTCCCCTTATGAAGAAATGGTCCCCATTTTGTTGAGTTCCTCCATGAGATGAGGAAACTTCTGCTGAAATTGGTCCCTGGTGAGCCACTTGCCCTGGTGAAGGAGTTGGCCTGCTTTGGCAACTCGATACAGTTGGATATTTTGTTGGCGAGTGTGCTTGATCTATGTGTCCATGATCCAATTAGTTGCAACTTGTTCCATGCAATCTAGATTTAACTCTGTGGGTGTGAGTTGTTTTGTAATGTCGTATGTGTCTAGTAATGGTGGAAAGTATGGCCGAAGGCAATGCACATTGAACACTGGGTGCAGGCTAAGGAATGGGGGAATGTTGAGCTCAAATGCATTGTCTCCCATAGCCTTGGTAATGGTGTAGGGACCATATCGGAGTGGTTTGAGTTTCCGATAGGATCCGATAAGGCGTTCCTTTTGCAAATGCAACCAGACTTTGTCGCCCACCTGAAACTTATGTGGCACCCAATGTTGATCATGTCGCTACTTGTACTTGGCATTTGATTTATCCAGAATGTCATGGACCTACTAGCAAATATGTTGGATGTGCTCAATGAAGCTAATTGCCTTATCTGTTTCAGACTGGACATGAGCCGAATCTGCGTGAGTAGCTGCAAATGGCATGGCCACATCAATGGGACATAGTGGCTGGAATCCCAAGCCCACCTGAAAAGGGCTGTGGCCAGTCGAGCTGTGGAGAGCCTGGTTGTAGCTATGTTGAACATAGGGGAGGTTCGTGTCCCATGTGCATGGATGCTTTGAGTTGTACATGCATAGAATGTGTACAATCATCCTGTTGACAACCTCTATTTGGCCATCAGTTTGAGGATGGAAGGCTATGGACTTAGTGAGTTTGGTGTCTAGCATCGACCAGAGACTAGACCAATATATACTGAGGAACCTGCTATCCCGATCTGAGATGATAGACTGTGGTATCCCAAAGTGTACCCACACTCGTTCAAAGAAGAGTTTAGCAGTGGCTTCTGCTGTGATATTCTTCTTTCAGGCCACCATAATGGCCATCTTCAAGAACCTGTCGACGTCCACAAAAACACAGTCATTTCCATGCTTAGTGGAAGGAAGACCTGACATGTAATACATGGATATGGATTCCCAAGGTCGACTAGGGGTAGGCAGCGAGGTATAGAGGCCTTGCTTCTTGACAGTCGGTTTGGCAATGGCACAGGCAGTGCATGATCTGATGTACTTCCCGACATCATGTTGAAGATTCGGCCAATAGAAATACTTCTGCAGTACTGCCACCGTTTTCTCAACCCCGAAATGCCCAGCAACCCGACTGTAGTGTGCTTCCCAAATCATCTTGGCACGCTTGCTTGAACGAACACAAAGGTGACCCAAGTGACATAACAGGGCATCCTAGAGGTGAAAATCTGGAACATGCCGACCCTCCAAGAGTGTCTGGTATGTGTGGCCGAATTCTGGGTCGCTTTTGTAGAGAAGTGGCCAATCAGAAGTCTCGTGCCCACAAGAGTTGAGCATGGTGGTTAATGCCATGATCAGTGGTCGACTGAGGCAATCTGCAACATTATTGGTGCTGCCCTTCTTATACTTGATATTCAAATGGAATTGTTGCAGGTATGTGGACCACTTCTGATGGCGATCATTCTGCAATTTCGCTTGGGTCTGTATGAACTAGAGGGGTCGGTGGTCTGTGTGGATGATCATTTCCTTCCCCAAAATGTAATGTTTCCATTGTCGGCAGGCCTGCACAATGGAATACATCTCTTTGTCATAAGTGGGATACTTCTGGACTGTGTCTGAAAGTGTCTCACTGTGATATGCCACTGGATGCCCGTGTTGAGTAAGGACTGCCCCAATAGTATAATCAGAGGCATCTGTCTCGACCTCAAATGGTTGTTGCAAGTCTGGCAATGTGAGCACTGGTGCCGAGCAGAGGTGATCTTTTAACTCTGTGAATGTCTTATGTTGAGATTCAGACCAAAATAATTTTGCTTTCGCTCCTCCCTTTTTGACTTGACTCAAAGGCCAAGTGATATGAGAAAATCCCAACACGAACCTGCGGTAGAAGTTGGCAAGACCTAGAAAGCTGCGGAGCTCTGTTAGAGTGGTTGAAGAGGGCCAATCCCGAATGACTTGGATCTTGGTTGGATCTACATGCACCCCCTATTCATTAATAATGTATCCCAGATACTGAACCTGGGTCATGCCAAAAGTGCATTTATTCAAATTAGCACATAGCTTGTGTTGCCGCAGTGTTTGGAGAACCTGTCGGATGTGGTGGAGGTGCTCTTTCCAGCTCTAGTTGAAGATCAGGATGTCATCCAAGTACACCACTACAAATGAGTTGGTGAATGGCCGCAAGATGTCATCCATTAGCCTCATGAAGGTTGCAGGAGCATTCGTCAATCTAAAAGGCATAACCAACCATTCGAAATGACCCTCCATGGTTTTGAAGGAAGTCTTCCACACATCGGAGGGTTCAATTGGTACCTAGTGATATCCTGACTTCAAATCGATCTTGCTAAAATATTTTTACCCCTTCAGTTGGTCCAGAAGGTCATCAATCCATGGGATCGGGTACCTATTATGGACAGTGATCTTGTTCAGCGCCCGATAGTCAATACAGAGTCTCCAAGTCCCATCCTTTTTCTGTACCAACACGATCGAGCTCCCACAAGGCAATGAACTCGGATAGATGTGACCTTTCTGCAGTAGCTCCTGAATCTGCCTCTTGATTTAATCGTTCTCCAGAATGGAGCACAATAGATTGGTCCATTGGGAAGCGGTGCACCTGGGGTCAAATTGATGGTGTGCTTAACCTGACAATGCAGAGGAACCCTTGTGGGGGAGGTGAAGATGTCCTCGTACTCCTCCATGACCTTGTCCATCTGTAGTTGTCGTGCGGAGGGGCCCTATCTGGAGGTCGTGACCACTGCCTTCTTCTTTCCTTGAGGGCGTATCATCAAGAAAACAAATTTCCTGGTTTTGGAAATGAGCTTACTGCATTGTTTTGCGGTAACCAAAGAGATGGCGATAGGCGATGCTACCTCCAGTACCCTGTACAACTTATTTCCCAAAGTAATAATAATAGCACGAGGCCTTGATTCATACACAGCATGTCGCTTCCACAAGTATGGTTGTCCTAATAGTACATCACAAACTTCAAGGGGATCAATGTCACACAATACCTCATCCGTGAAGGGCTTGATGTTGTATGGAAGGTGACATTGCTGGCTCACGCGAAGATCTCGTCCTTGGTGAAGCCACCCGATGGTGTACGGTTGTGGATGTGTTGTGGTTGGTAAGCCCAGCCGCTTTACGATCTCTGCTGAAATGAGGTTCTTTTGGCTCCCATTGTCGACAATGAACTGTAGCGAGGATCCCTTTACCCACATCTGGGAATGGAAGAGACGCTCCTCCTCCTATGGATCTTCGGGTTCCTCCTTCTAGATCTTCATGGTGGCAACGGTGGCGTTGGGCTCCGCATCGATAATCTGCATCCCTTTGTCATTCCCCTTGTCAGGTTCTAACTCAGAGTCGAAACATTCATCTGATTCTGAAACCTTTAGCTCAGCCACCAGTGACTGCTTGGCCTGATACTCACTTGTGTTGTGAGTGGAGCTCTTATGGAACTCACAGCGTTTTCTCGTGTCCTTTTTCGGCTTCGCGGTACTGTTCTTTGCTTGCAGCTTTGCAGGGTTGTCTTGGGCCACCCCGCCTTGGCTTTGTCCCTTGTTCTGTGGTTTGGGGGCACCTTTCGCTTTCTTCGGATTCATAGATCCAAAGTCTCACTTCTTCTATTTAAACTTTTGCTCGACCTCGACGGCATATCGGTATGTCGTGCCGAGTGAGGAGATGTTCAGGAATTCTATTTCTTCCTGGATGTAGTTATGCAGGTAGCCGTGGTATTTGAGTATCGAATGCTACTTCAAATCCTTGATACCCAACTTTGTGCGAAGGGTATGGAAAATATTGGTAAACCCTGGCACGTCTTGGTCCCTTCCCTGCCACAGCATGGTCCACTTTATGTATTGATCCTCATAGCTTCTGACAGGGTAGTACTGCTCCTTGATGGCATCCCGAAAAGAATTTCAGGTGGGTGCGGCTGAAAATAGTGAGCTGGTATTTTCATCCTTCTGCTCGCAATAGGTTTCCCACCAGTGCTTGACGTGGGGGGCTGCTTTGAGAAGAGCGACAACAATCTTTCCTCGACTCGAAATTTCGTGAACAGAAAAATAACCATATAGCAGATTTAACCATTTATCTATGGCATTTGTGTCTATTTGACCCTCGAATATGGGGATTTCAAAATTAACTTGTACCTTAAAGGGCGTGGCGTTTCCAGAGTATCTGTTGGAAGCCGATGCATCACCTCTGGGTAGCCGCTGAAGGATCTGGGCAAAGTTGTCCATCATCGCGTTCCTTTGTCGCTCGAGGGCTTCTTCGAGCAAGATTTTGATATGATCTCCTGCCCCCTCGTCTTTCTTCTCATCCGCCATGGGAGGCCATCGGGATTTGAAAGGCCAGTCTTGCAAAGGTTCGACCAGTTCAAGCCCTAACTCCTTATATCCCGACCTCGTTGGGAACATGTAAAGAAAAACAGAGAAAAAGCAGACTGCTCTAATACCACTGATCCAAATTTAAGCAAGAACGCAACAAATTACAAAGATATCCATAAACACAGAGATGCAGTGGAAATAATACTTCATTTCATTAATGTAAAATACTGAAATATGCTTACAAACAGCACTGGAAATAAACCAGCTAGGGCGATGGTAGCTTATCTCTGAGAAGAGATGTGGCAGCTACATGCCTCTGAACTATGTTACAATGAGGCTCGAAAGCCTATTTATTGTTGAGAAACAGGGGAAAACCCTAAACATCCAAAAACCTAACCCTAGAAGATGAAACACCAAACTATGGGCCCCGTTTGGGTAAATTGGTACATCAACTTCCCGGGGTCGTATCTTTGGCATACGATCTCCGTTTGACGCGTACAATATCTCGTTAGAAAGATCTATATGAGAGCTACAACTTTGGAACTCAAAATGGCTCCGAAAGTTCAAGACTCGAAAAACTGCTAAAATAGTAAATTGTGCTACAATTGAGGAAACTGAAAAGCTAAAAGAAACAATGGTGGGGGTCCAAGTGGACTTGGTGGGTGGCCACCAATATCCACCTGGATCATTCACTTTGTCAGAATTCAGAAATTTGACATTCGATTTTACACTATTCGACGCCAAGAATCTGATGGTGTAATCAGATTTTCCATTTGGTCATTCCATTTTTTGGTCACTTTTCAAAGTGGAGTGCAGGTGTTAGCATTCAATGTGTGAGCAATCATTTCCATGATATTCGACGCCACGAGATTGATGGTATAGCCAGATCTAGCAGTTTATCATCCTCTTCTTCAGATAACTCCTTGATGTGAGGTATATGCAGTGTGATCATGTACTTCTTTGTCTCTTTGCTTGAGATGCATTGTGTTGTATAGATCCATGTTTGATGTTTGATGTGGGATCTTGTTTTGTTCTTGATGTGAGATGTACTTATTGTCATGTTTTGATTGAGATCCCTTTGTCGCCATGTTAATGGGATACTCATGTGTCGCCATGTATGTTTGAATTGAGATCCCTTTGATGCTATGTTGTCTGGATGCTCATTATTATCATACGTGAAATTATGTCATGTTGATAGGAATCCTTTTGTGAATGAGAGTTCCTACAGCGAAACATCTCATGGAGCCACTCCTACGTGAGGGAATATTCCTTTCATGATAGAGAAAACAAATTCATGTACATCATCACTCTTTCCAACACTTATTGCAGCGGCCTACACCATCTTGACACCGGGGCCTAGAGATGTAGTCCCTCCTGGACGAACTCTGTTATCAATGTCTCATGTCTATGATTTGCTTATGTTTCCATCTGTTTAAGCATGCATATGTCTTCATTTATGCTCTTTTAAATGCAATTCTAACAACATCAAGGAAGTAAAAGATCTTGGTTAAATCCAGGAGTTGAGTCAGCTTGGATCAAGTTTGGTATTAGAGCGGTCTTTGCATGGATATGAATTGCGAGTGTGAACAATGGAATGTGCAACGATGGAGGATGACAAAGCGATGTATGAGACCATGCTCAGAATTTCCCAAAAGGTGGAAATAATTTATAAATCTCTACAAAAAGAGAGAGAGGAAAAGGAGTGATTGCAGCTTCAGTTGCGAGCCACGGAAGAGACCTTAGAAGAACTAAAGCACATCAACCAGAGTCTTCAAGCAGAGAACGTTGAATTAAAGATGCTTCTACAAGAAGAGAAAGAGGAGAAACATAGTTTGCTACGACAGTTGCAAGCTAAGGACAAGGCCTTGGAAAAGTTGCAGCATGACCCATGTGAGGTAAAAAGTAATTCTTTTTCTTCATGTATGTTTCCTGATGATGATTCGCTATTTTTTTAAATCATACCACAAGAATTGGCTCCAAAATGTTGAATAAAATGGGGTATGAAGGAAAAGGCTTGGGCGTTAATGGCCAAGGCATTGTCAACCCCATCAAAGTAGAGGAATTACCCCGTCAGCCAGGACTTGGGTATGTCAGGAAGGAAGTTGGGGAATGCACCAAGATAGCCAGCAAACCACCAACAACAAACGATGAGAAGCCCTCATCAGTTCTTTCCAACTCGACAGTAGAGGTAAAAGATGTTGATTTCCTTTCAGTTTCATCTTCAAATAGTATGATTTATGTTGGAAATGTGGAGATACCAATTACAGGGAAAAACATGAGACTCCTTACCAGGATGAGGTAAAAGGAGGAAAAAGAACTTGGTATTAATTACCAAGGCATGACTCAACCATTGGAGGTTGTGCAGAGACCTCGATTTGCAGGCTTGGGAGACACTGAAGGAGAATGCTCGAAGGTGTCAGAGGCTTCCGAGACATCGCTAAAATCGTCGAGGAAAGAGAATGATGGAAATACATCACCATCACCCCATGGCAGTACCCATTGCATGGAAAGAGCTAAGGCAAGCTCTCATCACCATAATGACACCAGGGACAGCAAGGGAAGGTATAACAAGTCTCGATATTCAAATGTTAATTTCAATTATAATCATGTTGTTAATTATGGACATAAATCATGGTATCGAAAAACATGTACTTTTTGTGGTTTACATAACCATACATTTGTTGAATGCTGGAAGAGAATGGCAGCACAAAAAAGGATGAGGCGTGAAATACCCTCTCAACAACAAGCGAAGAAGAAGGTAAAGCAGATCTAGAGGAAGAAGACCTATTGCAGTCATTGCGACAGAAGTGGCCATCAAAGAGCCACGTGTTGGAGGCTCCATCCAAAGCAACGCCTTAAAGACAAAGCGTCGGTGCATGAACTAGATGAGATGGTTGTTCGACCAACAAATGCACCACAAGGAGGCGACCCATTCACCTTGATAAGTGAGAAATGGTTCTTCTAGGCATGATAGAATGTGATGGTATTATTTTTTTTTCCAATCATGCGTTGCATTTTAAACTATAAAAGTGATGAAGTGTTTTCCATCACTTATTAAGTAACAATGATGTCTGGTCTTATTTTTTGTGATGCATTTTAAACTGTGAAAGTGATGTTGTGTTTCCATCACTTGTCAAAGCAACAATAGTGTCTGGCCTTATTTTGTAAATCATGTGTTGTAGTGATGATGTGTTTTCCATCACTTGTTGAAGCAACAATGATATTTTGGCCTTGTTTACATAGCTGGGGTATTGTTTCCATTTTGATGTAAACTTGATCACCGAGTATGTGTTATAAATGCGTGGCAAGTATGGGATGCTTGGGTCATTAGTTGGTCATGTAAGTCAAGCATGTAATTTGAAAAACAATGTACTACGGGTTTACAAGTGTCGGCTCATCACTTATGGCTCCGAAGGACAAAGGTGAAGGAGAAAGAAGGGCGACATATCAGATACTTGTAAGTGTAGACAGGGTACAAAGAAGTTGCAGATTATTTTTCATGCTTTTGGACCAAAAGCTCCTCAGTGGAGAGGATTGATCCAGGTGGCTCTAGACACATGCAGAAGCCCAAGAGGACCAGAAAGGGTCAAAATTCAAAGTGGTCAGAACTCTCCCAAACAAGCACCAAATCGAAGTGCTCGTCGCCCTAATTCCAACGATGCAAACGACACTCAAATCTGAGCTTGTATGAGGGAGAAAGAACCATGTCAAATTTGGGCTGTGGGCTAGGTTTAAATGGTCCTACAAATTGACCGAGTCCCGGACATGGAATCTGGCTCCTGAGGAGCGGGAAAATTTGGTGGACACTTAGTTTGTCTAATATCCCTTATAGTAGACAAATTCAAAAAATGACTATTATTTAATAAAAATCAAAAAAATAAATATTAAAAAAGGTGGCGGGCCATGACACCTGCCACCTCCATCAAACCCAACATATTAAAAATCAAATGTTAATTAGAAAAAGGTCGATGGGTCATGACCCCCGCTGGCCCCAACTCCATTACACAAAAAAAAAACATTAAATATAGGCAGTGGGCGGGCCACCTCCAGTGGACCCAGCCCACGCCCCACCAACAAATATAATGTATATAGTTATGGGCCGGCAGGAATCGAACCCACTCGGCCACCTGGCTGGCCCGCTCCACGGGTGGCCCAACCCAAACCTCAAAACCATTTAATACACAACAAAAACCGCACCATGTTAAGATTTAACCATATATAACCACAACGATTATCAAAAAGTCATGCTAAGAGAAAAACCGTCGCTTGAAAACTACAGTCGGTTAAAGTGACATGTCGAGAATAGGAGGGGCAGGATTTGATCCCCCGACCCCTCCTCAACCATCTACCTTTTTATGCCACCGCACCAACGGCTCAGCTTTGGTAACTACGCCAACCATCGAGTATTTAAACACTCTTGCACAGTGCGAGCGGGGGAGGACAGACTCGGCGCAGAGTTTGAGATTTTTTTTAATTGGAGGTGGAACCATGAGCATGGAGCAGAGGTAGATGGAACCATGATTGAGCCCAACTTTTAGGAGGGCGAAATTTTTCCAATGTCCAAATTGGACAAACTTTATGTCGATCCTACACCTCTTAGTGACACGAATCTAATGGCGCAGACAGAATTTTGATCTGAGCAACAAATCTTCAGATGACCCGGAGGAGGGAATCTTTGAGGAATCTAGGGGGAATCTAAAAGATTCCTGTAGCCCTAGATTTTCACTTTGTCAGAATTCAGAAATTTGACAGTCGATTTTACACTATTCGATGCCATGAATCTGATGGTGTAATCAGATTTTCCATTTGTTCAATCCATTTTTTGGCCACTTTTCAAATTGGAGTGTAGGTGTTCATGTTCAATGTGCGATCAGTCATTTCCATAATATTCGATGCCACAAGATTGATAGTACAGCCAGATCTAGTAGTTTATCATCCTCTTCTTCAGATAACTCCTTGATGTGAGTTATATGCAGTGTGATCATGTACTTCTTTGTCTCTATACTTGAGATGCATTATGATGTATAGATCCATGTTCGATATTTGATGTGGGATCTTGATTTGTTCTTGATGTAATATATACTGATTGTCATGTTTTGATTGAGATCCCTTTGTCGCCATGTTTATAGGATACTCATGTGTCGCCATGTATGTTTGCATTGAGATACTTTTGATGCCATGCTGGCAGGATGCTCATTATTTTCATACTGAAATTATGTCATGCAGATAGGAGTCCTTTTGTAAATGAGAGTTCCTACAGCAGAACGTCTCGTGGAGCTACTCCTGCGTGAGGGCATATTCCTTGCATGATAGAGAAAACACATGCATGTACATCATCACTCTTTCCAACACTTAATGCAGCAGCCTACACCATCTTGACACCGGGGCCCGGAGACGTAGTCCCTCCTGGACGAACTTCGTTATCAACGTCTCATGTCTATGATTTGCTTATGTTTCCATCTGTTTAAGCATGCATATGTCCTCATTTATGCTCTTTTAAATGCAATTATAACAACATCACGGAAGTAAAATATCTTGGTTAAATCAGGGAGTTGAGTCAACTCGGATCATGGAGGAAGTTGTTCTGGTAGTAAAAGAGATTTCTGCAAATTGAATCTCCTCCTTTCGGTGAGGTTCAAGTCACATGGCAAATGCATTCACACTGCCCAGTCAAAATGCTTCAACACGTTTCACTTTTCACACATGAAAACTCTGCCCAATGAGATGATACAACCAACACACTTCACCTCCCACGAGTGAAACTCTTCACTACCAGCCATGTTCTTATTTCTCACACTCGTCATGGCAGATTATGAAACAGTTTTCACTTCAAAATTTCGTTTTTATTACGTTGTTTTTTCTTGTTATGTTTTATGTTTTTGTTACGTAGTTTTTTTTAATAAAATGTTATATGTTTGATTTTTGTTTTGTTTGTTATATTTTGTATTAATGGAATATAATGTTTCTATATATATTTTAAGTTTGTACATATGTTTTTCTTATTTTTTATATATATATATGTTATGTTTTGTGATTAGTATGTTTAATGTTTTGCTTTTATATTTCACTTTTTAAATTTTGTAAATAGTTCATTAGTTTTATTTTTTATTTTTTTAAAGAAAATTACCATGAAAAATTGTCATAAAAATTTTGATGTGAAAATTCATTTCATGATAGAAGCAAAGTGAGAAAAAGAGTTGTTGTGATGATCCACTTAAACACACCCATCAAAGAAACAAAGGAAAGAATCGGAAAACTCGAGACAAAAACGATTGAATAAAAGCACAATATCTCACCTTAACTAAACTTAATTGCAAATCTAATGTTATGTCTTGAATCATGATGCAAGAAAGAAGAAGAACTATAAAGGCGCTTTATCTGCAGGTTTGATTGATGAATTTTTTATCGAAGATTGTTTTGCAGGAATCATCAAGCATTCGCAAATAATATTTCTTTATCTTTATGAAATGCTATGATTCAAACATAAATGGAGGAAATTGTTTACCTGTGCATATTGTTATTTTTTAAATTGGATTTATTATCGCAATTATGAAATTGGACTAACCATTTGAAAAGAAGACACGTTCATGAACCTGTTAATTATGCATTTTTTTCTTATGTACTTAGAGAAATTGATCACTTCTCTTTGAACACGTTTTATTGCCATATTAGTGCCATGTTTGTTTTCAGGTTCTAGGACAATCGAAGAATTGAAGGAGGCCAATTTGTGCACGATTGGTTTTCTACGACCAATTTCAAGAAACATGAACCAATTGAATCCATTTCTATCATCCATAAATGCCATCATTTTTCCTCTCCAAACTCACAAGCTATTCAAGCATTTTCACTAAGCATCGTCATCACCATTTTCCTTGCAAGTGTCGCATGTTTTCCACTTACATTTTCCATTCACATTTTCCATAATTTCCATTCATTAACCCATTAATAGAGACATTCAACTCGCTTACATGTTGATTTGTCCTTTTGCTTTCCATTCACTTGTTTACCCTCTTGTCATTTTCCTTTCCGTTAAATAAATCCTGCTTGATGCAAATTTTCATCTATAGTCCTTCCAAAATCATCATTTCATACTCGTGTTAGATGATGGGGGATTCATAATGCCTCCCTTCTAACAAGTCTTGGACTATCGAGATCAGCACATTATCTAGGTTCAGGGCTATAGTCATTATTAGTACCTTGAGGCTTGTATGCATCAATGACAAGTTCTCTCACCAGCAATCATGGGAATACATCAATGTCCCTTGATCGTTGGATATTGCAAGTGGCTTGACGTCAACTCATTTATTCGCACTTCGCAAGATGTACTTAGGTACCTTGGCATTCATTGATATTAATGGTGAGTTCGCCTTGCATTCGTTAACAACATTCATCAATGGACGGTAATCCAATGACTTCTTTCCATGTTAGACATCGACACATTTATTCACATGGAAAGAATTATGCCATGATATGGGATGACATGAAGACCATATGATTTAGTAGCATATTCAACATTATTTGGTACTTTGAAACAGATTTAGTAGTGGTAATAAAGGATCCACATTCACGACTTCATCCATCATGTATGCAACCAAGATGCAGATCACATTCTTGTATTCTTCATTCCATGATTCAGCAGCAGGAGCTACATTTTTCTACATATACACAGTTTGTCCACTTAGGTAAGTAAATGTATGTTATTTTCTAGCTTTTTATCATATAATTCCTTTAATACTGAAATTATAGTTTTTGGAAAATGCTTCACCATATTCCCTTTCTCATTTCATAAAACAAAAACTGAAAATTGTTGGGTTGTGTTATTATTTCCACGACTAGCCCATGCAGTGAACCAGGGGGGTTACAAGGGGGGTAGAGCCCCCCCTTCATTGCAAAAATTGCACAGCAGGGGGGTCACAGGGGGGCCGGTAGCCCCCCCTATCTAGGGGGTTTTAGGGTGGCGATTAACCCCCCTCTACGGGGTCCGCGGCAGCGCCTACCTATATTAGGTTGGGCGGACCTACCCATAGTTTTGTGCGTGATTTTTGCACATGGTTTTGGACATGATGGTTTTCGATCCATGGTATTAGATGCTTCGGAATGTATAAATATGTATCGTAACATTGAAAGGAATATAATGAAAAATTAGGCTGGTAGTCCCGGTTTTGGGATCAAGGGGAAATCTGTGTATATGGGTTTTATTTGTTATGCTCTCGCATTGTTTATTTTCTGTGTCTTAGATTTCGTATGCAGGTAATTTCTGTACGGGGTTAAAACCTACATTTGGTATCAGAGTTGTTTTGGCTTCAAGGGGACACCTTTGTTGCTAAGGGGTTTCGCTCGGGCCTGTGGTAGATCCTGTTCAATGGGAGATTGTTATGAAACCAACTCAAGAAAAGATAGAAAAGATAGATCAACGCCTCAGAATTCAGCCTCTTCGAGGGGGCAACCTCCTTTACATTACATAAATGAACAATTCTTGGATGATTCAAATGAAAAAACCTCCTTTCTATATATAGGAGTCTAAGGAGTCACAATATAACCCAGCCGACCTAACAATAATAATATAAAGCCACAAAAATAACAATAGAGGGATTCTATGGGGCACAGTAATAACAATATGGGGGCAATAGGGGCACAACAATATTAATAAGGGGTATAACTACAATAGTAATGGGGTAATCACTAGTATTATAGGGACCCAACATGCCCCTCTCCTTCAAAAAGTGTTGTCCTCAACGCTTGAGTAGTTCTGGATACTTCTGTATAAAATTCTCATCCTCCCATGTGGAATCTTCAGCGGCTAAGTTCTTCCACTTGATAAGATACTCCGAAATTGATCGATTTCGTAGCTATCGAGTTCTTGTTTCTGTGACTACTTCCGGTTCCAATATAATTTTTCCTTCCTCATCAAGTTCTGGCAATATTGTTTGAACTGGGAGCTTGTCGCCTATAACCTTCTTTAAACATGAAACATGGAAAACTGGGTGCAATCGAGAAGCTGCAGGAAGCTCCAATTTGTATGCCATTGTACCAATATTTTGCAACACCTTGTACGGACCATAATACTTTGGTGATAATTTATTATCCTTATTAGCTTGCTTGAGGGACATTTGCTTATATGGTTGTAGCCGTAGGAATACCCAATCACCTACATCAAAACTTCTTTCACTGCGATGTTGATATGCCTGTTGTTTCATTCTATTATGTGCCAACACGAGGTTATCCTTTAAGAGTTGGAGGACTTGTTGTTGATGTTCGATGTGATGTTCCACTGCCTAAACCTTAGAATTTTCTCTTAAATATGATGTGATGGATGGTGGTTGATACCCATAAAGTGCCATAAATGGGGTCATTTTTGTTGCTGTATGGAAGGAAGTGTTATACCACCATTCAGCCAGAGGCAACCATTTGACCCATTGTGTCTGTTTATCATATACAAAGCAACGAAGATATCCTTCCAAACATTTGTTTACTATCTCAGTTTGCCCATCAGATTGAGGATGATAAGATGAGCTATGAGCTAACTGAGTAATTCTGTACCAAGACAAGAAAATAATTCTATCCAAAAATTTCCAGTGAAAATGGGATCTCTGTCACTTACAATAATCTTTGGGTTTCCATGTGTTAGCCTCCTGCTGCAGCAGGTATTCATTTTTCATGATTGACATTTTCACATGCCAAATATGTCATACATTGCAGGCTGCAGTGTTCCATATTTCCAGAACAGACCAATTAAGATGCCATGAAAGTATCCTGGTCCAAATGCCACTGCTGTATTCCATTTTTTATCACAGTTATCAGGCAGTTTTGCATTCAAAGGAGGTACTCAAGCTGGAATTCACTAACCTCCCCTTCTTCTCATCTCCCCCAAGTCACTTACTAACATCCCCCAAGAGGTCAAGATCTGCTTGAGCCTCTCAGTTTCATCATTTCCATGACATTCGCCTTGGTGAGGATTTGCTTCACTCAAGGACTGCTCACCCATCATCTGTGAGCCTTCTTTTCCCCAACAAAGCCTAAGGTCTCATACCTTAGCGCCCTCTTTTCATCTCCATATTAATTATTAACTTTATTATATAACTCCCTATCAGTTTTTCCCTTTCCCTATTAAAATCATGTATATAAAACTCCCCTATGCAAATACCCCCTCCCTGGCAATATAGCCATATTTCCTATAAGTCTGGGGAATCACAGTCCATCTGGGGTTGTCTTTAGCCCATCCGAGTCATAACAGGGATTAATCTGACACCTGGCCAGATTAATAACCTCTCCCCTAGCCCTAAAACCCTGAAAAAACCACTTTTGCCCATATCCTAAGATTTCGGGCGTAAATTGCTAAAAACCCGCGCTCAAAACCCATACTTTACCCCTTACCCTAAGCCCTGAGCGCAAAAACATACTCCGCCTGTTTATAATCCCATAACCCACTAAACCTATAGTTTTTACCCCCGTCGCGCTATATTGAAAACGGAATATACTGCGTACATTCTCGTCCTAACCTCCCGCCGCATTGCGTCTACCGCCAACCGTTGGATCACCCACCCCGCAGATCAACGGTGGGCGGGCCGCCCCACCCCCGAACTGCCCGAGATTTAGCGTCCGGGAGATGGGCGGTATTGCCGCCATACTCCCGCCACGCGTCAAGCTCTGGGTTGTGGCGAAGCGCCCCCTCACGAAACCACCATCCTCAAAAAGCGATGCGCCACAAAACCGCTTACCGCCCGTGACGTCACATCCCAAGTCACCCTCTGCCCAGTCACCACTTACGTCACCCCCTTTTGCCCAATCACCGCTTACGTCACCCCCTTTTGCCTAGTCACCATGTCGAGTCACCTGCCTGTGTGGCCTCCTGCCACGTCACTGCCACATGTCCCTGCCATGTCATCGTCCGTACATGATGAAGTCATGCTGACGTCATCTTGCCACGTCGTCCTACTGACGTCATGCTCACGTCACCCGCCGTACAATGTCACATCATGCTGACGTCATTAGCACTTTTTGGGCGCAAAGGCGCGAAACTCACACTTCGAAGCCCCGGAATCCGATTCTGAGGCAGTTTTTGATGAGCGATTTGCGTAGCGCAAATCGCTCATCGCTAGATTTTTTGGGCCTAAATGGGGAATCTTCAGGGAATCTTTTTATTTTGCAGCCCCCAGCAAGCCCGAAAGGCGCCGAATGACCCATTTTTCCTCACGAAGCTTGCCGGAAGGAGCAGAAAACAGTTTTATAGGAAACAGAGGCCGAACAGCGGCCATTAAATTGTGAATAAGACCCACAGCACGGCAGAACAGCAGCAATTTATTGCCAAAGAGTATCAGAGGAGGAAGGAGAGCCAAAGAGTATCCGCCGAAGATTTTTTAGGGGCTCGAAGCACTTGAACATTGATGAGCCCCCCAGAAAGTCAAATCAAGAGGAGTAAGCCCATCCTAGCTCTCAAATCATAGTCAGAAGCATTCAATACCGCCGAACAACAATGGTGCAAAGACCAATGCATAGTTATGACAGATGAAAAACATAGAGCCACCTGGACAGATATTAACTCATTTTGATACAGCTGCCCCCAGCATAGCTCAAGGATATTTTCTGGCATTTATTTCTGGATATGATTAGGTTAAAGTAATCAATTTCTGTCAGACCTGTTAGGTCGGCTGTAATAGATAATTTCGGATAAATCTTCCCTATATATACCACCCTCTGTATTGTTTTAAGGGTTGGTTGGTTGATAGTTTTTCAGTAGAGACTCGCACTATATACCTGACATGATTTTTGTAATCAAAGATTGTTGAAAAGCTTGGAGGAAAGACTGTCTTCTCTGTGTCTAATGGTTTGAAGAAGTGAATTTGGAATTCTTGTGCTACAATATGACTTAATAAGTTTTCCTATCTCTGTTTTTTTTTTTTATTGATATACCGTCTAAACAGCAGAAAGAAAGAATAGTCTAGAATTGGTTTAACTACCCTCTATGCTCATTTTCTGTTGTTTCTTTATGTTTTCCTCTGGATCAGTCATGAATATGAATTCCCTTTGGCTCATATTTCCCCTAATCCATTCATCTTTGACAGTTGTCTAGGAATTCTTAATTGCTCCTAGACAGAGCTCATTCACTTTCCCCCTTTTAAGCTTAATGAGAGATTCTTTTTTGCCTCTCATTACTTATCCCTCATCCCATCCTTTTAAGCTTTAAGTGTTGTTTCATGAGCAGCTACCTTGCTCCTTATTTCTCTTGTGACCAAGAAAACGCACCAGCAGTCCCACTCCTTGACTCCATGCCCAATGGTTTGAAAACTTACCAGACTATGTCTTGCCTCTCTACTTGAAACTTCTTCCTTCCCACCAAAAAAAATACAAAATCCCTGTGCATCATATCTAGCCTAAAATCATCCCTTAAACAAAGCTAAACCTAAAAGAGAGAGCCCTCTCTGATTGCAGGTTGGCTAGAACCTGCAGTCCAAAGTTGGTTTTTGGTTACCTCGGTCGTATCCTTTTCGGAGCTTTAAGGACAACTTGAGTGATAACACCATGTAGGCTTTGAATTGTTTCCATAAATGCAGTAGAAACTGTACTAGCTTTAAATGGATGTGATAATGCACAAAAGTGTGCATACTTGATAAGTCTGTCAACTACCACCATGATGACACTCTTTCCCTCAGACTTGGGTAAACCTGTAATAAAATCCATTGAAACCTCCTCCCAACGTTGGCTTGGAATGGATAAAGGTTGTAATAGACCCGGTGTCTTAATTGTTTCAACTTTATTTTGTTGGCAAACCAAACATTCCGCCAGAAAATTTTGAATATCTGATTTAAGGCCATCCCAAAAAAAATCCTTCTTAACCCTGTGGTAAGTTTTTAATAATCCTGAATGCCCTACTAAGGGAGAAGTGTGCAATTCCATAATAATTTTTTGTTTTAGCTAGGAATTCTTACAGAGGTATAAGCGATCTTTGTACCATAACGAATCATTTTGCCAGCTAAATGTATCAGACTTACTGGAAACTTGTTGTAACTTTCGAATAAGTGTCCACACTTCTTCGTCATTCTTCCATTCCTCCCTTGCTTTGTTTATCCAATCTGGTTGCATAATAGAAATGGCACACAACAATGCTTCCGCATCCTCATCCTTTCTTGAGAGTGCATCTGCCACCACATTTTGCTTCCCTTTTTTGTAGATGATTTCAAAGTCATAACCCAACATCTTTGTGACCCACTTTTGTTGCTCTTCAGAGGATAACCTTTGTTCTAAAAGGTATTTAAGGCTATCATGATCCATTTTTACCTTGAAGTGTCTTCCCATTAGGTAGGGTCGCCATTTCTTAAGTGCATGGAGTATTGCCAACATTTCCTTCTCATAAATAGCTTTGCTTAAAAACTTTCCCTTGATTGGACGACTTTCAAAAGCAATGGGTCTTTCATCTTGCATTAGAGTAGCACCAATTCCATTTCCTGAAGCATCACATTCCACAATAAAGATTTTTGTGAAGTCCGGTGTAGCTAAGACCGGTGCTTGGCACATTGCCTCTTTAAGATGTTCAAAGGCCTTTGTTGCTTCCGGAGTCCATGAAAATGCATCTTTCTTCAAAAATGTTGTTAGAGGTGCTGCTATTCTCCCATAATTCTTAACAAACTTGCGATAATACCCTGTCAACCCGATAAATCCTCGCAGATGCTTTATGGATGTGGGGATTTTCCATTCCTTAATGGCTTTAATTTTGCTAGGGTCTACCTTAACTCCTTCATGAGATACAATATGACCTAGATATTCCACCTCCTGGACTCCAAAGAAACATTTGGATCTTTTTTCATATAATTGTTTCTCCTCCAATAGTTGTAGCACCATGTCAACGTGTTCAACATGATCCTTCCAAGACTTGTTGTAGATTAGTATATCATCAAAAAATACTAACACAAATTTTCTAAGGAATGGTTTGAAAATCGAATTCATCAAACCTTGAAATGTTGAGGGTGAATTGGTAAGGCCAAAAGGCATGACCAAAAATTCATAATGACCCTCATGAGTTCTAAATGCTATTTTCAGAATGTCTTCAGTCTTCATTCTGATTTGATGATATCCTGAACGAAGATCCAACTTGGTGAAGTAAATTGATCCATGCAATTCATCCAGTAATTCATCAATGACAGGAATGGGGAACTTATCTTTAATAGTGAGCTTGTTGAGCTCCCTATAATCCGGACACATGCGCCATGATCCATCCTTCTTGTTGATCAGGTGTTCATGTCCTAAGTGTCGTAAAAATGCTCAAAATTCAAAGTGCTCAGAACTGGTTCAAAGCTAAATGACTAGAAAGTTCTCGTCCTCCCGATTCCGGTGCCGCAAACGGTTCGAAAAACGGTCTCCGTATGAGGAAGATATGGCCAAAAGAATATTTTGCCCAAAACATTAGAAAATTTGAATTTTTTTTTTAAAATTAAAAAAGGAATATTCCGCAGAATATTCCTTGGAATATTCCGCAGAATATTCCTTGGAATATTCCAGGGAATATTTCCTTTTGGCAGCCAATCATAGGCCGCCACGTGGCAGGCCCGGAGGGTGCCACGTGGCCCAGTTTACGTCAGCAAAGCTCGTTCATGGGCCGGGTATAAAAGTTTGGCATGGGCCGGGTTTGAACCCGCAACCCCTGCTCCATCACTTCAAAGGCTTACCAACGCGCCACAAAGGGCTCATTTGATTTATGAGTGGAAGAAAGTAGTTTTAAAGTTTAAAAAAGTTTGGCGGGAAAGCAAAGGGGGCTAGCCCCTAAGGGCCAGCCCCGCCCTCTCATGTGACCATGGCCCCGGAACCGTGGGCTTAGAAACTAAACCGCCTGGCGCGAAATCCAAGATTAACCGCCAACCGAAATTTGTGGTCACATGCGCATTTATGAACTGCAGTTACAGCTGGCGGATTATTTGGTGGAGCGCCAAATTTGGCGGCCGCTCCACATTTGGCGGGCTTATCTAGCCGTAACTAAAGTTAACTGGAGTTTTGTTAGGCCAAACTGGCAGTCAGGAGTAAATGGCCATAACTTTGGCCCAGAAAGTCGGTTTTGGACGAATTTATTTTTGATTTTGGGTATTTTCGACCTTCTGAAGCCATTGGTGCAGGTCTTACAGCCATCAGAGGTCATTTTCATACGTTTTGGAGCCGTGAAAGTTCTAGGAGCCACCAGGGGCCAGTATTGGGAAGATTGTACAGGGTTTCAGGTATCCATTGGAGGTGATCCAATAGTCAATCCTGAAGGATTCAAGTGTTCTGAATCCATTTCTACCATCTATTTCTCCTGTAGATGCTTCTATTCAGCTGTATTTTCAACTTGAGCATTTAATAAAAACAAGGACAAGCCCATTTGGGGGCTTTAGACCCAGCAGACGTAGCCCTGGAGGGGGTGAACTGCTTTATCAACTTCTTTTGCATATGTGGTTGATTTATTTTGCAGAACAAATTCATTTTAATGTGTTAAAAAGTAAAAGGAAATAACTCTGCTATGCTTGAATGGGTCATGAACAGCTGGAAATTTCATGTGTTTTCTTTCTGCAAGACATGGAAGTCTTTTAAACATGTTTATTTCTGAATTGAATACCTTGCAAACAAAATTTCAAGTAGTTTCAAATTCAGATCAAGTTGGTATCAGAGCTCAGGGTTTTTGTGCAAAGATCTTCTAATTGTCTTGCAAAGTATTGATGCTTACCAGGTTGAAACTTAAAAGAGGGGAAGGACAGTTGACTAGAGCACGAGAGAATCCTCAGTCAAGGAGGGCCAGAGAGCCATCACCTCCACCTGCAATTTCACCCTCAAGAGTCTCAGCAGAAGTTTCAAGGATGTCTGAACATGAAGGAGAAATTCCTATAGAGACAGATCCAAGAGAAGAAGAAAGAGTCTTCAGAAAGGCTTTCTTAGATTTCACTGAAATGGTGAGGATATTGTACCAAGAAAGAAATGAGAAATTGGCTGGAGAAGGGTCCAAACATCCACATGAAGGAGAGGGCTCTTCAGGAGGTAAGAAGGATGATGATCATTCCAAGAAAGGACATGGAGGAAATGGTGATCCACCAGCCCCATCTTCACCTTCTTCCTCTTCATCTTCGTCTTCTTCTGTTCATAAGCATAGATCCTCTGGAAAAGTCCTTTTTTAAAGCTTGATGTAAAATTCGAATTACCTATGTTTAATGGTGAAGTGAATGCAGAAAATCTTGACAACTGGATTAGGCAGTTGGAAGTTTACTGGAGGATCCAAAATATGCATGATGATGCCACAAAGATTCAGTTGGCTTCTTTGAGAATGGATGGAGCAGCATTGGTCTGGTGGGAAGCCAAGACTAAAGAGGAGATCAAGAAATTTGGTAAGGTTACCTTAACATGGCCTGAATTTCTATTAGCCATTAAAAAACAATTTTATCCTCTTGCTCACATGCAGAAAGCCATTATGAACTGGCAAAATTTCAGACAACTTAAGGGTCAGAGTGTCCAAGACTACACCCAAGAATTCAGGAGAAGAGCTCTCTTGTTAGGGGTAGATTTACAGACCCAAGAAACCTTGCTGAAATACATTGGTGGCTTGCATAGCTACCTTAGACACACCATCTTGATGTTTAACCCTACTAGCCTGGATGAGGTTTGTGTCCAAGCTACCCATTTAGAGGCAAGGGGAAAAAACACATTTGAAGAGGGTAGAAGCAAGCCCCCCAAGGGGAAAAGCAAAGAGAAAACCTCCAAGGGAAAGGGCAAAAAGAATGCATCTGTCAAACAGGAGAGTGAGAAAGTGATCTGTAAACACTGTTCTAAACCAGGCCATGAGGAGAAAAACTGTTGGAAATTATATCCTGAAAAAAGACCTCAATTTAACAAATCCAAAGGGAAACAGAAAATTGCTGCTACTACATCTACACCACAAGATTTAGGGGAAGATTCAGGTGATGAAACCAAAATTGTAGCCATGGGTTTGAAAAACTTGAAGGGAAAAGAAATTGAAACCCAAGCCAGCACTAGTACCTCAAACTGCCATGTACAAGCTCCTAATGAGGAAGAAAGAATTGAACTGTTTCATGTGAGGGTGATTTCAAAACATACTAAGATTGACACACTTTTTGATAGTGGGTCACAAGCAAACCTTATATCAGAGGACTTGGTCAAGCAACTTAAACTTGAGACCGTTCCACATCCGAAGCCATATCCACTTGGATGGATTTGCAAGGATGCAAATTTACAAGTTTCAAGAAAGTGCACATTGCGCTTTGCAATTACTGCACATTTTATTGACACAGTTGAACTTGATGTGGTACCTTTTGATATAGCAGGAATTGTTTTGGGAAGTCCTTACTTGTTTGACAGGAAAGCTATCTTTCATCGCCATGAAAACAAATATCATCTGTTCAAAGATGGCAAGGAGTTCATTGTTAGAGCTCATCGCAAGAAGACAAATATAGCGATGGTGAATGCAGGACGGGTAAAAAGGCTGGTCAATTCAAGTAAGAATTTTGTTCTTCTTATGATTAAGCCCAAGGTTGATGTGAATCATGAGTCATTTGACAATTGTGATCCAAAACTTAAATCAGATCTGTATGATGTAGTTGATGCATATCATGAGATGTTTCAGGAGCCAACAGGTTTGCCTCCTAAGAGGGAGATTCAGCGTGAAATCCATTTGCATCTAGATTGTCCTCTTCCAAACATAGGCATGTACCACATGTCTATTATGGAGAATGTTGAAATAAAGAAGCAAATCAAGGACTTGTTGGACAAGGGTTTCATAAGGCCAAGTACTTCGCCATGTGGGTCACCGATTGTATTGATTCCAAAGAAAGATGGCACTTGGCGTATGTGTGTTGATTTCAGGGCCTTGAACAAGATAACGGTAAAGAATCGTTACCCACTCCCAAGGATAGATGATTTGCTAGACCAGCTGAAAGATGCTCAATATTTCACTAAGCTAGACTTGCATAGTGGATATCATCAAGTAAGAATTGAAGAAAGTGACATTTGGAAGACAGCCTTTAAAACCAAACAAGGACTCTTTGAGTGGCTTGTGATGCCATTTGGTTTGTGCAATGCACCTGCAACTTTCATGCGGGTAATGGATGATGTCTTGCGTCCTTTTCTTGATGATTTCATTATTGTCTACTTAGATGACATCTTAATTTTCAGCAAGTCTAGAGAAGATCATGTCATGCATTTTAGAAAAGTACTTGATGTTTTGAAGAAGAATCAGTTATTTCTTAAAATGTCAAAGTGTGAATTTGGAAAGACTTCTTTGGTTTATTTGGGACACATAGTAGGAGGAGGTGCTTTGAGAATTGATCCTGCTAAGATTGAGGCTATTGTGAAGTGGCCTACTCCCAAATCCATAACAGAGGTAAGAAGTTTTTTGGGTGCAGCTCAATATTGGAGGAAGTTTATCTCTAACTTCTCTTCTATAACAGCTCCTATGCATGCAGTGACAAGTGTGAAGCATGCTTTCCAATGGGGAGGCAAGCAGCAAAAAGCTTTCGAATCTTTGAAAGAGAAGATTAGTTCAGCTCCAGTCCTTGCATTACCGGATTTGAGACAGCCATTTGAGATACAAACTGATGCTAGTGATTATGCTATGGGTGCAGTTCTTCTACAGCATGGTAAGCCTATTGCTTTTCATTCTGAAACTTTTAATGGTGCTGTTGTAAATTATCCTACATATGATAAGGAGTTGTATGCATTGGTACAAAGCGTCAAAAAGTGGAAACACTATTTGATGGGCAAAGAAACTGTTATACATACCGACCATCAGCCCTTACAGTACTTGCAATCACAAAGCAAGTTACAACAGTCACGACACTTCAGATGGATGGGCTTCTTGCAACAGTTCCATTTGGTAATAAGGTATAAGAAAGGTACTTTGAATAAGGTTGCCGATATTCTTTCAAGGCCTATTATTGGTGCTGTTGCTTTACTTAAGAATGATTCCATTATACATGATAGTTACATAGAACAATATGCATCTGATGATGACTTTAAAGATGTGTATGCTAACTTGAGTAAAGGGAATCATGTAGAGGAAAATGATTATCACATGCATAACAATTTGTTGTTTCATTTGGGAAAGTTGTGTATACCACAGGGGGAGAGGATAAATGTCATAAGAGAAGCTCATTCTTCTCTTATTGCTGGCCATTTTGGTGTGAGCAAAACAGTTGCACATCTACAGAGGTATTGCTATTGGCCTCGCATGGTAGATTCTGTTTCAAGGTTCATAAGAGGTTGTTCATTATGTGCTACAAGCAAGCCTAGCAATAGGAAGCTTGGTTTGTATACTCCTTTGCCGGTACCTTCTAGACCATGGGAAAGCATCTCTATGGATTTTGTAGGAGGTTTGCCAAAATCTAGAAAGCAGCATGATTACTTATATGTAGTAGTTGATCGTTTCAGCAAAATGTGTATACTTATGCCTTGTAAGAAAACTATAACTGCTGAATTATTTTTTCATCATGTATGGATTCACTTTGGTTTTCCTACTTCCATTATTAGTGACAGGGATTCCAGATTTGTGGGGAATTTTTGGTCCAACCTATGGGAGATGATGGACACCAAGTTGAAGAAAAGCACTGCTTTCCATCCGCAAACAGATGGACAAATAGAAGTTGTGAGCAGAACCATTGTGCACCTCTTGAGAGGTTATTGCAGCAAGCATCCCAAGCTTTGGGATGAACATTTACACTACATACAGCATGCTTACAACCGTGCCAAGCACTCTTCCACAAACACCTCACCGTTTGAAGCTTGTTTTGGTTACTTGCCAAAATCACCTCTTGATTTCATTCTTGAGAAAGATGTTGCCATTGAGGGACATAGTGATATTGACAAAGCTCGTTCATTCATTGAGAGAATTCAGCAAATACATCAGCAAATTCAAGAACAGCTTGAGAAGAGTCAAGGCAAGTACAAGGAAAGACACGACAAGCATAGAGTCGATCACAAGTTTCAAGAAGGGGATGAGGTATGGCTGTACATTAGTAAGGAAAGGATGCAAGGAGAAGGTAAAAAGCTGAAGCCTATTCGTTATGGTCCATTCAAAATCCTCAAGAAGGTTGGAAATAATGCTTTTCAATTAGATTTGCCTTCCTACATGCAAATGTATTCTGTTGTCAATGTGGAGAACTTACGTTTGTATGAACCTCCTTTGATTGCTGATCATGAAAGTGTTGTTCAGCTGCCATCTATAGAATATTTCTCGCCAGAATTCTTAGATGAGCTGAAAGAAGATACAATCCTTGACAGAAGGACACGCACTTCAAGGAGGGGCAGTGTAGATTATGTTCGAGTTGGTTTCAAAGGCAGCAAACCGAACAAGGCAAAGTGGATGGAGGTGGACAGAGTGAGGGAGTTGTACCCTCACCTCTTTAACAGGTAGTTGAAGGATTTTGGGGTCCAAAAGCTTCCCAATGGGGAGGCGTGATCAGGTGTTCATGTCTTAAATGTCGTAAAAATGCTCAAAATTCAAAGTGCTTAGAACTGATTCAAAGCTGAATGACTGGAAAGTGCTCGTCCTCCCGATTCCGACGCCGCAAACGGTTCGAAAAACGGTCGCCGTATGAGGAAGATATGGCCAAAAGAATATTTTGCCCAAAACATTAGAAAATTTGAATTTTTTAAAAAAAATTAAAAAAGGAATATTCCGCAAAATATTCCTTGGAATTGGATTTCAGAGATCTGTGGTTTGTGCTTTTAGAATTTTTAACCGGAGAATCCACAGTTTTGGAATTTTTACACCAACGTTTCGAATCCCAAATGGGATCCATCATCAGGGAAAAAGAGAAAGATGATAAAAAGAAGAGCCAGATGAAGGAAATAAATACTCATGAGGGATGAATGTTAAAGGAACTGCACAGGTCGGCTAGAGAGATATATAATGAAACCTAATTTTAAAATTATTTTTAATTTTATTTTTAATTTTTAATTTTAATTTTAAATTAATATCATTCATTTAATATCTATAAAAACTATAAACTAAAATCTAAATTAATTTTAATATTAAAAACTCATATGTATATATATTAAAATTAAAATCATAAAACATTAAATAACCTAAAATCTAAAATGATAATGATATTAAAAACTAAAATATATGTTAATATTAATATCATGAATCCTAATATATATCATTAAAATTAAAATTTTTAAAATTTTTATTTAACTTCATATTTATGAAATATGATTACTATATAACTTAATAATTGAATAACCTAAAATCTATATAACTTAATATATATATAATAGAGTTAATATCAATAAAGCCTATTACCTATAACACGAATGGAAGATCACGTACTTCAGCCTTGGCAGAGCACTCCTCAAAAACTAAACACCACATCTGCTTAGAAAGCGCATCAATTATCGCGAGAGAAGAGCAGCATCAGAAACGGAAAATCAGAGAAGCCCTCGAAATCTTGAAGCATCCGTGTAATCTGAACAGAGACAGCGGTTTGGAGATTAGCGGTAGCTGGCTTCCCCTCATCAGTGAAATCAAGAAACGTCAGCCCGGCCCCAGGTAAGTTGTCAATCAGGTATGATAGTCATTAATATAGATATTAACATAAGTTTACATATTATTATAGATATTAACATAGTTTTGATTTTAATACTAAGTTTGTCATTAAGTTATTTATATTCCATTAAAGCTCTAATTATTAAAATATCTACAAGCATGGATTTTAATTTAGTCATTAATGTATGTTTTAAGTATAGTTTAGATTTCAAATATAGATTGAATTTAGAATTTAATATAGAATGAATATAGTATTTATGTTATATTAATATTAATTTATTTAGATATTGTTATAGATATTAGGGTTTATTGATATCAATTCTATTATCTATTTTAAGTTATAGAGGTTTTTCAGGTAAAAAAAATTTTAAGTTATAGAGGTTTTTCAGGTAAAAATTTTTAAGTTATAAAAGGCTCAAGTTTTATAAATAGCTTTTAGTCCTTTAGTCATTAAGTTATATAAATATAAATATTAATATTATTTAGTTATGAGGTTATATAAATATAAATATTATATTAATATTATATAGATATTAGGTTTATGATATCAATACTAATACATATATTAGTTTTAGATATTAATATTAATATAAAAAAATTTTGTTATATATAAAGATTTATATTAGTTTTAGAGTGTGTTATAGGTAATAGGCTTTATTGATATTAACTCTATTATATATATATATTAAGTTATATAGATTTTAGGTTATTCAATTATTAAGTTATATAGTAATCATATTTCATAAATATGAAGTTAAATAAAAATTTTAAAAATTTTAATTTTAATGATATATATTAGGATTCATGATATTAATATTAACATATATTTTAGTTTTTAATATCATTATCATTTTAGATTTTAGGTTATTTAATGTTTTATGATTTTAATTTTAATATATATACATATGAGTTTTTAATATTAAAATTAATTTAGATTTTAGTTTATAGTTTTTATAGATATTAAATGAATGATATTAATTTAAAATTAAAATTAAAAATTAAAAATAATTTTAAAATTAGGTTTCATTATATATCTCTCTAGCCGACCTGTGCAGTTCCTTTAACATTCATCCCTCATGAGTATTTATTTCCTTCATCTGGCTCTTCTTTTTATCATCTTTCTCTGATCATCTTTCTCTTTTTCCCTGATAATGGATCCCATTTGGGATTCGAAACGTCGGTGTAAAAATTCCAAAATTGTGGATTCTCCGGTTAAAAATTCCTTGGAATATTCCAGGGAATATTTTCTTTTGGCAGCCAATCACAGGCCGCCACGTGGCAGGCCCAGAGGGCGCCACGTGGCCCAAATGATGTCAGCAAAGCTCGTTCATGGGCCGGGTTTGAACCCGCAACCCCTGCTCCATCACTTCAAAGGCTTACCAACGCGCCACAAAAGGCTCATTTGATTTATGAGCGGAAGAAAGTAGTTTTAAAGTTTAAAAAAGTTTGGCGGGAAAGCAAAGGGGGCCAGCCCCGCCCTCTCATGTGACCATGGCCCCGGAACCGTGGGCTTAGAAACTAAACCGCCTGGCGCGAAATCCAAGGTTAACCGCCAACCTAAATTTGTGGTCACATGCGCATTTATGAACTGCAGTTACAACTGGCGGATTATTTGGCGGAGCACCAAATTTGGCGGCCGCTCCACATTTGGTGGGCTTATCTGGCCGTAACTAAAGTTAACTGGAGTTTTGTTAGGCCAAACTGGCAGTCAGGAGTAAATGGCCATAACTTTGGCCCAGAAAGTCGGTTTTGGACGAATTTTTTTTTTATTTTGGGTATTTTAGACCTTCTAAAGCCATTGGTGCAGGCCTTACAGCCTTCAGAGTTCAGTTGCATATGTTTTGGAGCCGTGAAAGTTCTAGGAGCCACCAGGGGCCAGTATTGGGAAGACTGTACAGGGTTGCAGGTATCCATTGGAGGTGATCCAATAGTCAATCCTGAAGGATTCAAGTGTTCTGAATCCATTTATACCATCTATTTCTCCTGTAGATGCTTCTATTTAGCTGTATTTTCAATTTGAGCATTTAATAAAAACAAGGACAAGCCCATTTGGGGGCTTTAGACCCAGCAGACGTAGCCCTGGAGGGGGTGAACTGCTTTATCAACTTCTTTTGCATATGTGGTTGATTTATTTTGCAGAACAAATTCATTTTAATGTGTTAAAAAGTAAAAGGAAATAACTCTGCTATGCTTGAATGGGTCATGAACAGCTGGAAATTTCATGTGTTTTCTTTCTGCAAGACATGGAAGTCTTTTAAACATGTTTATTTCTGAATTGAATACCTTGCAAACAAAATTTCAAGTAGTTTCAAATTCAGATCACTTGTGCACCAATACTACTGGAGCAGAGAAAGAACTTTGACTCGGTTGAATTATACCAGCCTCTAGCATTTCTGTAACCATACATTCAATTTCACTCTTTTGGACATAGTGATATCTGTACGGCCTGATGTTTGGAGGAACACTTCCTAGAATCAGATGAATAGCATGATCATGATCACGCATAGGTGGGAGACCTTTGGGAGTCTCAAATACCTTGGAATGATTGTCCAAGACTTTTTGGAGATCTGGAGAAATAGATGATTCCGATGTGGAAACATCTAGAGAACATAATTGTGCAATTACGCCTCTTTGTTCCTTTTTTAGAAGCTTTGTCATACCATTAGAGCTGATTATCTTTCCTGGTTTCCCTGCAATACCCCTTAATTCAACTTCCTTTCCTTCCGTAGAAAATTTGATGAAAAGTTCCTGAAAATTAAAAGCTATTGTACCCAAGGGTTGTAGCCATTGGACTCCTAGTACAACATCAGCACCTCCCATTGGAATGGAAAGCATTGGGCTAGTCATTACATATTCTCCCATGGATATCTTGATATTATGGCACTTTCCAGAGCAATTTATTGTTCCTCCATTTGCAATCATCACTTGACACTCTGGTGTTGGATATAGGAAGCAATTCAATTCTTTTGCTACCTTACAATGAATAAAATTGTGGGTGCTTCCTGAATCAATCAACACTATTACTTTTTTCTTCTTTATTTGTCCTTCTATCTTGATGGTTTGAGGAGTGGTAATTCCCGCCAATGCATTACAAGATATGGTCGGATTTATTTGTTCTTCGTCTAGGCTTTGCTCCTGGAGTATATCCTCTTCGTTTGACCTTTCTTGCTCCTTTTCTTCTTCCTCTTCACAATCTATGTAGAATAATTTCTTCTCAACACACTTATGACCTTTAGTGTATTTGCTATCACAACTGTAACAAAGCCCTTTTGCTCTTTTTTCTTCCAATTGTTGTGGTGTCAACCTTATAGGTTGTGGAAGACTAGGGGCAACAACACTTCCGTCTTTATAGTTGTGAGTGGTATGCATCCTGGTTGCCATAATTTTGCTTTCCATTTTTCTTGCTAACCTGAATGCCTTCTCTAATGAATCAGGTTCTCAAAGGAAAACATCATGTTGGATATTATCCTTTAAAGACCCTATGAACACATCAATCTTATGCTCCTTTGGAATATCTTTTACCCTTATGTTCAATTTTTGGAACTCCTCAATGTGCTCCATTATTGAACCCTTTTGTTTGAGACTTATCAATTGGCTAAAAAAAGTGTTTCTTTTTGTATCCTCATAATGTGCTATCAATTCTTCCGTAAAAATTGCCCAAGTGATAAAGTGTTTACGAGAGAAAAGCCATTGATACCATACAAACTGATTTGGTTCCAAATATAAAGTTGCCATGCGTACCTTTTGTGTGTTTTGCACATTATTGAGATCGAAGAATTTCTCCATCTGTAATATCCATGTGGCGGGATCCTTGCCATCAAACTTCCTCATATCGATTTTTGGAATATGGTGAGTCTTCGATCCAACATTAGAGTCTATGGAATCATGATTAACATTTCTTTTGTTCTCATCATGAGTTTCCTTTAGTACCCTTTCACCATTAGTGACCATTTCTTGTAGCAACTTATTCATATTTATCTTCAATTCTTCCATCTTATCATCCATCCCATCAATTTTATTGTCCATGCCATTCACCTTAGCTTCCATGCCATCCATCTTAGCTTCTACACCTTTCTTTAAACAATCCATCTTAGCTTCTACACCTTTCTTTAAACCATCCATCTTAGCTTCTACATCTTTCCTTAAACCATCCATCTTAGATTCTGTTGCTTTTTGTGCAAGTGACACTTGTTGCACTTGTTCTTGTAATTTTGATATATCATATAGCATTTCTTCTTCTTCTTCATGAGTCATGCTAGATCTTTCAGGTTCCTTACTAGGTGTTTGCATTTTCTTTCCTCGGGGCATCAGTTACCGATAAAAATGCTCTACTAGCCCTTTGAATTCCTTCAAACTAAATTTTCAAACCACTCTTAAGCAAAAATTTAAAAGAATCTACACACATTTTTTTCACTTTGTAAGAGCTCGATATTTCCTCTGATGTATCTCTATACTTTCAGATCATCTAGTTCTGAAATTGAAAATTGTGGTAGCCCTCTGTGTCCTCTTTCCAATGCCATCGGTCTAATCCAATTGGATTCTCCAAGGAAGAGTTATGCGAAATCTCCCACAGTGACCTGATTATAGACTAGTTCAGTAGAGAAAACTTGTACGACATGCCACGAGTCATTATTTTGTCCTTTGGCTTCTAAAAAATATATACAAGAAACTATAGTCCGTCCTCTTTCTACACCTTCTTACGAAATTTCAATCCAATGCTCATGGAAAAATTTATGATGATTTCCCCAGGTCACCTTTTTGGAATGTAATTCAGGAGTCTGCAAAAAGACCAATTTCCTCAGATCATATCTCCACAAATATAGTGCAAATAGATCTGAAATTCATACCTGAGATTCAGCACGATGTCTTTTCAAATGGGTTTTTTTCTTAGCTTCTGAAACATCGCAGAAAAAATGTTATAGCGAAAATTCCACGATGACCTGTTTGGAGCAGTGAAAGCCTAGAATCGAAAGCTCTGATACCAAATGTTATGAAACCAGCTCAAGAAAATATAGAAAAGATAGATCAACGCCCTAGAATTCAGCCTCTTCGAGGGGGAAACCTTCTTTACATTACATAAATGAACAATTCTTGGATGATTCAAATGACAAAACCTCCTTCTATATATAGGAGTCTAAGGAGTCACAATATAACCCAGCCGACCTAACAATAATAATATAAAGCTACAAAAATAACAATAGAGGGATTCTATGGGGCACAGTGATAACAATATTGGGGCAATAGGGGCACAACAATATTAATAAGGGGTACAACTACAATAGTAATGGGGTAATCACTAGTATTATAGGGACCCAACAGAGATCTACGAGATCAATTCTAGTGGTAAAAGAAGATGGCGAGCAATGGAAAGATAGAGATCGAGAAATTTAATGGTCAGAGTTTCGAGTTGTGGAAACTCAAGATGGAGGATATGTTGGTGGATAAAGATTAGTGGATCACGGTAGATCCGAGTACTAAACCAACGGGAGTGTCTAATGAAGAATGAAAGAAGTTGGATCGGAAGGCAAAGAGCACAATACGATTGTGTGTCTCAGATTCAGTGTTGTTGAATGTATCAGGGGAAGCTACGGTGAAGGCTTTGTGGGACAAGTTAGGGACTTTGTACCAATATAAGTCTCTGGTGAATAAATTGTTCCTACGGAAAAAGTTAAAGAGAAGCTTGGTTGCTTGGATTGGGCCCTAAACCAAGAGCTTCAGCCCTCTGAGGTAACTCAGTGCTAGCTCAAAAAGGATTACATCTTCATTATCAAAAAATAGCAAGATTACATGAAACTGTCACAAAATAATAAGCTCGAAATTTAGGGAGAGTTTACACAAGAAAAAAATCTGACCCTAATGAGGCCCTAGGCCTCTCTACTTATACATCTGAAGCTAAAAAAAGCTTCCTTAAAATCAGGGAGGCTTGGCTCCCAAAATTCGAGATAACTGTCAATCATCTTCCACTTGCTCGGCTGCCTTCTAGTGCATGATTCAGCTGCTAATACTCTGAGCTGAATAAAGGGCAATTTGAAGTGAGGAGTAATAAATGAGAGGGATTCCCTCCTATAAGTCCTCTCCTCTGTCTACTTCGAGTTATTGCTACAATTTGACCACTAGATCCTTGACTTTGACCTCGAAATCCATCAATAATCTGCATTAAATACATGTTAGACCACATGGCATAATAACTAACTCAACTCACCCTATAAGCATAAATATAATCAGAAAATCATACAATAAGCTAAGAAAATGGTTGATTTGACTAGGTTAGGAGGTAAAATGAGCCCATATAATTACCCATTTATGAAGCTCATCATCACCCCCTACTGAAGGTGTTGCTCATCCTCTGAGCAACCTAGTCAATTTCTTCATCTTTTATGACCCTGGTGGCCTCCCCAGCATTCCAGGCTTCTAATGTGGTCTGCTCATCTTCTCCATAGAATCCTGCATTCCTGTTTATGTCCTTCCACTGCTCCTTCTCTTCTTCTTCTCTTCTGCCTTCGAGCATGCCTAATATGAGTGGAGGACTCAGTTTGAGGCCAATCCAGTTGACCTTCAGCCTTTTCATGGAGCGCTTGTACATTGGCACTCTTTTTAATGCCTCCTTCAGCTTCATGGGGAATGGTATTCCCTGATCTACAAGCTGTGGGGTAGGGTGTTCCATCTTCTCATGCAATAAGCTAAGAGAATGGTTGATTTGACTAGGTTAGGAGGTAAAATGAACCCATACAATTACCCATTTATGAGGCTCATCATCACCCCCTACTGAAGGTGTTGCTCATCCTCTGAGAAACCTAGTCAATTTCTTCGTCTTTTATGGCCGTGGTGGCCTCCCTAGCATTCTAGGCTTCTAATGTGGTCTGCTCATGTTCTCCATAGAATCCTGCATTCCTGTCTATTTCCTTCCACTACTCCTTCTCTTCTTCTTCTCTTCTGCCTTCCAGCATGCCTAATATGAGTGGACGACTCAGTTTGAGGCCAATCCAATTGACCTTCAACCTTTGCATGGATCACTTGTACATTGAAACTCTTTTTAATGCCTCCTTCAGCCTCATGGGGGAATGGTATTCCCTAATCTGCAAGCTATGGGGTAGGGTGTTCCATCTTCTCATGCATGCATGCACATAGTCATGCCCAAGTAGCCTAAACATATCTTCAAAGTGTGCAATGGCTTGTTCTTGACTGGCTAGATATTTAGGGGAAATCTGAGGGTCATTGGCAAGCATCTTGTGTGTGATGATGAGTGCCATAGGATCTGATGGCTCAGCTCTTATCATCAATGGTTCATTCTACTCTTTTATTAACAATCTTTTCATTTCTGCTGCCCTCAATTCTTCATGGTTCATCCATGAGGCCATGGCCATTAATTGTAGATCCCCTAGCTTGGCATTAGGGTCCCACACATTTATGTCTATGAGGGCCATGTTGTGTAGGTATAACTCTGCCATCTTTGCTTTATTCTCTGAGGTGCTTTGGTCACACAAATCCATGAACTATCTGTAGTCTTGGAAAGGCATTGTGCCTCTTTGTGCCAAAGTTTTTATTTGGAATTGAAGCCATTGATCCTTCAGATAGAGACCATAATATTTGGCTGGTGTTCTACATTGTAATGTTTCCATGGATAAGCTAGCCATGTATGCCAAATGAGTCTCTTTCTCCTGCAGTTGCCTCCTTAGTAATTCATTCTCATTTTCAAGGTGGCTTCTTGTAACGGCTTCTCTGTCTCTGAGAGCACTCAATTCCCTGCCCATTTCCCTGAGTTTTTTTTCCATGTGGCCAATATCCTCAACTCCTTTGGACTTGGCTATCTGCATCCACCTATGTGTTCTCACTCTCTCTTTCTCCAATTAAAAGAACAGTGGAATTACAAATTTCTGTGGTATTATCTTGCCTCCCTCAAGTATTCTGTAGTAGGAGTCAAGATTAAGTTGGGGGTCAGGTTCTTGTAGCTCTTGTGCTTCCTCTTTCACCTATGGTTGTCCTCCTATCGTTTCCTCAAGTTTTTGTGTCTCCTGTAGTTCGGACAATGTCTCCTGTAGGACTGTTTCAGCCTCCTGTAGGTCTGATTTGGGGTCCTGTATAATTTCCTTTCCCTTCCATGTAGAAGATCTTGGAGTCCCCCTTTCATAGGTTATGGGTGTCTTGGAAGGAGAATCTTTCACCTTGGAAGATGATGAATCTTCAATGGTAATGGGAGTCTTTGATGAGGGCCGAGGTTTGCCTATTTTAATTTTGGTACCCTTCCTTGCCCTGAAATACATGGAGGTTTTTCTTTTCCTCTTTTGTTTCGACTTAACTGGTGTACTGAGGGCTGTGAGGGCAGTTGTTTCTTCTCTTTCCCAAGCTTCAAGGGACTCTTCCCTCTCTGCCTCCTTTTCTCCCTCTTCTGTCTCTTTTTCTTCCTCCTACTCTGTCCCTTCAACTCTCTCCTCCTCTATTTATTTTCATTCCTCCTCCCTCTCTTGCTCTGCTATGCCACGTCTGGCTTCATCTTCTCCTCCTTTTTGTTCTCCCTCCTCACTGACATCATAGGTTAATGCCTTGATGTCATCCTCAGCTATCATATTTCTGAAAACTTCCCATGCTATAGGGAGTGTAAGGGTATGGAGGGCTTCTTCTATTAGGATCTTGATTAGGCTATGGTGAGCTAACTACTGTGAATTTCATGCTTGTACCTTAGTGTTGCAGTCAATGAGGGACTGAAGGATAAAGTAGGGGATACTGAGCTTTTGATGTGCTGGGGTATTCATGCCATATCTCAAATCTTGGAGGATTCTAAAATGATATCCATAAACAATGTTGTGCCTCCCCTCACAAGAAATGTATTTTATCACTTGGTAGCTAAACTCATTCCAGGGATATGGTATCCTAGCCCTCCTAATTCCATTTTTGTCTTCAATATGGGTTTCATTATCTTGGAAAAATTTCTTCTTGGTAGTCTGGCCAATTGGTTTCTCATCTTTACTCCAAGGCAGCCCAAGAGGAAGAGTAGTGACCCTACTAATGAATTCAGGGGTTATTTCAATGGAGAGGCCTCTAATGGTTACAGTAGCATGAGTTCTTGTTTGAGGGACCGAAGAGAGAGCAAATTCATGGGCAATTTCACCATCAAACCCTCTAAACTTCTCAAAGAAATTCATCCAGTTTACCCTTGTAAATATATCCCCCACTTGAGGATGTGCATGGAGTCTAGTGGAGTTAGTGGCCTCTTTTATCATAAACCCCCCTATCGTACTGCCTGTACTTCTTTTGACAAACCAAATATGGAGGTGGAGACAAAGAATTTTGAGTGAAATACAAAAACAGAGGGGACTGTTCTGTTTTTTTTTTTTTTTTTGTAAACAGAAATTTTTTTATGTATTTCTACCCTCTCAAAGACTCATTTCATCTTCAATTTGAGACCAATTCTTTCACATTTTAATATTCAACAGAGGGAATACATTAACCCTACCTCTTCAGACTGGAATTCGCGCCAAAAATCACGTTTTCTCCCTTCAAAATGACTCACTGCCCCTCCTGTAGAACCCCGCTGTCCCTCCTGTAGATTCCCTGTAGGTGCTCCTGTAGATTTCCTGTAGGTGCTCCTGTAGAAAATGTCAAGAGCAAGAATATGGAGGAAATTGATGGAGGATGGTGAATACGAGGCTGTGGGAGCATAAGAAGATTGTTGTGTGGCTGAGTTAGGAGGAGAAACTAAAGAAAAGGTGGTGAGAATGCGCGGGGAGGAGTGCTTATTACTTTTAATTGCTATATTCGGTTATGAGTGCTGAGCTGGCAAGTTGTACACTGCCCCGATTAGGACCATTGGTCCCCACCTGCTTGGTCATCATGACCCCCCTTGTAATCATCCCCTCATGACTGCGTCGGAGTTAACTCTTCTTCCCACTTCCTGTCCTTCGCATCTTTTGCTTGAGTTGATTGTGCACACATGTGGGTGATATCTTGGTGAAGTGGAGTCAACTAAATGAAGGTGGGCAAGTTAACTGGCCACCTTTCCCTCGTTTGATTTCAACCATCTTTTTTCCTTCGTATGATTTCTAATTACACAAATACAGATAGAGGAGTGACTTAACTACTTACCTATGATCGGAGTGTATTTGTTGCCATCGACTCTGAGGTGTTGTGGCTTTCTCTGCTACATGCCTTCATTTTCCTTTATGCATGCTATCTTTGCTTTCCGATGTATTGTTGTGTGCTTTTGCAAGTTCTTCTTTTGCTGGAGCTGAGCTGCATGTGCCTTTTCAACCTACAGATGTGCACTCTTTTGCTGCTGGTGCTGTACTGGTATGGGATCAACTGCTACAGGAGCTCTTGTAGCTGTTTCTCCCCTTGAACTTCAGCTTTTCCCTGTGCTTGGAGCTTGAGAATGATGCCAGAGGTGGAGATGAATGATGGAGGGATAGTAGGTAAGCTTTAGGTAATGTTGATGGTGCCTTTTCCTCCTTTTATTTTTGTTTTTTTTTTCAAAACTGAAAAATTGTTTTTCTTTTTTATTTTTTCTTGGACAAGGAAAAAAATAATGATGTGTGGAGTGTGATGCAGGCTTGGAAATGATGGCAAGGAGGCTTGAAGATGGTAAGAGGGATCCTAGGTTCCTCATGAAGCTTTTCTTGTCCCTCAAACTGCCTCCTGTAGACACTTTTGGCTCTCTGTAATTTCTACAAGAGCCTCCTGTAGAAAACACAGTTTTGAGAGAAGAGGTATAGTGGGGTGAAAGAGATGCAAAAAATGATGGAGCAAGGTGTGGAGAAGATGAGATGGATGCTGGTATGAATGTCAAGGTCCCCTTGGCACCTTCTTCTTCTCCCTGTAGTCCTCCTGCAAACGTGCAATGCAATAAAAATTCATTTTTTCTTTCTCTTTTTTTTTTTTTTTTTGAAAACAACTAGGGCGCCTCAGAGAGCTTTTCACCTTAATTGTCTGCCCTGGGCACCTCCAAGGGAGGTTTTCACCCAGGGATCTTATTTTTTCCTTTTCTTTTTTGAGATCACTGGGCCACCTCAGAAGAGGTTTTCAACCCAGTGATGGAACTCAAGCGCCTCATGGAGGTTTTCACTTGAGTCCTTATTTTTTCTCTTTTTTCTTCAGTGAGTGGGTGAAGTGGAGGCTAAGACATGCTCCACTACCATCACTATTTTATTCAAATCTTCAATAAAATCTCACTTGGAGAGGGGTTTCTTGTAGACTTTCAACCGATGTCCATTGACAAGCATGGGGATGGCTTCATCATCAATGGTTCTGATCAAAACCAAACCATTGCCATTACATTTCTCCATAGTGTAGAGTCCCAACCATCTTTTCCTTAGCTTGCCTTTGAGATCCTTGTATCTTAAATCATAGAGTAGTGCCCAATCTCCCTCTTGGAATTTCTTCTCCCTGATATTTATGTCATGCCATATCTTTCTCTGAAGTTTAACTACCTCTGTATGGATAAGGTCTTGTAATTTGTATTCATCCAATCCATTGAGCTGAAGTAATCTCTCCTTTTGTGCACAGCTGAGGTCTAGGTCCAACTGAGCTGCCATCCTTAGGGTACTGAATTCAAACTCTATTAACAGCAAATCCTTATTCCCATAGACCAGTTCATAGGGTGTGAACCCGGTGGTGGTCTTCCATGTGGTGTTGTAGGCCCAAGTGGCCTCAACTAATCTATCTGCCCAGTCTTTTCTGCTGCTGCTCACTACCTTGGTTAGGATCCCTTCCAATGTTCTGTTAGTGACCTCCACTTGCCCATTGGCTTGTGGATTGTAAGGGGTGGAAGTCATGTGCCTGATCTTATGATGTGTGACCAGGTCTTCAATCAGGTAGGAAGTGAATTGACTGCCTTGGTCTGTGACCAACTCTCTCGGATACCCGAACTTGTAGAATATGTTTTCTCTCAAAAAATCAGCTACTTTTTCCTATGTCATTGCTTTGATTGCTTTTGTCTCCTCCCACTTTGTCAGGTAGTCGGTGCACACAATGATGTACTGCTTCTGCTTTGAAGGGAGGTTGATAGGCCCCACAAAGTCCATGCCTCACTTCTCAAATGGCTCAAAGGTCACTTGAGGTTGCATGGGCATTTCATCCTTTGGAGTGGGTTTCCCCATCCTCTGACACTGATCACACTGGTTCGTGTATCTCCTCACATCCTGATGAAGAGTGGGCCACTAGTAGCCTACTTGCAATATCTTGAAGGTGGTTCTTTTTGCTGCAAATTGACCTCTACAAGGCCCATCATGATAGGTCAGGAGGATGTCAAAGATTTCCTCCTCCCTGACACATCTGCTCAATATCTGGTCTGGGCCAAGTTTAAAGAGCTTGCCTCCAATCCAAGTGAAAGGGGCGCTTTTCCTTACTATCTTGCTCTTCTCTTTTAAGGATAGGTGTGTTGGGAACTGTGTTGAAACCAAGTAGTTTGCTATATCAAAAAACCATGGAGAGAGTACTGATATAGCGAATAGGCATTCATCTGGCATTTGGTCATCCACCATTCCTTCTTCACCTGCAAGCAAATTTACTCTAGACAAAAAGTCAGCAACAACATTCTCTTTACCAGGTTTATCAATAATGGTCAGATCAAACTGCTGCAGTAAAAGCAACCATCTAATAACGCGAGCATTTACATTTGGTTTGTTCATTAAATATCTAATTGCAACATGATCAATGTGCACAAAGGTTTGATAGCCCGTCATATAATGTTTGAATTTGTTTAAGGAATGCACGACAGCTAGGATTTCGTTCTCGGACACTGTATAGTTTAACTCTGCCTTTGACAAATTTTTTCTTATAAAGTATATGGCATAAGGTAACTTTCCATCAATTTGTCATAAGGCTGCTCCTATCGCTTTGTTCCAGGCCTCTGTGTGAATGTGAAAGGGTAGGGCCCAGTTTGGGCCTCTGAGAATTGGGGCAGTCACTAACTTGCTCTTCAAGGTATCTAGGGCTTCTTGACAGTTTTCTGACCATATGAACTCAAGATCTTTGCTGAGGAGGCCAAACAAAGGCGAGGCTAGCTTACTGAAGTCTTTAATGAATCTCTTGTAATATCCACCTAAGCCTAGGAAACTTCTGACAACTCTCACCTTTTGAGGAGGTGGGACCCTTTGGATGATGGCAATTTTGTTGGGGTCCACCTGCAGTCCTTGTTGAGATATTGCATGACCTAGCACGGTCCCTTCAGTCATCAAGAATTCACATTTTTCTGAACTGAGGGATAGGTTCATCTCAATACACTTATCTAGAACTTTTCTTAGGTTAGATAAAGCTTCCTGAAAGTCAGAGCCATATGGAGTAAAATCATCCATGTATATTTCTACTACATCATGAACGAGTTCAGAAAATATACTCAATACCACTCTTTGGAAAGTGGTTGGAGCATTGCACAAACCAAAAGGAAGGACCCAGTATGAAAAGGTACCCCAAGGACAAGTGAAAGTGGTCTTATCTTGGTCTTTCGGGCTCATTTGAATCTGATTGCACCCGCTAAACCCATCTAGGAAGGAGAAAAACTTTTTCCGTGCCAGACCGTCTAACACTTGATCTGTGAAAGGTAAAGGAAAATTGTCCTTTTTGGTGGCTTTGTTCAATTCCTGATAATCGACATAGATTCTCCACTTAACATTTTTATTTGGCACTAGCACCAAAGGAGAGACCCATTCACTGTCAGAAATGGGATAGATGAATCCTGCATCAAGCAATTTCTGCAGTTCTTCCTTAACAATATTTTTAAGTGTTGGGTTCATCCTCCTTTGAGGCTACCTGACTAGCTTGCAACCTTCCTTGATGTATATGTGATGAGTACATACTGAAGTGTGCACTCCCTTCATCTCCTTATAATTCCAAGCAAAGGCATCTAGATGTATTTTCAGTATGTTGCATAGCTCCTTCACCTGGGAAGTAGATAGGGATGGATTGATTTTCAATGTTCTTTCTGGGCCGAACTCTATATTTTTAACACGGAGAGGAGTGGGGTCGACCACACAAAGATCAGTTGAGGGGTTGTTTTTGGTTTCTCTTGCTATGTCTTCTAATGGTGAAACACTGGGAGGTGGATTCTAAATCAAATTTTCAATCATATCATCCTCATCTTGCGGTTTTCCCCCCATGGTGATTTCTACTGTACAAAGTGGTGTAGAATAAACTTCATCCTCATCCTCCTTCTCCAACCAGAGAGGTAGATCATGTTCTAGCAAGGGTTGGGCAGGAGGATATAGGGCTAACTACTTGGACATGTGCCCGTTCTTTATGGTCATGTCCCCAGCTCAACAACTGATGTAGGCATCGGTTGTAGCCAACCAGGGTCTTCCCAGAATGAGAGGATACCCAGTGAGCTTTGCCTTTGGCTGGAGAACTAAGAAATCAGCATGGTACTCCCAAGAATCAATGGAGACCATCACATCTTCCACAATCCCCTCAGGGGTCACTGTGGAGCGGTCTACTAGTTGTAACATTGTTGTGGTCTTCCTCAAGGAACCTTAGAGATTAAGTTTGAGCATTGTGTCCTTTGTCATCACATTAATGGCAGCTCCCAGGTCAATCAAGGTATGTGGGACCATTGTGTCATTGATGTGGACATCAACTACTGGGCTTCTAGGGTCCAGATATTTTGGACAGATTATCTACCCCAACATCAGATCAGACAGTTGTCCTATGACATTGATGGTTGGGGCATCTCTCTTGCGCCTTCCTGGATGCCTAAAGAACCTCTCTTTGATCAACCTATTGTAGATAGGCACATATTTTATGGCTTGGAGAAGTGGTATATTCACACATAAATGTTTCAATTTTCCCAGGAGTTCAGTCTCCTTTAGGGTAGGCTAGATTGTCATGGATAGTCTCTCAGGAAAGGGTGGATTTGCTTTAGGTTCGCTTTCCTTTTTATCTTCCTCAACCTCCCTGGGTGGAGGCTGGCTATCTGGGAGAACTTTCTCGGATCACAAGTTAATTTCTTGAATCTCCACAGCATAAGTTGGGTATGATGGTTCCCCACTATACACTTGTTGATCATGTCTATTGTTTGAGTTCAGATTTGGCTGGGCAGGCATTTGGGGTTGCCTTGGTGGAGCAAAAGGTAACGGTTGTGGTTGGGCAGGTGGCGGAGGCAAAAGAGTGGGAAGAGATTTGTATTGGGGCCTCCACCCCTGATGAGATGCATTCCACTGAGGTTGCAGCTGAGCTTAGGATTGAAATGAATGGGTGGCTAGTTGGGCATGATATTGAGATGTGAAGGACCAAGGAGGAAGCGTGGACCAGGAAGGAGGGCCCCAAGAAGGTATGGAGGTGACTTGGTTGGGGTTGTAGTATGCCTAAGATGTCCCTTACATCCCCTGCTGGTATGGTCTAAGTCCATGCGGCCTCCTTTGGTTTATGTAATAGATCTGTTCAGTGACTCCTTCGACCCCTTGGTATATAGCTTTAAGTCTGGGCAAGGAAGGGCACTTATCTATAGCATGATCTTCTTCACAGACTGAACAAACCTCTATAGAGTTCAATGGGAATTCATTCCTAGGATGCCTCCTGGTGCATCTAGGGAAAAAAATGGCAAAGCCCTCTCTGCATCCTCTTGTTTTCTTTTGATATGTAAGGTATCCATTTGCATGGCAAGAGCCTGCAGCATCTCACTCTTAAAGTCTTCCAGCATGTTTCCAATTTCACCTTTAATGGATGAATTGGAGGAAGAGGTACTGGATATGGGTTGACTCCCCCTACCTTTCTTTCTGGCTGCTCTAGAATGGTTTCTAAAAATAGTCCTTATATCCTCATAGGATAGTTGGTAGATGTCTCCCCCAGCCAGTAGATGGAGGGTGTCTAAAAGGTCTTCCCAGATTCCCCTGAGCAGGACCAACTTTAGAGACTCAGGGTCAAGTGTACACCCAACCCTTTTGTAACTGAGCTAGAACCTCTCTTCATAGTCTTCTAGGGACTCATCACTTCCTATGGTCATTCAGAAGATTTCTTCTTTAGTATCTTTTGACCTACAATAGTCTCGATATTTGTTGTTAAAGGCCTGCTACATCTGAGCCCATGTTGTGATGTTATTTCCAGGTAATCCCATGAACCAGCGTAGTGTTGCGTCCTTGAGAGTAGAAGGGAACAGTTTCAACTTTCGCTCGTCTTCTGCATAGTCATAAGTTCGACAGATGACAGCAAACTCGAACAAGAAGGTGTCAAGATCTTCTGTAGTCAGAACATGGAAGTGAGGTAGGGCTGAAGGACTTATACTCTTCATTTTGGTGTCCCCATTGGTCTCCCAAACGGGGAAGGTGCCCTCTATTCTCTCTCTATTTCCCCTAGCATTTCTATTTTCAGCCATTGGCTCCCGAGGAATGTTTTCTTCTTCTTCTTCCCCTATAGGTTCTTCAAATATGTCTGGCTATTCACCTAAGGGTTCTTCTTGATTGTAGCCACCGAAGAAGAGAGAAGGTTGGCTATGTGAAGCAGTGGGGGTGTTGGGAAAAAAATTTCCTTAGTTATCTCTACTCCTAGGAGGTCTTAGGTGGCCTTCTGGAGGCTTTTCCCACACTTGGCCTTCAAAAGAAAGCCTACAGGAAAAACTACAGGAGAACACAGGAAAACTACAGGAGGAAAACAAGGAAACTACAGGAGGCCTACAAGAGGAGGCCGAGAGAAATTTCTGTTGTTTTAAGGGTGTGAGAGTGGGTGGAAAAGGTGGATGAAGGTTTGAATGAGGTGTTAGGGTGCCTAAGGTCTACCATGAATCACCAGGAGAGAGATATGGTTGGGTTTGCTCAAGGAGAGAAGAAGAAGTTCTATGAAAAATGAAGGAAACTAAGGCAGAATTGAGGTGAGGTTTGGGAGACCTATAGGGCATGGATTAGATGGATGGTATGATTGTTGGTAAGCTGGCATACTGCTGGAAGAGATCTGCTGCATAGAAAATGATATTCAACCGAGAAAATCAGGCAACAAATGAAATGAGTGCATCCTAGGAAAAACAGAGTTTTGTGTTGAAATGACCTAAACTATGATGTATAGAAGGAAATGTTGAGAAATGTTGTAAGAAAGGAAAGCATGAAAAAGGACTATTGCAAATTAGGAAGTTAACATGATAAAGAAGATCTAAAGCAAAGCAAAACTAGACTATCAACCTAATAGAGAGCTGCAAACACTAGAAGTCCTAGGAATGAGGAAAATCTGTGTTTTTGGGGCAGCAAGAGAGTCTTTTCCTCAAATCATGGTCCCAGAGGGAGGAAGAGAGGCCAAGGCATTGTTTCTAGCATTTTGAATCTTCTCTGATCACTGCTTAACCTGCTACAGAAAGCATAAATGGAAGCAAGTGACTAAATCATCAAAAGCAACCTATTCTTAACCATAAGAAAAATACATCTAACAGCAAATTAATCTACAAACTAAAGTAAAGCATACAAATACAAGTAAAGAGAAGCTTGGTTGCTTGGATTGGGCCCTAACCCAAGAGATTCAGCCCTCTGAGGTAACTCAGTGCTATCTCAAAAAGGATTCCATCTTCATTATCAAAAAATAGCAAGATTACATGAAACTGTCACAAAATAATAAGCTCGAAATTTGAGCAAAGTTTACACAAGCAAAAAATCCGACCCTAGTGAGGCCCTAGGCCTCTCTACTTATACATTTGAAGCTACCAACATCTTCCTTAAAATCAGGGAGGCTTGGCTCCCAAAACTCGAGATAACTATCAATCATCTTCCACTTGCTCGGCTACCTTCTAGTGCATGATTCGGCTGCTAGTACTCCAAGCTGAATGAAGGGGAATTCAAAGTGAGGAGTAATAAATGAGGGGGATTCCCTCCTATAAGTCCTCTCCTCTATCTACTTTGATTTATTGCTGCAATTTGACCACTGGATCCTTGACTTTGACCTCGAAATCCATCAATAATCTGCATTAAATACATGTTAGACCACATGGCATAATAACTAACTCAACTCACCCTATAAGCATAAATATAATCAGAAAATCATACAATAAGCTAAGAGAATGGTTGATTTGACTAGGTTAGGAGGTAAAATGAGCCCATATAATTACCCATTTATGAGGCTCATCATCACCCCCCTACTGAAGGTGTTTCTCATCCTCTGAGCAACCTAGTCAATTTCTTTGTCTTTTATGGCCCTGGTGGCCTCCCCGTCATTCCAGGCTTCTGATGTGGTCTGCTCATGTTCTCCATAGAATCTTGCATTCATGTTTATGTCCTTCCACTGCTCCTTCTCTTCTTCTTCTCTTCTACCTTCCAGCATGCCTAATATGAGTGGAGGACTCAGTTTGAGGCCAATCCAGTTGACCTTCCGCCTTTTCATGGAGTGCTTGTACATTGGCACTTTTTTTAATGCCTCCTTCAGCCTCATGGGGAATGGTATTCCCTGATCTGCAAGTTGTGGGGTAGGGTGTTCCATATTCTCATGCAATAAACTAAGAGAATGGTTGATTTGACTAGGTTAGGAGGTAAAATGAACCCATATAATTACCCATTTATGAGGCTCATCATCACCCCCCTACTGAAGGTGTTGCTCATCCTCTGAGCAACCTAGTCAATTTCTTCATCTTTTATGGCCCTGGTGGCCTCCCTAGCATTCTAGGCTTCTGATATGGTCTACTCATGTTCTCCATAGAATCATGCATTCCTGTCTATATCCTTCCACTACTCCTTCTCTTCTTCTTCTCTTCTACCTTCCAGCATGCCTAATATGAGTGGAGGACTCAGTTTGAGGCCAATCCAATTGACCTTCAGCCTTTGCATGGAGCGTTTGTACATTGGCACTCTTTTTAATGCCTCCTTCAGCCTCATGGGGGAATGGTATTCCCTGATCTACAAGCTATGGGGTAGGGTGTTCCATCTTCTCATGCATGCATGCACATAGTCCTCCCCAAGTAGCCTAAACATATCTTCAAAGTGTGCAATGACTTGTTCTTGATTGGCTAGATATTTAGGGGCAATTTGAGGGTCATTGGCAAGAATTTTGTGTGTGCTGAGGAGTGCCATAGGATCTGATGGCTTAGCTCTTATCATCAATGATTCCTTCTGCTCTTTTATTAACAATCTTTTCATTTCTGTTGCCCTCAATTCTTCATGGTTCATCCATGAGGCCATGGCCATTAATTGCAGATCCCCTAGCTTGGCATTGGGGTCCCACACATTCGTGTCTATGAGGGCCATGTTGTGTAGGTAGAACTCTGCCATCTTTGCTTTATCCTCTGAGGTGCTTTGGTCACATAAATCCATGAACTGTTTATAGTCTTGGAAAGGTATTGTGCCTCTTTGTGCCAAAGTTTTTATTTGGAATTGAAGCCATTGATCCTTCATATAGAGGCCATAAGATTTGGCCGGTGTTCTGCATTGTAATGCTTCCATGGATATGCTGGCCATGTATGCCAAATGAGTCTCTTTCTCCTGCAGCTGCCCCCTTAGTAATTCATTCTCATTTTCAAGGTGACTTCTTGTAACGGCTTTTCTGTCTCTGAGAGCACTCAATTCCCTGCCCATTTCCCTGAGTTTGTTTTCCATGTGGCCAATATCCTCAACTCCTTTGGACTTGGCTATCCACATCCACCTATGTGTTCTCACTCTCTCTTTATCCAATTAAAAAAAACAGTGGAATTGCAAATTTCTGTGGGATTATCTTGCGTCCCTCAAGTAGTCTGTAATAGTAGTCAATATTAAGTTGGGGGTCAGGTTCCTGTAGCTCTTGTGCTTCCTCTTTCACCTCTAGCTGTCCTCTTATCTTTTCCTCAAGTTTTTGTGTCTCCTGTAGTTCGGACAGTGTCTCCTATACGACTGTTTCAGCCTCCTGTAGGTTTGGTTTGGGGTCTTGTAGAATTGCCTTTCCCTTCCATGTAGAAGATCTTAGAGTCCCCCTTTCATAGGTTATTGGTGTCTTGGAAGGAGAATCTTTCACCTTGGAAGGAGAATCTTTCACCTTGGAAGATGGTGAATCTTCAATGGTAATGGGAGTCTTTGATGAGGGCTGAGGTATGCCTATTTTAATTCTAGTACTCTTCCTTGCCCTGAAATACATGGAGGTTTTTCTTTTCTTCTTCTGCTTCAGCTTGACTGGTGTACTGAGGGCAAGGAGGGCAGTTGCTGCTTCTCTTTCCCAGGCTTCAGGGGACTCTTCCCACTCTGCCTCCTTTTCTCCCTCTTCTGTCTCTTTTTCTTCCTCCTGCTCTGTCCCTTCAACTCTCTCCTCCTCTATTTCTTTTCTTTCCTCCTCCCTCTCTTGTAGACCTATACAAGTATTAAGGTGAAACCGCAGATGATACAACACAGGATCAGGAAACACAAGAGATTGACTGGGTAAAATAGTTACCTACAGCAAAATAATTACAGCCAAAAAGGATTTTGGACAAGAAGGTGTTCAAGAAAACTAGAGGACATGAGTACTTTCAACATTTGGTAAAATGGAAGGATCAGCCAACTGCTGAAACTACTTGGGTAACAGAAAACATGCTACAGAAGCTGGGCAGTTCTGTAGAAGAGCTCATGGACAGGAGCCCATGAAGAATTTTTTCCTCAAGAGTCTGATGCAAGAGCATGAGACTTCAAGGGAAAATCTTCAAATTTATTGCAAAAATACAAAAAAATCTACAAGCAAAGGAGTGGGATCCTTTAGCCATCAATTTCCATGTTTTTTCTAGTTTAGCATAGAGATAGAATCTAGGAATAAATCGTGTCATAATAAAGGTTAATAGTTAAGCCATAGTGGAGGTTCTCGAGGAGAATACCTCACTAAACAGATCGGATTAGTTAAGCATAGTGGAGGTTCCCGAGGAGGATGTCTCGCAGAACTGATAGTTGTATTAAATCAAGCCCTTGTTTTAGGACCTAGTTGTTAATACAAACCAGTATATATGTAATTTGAATGTTATTGTAATAGGATTTGGACCGCATGCTTTTATCAGATATTTTTCAAAGGAAGAGGGGATTTCTCTATGTATTTGGTCGATCCTGGAGGCGGGGTGCCCTCCGAAATCCTTTCTGTGCATCTAAATTGATATTTGCTTGTTGACTGGTATTTATGTGTATATTCGGGTTTGTTCCTTTCTTCTGAGTTTTATTAATTGTGATTCGACTTTGTTTTTCAATTAACATTTTGATTGAAGTTGTTGGGGTGGTTCTCCTTTACATCGGCAGGCTCTGTTTCCCTTATATGCATCATTGAGTTCCACAGGCGAAAACTCTGTTTTACACAGGAAAACCGTGAAAAACCTTAGCCGGAATTGAATTTCGGACTTGAAACTCTATTAAATAGGACCTATACCTATATCAGGTCCGAAACCCTGATCGCATCGCTGACTTGGAGTGGAAAGGAACTAACCTTTTGAAGTGCCGAGGTCCGAAGTGCGACTTCCGGACCCGAAACCTTATAAGGGTGGTTTTATAACATATCAGGTCCGCGGTTTAATCGGATCGCAAGACCCAAGCGGGAAGAGTTTGGTAAGCAGGCATTGAAATCACCGATTGTGATTTCTGATAACACCACGTGTTATCACATCAAGGAAAGGAGCATTGGAAGGGTCGATAGTTAAAGCGCCGACAGTGTATTTCATGTGAAATAGCATTACGGCAGTGAAGCTCTGCCAATAGTGGATTTCCGTGTATAATCACTTTATGGTTGTGTGAGACCGCCGATAGTGTATTTTATACACAATTGTGCTAATTTCACCCAAAATCCCTGCCGATAGTGTATTTTGTAATTCCTATGGAATTACTATTCTGATAGAGGAAAAGAGGCCCGGTTGTATGAATTGTTTCCGATAACAATGGTTGGGGCGATTAAAGAGAAAGAAGTGTTGATAGTGATAAAAAAAAGGGAATTTATAAACAGTCGGCCTAGAAATAGATGACTGATACTCCTGTGAGAGAAGGAGAAGGGTTATAGCTAGAATTAGAGTAAATTATATCAGGATTTGGGCGTTTGTCTATATCGCCTGCGCCTAGGCCACCAATCTTCATCAGCTAGTGGGTGATCATCATCAGCAAATACGCCAGCAGGCATTCATCAAATTGTGTCAGTGGACACCGAATGTTGTTTTCAAGCAAAGGAAAGTTGGATCCTTTTGTGGCTTGGCACATGATGGAGTTGTCAAGTGACATTCAGAGATGAATCAGTCATGCAGCTGACTCATGGTCTCTTCATATTGTAGTTTCTTCAACATCTAGCTTTGGCGGTTTTTCAGGCAAATGTTTTTTGAGGATCAACTTGAGAAATTGAAAGATGGTTCCTTGTTCGTTTTGGATTTATCATTAAGGGGGGGAATGTTAGCCTCACTCTCTTAAAAATCAATAATAAATCCAATTATTAAATTAAATAAATAAAATCATGAGAATTCCTCAAACTAAGGAGTCTAGTTTGGATGAGAGATTCTCTACAACTAGCTCTCCTAAATTAGTGTGTAAATTGAGAAATTGTCTCAACCAAGTGAGTCTAAGATAGACGTACTATCTTAAGACCACTTTCTCATGTATTTAAATGTATTATTAAATTATTTGAATAAATGAGAATTACATGAGCATGAGAGACCACATAATGCCTCTCTGACTTTTCTGCCAGCGTAATTTTTGTGTTTTAATTTGTTGTGCATATGGTTATATGTCTTTGTGATTCTTCTTCATTTCTTGCCACCGTGCTAATAACAACTCTATAGGAATTTACAGGGTAAGTTCCTCAGACAAAACACCAAAGGACACTGCTCACAAACAGATCACAGATCAAGACACCGGTATTATTGACGTGGTTAAAACCCTCAAAGAGGAAATAGTCCACAGCCTGAGACAACGCGGCCACTTCAAGCAATTTATTAATAAAAGAATGAAAATTTACATAAGCTTCTCTCATGAACAGTTTCCCTACAAATGACCCTCCATGCTCTTTAAATAGAGATCATGGACCAATCGGGTGTTAAGTCACGGATCAAGTGTCAGTAATACCGAGGAGAGAATGAACCGTCAGATCACTTCATGTCTAGAACATATCGTGACCGTCGGATAGTACATAATAAAGAAACACACTTTACCTAAGTCTACACTAGACCAAGTTATAATTAACTATTTCCTATGTGTCAGAATATCCTAACATCCCCCCTTAAGAACAACTTGGGATAGGATTGAAGAATGTACAAATATAACACAATAGGAGAAGGAAGGAGGCATTAGAGCCTATCCTCCCTTAGTGACAACTTCCTAAACTCCAACCATAAATCGAAGTTTAGTAAACTTCGCCTATGTGAGAACCTTTGTAAAGATGTTTGCAACTTGATCATCTGTTGAAAAATATTGCACTTCAAGAACATGGTCATGAATGAGGTTTCTTCAAGAACATGGTCATGAATGAGGTTTCTGATGAAGTGCATGTGAATTTCAATGTGTTTGTTGCGCTGATGTTGGACTGGATCTTTGCATAGTTGAATGGCACTTTGATTATCACACCAAAGTGTAGTCGGATGTTGCTGCTGAAATCCAAACTCTGACAGGATCTGACAAAGCCACAAGGCTTCCTTACTAGCTTCTACAGCACCACCATACTCTACTTCTGTTGAAGAAAGAGAAATGGCACTTTGTTTCTTGCAAGCCCATGTAATAGGTCCTCAACCAAGAGTGAACACATAACCTGCAGTAGACTTCCGATCATCAGGGTCACCAGCCGAATCGGAATTAGTGAAACCAACCAATAGAGGAGATGCTTCTGCACTGTAATGAATCCCAAACTGAACTATACCTTGAACATAACGAAGTATTCTTTTAGTTGCTTTCCGAGGACTTTCATGTGGGTTTTGCATAAATCGAGCAATAAGGCCAACAGCAAAGGAAAGGTCAGGACGAGAATGGGTCAGATACAAAAGTTTTCCTACAAGTTGACGGTATAAGGTATCATCAACTTCAGGGGAAGTACAAGTGACTGAAAGTTTGGCTCCAGACTGAAAGGGAAAAGGGGTTGGCTTACAGTCTTCCATGTGAAAATGGCATAAAATATCACAAGCATACTTGGACTGGGAAAGGGAAATACCTTTCTTGGATTGCAAGACTTGAAGACCAAGAAAATAATGCAAGTGTCCTAAGTTTTTCATTTCAAACTTCTTTTTAAGGCTAGACTTCACATGGTTTATAAGGTTTGGATCACTACCAGTAAGGATAAGATCATCAACATAAAGAACAAGAATGATAAGAGACTTTCCCACTTTCTTGGTGTAGATAGTATTGTCAGAATGACACCTAGAAAACCCATTTTCTAAAAGAAAGCTATCCATTTTGGCATACCAAGCCCGAGGGGCTTACTTGATACCATAAAGGGATTTCTTAAGTCGACATACAAGGTTGGAGTCTGTTTGTATAAATCCAGTAGGTTGTTCCATATAGATCTCTTCATGCAAGTCCCCATGCAAGAAGGCAGATTTAACATCTATCTGATGGACTTCCCATTTGAAAGAGGCAGCAAGGGAAAGAACAAGGCGGATAGAGTTTATTTTGGCAACAGGGGAGAAGGTTTCAGTATAGTCAATGCCTTCAACTTGTGAAAAACCCTTAGCAACAAGACAAGCTTTATGTTTATCAACTTTTCCATCTGGTCCATACTTGGTTCTATAAACCCATTTGCATCTAACAAGTTTTCGTCCCTTTGGAAGAGGAACAAGATCCCATATATCATTTGCCAATAATGAACGATATTCTTCATTCATAGTTGCATCCCAATCTAGATGGCCTGAAGCTTCTGCAAAGGTCTCAGGATCATAATTCATTGAAGCTTGAGCCAGTAAAGAAGAGTTTATATTGAACTGAGAACGTGTATGTTGCTAATCTGTAGGATCACTGACAAGAGCACCTTCTGCATCCCAAGTAGCGCGAACCCATTTTGGAAGCTGAGGAGCTAAAGGAGGATCTTGAGAAGGTGGGGGAGGATTTTCATCCTCACTATCATCATCTGAAGAAGAAATATTTTCAGAAGTAGAAGGGATAGAGAGAGGTGGCACATCTACCGAACTAGGCTTGTAGGCCGATATATTTTTAGCAAACTTTACATCTCTTCTAATGATAACATTTTTTGACTTAAGTGGAATAAGTCTATATCCTTTGACATCTTCAGAATATCCAACAAAAATACATTTTTCACTCTTCGGTTCTAAAGATTTATGTTTCTCATCTAGAATATGGGCCCATGCTTCACTTCCAAAAACACAAAAGTTACTTACATTTGGTTTAATTGAGCTCCATCCTTCTTCTGGGGTGATATTCTTTAAAACCTTAGTAGGAGTTTGATTTACTATGTAATTTGCACAGTTAATTGCTTATGCCCAAAAATTAAGACTAAGTCCTTTAGATTGAAGCATACAATTAGCCATTTCCTTTAAGGTGCGATTCTTCCTTTGAACTACACCATTTTGTTGTGGAGTATATGGAACAGTATGTTGCATTTGAATTCCATTCTCAGTGCAAAAGTTGGTGAATTTGTTGTTAACATATTCTCCGCCATTATCAGATCTTAGCTTAATAATTTGTTGTCCAGATTATTTTTCAACAAATGCCTTAAAGGCCAAGAACATGTTAAATACTTCACTCTTGAGTTTTAAGAAGTATACCCAAGTGCATCTAGAGAAATCAGCAATGAAAGTTAAGAAATATATGTAGCCAGAGAATGAAACAACTGGAAGTGGACCACATAAATCACTATGCACAAGCTATAAAGGGGTTGAGGCTTGCCAAGAGGCACTTTTTTCAAAACTATCTCGATGATGTTTTCTGAGTACACATCCGGAACAAACACCATCTTTGCAAGATACCATTGGAAGACCTATCACCATGTTTTATTTACATAGATTCTGAAGGGAGCGATAGTTTAAGTGACCAAATCGCTCATGCCAAAGTTTGGTCACTTCATCATTATGAGCAACAAATACCGAGGGAAGATTTGATGACCCAAATTTGTTAAACTTATACAACCTTGTAAAATCATCAGCAATGCCAGTAGCTAAAATCTATCTAGGATCTCTTAGGTCCTTAATTACAACATCATGAGGTGAAAATTCAATGATTTTACCTTCACCTAAATAAGTTATCTGATATACAGATAGAAGGTTGCAGGATAGAAGATCGTCGCCACATCCATGACCCCCGCAGAGGGTTCCTCCATGCAACAGCAACAGCAACAGAGGGATACGGTCATGACAGAACACAGGAACAAATTCTCCTCACCCACAGGGGTACCACACAAGCTTCAGGTGGGCAACCAAGTCTGGTTGCATCTGCAGAAAGAACGCCTTACAAGATCCCATCAGAAACTCCAACCACGCTAACATGGTCCTTACACCATTACCAAGGCTGCGGGAAATAATGCTTTGGAGCATAGAATTCCTCCATTCCTTCGCCTGCACCAAGTGTTCAATGTGTACTGCCCTCGACCATGCTTCCCACCATTACTGGACACATCCGAGATTGCAGAACAGCTCATCAGGGACCAAGTTCAGCAGATGGAGGAACTCAATGCAATGGGGACCATTACTTCCTAAGGGGGGAGGAATGATCCAGGCAGATGTTGGTGTCCACCCACCTATCCCACTTGGACCCCAAAAACTGTCTCTTTCAGTTCTTTAGTTTCCGTAATTGTAGCACAATTTACTATTTTTAGTAGTTTTTCGAGTCCTGAACTTCCGGAGCCGTTTTGAGGCCCTGAACGACGTTTTTTGGGAAATCTACCATCAGCGATTTTCTGTTTAAAATCGTCTTTTCCTTCATATTCCTCAGAGAGATCTTTCCAACAGGCTATCATGCGCGTCAAACGGATATAATATGACCAAGTCACAACCCCGGGAAGTTGGCTATCCAACTCACCCCAACGGGGCCCATAAACTCTTGGTGTTACATCTCCTCGGGTTAGGGTTTTGGTTGTTTAGGGTTTGCTCCTATTGTTCAATAATAAAAAGGCCTTGAGCATCATTGTAAGACAGTTCAGAGGCATGTAGCCACCACATCTCTTCTCAGAGATAAGCTACCATTTCCCTAGCTGGTTTATTTCCATTTCTGTTTGTAAGCATATTTCAGTATTTTACATTAGTGAAATGAAGTATTATTTCCACTGAATCTTCATGTATATGGTTATCTCTGTATTTTTTTGCATTCCTGTTTAAATCCAGATCAACTAGAGCCTCCAACAGCTCTCCTAAAATCAAGGAGGCTTGGCTCCCAAGACTAGAGATAGACAGCAGTTCTTCTTCACTTGCTCGGCTGCCCCTTTGATGCATTGATGTGGCTACTTGTGCTCCGAGCTTTCTGAAGGAGGATTTGAGGTAGGGGGACACCCTACTACAAGTTCTCTCCCTTGTTTTCCTCGAATATTGGCTGCCAAATGCTCATTAAACCTTTGACTTTGTCTCAAAATTGACCAAAAATCTGCATAAAGCACACATTAGACTTCATGGCATAATGACTAACCCAATTCACTCTATTAGCATAAATATAATCAAAAGCATGCAATAAACTAATGATAATGGTGGATTAAGTGGAGTTAAGAGGCAAAATGAGCCCATATAATTACCCATTTATGGGGCTCATCATCACCCCCCTACTGAATGTGTTGTTCATCCTCTGAGCAACTAGTCAATCTCCTCATCTTTGATGGCCCTGATGGTCTCCCTGACATCCCATGCCTCTGATGTGAGATCCTCTTCCTTATCATGGAATCCAGCCTTTTTGTCCACCTCTTCCCACTGTTGTCTTTCTTCTTCCTCCTTTGTGCCCTCTAGCAGTCCTAGCAGCAGTGGGGGACTCAACTTGAGGCCAATCCAATGGACCTTCAAGATTTGCATAGAGTGCTTGTACAGTGGCACTCTCCTCAATCTTTCATCCTGTTTGGGGAGTCGTACTCCCTAATATGTAGGTTGTGTGGCAGTGTGTTCCACCTTCTCATGGAGGCATGAATGCAGTCATCTCCAAGCAATCTCTCCATGTCCTCAAAATGTGCAATAGCATGGGCTTGATCATTGATATACTTAGGGGCACTTTGAGGATTAGCTGCAAGTTGTTGGTGTGTGCTAATGAGAGCCATAGGGTCTGATGGCTCTACTCTAATCATCAAGCGCTCATTTTTTTCTTTTGCCATCAAATTCTTGATTTCTGTTGCTCTTTTCTCCTTGTGACTCATCCATGGTGCCATGGCCATCAGCTGCAAGTCTCCTAACCCAGCATTGGGGTCCCATAGGTTCATATCAGTAAGGGCCATGTTATGTAAATAAAACTCTGCCAACTTCGCCTTGTCCTCTGCTAAACTGTGATCACATAAATCTATGAATTGTCTATAATCCTGGAAAGGTATGGTGCCTCTTTGGGCCAGAGTCTTGATCTGGAACTGCATCCACTAATCTTTGAGGTATACCCCGTATGATTTGGCTAGTTGTCTGCACTGTAGTGCTTCCATAGCCCAGCTAGCCATGGATGCTAACTAGGCTTCCCTTTCTTACAGCTGCTTCCTTAACATTTCATTTTCTGCTTCCAAGTGAGATCTTCTTATTTCTTCTGTATGTCTTACAGTGCTTAATTCCTTACCCATTTCTCTCAACTTGTTTTCCATGTGCCCAATGTGTTACACAAAAATATTGTCACCATGACTATTTGCAGTCAGTATGGGTCTATCATCACTTGTACTATCCTCCTAAGCAAGTCTCAGACCTCAGCTCTTCAAGTCAAGCTTTGAAAATGAGAGAAAGACATTGAAAATCAACAAAGCTCTGGTTCCGCACTTTCTCTCACTGTTGCCTGCGGTCCCGCACCCCCTGTTCACATTACCTGCGGACCTGCCCGCTCTGTCCCTAAAGGAGTGGGTGCGAACCCCTGTGAAAGTCAAAAAGGTGCAAGTTTATTCTAAAAAACTCACTTTGGGTTAATTCTAGATGATTCTAGAAGGAATTTTGACGTGGATTGTTCGCTCTTAGGTGGTTCATGCATCCCAAAAGAGAAGGAGCTAATCCATTGATGAGAGGAGCTATCCCTTTGAAGGAGGGCTTTATCCCTTTGAAGGAGGACCTAGTAACTTCCCTCCATTGCACTATAAATTAAGGCATTGGGCTGGTTGCTAGGGAGGTTAGAAGCTAAACATTTTTGAGGGTAAATGCTGGTGGAATTGAGACTTCCTAGTTAAGCTTGAGAGGAGAGATCACATACCTTTTTGGCTTCATTGGGAAGAGAGTGAAACTTGTCAAAGTAGAGGAGACTTCTTGTTGTACCCTAGGAGGAGCTTGTACAGCATCAAGGCACAGGTTGTAAAGTTCTTCTTCTTTTTGAATTAATACAATCAGATTCATTTTTCTCAACAAATTGTCTTATGTCATTTGTTTCATGAATTCCTTGATCATCATGATAAGTATGCTTTATGATATTGGCTTTTTAGGTGCTGTTTAATTTGTTTGCTTGTTTTTGTTTGCAGATTCGCTACAAGGGAGTTCATTTGGATCAAAGGAGCGAGGCTTCCACAAACTTGCATTGGACCCAAGGTAGGCCTAAACCACTTGTTTGCCTTTGTTTATAATTGCATATTTAGAGAAAGATAGTTTTTGATTGGCTTGCTTGTCACTAGATATCATTAGATTCTAGGAAGGTCTATCTTGTCCACAAGATCGACTCATTCCGTGTGACACAATGTCTTCCACCCCTTTGGGCTTGGCGATCTGCATCCATCTATGGCTCCTTACCCTCTCTTTTTCCAGTTCAAAGAAAAGTGGGACTGCAAACTTCTATGGAATAATTTCCCCCCTTCAAGAAGGTTGTAATAAGAGCCTAAACTAGGTTGGGGGTCAAGTTCTGGTATCTCTACTACCTCATCCTTCTTTTGGGTCTGCTCTTCTGCCTTTTTCTCAAGTTTCTCAATATCTTGTAGCTTTGTCAAGGTTTCCTGTGGAGCGATCTATGCCTCCTGTAGGACTATTTTAGAGTCCCATAGTTTTATCCTTTCCTCCCAAGTGGAAGATCTAGGGCTTCCTCTTTCATAGGTAATGGGGGTTTTGGATGGAGATTCCTCATTTTTGGCAATATGAGAATCTTCAATGGTGATAGGCTCTTTTGAGGGTGGATGTGGCTTCCCTATTTTTATCCTGGTGCTTTTTCGAGCCCTGAAATACATGGATGGTTGCCTTTTTCTTTTTTGCTTAGGCTTAACTAGGGTGTTGAGTGTAGCCAAAACAGTTGTTGCCTCCCTTTCTAGTGTTTTAGGAGACACCTCTGCCTTCTTTGCTTCTATTTCTTCTTCTTTTGTCTTTTCTACCTCTGCTAGTTTTGTTTCTTCTATCCCTGTTTTAATTTCCTCCTCTTCTTGTTTAGTTGTTGCCCTCTCTATTGTAGTCTTTGTCTTCACTAATTTAATCTTTTTCCTTTCTGTTTTAGTCATTTTTCCTCTTGTCCTAGGTTCCTTCTTCTTCTCTGCTGTGGTCTTATCCTTCTCTATTTCATGTTTTTCTTCCTTTGTTTGGGTTTCCTCCTTCCCTGTTTCAAGTTCATCTTTCTCTGTTTATGTTTTCTCTTCCTCTTCTTCAGTTTCCTCCTCATCTTCCCCTTTTTGTTCTTCTCCCTCACTTTCAAATGGACTGAGGTCATATGTGAGGGCTTTTACATCATCTTCCCTTGTCATATTTCTAAAAATCTCCCAGGCTATGGGTGTTGTGAAGGTGTGGAGGACCTCTTCCACCAGCAGTTTAATTAGCCCATGGTGAGCCAATTGATCTGGAACTCTTGCCTTCAATTTGATGCTGGAATCTATTAGGGACTGGAGGAGAAAATAGGGAATACTGAGTTTTTGGGGTGTAGGAAGATCCATGCCATATCTTAACTCATGCAAGAGTCTGAAATGGTACCCATAAACTATGTTGTACCTTCCTTCACAGGAGATGTATTTGATGATCTGATAACTGACCTCATCCCAAGGGTAAGGTATGCTTATTCTCTTGATGCCATTTTTGTCCTCTACAAGATGCTCATCTGGCTGGAAGAAGGTTTTCTTGGCAACCTGACCCAGTGGTTTTTCCTCCTTGCTCCAAGGTAGTCCAAGTGGGAGATTGGTAACCCTAATAATGAACTCTAGGGTGATTTCCATGGTGAGACCCCTGAAACTAACAGTGGCATGGGTTTTTGAGTGAGGTATCAAGGACAAGGCAAATTCATGTGTTACTTCTTCATCATACCCCCGAAGTTTTTCAAAGAATGGCATCTGATTGGCTCTGGTAAAAAGGGCTACTACCTATGACGACACTCTGTTGCTGGGTGGGGCGACCACAATCATTGCTCGAAGATTCAAATCCTTGCTAGATCAATTCATGAGATACTCAGGGGGTCAGATAAACCATCTCAAAAGTTGTGTTTACGGATGGAATGCTTCAGCTCAAACAATTCAAAGCATTGCCAACATTTTTGGTGTTCCATGCAAGTTAAATTGGGATTATTTCAGCTACCTGGGAATGCCGGTGAGTATAGGGAATGCAAGGGCAGACGTTTGGGATTTAACCTTAGACAAAATGAAAAAGAAAATCCAGAAGTGGGGAACTTCTTGGCTCAATCCAGCAGGGCGACTTGTGCTTCTCAAATCGGGCCTTTCCTCTCTTCCCCTTTATCAGTTCTCCCTGGTTCAAGCTCCAGCCTCCTTTCTTTGCAAAATGGACAGTGTTCTCAGATTCTTCCTTTGGCAGGGAGGGAAAAATGAGAGGAAAAAATTTAACTTGGTTGGATGGAAACAAGTCATCCAAAACCAAGAGAAAGGAGGCCTGGGCATTAGATCACCAACTCTCATGAATTTAGCCTTTGGAGGAAAGCTGATATGGAGATTCATGGAAAATCAACCAGCCTGGTGGAAAAATGTCTTGGAGGCAAAATACCTCAGCCAGCCAAGACAGCTTCTACTAGCGACTGAGATTCCCAATAGGAACTGCACGAAGATCTGGAAATTATGTAAAAAAGTCATCCCTTTAATGGCGCAAAACATATCCAAGGTGCCCAAAGGAGGTAAGAAAGTCAACATTGGCGCTGATAAAATCATGGGAAATCCACCAATCAATAGTTTCCCAGGTATGGATTCTTTAATTTCCTTTCTGCAAAGTAAAGGTATAAGTAATTTAGACCAAATTTCTCAATGGGATGCTACAACCCATGTTTGGTTGCGATGGGAATTTCCTCCCATCCCTCATCGCCTTAAAGATAGCTTTGGCAACTTTTGTAAACATCTGCACAGCATTGCTCCCACCTTTAAAAACGACAAGGATGAACTCAGATGGGACCCTACAGGAACCAGCTACACAATTCAAGCAGGTTATGATTACTTAAACAACAAGGAACACCCAACGCCAACTTGGATCCATTGGAAGATTCTAAGGAAAGCAGAAGCAATTCCCAAGGTAAAATTCTTCATGTGGATTCTCTTGAAAGAAAAAACTCTCACCGCTGAGAACCTTAAAAGAAGAGGTATTGTTGGACCCTCCAGATGCCCTAATTGCCAACAAGCAGAGGAATCTATGCAGCACCTCTTTATCTCTTGTCCTTTCGCAGTCTCTTGTTGGAGCAGCATCAATCCTTCTGCGTTTCCCATCTGGAATACTCAGCAATCCATTGGCGAAGCTTTAACCAATTGGAAAAGGAATTACCCCTGGCAAACCATGAAACATAATCCTGCTAAGAGAGTGTGGGATGCCCTTCCATTTACTCTTTTATGGAGGATCTGGATTGCCCGGAACAACATGATTTTTAGAGACAAGGAGACTTCGATCAGTCATCTTTGCATCAAGGCAAAAAGTCTGGCGATCGAAACTATTGCTTCTAAGATCTCAAAAAAAATTGACATAACTAGCCTATGGGTTGAGGAAAAAGACTTCATAAGAAATTTAATTGATAAGATTAGTATCCTCCCAGCAGTGAAAGTATGCAGCAATCTGGGCAAAACTAGCAACCATAAATGGAAAATTCGCCTAAAGCAGGACGAATTCAGCAGATGGCTTCGTTCAAGTAACCTTCATTCCTTGTTCTTTGACGGTGCTTCCAAATCAAATCCGGGAGCGGCGGGAGCAGGGGGCATTATCTTCTCTCCTTCTGGGGATCCCTTAGTCTCCTTTGAATGGGGATTGGGAACCCTCTCAAACAACAGAGCCGAGGCTCTGGCCCTCTATCAAGGCATTCTCCAGTTACAGGCTCAGGGAATCAAAAAAGCCCTCATCTTCGGTGACTCTGCCATCATCATTAATTTAATGAACAGCAGGCGGAAAGCTTCCAATATTTTCTTGCAACAAACTATCAGTAGATGCAAAGACTTGATATCCCACGGTCAGGAATTCCACTTCTATCACATTCTCCGATCAATTAATCGAGAAGCAGATAAAAGGGCCAGTCAAGCCTGCTCGCGGTCCAAAGGTAGCTTTCTTTATAACAATGAGGATCTTCATCATTTCATCCCTTGACTATCATGACTGATTTAATGTGTTTATATCAAATGATCCATGCCTATGCCAAGATGTTTCCTGACCAAATCCTCAGGAATCCCAATGCCCTCTGTCGTAAGCCGCCGAATATTCATTCGTATTTCACTACAGATTGTGTGATCCATTCGAATCTAAGCTACTCCTGTGAAACTTGTGATTGCCCAAGCATCCTCCACATGATCTGGTACCTCATGAGCCTCTGCCCACCGGTTATTTATTTCGGGAAGCCTCCCCTCCATTCGCAAGTTCCCATCTCCTTGTTAGTTGACTCCTCTGCTCTTGTTTTCGTGGTTATCAATCGGCTTTCGATCCCTGTCAATGTTCTCGCTACATCTCACAGGCTTATCGCTCGACCCTTCCTCTCTGTTGCGATCAGGAGCGCCATCTGGCCTCATAACATTCCTGTCCTGCACTTTCATGCTTCCTCTTGCCCTGTTTCTGCCCCTACTTCAAAGTCTGATACCTCATTTAACTCTGTTCCCAAGTTTCTGAGTCTGCGTCCAACTCTCTATCCTGATACTCTGATCCACCTTTTGGTATCCACTGTCACCGCTTCTGCTTGGGAGAGCCATCCATCAGGTTTGCTCCAGGACAGTTTCGAAGCTCTCGTGATGGACCGCAGTGAAGATTGTCTTCATTGCCGCGACTTACAAGCTGAACTTGAACAAGTCAAAACGCATCAGCGTCTCCTGGATGATAAAATCGATGCTGCTACAAGGATTATCACAGCCAAATATGAGGCCGACCTCAACCTCTTCCTTCATCGCATCACTTCTTTGCAGGAGCAGTTCAATGCTCTTTCAAATAAATGTGCGCACATTCAGGAGTCTGTCGAAATTCTTAAGTATATGATGGATAAGATCAGCGCCCCAAGTACCAGTTCCTCCAGCATAAAGGTTGCAGAAGCTGACAGCCACCCGGAGGACTCCACTGCTCGACAGATTAGTCACATAAGTATAGATTAGATGTATTACAAAGTCAGTTTGTTCTTGTCTCAGTTTATTAGAATTTATACTTGTGTTAGAGTTTCTCAAAGTGAATACAAAAGCATTTTAGCGGAATGCTTCAGTGTAACTCAGAAACAAGCTCTCTCTATGAGCTCTTCTTCTGTAACTTCGGAGCCTAGTCTCCTCTTAGTAGCCGACTTTGTGAAAAAAAAAAAGGGCTACTACCTCGGGGTGTTCATGTAGCCTGGTTGAGTTTAAAGGTTCCTTCCACATAAATCCTCCTGTCATTATGTTTGGACTCTTTGGAATGCCTCAAGTGGAGAAGGAGACAGCAATTTTTCAAAGACCAGGAAACAAAGGAATTTTATTTTTATTTTTTTTTACGAAATAGGTAGAATTTTTAATGCAATTGCTCTTTCTTTTAAGCTCAATTCTCCCTAAAATTGCATCACTCCTCGTATATGTGAGTACCAAGGTGGAGAAGGAGATAATACTTCAGAAACAGAGAACAGACAAAAACTGTGTTTTTTTCTTGAGAAGTAGGCAGAACTTTTGAATGCAATTCCTCTTCCTTTTCAGGCTCAATTCCTTATTAAAATCACATCACCCCTCGTATATATGAAAATGCAAAGTGGGTTTGCACCTAGCCTACCTCTTTGAGCCCGAATTTGAATGAAAATCCCATTTTTTCTTCTGCAAGACTGCTCACTGGTCCTCCTATAGAAAGGGCTCCTGTAGGACCTGTTGCTACTCCTGTAGAACCCGATAATGTTTCTGTAGAACCCAATAAGCGGAGGACTTCTAAAAATGACAGAGAGCAATGGTTTTGAGGCTCTGGAGGTGGTAGGGAGCTCACTACAGTCGAGGGCACGATGATAAAGATGGAAACAAAGGTGGTGAATAAACTCGAGAGTTTTCCGGCGACGAGGTGAGGTGGCAGAAAGGGTACGTTACCATTATTCAAACCATAGGTAGAATTTACGAAATAGGTAGAATTTTTAATGCAATTGCTCTTTCTTTTAAGCTCAATTCTCCCTAAAATTGCATCACTCCTTATATATGTGAGTACCAAGGTGGAGAAGGAGATAATACTTCAGAAACAGAGAACAGACAAAAACTGTGTTTTTTTCTTGAGAAGTAGGCAGAACTTTTGAATGCAATTCCTCTTCCTTTTCAGGCTCAATTCCTTCTTAAAATCACATCACCCCTCGTATATATGAAAATGCAAAGTGGGTTTGCACCGAGCCTACCTCTTTGAGCCCGAATTTGAATGAAAATCCCATTTTTTCTTCTGCAAGACTGCTCACTGGTCCTCCTATAGAAAGGGCTCCTGTAGGACCTGTTACTGCTCCTGTAGAACCCGATAATGTTTCTGTAGAACCCGATAAGCGGAGGACTTCTAAAAATGACAGAGAGCAATGGTTTTGAGGCTCTGGAGGTGGTAGGGAGCTCACTACAGTCGAGGGCACGATGATAAAGATGGAAACAAAGGTGGTGAATAAACTCGAGAGGTTTCTGGTGACGAGGTGAGGTGGCAGAAAGGGTACGTTACCATTATTCAGACCATTGGTCCCCACTATAGTGTCATCATGAGACTTTATGCTTTCTGGCCGCAATCACTTCCCATCATTTGTGTTGGAGTTCAACATCCACCACTACCTGTTTTTTGGACTTTCCGTGAGTTGACTAGACACACATACAGTGTGATCTCCGGATGAGCGCGGTCGAACTGGACGAGGGTGGCCACCTTTCAGGTTTAATCTTCAACCATTCCATTCGTTTATGCAGTTTCAAATTATACAGATGTAATAGAGGAGAGGGTTAGACACTTACCTGTAGGTCGAATGTTCGTGCTGCAGTGCTGCTTGGTTCTGTTGCTGCTGCATGCTCGGATTTCAGTGCTGCATGCCTGTATCTCCTTTGTTGTATGCTTTCTACTCCTTGATGTGTGGCTTGTTTGCTTTTTGCAAGTATCCTCTGGCTGGATCTAACTTCATATGTCTTCTTCAACCTTCAGATTTGCACCCTCATGTTGCTGATGCTAGATTTTAATGGGAAAGTGACTTGTTTTGTCCATATCTCCCAAATGGTAGACTGGATTGACCTGAAATTTTTTGAGCATGTTTATATCATCATTATGCACCTCCCATGGAAAAATTTTGTTCAATGGATGCACGAATTTTGAGAAAAACTGAAAATGGTTGAAGGTGATGGAGGCCAATTTCTTGGAAACTGTGCACTAGAATTGGCTGAAATTGCTTGGGCATGTTACCGTCATCCATATGCATCTCCCCATGAAACAGGTTTTTAAATGGATGCATGGATATGGAGAAAATGCAAAAATGGTTGAAGGTGATGGAGGCCAATTTATTGGTAATCATGGACTAGAAGTTGCTGAAATTGCTTGAGAATGTTACCATCATCCATATGCAACTACCCGTGAAATAGTTTTTTAAATGGATGCATGGTTTTCAAGTTAGAGAAAAAACGAATTTCTGCTCTATGTTTTTTTGTATCAGAGCATCCTGCAGTTTTTTGGACAGTAAGAAAAATGAGCTTGGGGTGTGATGCAGGCTTGAAAATGATGGAAGAGAGGTTTGAAGACTGCAGGAAGATTTATAAATCTCGTATGAAGCTTCCCTGTTCCCAAAACTGCTTTTAAAATCCATTTCTGGCTCTCTGTAATTTCTACAGGAGCCTCCTGTGGAAAACAGAGGGCCTCCTATAGAAAACATAGTTTTTGAAAAAGAAGCACAGTGAGGTGGAAAGAATATCAAGAATGATGGAGAAAGGTGAGGGAAGGTAGGATAGGTGCTGGTATTGGTTTCAGAGCTCCATTGGCACTTGCTACTGCTTCTTGAAGTCCTCCTGCAGTACACCTGGAAATTCATTTTTCTTTTTCTTTTTCTCTTTTTTTTTTTGAAAACAACTAGGGCGCCTCAGAGAGGTTTTCACCCTAATTGCCTCCCCTGGGCGCCTCCAAGGGAGTTTTTCACCCAAGGATCTTATTCTTTTTCCTCTTTTTTCTTCTTTCCAACCCATTGACCGCCTCATGGAGGTTTTCAATCAATGAGCCAATTTGAGGCACCTACAAGGAGGTTTTCACCTTAGATTTTTATTTTTTCTCTTTATTTTTCATTTTTTCTTTTTTCTACCCTAGCCTACTTGAAAAACAAAATCACTTTCAAGTATAAGAGTAATTCAAATGGAGCCATGTGCACATTGAGATGATAGACAAAATGATGTGGAGGCTGGAAATGTATGCTTTGACATATATCTAGATTTAAAAGACCAAATGATTTGACTTTGAAGGGATCAAGCATAGTTGAGGAAGGGAGTGATGCTGCAACTTAGTGACTGTCTAGAACCATATTTCAATATAGTTGTGATGTCCTTGGTCCTTTTGCTGATCTGGATCATTCTTCATGTCTTCTTCTACCATGACCTTCACATCCTCCCCTTTTTGCTGATTTTTCTCTTGAATACATGGAGGATTTGATGGTAACCATGAGGGAGCTCTCTCGATCTCTGATTTTGATGTCTTCTCTTCATCAAGCGTAGCCCATGGTTCTTTGATCTTCTCTTTTGAATCTTCTTCTGTTGGATGTGGTCCTTCAATGATATCAATATAATCTCTTTTTTGCAATACTCTTCCTGAGCTATGGTGAATACCATTGAGCTCGAGAGGAGTTTTTTGGAAGCGTTGTACCTCAACATTGTGAATGGGTTGAGCTCCTTCAATCGGTAGGTTTGGAAATGGTGGTACAAGTAGTCGAGTGGGAGTGTGTATTTGAGATGGATGTGGATGGGGTTGTGGTTGGGCAGGTGGTTCCCCACTATATACTTGCTGAGCATGTCTGTTGTTCGGGTTCGAGTTTGACTGGGTAAGCATTTGGGGTTGCCTTGGTGGAGCAGGAGGCAATGGTTGAGCAAGTGGTGGAGGCAAAAAATCGGGAGGAGAGTTGTACTGGGGCCTCCACCCTTGATGAGATGCATTCCATTGAGGTGGTGGCTGAGCATAGGATTGAAATGAATGGTTGGCTGGTTGGGCATGATATGGAGATGTGAAGGACCAAGGAGGAGATGTGGACCAGGAAGGATGAGCAGGGGGGGCCCAAGAAGGTATGAATGTGACTTGGTTGGGGTTCTAGTATGCCTGAGATGTCCCTTGCATCCCCTACTGATATGGTCTAGGTCCATGCGGCCTCCTTTGGTTTATGTAATAGATTTGTTCAGTGGCTCCTTCAGCCCCTTGGTATACAGCTTTAAGTCTGGGCAAGGATGGGCACTTGTCTATAGAATGATTTTCTTCACAGATTGAACAAACCTCTATAGAGTTCAATGGGCATTCATTCCTAGGATGCCTCCTAGTGCATCTAGGGAAAAAAATGGCCAAAGCTCTCTCTGCTTCCTCTTGTTTTCTTCTCATATGTAAGGTATCCATTTGCATGGTAAGAATCAGCAGCATCTCACTCTTGAAGTCTTCCATCATGTTTCCAATTTCACCTTTAATGGATGAGTTGGAAGAAAAGGTACTGCCCCCAGCATTTTTGTTTTCAGCCATTGGCTCCAGAGGAACATTTTCTTCTTCTTCTTCCCCTATAGGTTCTTCAAATATGTCTTGATGTTCACCTAAGGGTTCTTCTTGTCTCAGCCACCGAAGAAGAGAGAAGGTTGGTTGTGTGAAGTAGTGGGGGTGCTGGGCAAGATTTTTCCTGAATTATCTCTATTCCTATGAGGCATGAAAGGAAATCTTTTTTTTTTTTTTGGTTGGTTTTTGTTTTTTTTTTCTGCTTGTACATGTAAAACTGAAATTGGTTGAACAAACAAATTACAACTACTGAAATGAAATTGCAGAACTAAAAAAGGAAAGCAAATGAAATGTAGAAAGGAAATGACTAATCTACTTTTGTTGAAATGGAAATTCCAGAATTGAAATGAAAGCAAGGAAATGGCTAATCTACTTTTGCTGGAATAGAAATTTCATAATTGAAATGAAAGCAAGGAAAGAGCTAATCTACTTTTGCTGGAATGGAAATTTCCAAATTGAAATGAAAGCAAGGAAATGCAGAAATTGAAATAAACAACTACTCTACTCTTGCTGAAATAAACTACTTAGCAGAATGTTGCAGGAGCAAATAGAAGAAAAGCAGTAATCACAAAATACTCTGATGCTTCCCCATCAACGGTGCCAAAATGTGGTGAGCACCAGTATTGCAGCAATAATGTTGCAACTCTTGGGGCTTCCTACTTTACTTTTATCAACCCAGTAGTTCGTAACAAACTTGGAAGCGATGGTGTTGTATGCACAAGTACTAGCTCTTACTGCAGGCTATCACTTGGTCAGCTGGCGTAAGATCACTAGGAGCTCAAGCCAACTTCTATGAGTTTCCAGAAGAAGCTTTTGACTGTGATAAAATAAATCTAACTCTACAAAAACTATTCTACTTGCAGAAAGAGAAAGAAGACTGGAGTGTAAAGCAAACCCTAGCAAACCCTAGTTTTTCCAACTAACTCTACTTTTGCAGAAGAAAAGATAAAAACTGATGAGATGAGTGCCATTGACTACTGAAAAGGTAAATTACATTTATTCAAGCTATTCCTAGAAGAAAATGAGAAAAGAACATCTTTTTGCGTTTTTATGTGTTTTATGTGAAATTGTTATGCATGTGATTTTGTTTGTTTGTGGCTGTGGCAGAGATTCGGTGGTGAAGGAAGGTGTACTTGGGGTTTGGAAAGGTGTAGGAAGGTGTGGGGGAGTCCTAAGAAGCCTCTGGTAACCTTCTGGAGACTTTCTCTGTAATGGGACTTCAAAAAGTCACTTTCAGGAAATTCTACAAGAGGCTGCAGGGGATCTACAGGAGGATGCCGAGAGCTATTTTTAGAGGTTTTAAGAGTGGAAAAATGGTGGGAAAGGGTAGCTGAAGACTAGAGGGATGTGTTGAGGTGTCTAGGGCTTAACAAGGAGGATCAAGAAGGAAAATGATGGTTGGATTTGTTCAAATGACGAGAGGGAAGCTTATGGAAAAAGTGCAGAAATTAGGGCAGATTCGTGAAGGACTGTGAATGACTTGTGAAACCTATGAGAAATGAGATGATGTTGGCTACTTTATTGATGTATTGTGAGTTGAGTTGTTTTGTAAGAGATTTGCACATCTAACTACCGAAACTGATCAAGAAAAGGACTAGCTGCACCAAGAAAATAGAACCATATCTCTCGTTAACCTAATTTTTGACCTAGAAACTTGAAGTGCTGAGCAGTACCCTATGAATAGAAAAGCGTGAAACCTGTGAGAAATGAGATTATTTTGGCTACTTTATTGATGTATTGTGAGTTGAGTTGTGTTGTAAGAGATCTGCACATCTATCTACCGAAACTGATTAAGAAAAGGACTAGCTGCACCAAGAAAATAGAACCATGTCTCTCGTTAACCTAATTTCTGACCTAGAAATATGAAGTGCTGAGCAGTACCCTATGAATAGAAAAGCTTGCAAAGAGATTTATTACAGAAACAGGAAACAATCTTGGCAAAATGAATCTGAAGCAACCCTTTAACTTTTCAAATCAAATCATCCCACTAGAAATTGCATGGAAGAAGCAAAACTGTGTTTTTGGTGGCAGCAATGGTGCCTTGACCTCAAATCATGGTCCCAGGAAGGGAGAAAGGAGATCAGGGCCTATTGTTGGCCTTTTTGAATCTTAGCCTATCACTGAATTAACCTACTTCAGCAACTGAAATGGAAACAGCTATGGAAATAACCAGAATCAACTTATTCTAACCAAGAGAAAATAAAATCTATCTAATAGCAACTAATTCATAAACTGAAGCAAAACATATAATACAAACAAGAGGTGTTGGGCAACTTGAGTTGGGCCCTAACCCAAGATCTTCAGCCCTCTGAAAGAAATTAGTGCTGGTGTCACACGAAATGAGTCGTTCTTGCAGACAAGACCGACCTCCCTAGTATCTAATGATATCTAGCGACAAACAAACCAATCAAATTCTATCTTTCTCTAAATATGCAATTTATAAATAAAGGCAAACAAGTGTTTTAGGCCTACCTTGGGTCCAATGCAAGTTTGTGGAAACCTCACACCATTGATCCAAATGAGCTCCCTTGTAGCGAATCTGCAAACACAAACAAGCACACAAATTAAATAGCACCTGAAAAGCCAATATAATAAAGCATACTTATCATGATGATCAAGGAATTCATGAAACAAATCACACAAGACAATTTGTTGAGAAAAATGAATCTGATTGTATTAATTTAAATCAAAGAAGAACTTTACAACCTGTGCCTTGATGTTGTACAAGCTCCTCCCAGGGTCCATCAAGAAGTCTCCTCTACTTTGACAAGTTTCACTCTCTTCCCAATGAAGCCAAAAGGTATGTGATCTCTCCTCTCAAGCTTAACTAGGAAGTCCCAATTCCACCAGCATTTACCCTCAAAAATGTTCAGCTTCTAACCTCCTTAGCAACTAGCCCAATGCCTTAATTTATAGTGCAATGGAGGGAAGTTACTAGGTCCACCTTCAAAGGGCTAAAGCCCTCCTTTAAAGGGATAGCTCCTCTCATCAAAGGATTAGCTCCTTCACTTTTGGGATGCATGAACCACCTAGGAGCGAACCATCCACGTCAAGATTCCTTCTAGAATCATCTAGAATTAACCCAAAGTGAGTTTTTAAGAATAAACTTGCGCCTTTTTTACTTTCACAGGGGTCTGCACCTACTCCTTTAGAGACAGAGCCGGCAGGTCCGCAGGTAACATGAACAGGGGGTGCGGGACCACAGGCAACAGTGAGAGAAAGTGCAGAACCAGAGCTTTAATGATTTTTAAGGTCTTTCTCTCATTTTCAAAGCTTGACATGAAGAGCTGAGGTTTGAGACTTGCTTAGGAGGACAGTATGAATGATGATAGAACCATACTGACTACAAATAGTCATGGTGACAATATTTTGTGTAACAGATTGCCCCCTAAAGTGCGAAGTCTGTAGTAGATGAGGATTTCATTTATCATCTAGGAAGAGTGAAGTACTTTATCATTTCGAGGATCATCTTGTGGAGAGCCCGATTGGAACCTGTAAAAACATTCAATGCAAAATATATATGAGATCATATCATCGCTGAGGTAGGCATTCCCATACTCAGATAAAAACTGACTAGAAAACTAACTACTGCTCTGATATAGGAATGATCTTGTAATACATCACAAGTATAGACACATGTAGACACAGTATGGACGCAGCCATATGTTTATGAATAGTCCACTGTATAATGAATACAAAATTCCTCGCAGCCTGGATGGTGGAAACTAGATCCAGGGTCTTGATTTCTACTTCCCGAAATAGTATGATTCTATCCATGCGAATGAATGTGTCGAAGTCGAACATGGTAGAAACCACTTGATTACCAGTCAATGATGTAAACTATTAACAAGTGTGAGAGAAACCACTAGTAATGTTAATGGCTCTCAACGTACTCAGTACAATCCATGAGATGTGAATAGATGTGTTGATGTCGAACATGTCACGGAATCCTTTGATCAAAGGTCAATGATACAACCTATCGTCGAAGGCGATAAACCTACCATTGAGGCATGCAGATCCCAAGGTACTGACGATTTCTAGATCATCTTTCTAGATAATGAGCTGAAGTCGATAGAAAGCAATCCGTCGTAGGCAAGCCCACAACACGAAATCATAGATCAAGTTTGAAGAAATTTAGTTGCAAGGACTGACTCAGGGATGGTCAAGATGGATGACAGATATTTTTTAGATGAATGGTTTATTTGCACTGACCTCTTGAACACATAATGACACAGCAGATGGTTTGGTGACAATTGACCCAGAGTTAATACCCAGAAACTGGTTGAAGACTTTCAATATGGTTTGATCAACTGTTAGGCAAAGGATTTCCCAACCCAGGTGAATGAAAGTGTCATGTTCAAGAGTGGTTACAAAGTATGAAAAACAGGCTCATTTTTCTCTCTTTTCCCCCACCATTTCTGGCAAGTACCTCTTTATTTTTGACAAGCTTGAGGAGGATAACATTTGCTTGATTATAAGCTCATCCTTCGGATGAGTCCAACTTAGTTTAAATTCAAACCCTAAGAAGGAGTGGTCCGTTCCTGTTTGTAATTGAACAGGTCCTTTACTGTTAAATTTTAATGAGTCCAATATAGGAGAAACTCGGCGTTTTTCAATTTTAGAGAGTCTGAAAAAACTTAAGAAGACTCTGTGGTTGTCCTTTTTCGTAAATTTGTGTCTCCCAAGCTTGAAAAAGTATAAAATAATACTTGAGAGAACCGCTTGATCATTACGACCAAGGAGTACTTTTCATAGTTAGTGCCTCTGATCTGAAAAAGTAAAAAAGCGATCAATGACACATCGTTTTATAACCAATATCGAATTTGAAATGACAAAAATCCGGCAATCTTTTCATGTTTTTACGGTCAGAAAAGGGCTGTAAGTGGACCGTCTTTTTAGTTTCGTTTTAATGAGTTTAAAAATAAAAAGTCAACTATCTTTTCATGTATTAGGAGTCAGAAAAGAGCTTAAAGGTGACTAATGTTTTTTCGTCGAAAATGACCGATTTCGCCTGAAAAATCTGTTATCCTGAACAAAAACTCAGACATTACTCATACCTGTTTAAAATGGATAAAAATGCTTCAAAAGTTACCTCTTTAAAGTGAAACATAAACAAATTAAAAACTCATTTATTTAAAAAACTTATAAAAAGGGCTTTTGTAAATTCATTTTTACTGTTTGAGTTCTGGGTGAGAAAATAGAGCTTTTGGTCAGAAACTTCCCGTGAAGATTGCGGAAAATCCGTCCGTTGGAATCGAACGCCGTCTCCTCCAGGTAATCTACATCATCCTACTCTTTAATTTCATCTGTTTCAAATTTGTTTTTAGGCTTTAATTTCATTTTTTAAGGGATTTTTAGGTTAGAAACCCGCGCGCGGGGGTCCGCAGGCATAGCACAGGTAACCTGCGGACCCCGACTTTTTCGTAAAGGGAAAAAAGTCAGGGGTCCGCACCTGCCATGAAGGCAAAGTGTGGACCCACGCACTGTCTCTAACAGAGAGGGTGCGGTCCCCACAGCAAGGGTTTTTAAACCTAAATTTCTCAAAATTCACCCAAAATCTTTGCTTTTAGATATTCTAATTCGCCTTTTTGTTGAATGTAGAGTATACATCATGCTTGATTGGCGAGAACGGGAGCACGAGGATGTAGATCTCGCCACGATAAATCATCAACCTTCGATTGATGCATTGAAGGCATGCGGCTTATACAAATTCTGGGCCATACCTGGCATGAGGGCCCAGGTGGACTTTTTGCAGTGGCTAGTAGACAGGTGGAGCATACAGGACCAGTGCTTCTTCATTGGTGGTCACTAGCTCGAAATGGAGCCGGCAGACATTTACTTCTTGACTGGTTTGCCTAAGAGAGGTGAACATTTGACTCTATTCGGGACTAGGCCAGGTGGCCAGTCTGTCGATAGCCTCCGGCTAGAGTTTTGCAACGACCAGACTAGAAACAAAGGGATAGATATCAAAACCATATCCCTTCCTGAACTGAAAGTGATTGCATTTTACTGTTACCAGACTCTGCGGGAGCACAGCACTACATATAGCCACTGGATCCCAGATGCGGATGGCAGTAGACTGCTTTCGAGGCACCATCTTCAACTGGTGCGATGTTGTGTTGGCTAATATAAAAGGCCAATTGACTAGAGCAAAGAATGGACAACTGAAGACGTTTGGATATGGTGCTTTAGTCATGAGCTTTGGTCTGGAGAGGGTTCCAATGTTGGTCCCACAGCATCTCACTGTTGGAGTTGGACTTCCCCGAGAGCCCAAACTGATGCGATGGGTTGCAGTTATGGCCCGTCATCCTGAGGAGGGGACAGAGGTCGTTCGATTCACTCCTGAGTATTTCCATTGGTTAGAGAACCAATTTTTTGCTATTCAGGACTTTCCTTACGCTGGGGTAGATTTTCGTGGTGACCCAGACATGGCTCTTCCACCAAGAGAGCAATGGGATGACTCAGGTAAAATCATTTTCAACATTTTCTAATTAATTTTTTTTTTGTTTTTATCTCGTCCCAAAATTGATAGTAAAAGTTTCAAATGCAGATGTAGGTCCACGGCGACCAGCCGCTCTCTGACCCTATGAGAGGAAACAACCAGCTGTAGCAGCACCAGTCCCACAGGACAAATCAACAGAGACCTTGGCCGAATTGGAGAGTCATCTAGAGCGATTGACAGCAGACATTCCAGAGACTGGCATAGATGACATTCCTCTTAGGCTACAGTGCTATGTGATTGGGGTCCCAGGACCTTTCAGGAGGTTCCTTTGCAAGGTGGCCCGTACAGTGGTTTCTTATTGAGATCATCACCAGTGATAGGATGATCGCCTGTTGTAGACACATATGACATTTTTTGCTTTTTGTACTATCATTTTTGCTGATCATAAGGTGTTTTTAAACCTATGATCGAAGACAATGTATATTTGACACACTCCTATATTATACTATATCACTATTACCAGCTTATCTTGTAAAACATGTTATGGAATGTTTTTAAATTTACTTGTATGATTATTGCAAATGTCTACTTAACATCCGAGAAGCAATTGCATCTGCTAATGTATTTAAATATCTTGGAATATGTTGATATTCAATATAGTCAAATTCACGTTCCAAGAGACGAACTCTCAAAAATAATCTTAATAACACTGGATTTCTAATGGCATATACTCGATTAAGTTGTAATACAACGAGTTCAGAATCTAACCTCACTATCAAACTTCGAATCCCAAATGAAATAGATTCAGATAATAACTCAATCACTGCACTATACTCAGCAATGTTGTTTGTTGTTTGACCGAGGCTTACCCCATGCATAGATACCAACTCGTCAGAGGGTGAATAGATAACCCAAGCTGCGGAAGAAATGTTCCGTGTATTACGACAAGCACCATCAGCAAAACCAATGTATGTTTGGAGAGGTGTCGACATCTGCAATATCAAGAGTAAAACCAAGATAAGCAGGAATAATGACGAAAAACACTCTCTAAGCTAAGCACACTTTTTAAACTAAAACACACCAGCTAGAAAAAAAAACTAACCTAACTAAAAATCTCCACACCCAGATTTCAGCATAATACCTCTTCCAGTAAAGACCATTTCTGGGTTTACCTAAAGAGACCCCGTCAAAGTCTACCAATTCATAGGCCCCTTTTGCTAGCTTTCGCTTAACAACATAAGGACCATGCCACATGGGTACGAATTTCCCAGCGCCTAATTTATCATTTGCTTGATCATACAATAAGACTAGGTCTCCTTCCGAAAAATTTCGAGGGGTAACATTTCGATCATACTGAGCTTTAATACGTTTGGCATGAGTTTCGATCGCTAATGCAGCATCACATCGATTCTCATCTAGTTGAGCCAAGTATAACAAACGTTTTTCCTCTTCAGAAGTGGCTGGAAGTAATTCGATGGCCATTTGCAATGACGGGATTTCGCATTCAATGGGTAACACAGCTTCCAGACCATAAACTAGTTGGAAAGGAGTGAACCCGGTTGACGTTTTTACTGAGGTTCGATACGCCCAAAGCGCTGAAAATAGCATGTTATGCCAATTCGACCTATGAATCCCAATGATTCGTCGGATCATGATGACTAGAACTTTGTTGATGGCTTCAACCAGACCATTAGCCTGTGGATAATACGGAGTTGAACTATCGTGATGCAAGCCAAGTTGGCCTGTAAGTTCAGTCATCATAATGTTTCAAAAATGATGCCCATGATCAGTGATAATCACTTGTGGAACACCAAACCTAGCAATTATATGATTGAACATGAAAATCGCAGCAGTTTTGCCATCTGCCTCAAATGTAGGCATCGCCTCGGCCCACTTGGTAAAATAATCTACTGCAAGGATGATATACGCATGCCCCCCGGCCGAGTGAGGGTTACATGTAATAAAATCGATACCCCATTTCGCAAAAGGACCGACGACAATTATAGGGTGGAGAGGAGCAGGTGGAGCACGCATCTTTCGATCAAAAAATTGGCAGTTGTGGCATTTTCGGACCGCGTTAATACAATCTTTAAACAAATACGGCCAGAAATAGCCAGCGCACAATATATTTTGGGCTATGGCAAACCCAAACATATGACCGCCACACGCTCCAAAGTGACAGACATTTAGAAGCCTTTCAGCTTCCTCATGAGTTAAACAATGTTGAAAAATAGAGTCTGCCCCACGACAATAAAGTGTATCTCCAATAATTTTGAATTGGATTGGAATCGTATTTTTCGACGTTCTGACTTTGAAATTTCTGGCCGAAAGGATTGGTTCTGGAGATAAACGATGATATCCCCATACCATGGATCTAAAGTGCTGATTAGAAACAAGGATTCGTCCGCAATGGGCTCCTCCACCACAGTTTCTGTGTCAGCACGCGGGAAGTCACACATTAACTCCGCAAAAACTAAAGATTTCTTCGACTTAGACTTTTCAAATTCCAAGTCGAACTCCTGCAGGATCACAATCCATTTGGAGTACTTGCCCCCTAGCAATTGTTTGGTCAAAATATAGATCATAGGGTTGCAATCAGAAATTACTGTAGTTTTACGTAGTAAAATGTAATGACGAAAACGTTGGACAGCTTGAACAGCTGCCAATGCCAATTTCTCCACATGTGAGTATTTTAGCTCAGTTGGATTTAAAGTTCGACTAAGGTAATATATCACATGTTCAGTACCGAATTCATCTTCCTGAACTAACACCATTCCAATGGTGGAATGGGAGGCGGCGAGATACAAGAAGTAGTCCTGATTGTAGTTGGGAGGATGCAATAACGGTGTATGGGTCAACGCGTGTTTTAGTGCATCAAAAGATTTATCAGCTATCTCATCCCAAAAGAATGGAGTATTCTGTTTCAACAACCGGGTAAAACCATTTGTGATCTCGGCGTAGTTAGGAATGAATCGACGTAAAAAGTTTGCTTTCCCTTGCAAACTTTGGAGTTGGCGAAGACTCGAAGGAGGAGGTAATTTGACAATAGCTTCAACCTTCGAGGGATCGATGCAGATGCCGGCTTTCGAAACAACAAACCCCCAGTAACTGACCCATTTCTATACAGAAAACACACTTGTGTGGATTCAACCTAATTCGATATTGCCTACACCTCATAAAGATTGTTCGTAAATGGATGAGATGATCAGCTCGATGTAATGAATGAGCAGGTAAATCATCGAGATTGGTGTAGCAGCAAATTCAGTTTCAGGTTCAGATATTTCAGGACCACTAGAAGTTGGAGAGGCAAATCCCGATGTTGGCGTAGCAGCAAATTCAGTTTCAGGTTCAGATATTTCAGGTTCCTCACCTAAATCACTAGTAGATAAAAAACTACCAGTAACTTCGGAAACAGAAACAGATTGTGGATTATAATATGCTACTAGATCTTGATAATCAGGATGTACCACTAAAGAAGACTCTCCTCCTTCAGGTGACCCAACTCTATTGTCTCTAGGAGTTACAAGGGCTCGTAGCCCTTCAGGCTGGCTTGGTGAAAACTCAGGAGGTTGGCCCCGAAGTCTACGGGACTTCCTCGATAATTCAGCCACGATTAAATATTTTAACTACTTCACACGCAAACAAAGAAAAATCTCAATGAAAACCACCTAAAGCCTCTAAAGAACCAAACAATTTTGAATCACACACCTAAAGAATCTAGGAGATCAAACCACACACAAAGAGTAACTTCCGTACTGAAAACACTAGTTGGTGATGAAATCCAACATCGCAGAATTCAATACAGAAATGGCGGTTGGAACAGTTACCCTGGCAACTTGCTTAATGAATACACTGGCACAAGTGTCTCCACTAAACCGTCTCGAGTGAAGAGAACCCCCCAGAAAATCCAAGTGAGTCTAGCCGACGTCTGCTCCAGGTACAGTGGGATCTTCCCTCCACCGTCACCTTAGGAAAGAATCCTATAGAATATGGTCACTATGGTTACCAACGGAAACAACTATACCTGGGGGAACATTCTACGATCCGATACGCATGCAAGGGCAGAGTAACAAGCTCAATCCCCTTGAAGGCTCCTTGACATAATCCAAGGTTTACCAACAAGTGACCCCATGCTCCTCGACAATGGTTAATCTGAGGTTTACCGTTTTTAATACGTGAATATCTTCTATCGTTCCCAATGAGGAAGGATTGATTCCCACACTGGTTCAGATATGATCTCGTGCTTCTCCTTTAAGAGGAGCTTTCCCAGAGCATAGATGTAACAATTGGATTTTTATCTTCTACCGCAAGATACAGCTACTTGTTTGTTTTACTATCTTGGAGAGTTAATTACTCCCTACTCCAAGATACTAGCCTAAGCTATATTGGTGATATAGAGCCTTAGAAATAAAAAAAATTACTAGATAGATTTTACTTTAAGCGTTATTTTTATTGGTTTTTCTTTAAGTCAAGAGGTGCGGAGATGAAACTTATGGTGTGAAGACTCGACTCGAAATCACTAAAAAATGCACTTAAGATGATAAGCAATCTTTTCCCTTCAATGAATTTCTAGCTAGGAAAGAGTTGAGAATGCAAATGCTTGTAAAAACAAATCTTTTCCTTAACAAACAAATCAAAAGAAGAGCTTTTTGTCTTTTCCAATGCACTCAAAAACGAGACAACTAGTTATGCTCATAGAAATTTCCCTTTTCTTTCAAACACTCAAATACTACAAAAACAAACTTTTTCAAAAGAGATTTTTTTATTTTTATAAAACACTCAAAACTATGGAAAAATCTAATCTTGAGATCTATAAATTCTAAAAACTATTTGAAGTAAAAGCTTACAAGATTTCTTTTCAAGGATGTTTTACTTAGCTATAAGCAAACTAAGGACTAATTTGTCCAGAATCACAAATCAGTCAAAAAACAACCAATTTTTGTTTTCTTTTCTAAAAATGAAATCCAAAACTTTTAACACAAGTCCTTTCGAAGTTTCGCAAAGAGAAAACACAAGATGGATTTCTCAACAAAGGCAAATTTTGCAAACGGTCAGACTCATAAGAAGGCCAGCAAAATATAAGGTGATCTGAGGCTTCTAAGGCTTCTAAGCTCTGAGCTACTACAAGACCAAAATGAAAACCAAGCCCGGTAACCAAGACTTCTAGGAATTTCACCTAAAACCCTAATGCGAATGGAAATAACCTAAGAAAAGTTCCTGACAAGTCACATGCAGGTCTGGGCAAGGGCAAAAAACACTTAAACAAATCCTAAGCTGACTGAAAGAGAAAATCTTAAGTTTTTCAAGATTTTGACAGGGTCCGCAGGCCCGCAGTTCACACAGGTGCGGGACCGCTCTGTGTGTAAAGCAAAAGTGCGGATAGGTCCGCACTGTGTTACAAGTAGAGGGTGTGGTCCTCTCCCAAAAGTATGAAAAACAAAAAATAATTCAAGATCTACTAAACCTACCCAATTCCACACACAACAAGCCAAAAACAGAAACAAAAACACAGTTTCTCAAGTCACAGGAAAGCAAATCAAAAAATCAATTCCCCAGCGAAGTCGCCATTTTGTCACATGGAATGAGTCGTTCTTGCGGACAAGACCGACCTCCCTAGTATCTAATGATATCTAGCGACAAACAAACCAATCAAATTCTATCTTTCTCTAAATATGCCATTTATAAATAAAGGCAAACAAGTGTTTTAGGCCTACCTTAGGTCCAATGCAAGTTTGTGGAAGCCTTGTTAGGACCCAGAATTGACCTATTTTGACCTTATACTTTTGCCAATAATATTATCTTTTTGAGTCATAAGTTGTAAGCTTTGATTGCATAATGACTTAATCACCCCAAGGTACGAAGTAACCCCTGCATATCTATATGTTTAATTGTTCATCGCATATTCATGAGTATCTTTATATTTATCTTGGAAAAGTTGATTAAATTGTCAAGTAATTGTCTTAAGCCTGCAGGAATTATAATTTATAGTTGTTGTAACACCAGAAATAGCAACTACGCAATTGCTGCAACACCAGAAGCAGCAACTACGCAGTTACTACAGTTAGCAATAGCAACCATCCAAAGCAGGCTATTTTGCAACAGCTGGACAACAACCGGCAACTATCTGAAGAACGCTGACGCGGCATGATCCACAGCTATCTAAAGTGGGTAGAACACAGTTATCATTGCTTAAATCAGGAGCAGCATGGGGAAACGGCAAAGGAATGCGAAGATCCCAAGAAGACGGTCGAAGACAGTTACCAGCTGCGTAACAGCCAGAACCTAAGAAAGAATATGTTATTATACTGTTGTAACAGTGGTCTGTGATTCTTATTTTTGATAGAATGGGTTAACTGAATGAACTATAATTATCTATTGTAATAGATGTCTCCTCTATAAAGAGGAGACATCTACATTAGCAGGGGGATCTTTTGGGGGGGATGATCTGTAAGTGAGATTTTGAGAGACATTAGCAAGTCTGAACATTATTGTACTTGAATCTTTTGGCAGATGAATAGAAGACTGTTCTGAGCACTTAATCTAGTCTTTGTGTTCTGGGGAATCTTGTGAGAGGGACTGGGCCCACCTTTCTCACAAGATTCACCCATTTACTTTTCCGTCAAGTGTGTAAGTGTGTGATATTTCCTTTCTGCTGATACTCTGTTTGGATTCTGTAGCATTGCCTCTGTTATTTTCGTTTTGCTAGTACTTTGTTTCATTAATTGCTTGAAGTGTGCAAGGATCTTTCACAGGTGAACTAGAGTGCAGTGTGCGTAGAAATCTGGTTACAGGGGCAGGTGCTGAACGTCCTCACCTGGAGGATAGGGTCCTGATCCTCTGCCAGCAGAGCATCCATCATTTTACTTTTCAGATTTGTAATCTTAATTAATTAGTTTCATTTTATTTGTACTGTGATAACTTAGCGTAAAGATCACGTATACTACAGCTTTTTAATGCTTTTAGAATTTAAGTACATATAGTACGCAGTCGCCTTTGTAATAAAAATACTTTCCCAGGTTGACAATTAATGTGGTACTTGAATGTTTAATCCATAAACAATTCAACTAGCCAACATTTTGGCGCCGTTGCCGGGGAAGGCAACTAAAGATTTCTGAAAGCATTAATGATTTCTTTGTGAAAATAACAGGTGCATGAGAGGACGCAAGAAACCTAATTTCGCAGGCGGCAAGGGAGGAAGAAAGACTTATATTGACGAAATCATCTCAAAGGCCGAAACATCACAGAGGACGAGTTCCCGGAGACCTCAGATCCAATACTCCTCACAAACGGATCGACAGACGGAGGAAGTACTGGGACCTGAAAGGAAGCTGGAAGTACCAGAATACACTGAGGAACCGGTAGAAGAACCTGAAGAAACAGAAGACACAGAAGATAAAGTAAGCGATTCAGGAAAAAGACCAATGGAGGATAACAGAACAGAAGGAAGGGGGGAGAATTCACTCTCTACCCTGGAATTCCCCATTGGGGATCTCCCGAGAGGAACAACCCCTATGAAGAACATTCCACTCTCGGCATTACCCAACTTCCATGGGTTATCCTCTGAAGACCCAGATGAATTCCTCTTTGAATTCGATATACTATGTAGAAGTTATGATTATATAAGTCCTAATCAGAAACTAAAACTGTTTCCAGCAACACTAAAAGGGAATGCGTTGAGGTGGTTTATGGGCTTAGGAGCTCAGGCAATCACCACCTGGGACCAGATGAAAGAAGGATTCCTGGCCAAATATCAAGACTACTGTCGAACAAGAGAAGGAAGGAAGAATTGTTTAAAATGGTTCAGAAGGAGGACGAGAGCTTAGAAGATTTTGTGGAAAGACTGCAGTATAATCTGCAGAGGTCCGACCATCCCAATATGAGTAAAGATATTTTGAAGACCATATTACTGAAAGGGGTACGAGATGACTGCTTGGATATGTTAAACATGCTAGGAAAAGGAGATATTTCCAAAGAATCCTTTGATGAAATTATCAATCTCTACATGAGATGCTCAAGAGGAGCGGGGAACAGATCAAAGAGCAGGGATAATGTGTATTCAAAAGTTCAGAAGTCAGCCAGTGGAGGAGCAACAAGAGCTGAAATAGGTAACTTATTAGAAGAATTCAAAACTGAGATGCTAAGTTCTTTTGCTTCACAGATTGATGCTCTGCAGGTTAAGAAGAAACAGGCGGAAGCAGAAGCTGCTCTAGCCATTTTCTGTTCTAAATGCAGAGAAAAACACCCACTCAGGGAATGCCCACTGGATAAGATACCTATCTGCACAATCTGCGAGAAGGACCATGAAACACAGCAATGCCCCTCTCTGCCTGGAATCAAAGCAGCACTGCAGACAACTGAAGAAGAAGCTGAGGCAGTGTACCTGATGACACAGAGGAGACAATGGCCACAAAGACAAGGTATGAGCTCTAACACAGCATTCAGTCGTTGGAATAATAATCCTTTTCAAACAAATTTCCCACCCATGAACCAAATGCAGTACCCACCCTTTAATCCAATGAATTTTCCACTTATGCAACAACCAAATCTCCCTTTTCCTGATCCTACTATGTGGAATCCTTGGGCTCCCCAGCAACCGTATTTTAATCAATGGAATCCAAACTGGGCAGCCCAACAGATACCATTTCCTCAACAACAACAGTCTCTTTCCTTACCATCTAATACTCCTCCGAATAACCAGGCAATCAGACCACAGCTACCTGTGCAACCTAACCCCAATCCAAATAACAATAAAGCCCTGTAAGTTATTGACATTCAAAATCAGTCTATCTCTCCCCTACAATGTAACAATATTCATATTCGCTCGGGGAGAATCGTTGAACCCATTATAGATGATGTTACTGACTCTGAAAAAGAAGAAGTTAGAAAAGAGAAACCAGCTAACAATAATGCTGAAACAGCAGAAGCAGCACATAATAATAATGATCAAACAATAGATCCGCCATTCCCTGAACGGCTAACTCTCACTAAAACACTTGAGCAACCTACCTTTAACCTTTTAGGGGAATTACAAAATTTGTATGTTAAAATCCCATTATTGGAAGCATTAAGAGATGTTCCTATTTATGCTAGAACTATTAGAGACATTTGTATAAAAAAACCTGGAAGAAAGGCTAAGGATCCTCTCACAGTTCATGTGATGGGAGAATTAGCTGCTTTAATGACCGAAAAAGATTATCCTGTGAAGTATGGTGATCCTGGTCACCCTACAGTAACAGTCCAGGTTGGAAAAACTTTTATCTCTAAAGTTCTAGTAGATTTAGGTGCTGCAATAAATATCATGACACTCGAAACAGCACAATTGCTCCAGTTAAAAAACTTTATCAGGGAAACTCCAACTATCTTAGAATTGGCTGACCGTTCTACAATTAAACCTGAAGGGGTCATTGAAGATCTTATAATCTCTGTAGAATCCTGGAATTACCCGGCTAACTTTGTAGTATTACAAACTAAAACAAAGTTGGGGGGTCATCTGTTGATTCTAGGGAGACCTTGGCTGGCTACAGCAGATGCTTTCATCAGCTGTAGATCAGGATCAATGACCATCTCTAATGGACAGGAAACCAAACAGCTTACCCTCTATCCTCATGCTACACCCATGATTAATAATGACAATTCTGTATGGGTAGACTATGAGGATGAAGAAACCCAACCGATATTAACCATTGGACAAGCCTTGACTTTTAAGGACTCCACCGAAGATGAATTAATCAGCAGTTTTATCTCTGAACCCTCTTCGATCAGCCCTGAAACATATAATCACTTCACTGCAATATTAGAATCTGAATCCCAGCAGAACATGAAAGATGAAAATTTGTTTCAGACAACAGTAGGCAGCCCTTCCAAAAGTACAACAATTGAAATTGAACCTGGTAAAACATTAAACATAAATCCTGATCTGACTAATAATGAAAAACAGCAATTAATAAAGTTACTCCAAGAAAATAAAGAGGCATTTGCATGGGACTACACAGACATGAAAGGGATCTCCCCTGAATTATGCACTCACCGTATCTGTATTAAGGAGGGATCCCGACCAGTCTGTCAACCCCAGCGTAGAATGAATCCCAACCTTAGAGAAATTGTAAAGGAGGAACTTCAAAAGCTCTTAAATGCAGGATTTATATACCCCATATCTGACAGTGAGTGGGTTTCCCCACTTGTGATTGTACCCAAGAAAAATGGAAAATGGAGAGTATGTGTGGATTACAGAGCATTGAATAAAGCCACACAAAAAGACCATTTCCCTTTGCCATTTATTGATCAGGTATTGGATAATTTAGCAGTTAAGAAATTCTTTTCATTCTTGGATGGGTTTAGCGGATATAATCAGATTAAGGTTGCACCCCAGGACCAGGACAAAACCACATTTACTAGCCCATGGGGGACCTTTGCTTACAGAGTACTTCCATTTGGGTTGTGTAACGCTCCAGTAACATTCCAAAGAGCAGTGATAGGGATCTTTTCTGATATGTTAAATGATTCATTGGAAATATTTATGGATGACTTTACTCCTTATGGAGTGACCTTTGAGGATGCACTGCAAAATCTTGAAAAAGTACTTAAGCGGTGTATAGAAGCACACCTTGCTTTAAGCACTGAAAAGTGCCATATGATGATGAATCAAGGTATTGTACTGGGTCATTTCATTTCATTTTTAGGAATTCAAGTCGATCCAGCTAAAATACAAGTAATTCAGAACCTCCCTATCCCTAAAACGCAAACTGATGTAAGAAGCTTTCTAGGACATGCCGGATATTATAGAAGATTCATTAAGAACTTTTCCAAAATAGCTTCTCCTCTATTTGTGTTGTTAACGAAAAATGTTGAATTTAAGTGGACTGATGATTGTAAAAATGCATTCAATGAACTTAAACATCAGTTGTCCGCAGCTCCTATTTTGAGGGGACCTGATTGGGCACTACCCTTTCATATCTCCTCTGATGCCTCAGACACGACAATTGGAGCTGTCCTGGGACAGGAAGAGAACAGTCTCCCCTATGCCATCTATTTTATTAGCAAAAACATGACACCAGCTGAGCTAAATTATACAGTTACTGAGAAGGAATTTCTAGCAGTTATCTATGCTATTAACAAATTTAGACATTATATTACTGGCTATACTACTTTTGTGCATACTGATCACTCGGCCATCAAGTATTTAATGAATAAGTTAGTTACAAATGCCCGAGTCACCAGGTGGTTATTACTATTGCAGGAATTTGACATCACAATTGTAGATAGGCCAGGTAAAGAAAATGTAGTTGCTGATTTCCTTTCTCATTTAAAAACTGATGAAAATGCTCCAGTAGATGATTCTTTTCCTGATGAATATTTATTTGCAGTATCTGCTCACTCACCCTGGTATGCAGACATTGCTAATTATCTAGTTGCAGGAAAATTACCATCACACCTATCACACAGAGAAAGAAGAAAGATCATCCAGCAAAGTGCTAAGTACAGCTGGATAAGCGGGTGTCTGTTTCATACAGGAATAGATCAAGAAATCCGGAGATGCATTGGGGAAGACGAAATTTATGATATACTAAAAGCTTGTCATGATGGCCCCTGTGGAGGACATTTTGCAGATAAAAGAACAGCTCACAAGGTACTTAGAATGGGGTATTATTGGCCATCACTTTTTAAAGATGCCAGAAAATATGTGAAGGCTTGTGACAGCTGTCAGAGAATGGGCCAGCTGAACCATAGGGATGAAATGCCACTTAATCCTCAGGTAACTCTTGAACCTTTTGAGAAATGGGCACTAGATTTCATAGGTCCCATTAATCCTCCATCTAATCAAAGAGTCTATATATTAGTATGCACGGATTACATGACTAAATGGGTAGAGGCCAAAGCACTCATTAAAGCTAATGAAGAAGCGGTACTAACATTCTTATTTGAAGAAATCTTTGTTAGATTTGGATTACCCAGAGAATTAGTCACTGATGGAGGACCTCCTTTTAATTCTCATGGCTTCAAAGAGACGCTCCAAAAATATCATATCAAGCATAAAATGACCACACCATACCACCCCCAAGCAAATGGGCAAGTGGAAAGCACCAACAAGGTCATTGAAGCCATCTTAACAAAAACAATAAAGGAGAATAGAAGGGACTGGTTTCAGAGGTTGCCCGAGGCTCTATGGGCCTATAGAACCACCTGGAGGAACACAACAGGCTTTTCACCATATGAACTAGTTTATGGAAAGAATGCTATTTTCCCTGTAGAGTTTGAGATTAAAACTTTAAGAACTGCTTTAGCTGTTAACCTTGATTTAACTGATGCACAGACAGCCAGGTTGCAACAGCTTCAGGAATTGGATGAGAAAAGACTGGACGCCATCCATCAAACAACTGTGATACAGCAGCAAAGAAGCAGATGGCATGACAGAACCATCAAGCAAAAGCAATTCTAGAAAGGTAACTGGGCTCTACTTTATGATTCTCGTTTCGAGAATTTTCAAGGGAAGCTAAGAACAAGGTGGTTAGGGCCGTATGAAGTGGACGTTGTCTTTCCAAATGGAACAGTTAGACTATTGACAATTGATGGGAGCAGAACACCACTGTTAGTGAATGGCTACCGACTTCGGCTATATCAGCGGCCGGTTTCCAAAGAAGACTTTAAAGCCACTTGCATGACAATAAAACAGTATTCTTTTCTAGGGGAACTTTCGGCCCCTCAAAGCACTTGAATTTTTATTTATTATGTAATCCTTTTTAGGTTAGATATTCTTTTATTTTATTTAAGAAACTAATAAATCCTGCCAAGGATTGCGATATTACATTTCAGTATTTTGCAGATTTTAGCTTGGGAAGTAGTGGAGAACAAAAGCTTTAAGGGAATTATTTTATGGACTCGGAACTCCTGTTGCTGTAACACCATTTCCTGTTGCTGCAACACCATTCCCTGTTGCTGCAACACCATCACCTGTTGAGCAACACCACTACTGTTGTTGCAATATCATTCCCCGTTGCTGCAACACAATTCCTGTTGCTGCAACACCATTCCCTGTTGTCCCAACACAATTCCCGTTGCTGCAACACCATTTCCTGTTTTCTAACATCATTTCTATGGTCACGACACCGTTTCTGTTGCTGCAACAGTATTCCCATGCTCCAGTACATCTCCCGTTTTTACAAACGTCTTTCTTTTCCAAAGCTGTAATATCATTCCCTGTTGCTACAACAGCAATTTTCCGTTGCTGCAACACCAATTCCGTTACTACAACACCGCTTCCCGACCCCGGAATATCTTTTCCAGTATATTCCCTCATGTACGAAAACATTAGTCTTATCACTTCAGCCCCAAGGAACAAATTTTGATAAAATCCACCACTTTTTGTGATAATTACAACATCCCACCATCACTTCCCGTCATTATCACCGGTATTCCCATGCTTGAAGATCCGCAGTAATCATTATGATCCGGCACAAGACAAGACGAGACCTTTTGACGCAATAATCAAAAAAGGTAAATACGAAGGTACGAATGGTTATGTGTGAACATTAAATAATAGATAATGCGGAAAGGTTGATAGGATGGTACTTCCAATCATATCATTTACACATAGGAAGGGGGGGATTACCAAAGCAACTCTAATAATGACATACTACGCTAACTACCGCCACCCTTACCTCTCCCGGTAATATGTAAAAGCCACCCGATCTCGGCATGTCACCATTTGCGATGTTCTACTCTGAACTGTAAGCGGAGGATCGGCTCTGGACTCTGAGATTCACTAAAACAACAGCTATGGGCGGAACCCTCATTACACATGAACCGGGCACGACAGCAGTCCTGGAACTCTTCCCGGAGATTTATCAAATCTTCTTGCGAGCAGGATGGATAGAGTACTTCAGTAGACTCCCGGATTTTGACGAGCAGCAAGTTCTGGAATTCGCATGCAACTTAACAGATGGATTCTCTGTCGTCCAGGGAGTCCAAATTCCAGTCACAGAGGAATTCATAGCCCAAGTTACCGGGCTCCCAACTAACGGCATACGGTGGTTCAGCAGGAAGCACCTGATTCTCAATGCACAGCAGGATTTTCTCCGACCAGGAGAGTGGGTAGAGCCCAAGGGCAGAGGCGTAGCACTGCGGTCGTTACCTCAACCGTGGCCGAAAGTCGTTGAGTTTGTCAAGCAATATCTGACATGCGAAGGCCGCTACCAGGTAATCTACCAGCACGATTTCGTCCTGTTAAATCATTTGAGGAATGGTCAGTTAATTAACATGCCATATTATCTATTGGGCTGTCTCAAAAATATGTCATATTATGCTATGAAAGCGAAGCATCCACTTCTGTCCTTAAAACACCATCGCTTAGCCCAATTGCTGATTAATAGAGGCCTCGCTCTAAATAACCCACCACCTCCTATTAATCCCCATCAAGAGGCAGAAATTCCACAGCCGGAACATGAAAATCCTCATCAAGAAGAGGAAATTCTTCATCAAGCTGAGGACTCACCTCAGCAAGATGAAGAACCTCCTCAGCAAACAAAGGACATGCCTGAAAAAATTCCTCTAGAAAACCCTCAGCAAGCAGAAAACACTCCTGAACAACTCCAGCAAACACCCCCGCAAGCTGTTGAGGATGAACAAGCCGCAGTAGAAATAACCACGAATACAACCCCATCTCCCAACAGAACCAATCCTTCCACTCCCATATTTAGTATTTCTACTGATGACTCCGAGGACAATATTCCTATTATCCTGCTTAAACGGAAAAGGCAGCAGGAAAAGAAAACCCCACTGAAAAGGAAAAGAACCAGGATTTCAGCTAAGGCACCTGCTACTCTGGCTACTGTCCCTACTCTAAAGAAAACCAGCCTCAAGAGAAAAATCCCTGAATTCCCTGCTTCCCTACCAAGGCGAAGAACTCGATCATCGGTAGCAACTGAATCCCCTAATTCCCCCAGTTCACCGCCCATCATTACAAGGATCCGCACTCCCACCAGTCCCCAAAATTCTTCTCCCTCACCCTCAGAAGCTGAGATGAAGAGCGTTCATAGCTTTGTGACATCATATCTTAAGACAGCTGACACACAAGAACCAGCTGTCGACACCCAAGGTAATAGTGACCAAGTGGCTGCAACACAAGAAACAGCCACTACCCCAGGTGACACACAAGAACCACCTGTGGGGAATACTGATCAAAATCATGAAGCACAACCTCTGCCTCCATGGGAATCTGCCGCTCCACGAGACCAGCCTACCATACCTGCCTTGCAGGAGGAAATTGAATTCCTGAAATCTCAGATTCAGGACTATCAGGAGGAAATAATAAAGGTCAGGGAAGCATATCAAAAAGAATTCAGCCTGCATATTTTAGCACGAGTAGCATCTGCAGCAGAGAGAAGTAAGGACAACGAATATGTGTGTGCCAATTGTGGCGAAATATATGCTCAAGCAGGATATAAGGTAGTGGCAGAACCAATGAAGGAAGCTTTCGTTGTTATGGATGAAACAAAAGAGCCTGTTGTTACACAAACAGAAATGCCACAGTCCTCTGCTGAAATAGAAGAACTTGTTGTTACACAAGAACCAACAGGCTCTCCAGAAAAGGTGCAAACAGAAGAACCTGTTGTTACACAAGAACCAACAGGCTCTCCAAAAAAGGTGCAGTCAGAAGAACCTGTTGCCACACAAGAACCAACAGGCTCTCTAGAGAAGTTGCAGGACCAAACTGAAGAACTTATTGACACACAAGAACCAGTAAGTTCTCCAGAAACTGTACGAGATCAAACTGAAGAACTTACTGACACACAAGAACCAGTAAGTACCCCAGAGACTGCACAAGAACAAACAGAAGAACTTGCACCAGTAAATTCTCCGGAAACTGCACAAGACCAAACAGAAGAGCTTGCTGACACACAAGAACCAGCAAGTTCTTTAGAAATCATGCAGGAAGAAGCAGAGAATAAGGAAGAGGAGAATGCAGACTCACCCCGGCCTACCCAAGTTACTATGGAGGAAATAGTTGTACAAGGATCAGCAAATGAAGAAAACACAGACTTATCTCGGCCCACTCAAACTGTCATGGAACAAGAGGAAGAAATAGAAGAAGATAAGGAGAAAGGTTCATACTCACCCCGGCTTACCCAAACCACTATGGAAGAAGAAGAAACAGTTACAGGAGGAAACGAAGAAAAATTGGACTCATCCAGATCTATTCAGATTACTAAGGAAAGAGAAGAAAATGAAGGAAATGAGGAAAAAGGCATAGACTCACCCCGGCCCACCCAAATCACCATGGAACAAAATGAACCAGTGCAACAGGAGGAAGAGATGCTAGTCGGAAATGAAGAGAAGGATGTTGGATCATCCCAGCCTACTCCAACAGAGCAGATTATCCTCGTTGATGCCTTTACACAAACAGAGCTTCCCTCTGTTAGTAATGTATGCACAGAAACAGATAGTTTTCAAACATTAAAAGGGAAATGGTGGAGAGAATACGAGCAGTCACAAGGCAAGGCATTCCAACAGCAAAAGGGGACATGGTTCAACCATGCTTACAAGAACTGGGAAGCACTGGAACAGTGTAGAGCCCAGTATAAAGAAATCAAGGAATTAAAGGCCAGATTGTCCCAGATGTTTGAATTATTCCAAAGAATACTTGCCACAAGGAAACCCTCCTTCAATTACGCAACATTCTTGAGGGAAAGACTGACATTTTTACAGATAAAGGCTGTAAAAGAAGGGAGACCTCATTAGGTGGTCACATCGGAGCAATTTATGCAAACGTTCGCTGAAGCACCTAAGAATGATCAAAACCTCTTATGCGAGTTTTATCTTCATAATGAAGCTGTCTCTGAAGAAAGAAACATGAATATGCTACCTATGGTTGGTGACATACAGCTGAGAGCTTTCATCTCCTTCTTAGCCAACCAGCTTACATGGCAGAACGCCTTTGTTTCAGCTCAACATAATGAACAAAATTGCCTTCTATGGATTAGGGCTGAACCACAGAACGCAGCTACCTTCATGGTACAGCATCAAGCAATGGTAGATGATTCTGATATGAAAGACCACATCAGGGAACTACAAGCAGTAGTCCTGAAAGACTGCCAGCACTATCTGAAAACCAAGGCACCCTTGGCTGTCAAGGCAAACAAGTTGTTTTGGGAGAACTGCCCCAAAGAAAGGCAGGAATATCACCCTTATAATCCAGCTAATTTACAGGTAGCACTCTCAAGGGTACCGCATTATATTAGATGCATGCAGCACTGTGCTGAAAATTGGATCGGCTACAGATTCAAATTTCCACTTTTATGGTTGTCTGGTGAACAATATAAGGGCCAGTTCGGATTATCTAACAAGGAAGAAGCAGCAGCATGGAGACAGATACAGAATGACTGTGGGTTCAGAAAGAAGTTTGATGTCACTGCCTATAGCTATTGCCTCAGTAATCTTCACTGTTCATCCCAGTACTCCGACTCAGACTCAGAATGAACATTGCATGGGGACATGCAATCTCTTCAGTTGGGGGGGATGTTAGGACCCAGAATTGACCTATTTTGACCTTATACTTTTGCCAATAATATTATCTTTTTGAGTCATAAGTTGTAAGCTTTGATTGCATAATGACTTAATCACCCCAAGGTACGAAGTAACCCCCTACATATCTATATGTTTAATTGTTCATCGCATATTCATGAGTATCTTTATATTTATCTTGGAAAAGCTGATTAAATTGTCAAGTAATTGTCTTAAGCCTGCAGGAATTATAATTTATAGTTGTTGTAACACCAGAAACAGCAACTACGCAGTTGCTGCAACACCAGAAGCAGCAACTACGCAGTTACTATAGTTAGCAACAGCAACCATCCAAAGCAGGCTATTTTGCAACAGCTGGACAACAACCGGCAACTATCTGAAGAACGCTGACGCGGCATGATCCACAGCTATCTAAAGTGGGTAGAACACAGTTATCATTGCTTAAATTAGGAGCAGCATGGGGAAACGGCAAAGGAATGCGAAGATCCCAAGAAGACGGTCGAAGACAGTTACCAGCTGCGTAATAGCCAGAACCTAAGAAAGAATATGTTATTATACTGTTGTAACAGCTGTCTGTGATTCTTATTTTTGATAGAATGGGTTAACTGAATGAACTATAATTATCTATTGTAATAGATGTCTCCTCTATAAAGAGGAGACATCTACATTAGCAGGGGGATCTTTTGGGGGGGATGATCTGTAAGTGAGATTTTGAGAGACATCAGCAAGTCTGAACATTATTGTACTTGAATCTTTTGGCAGATGAATAGAAGACTGTTCTGAGCACTTAATCTAGTCTTTGTGTTCTGGGGAATCTTGTGAGAGGGACTGGGCCCACCTTCCTCACAAGATTCACCCATTTACTTTTCTATCAAGTGTGTAAGTGTGTGATATTTCCTTTCTGCTGATACTCTGTTTGGATTCTGTAGCATTACCTCTGTTATTTTCATTTTGCTAGTACTATGTTTCATTAATTGCTTGAAGTGTGCAAGGATCTTTCACCGGTGAACTAGAGTGCAGTGTGCGTAGTAATCTGGTTACAGGGGCAGGTGTTGAACGTCCTCACCTGGAGGATAGGGTCCTGATCCTCTGCCAGCAGAGCATCCATCATTTTACTTTTCAGATTTGTAATCTTAATTAATTAGTTTCATTTTATTTGTACTGTGATAACTTAGCGTAAAGATCACGTATACTACAGCTTTTTAATGCTTTTAGAATTTAAGTACATACAGTACGCAGTCGCCTTTGTAATAAAAAAACTTTCCCAGGTTGACAATTAATGTGGTACTTGAATGTTTAATCCATAAACAATTCAACTAGCCAACAAGCCTCACACTGTTGATCCAAATGAGCTCCCTTGTAGCGAATCTGCAAACACAAACAAGCACACAAATTAAATAGCACCTGAAAAGCCAATATAATAAAGCATACTTATCATGATGATCAAGGAATTCATGAAACAAATCACATAAGACAATTTGTTGAGAAAATTGAATATGATTGTATTAATTTAAATCAAAGAAGAACTTTACAACCTGTGCCTTGATGTTGTACAAGCTCCTCCCAGGGTCCATCAAGAAGTCTCCTCTACTTTGACAAGTTTCACTCTCTTCCCAATGAAGCCAAAAGGTATGTGATCTCTCCTCTCAAGCTTAACTAGGAAGTCCCAATTCCACCAGCATTTACCCTCAAAAATGTTCAGCTTCTAACCTCCTTAGCAACCAGCCCAATGCCTTAATTTATAGTGCAATGGAGGGAAGTTACTAGGTCCACCTTCAAAGGGATAAAGCCCTCCTTCAAAGGGATAGCTCCTCTCATCAAGGGATTAGCTCCTTCACTTTTTGGATGCATGAACCACCTAGGAGCGAACCATCCACGTCAAGATTCCTTCTAGAATCATCTAGAATTAACCCAAAGTGAGTTTTTAAGAATAAACTTGCGCCTTTTTTACTTTCACAGGGGTCCACACCCTCGCCTTTAGAGACAGAGCGGGCAGGTCCGCAGGTAACATGAACAAGGGGTGCGGGACCGCAGGCAACTGTGAGAGAAAGTGCGGAACCAGAGCTTTAATGATTTTTAAGGTCTTTTTCTCATTTTCAAAGCTTGACATGAAGAGCTGAGGTTTGAGACTTGCTTAGGAGGACAGTATGAATGATGATAGACCCATACTGACTACAAATAGTCATGGTGACAATATTTTGTGTAACAGCTGGTTCAGAAAATATTTCATCTCCATTATCAAAATAATAGTCACATTACATAAATTGTTCACAAAAGTAAGCTCGAAATGAGTTGAGCAAAAGCTGCAACAAAAGTGTGAAAATTTGACTAACATCCAACTAAAATACTGAGCACCTAAGCCCTCCTATTTATACAACTGGAGCCTCCAACAACTCTCCTAAAATCAAGGAGGCTTGGCTCCCAAGACTAGAGATAGACAGCAGTTCTTCTTCACTTGCTCGGCTGCCCCTTTGATGCATTGATGTGGCTGCTTGTGCTCCGAGCTTTCTGAAGGAGGATTCAAGGTAGGGGGTCATAAATGAGGGGGACACCCTCCTACAAATCCTCTCCCTTGTTTTCCTCGAATATTGGCTTCCAAATGCTCATTAAACCTTTGACTTTGTCTCAAAATTGACAAAAAATCTGCATAAAGCACACATTAAGCTTCATGGCATAATGACTAACCCAATTCACTCTATTAGCATAAATATAATCAAAAATATGCATTAAACTAATGAGAATGGTGGATTAAGCGGAGTTAAGAGGCAAAATAAGCCCATATAATTACCCATTTATGGGGCTCATCACTAAGTGGATATCTTGATTACAAAAGTGGCAATGTCTATCAGTCTTCTTCCCTTTGTTTTTATTTGCCTTATTATTTTGTTGAAATGATTTTTCATTTTGAGACTAAAATTGTTTAGGACCCTTGTTTGGTTTAGGACCATTCTTTTTAGGATAATTCTTCTGATGATTCTTTGAATTTGATTGTTGTTGAGTGGCTAAGGCTTTCTTAGAAGAGTTTCCAAGATTAAGAAGACCAAGATATAAGAGCTTTTCTTGTTCTCTTATTTAAAAATCACAAAAAGCATCAAAAGAGGGGGACTTGTAGTCTTGTCCTTAAGAAATAAAGGCTTCTCTAATAGAAGGGAAGGTGGAAACAAACACAAAGTAGGTTGGTCCCAACTTAGTAAGAATGGAATAGATAAGGCTACCATCTTCTTTCTTAACCTTAACACCTTCCAAGAGAAGTTTAAGGGTCTTGAACATGGACAAAAAATCTTCAAAGGAAGGAAAATTATTGGGGTCCAATGTAAGCAACTCATTTTGGAGTTGATGGGCTCTAATTTCATTTTTAATTCCAAAAACTTTAGTGAGTTGTTTCATTGCTTCATTAGGAGTATCAAGTTCTGCGATATGGAATTTAAGGTCTGGAGAAATAGACATCCCTATCAACCCACGTGCTTGATGTTGCCTATTTTCCCATTTCGCTACCTTATCTTCATCTTGAAGTTTGGTTTCTTGGGTTGAGGCTATTCTGTAAAGACCTTTACTTCTAAGTAAATCCACAAGGTAGGACCACCATTGGAAGTAGTTGGTGCTGTCAAGAATAACTTTGCATGTACTTTCCATTTTAACAGAAACTGAAGTTGTAGATGATGAAACTAAGTGTTCCAATGGAAAGATCTCAAAAATTAGGCTAATTAAAAAAAAACGACTCTGAAAACAACTTCCGGATCAAGAAGTTATGGGTTTTTGAAGAAAAGTTGTTGAAGATGCCAACAAAGTGCGTGAATGTGCGGAAATGAATGATAATGTTATATTTTAAAAAAAAATCCCCGCCGCTCCTTCCCCCCCCCCCCCCCCCATTTCCAAACTTAATCTAATTAGCTCACTTTAAAAATAAAAAATTATGTGACTCACTTTTATAAATAAGTGAAAGTCACTTTTACAATGGTACTTTATGAGTTACCCACTAAATTGTAACTTAAATAAAAGATAAAGAGACTTTAGAATTATAAGTGACGCACTTTTTATAATGGTTGAGAACACTTTTACATAAAGTAACTTTAAAACATAACTTACATGTGCTTTTTGAAAAAGTAACTCAACAAAAAGAAAGACTTGAACTCAATACCTCTATTCTCATAAAGTAACTTTGGACCAAGTGAGCTAGTTTAAAATGTTAGTAATTTTTGGAAAAGAGGAAGAGAGGGTTTTTTTTTTTTTAGTTACTGGAGCTTTGGGGTGCATGCTTACTTGAAAAAACTCTTTTTTGCCTGCAAAACAAAAACCACAAAACCCAACACGGGCATACAAAAAAAACAAACCTTACGGCTTGAAGTTAGCTTTAGCCGTAAACTAAATATTTTCCTCAATGTTTCTAATTTTCTGAGATTCAATGTTTCTGATTTTCTGAGATCACACTAAGGCGCGACGGAAAAGAGCATACGTATGAGACAAATCCTTCCTTTCTGTTTCTGATTTGCCCAGATTGCACAGAGTCGCGGGGCAAAGAGCATATGTAGAAATGAAAGGTATAGATCCGGTAATAAAAAATAGAGAGCTAAATAAACCGAAATAAATAGAGAGATGAATAGCTAGAACTGCAAATAAAGACTGTATACCTCCAGTTCTTAAAAATGACGTAGCTAGGGCTATCAGAAACCTTTTCGCGTGAAACGAAAGGGGTTCCTCACCAAAACAGATGCTCCTAACACAATAGAGCAGTCCTCTCGACCCAAAAGTAGTCAAAAACAGTAGACCTAGGAAACGACAGTCGGATGTAGTTGTACCAGCTTCAGATTTGGATCACCAATGGGTGCGGCCCTTAAATAGCTCTGATACCATGTAGGAATTTACAGGGTAAGTTCCTCAGATAGAACACCAAAGGATACCACTCACAAATAGATCACAGATCAATACACCAGTATTCTTGACGTGGTTAAAACCCTCAAAGACGGAAACAGTCCACGGCCTGAGCCAATGCAGCCACTTCAGGCAATTTATTAATAAAAGAATGAAAATTTACATAAGCTTCTCTCATGAGCGGTTTCCTTAAAAATGGCCCTCCATTCTCTTTAAATAGAGATCATGGACCAATCGGGTGTTAAGCCACAGATCAAGTGTCGGTAATACCGAGGAGAGAATGAACCGTCGAATCACTTCATGTCTAGAACATATCGTGACCGTCGGATCACTTCATGTCTAGAACATATCGTGACCGTTGGATTGTAAGTTACAAAAGTACATAGTAAAGAAACACACTTTACCTAACTCTACACTAGACCAAGTTATACTTAACTATTTCCTATCTGTTAGAATATCCTAACAAACTTTATCAACCGCTGAGGGTTATTGATAGAATTGGCTGCCAAACTGCGAAACCATTTCTTGACATCTCCAAAAATGATCTGGGCTATGATTCTCATCTAGGCATCCTCTTAATTAACCTCTTCAAGATTGATAAAATCCACCAATTTATCAACATGTTGCTGGGTTGTGATTTCTGAACTTCCATCAAACAGAGGGAGTCTTTGGCCATAGTTTTGAGGTAGAGCAGCAAGTTGAGCAGGTAATATTAGAGGGGAAAACCATGCCATGACTATTGGAGGATGTAGTAGAGGTACTACAATGGGTTGTGTAGATAAAGATGATGACACTAATGGAGGTGGTGTTAAATTAACAATAACAGATGAAGTAGCTGATGTGTTTAGAGGTGTAGTAGAGGATGAAGCAGTAGCTAGGTTTTCAAGCTGATATTGAATGTAATCTTTTTCAATGGTGATTTGAAGTTGGTCAGCTAGACTTTGGAGTTTATCAAAGTTTAACCAAAGCTCATGATCATCTTTAGAAAAGAGGGATTTAGAAGAAAGGAGGTGAGAATCAAATTGAATAGGATCAAGTACCACTTCATAAAGGAAAGACTCATATTTTGATCTGAAAAGAGATAGCTCAAACTGAATATCGAAAGAAATATTTTCAACAGTGAATAAATTTTTAGGCAAAGAAGTAGTTCTTTCTAATTTTCGAGCTGCACTTTCAAGAATAGGTGATTTGAGTTTCTTAAGTAGTTTCTCTAGATCATCAACAATAGGAGGTGGATTTGGGTCAGGATTTGACCTTGTATGTCTTTTAGGAGCCAAAAAATTTTTTACACCTTGAACTTGATGTGATTTCTTAAATCAGCCTTCTTTAGATACTGGAAACTGTCACCCACAGAACCAGTCTTGAATGCACTTATAGAACGAATCCCAAGAATAATATATTAGTTGTTTCCCCAGCAACGGCGCCAAAATGTTATCCCCCACAATGTCCCAGGCTGAGAGAAATCGATAAAGGTAACCACAGACCAAGCTTTCAGTTTGGTAGCTAGCCCTACCAAACCAAAGAGGGCTCTCTCTATGAGATCACAGCCAAATAATTGACAGGAATGTAAAAGGATTTTAGGCTAGATATGCTAGGCTCAGGTAGGTTTTAATTTTTTAGGATTTTGATGTTGAACAAGGGATAAAAACCCGGTAACTAGGTTAAAGGATCAAAAGGGTAACAGCAACAAAGATATAAAGGAGCAAGGTAGCAATAATTTTGTGATGGGTTAGGATTGTCAGTGTAGTGTGGTGTTAAGAAGAAATAATAGGTCTTAATGAGCATATATATCATGAATTCATTAAGCAAGAAAGAAAATAACACATAATGGTATTTCCATCAAAACAGAGCTTATTGAAAAGAATTATGCTTATAAACTTAAGGAAAAACCACTGAAGAATAGATGAATAGAAAGTGAAGATGAATATCTTTCATATGAAACTATAACAGAGAAAATACAAGATCACAAACTCACTGCACATGAATTCCTAGATAATAGCTACAACTGTTCTTTTCATTTCCCGAAAATGCTCAAGCACAAAGCTACAAGAATTTTCTCCTCAGATGTCCAACCCTTCTCTCTGACTGAGAAAATGATAAGTTTCCCCACCTTCAGGGGTTGAATCCATGACTGGTGGAACATTTTCCAAGAATATGTCAACCATAAAGTGAGAGTGAGAAGGTTGAACAAACTCTTCTTTTAGACTTTGATTTGAGTTTTTCTTCATTAATGAGGCCTAAGTTAACATAAAAACAAATTACTAAGCTAACTTACCCATAATTACATCATCAAGACATCTAAATAGTAAAATTACATCATTAAGTCAAATTTTGTTGAAGAAATGTTGAGGAAAAGTTGTCACAGAGATATTCGCAGCGCCATTAGGGATATGCATAGCACCTTCAGACATATGCGTAGCACTAGACTTGCAGAAGGATTTTGGAGGCCTTCCCATGCTCCAAATTCATAACTTGATAGCTCATTGGAAAGATATGGATCTGTAGTTTTCATTTGACTCTTCAAGAAGGTGACTTGGACACTCCAACTGGGAGAAAATTTGATTTGCCTAGGACTACTCTGATATGTGCAGCGCCTGCTTCAAAACAGTGGCAGAAAGTGAATTTTTGACCCCTTTTCTGACATTTTCTCTCAATTTTTGTATTGACAAGTTTGTAAAAGTGGATAGCTTAGATTCTTAAGCCATTTTATATCCAATGGTGGTGAGTTTTTGGCAAAAGGATCCCTGAGGAAAAAGAGTAGCAAGTGGGCGCTGTGCATATAGCTATCTCTGAGTTTTAAAACAGGCTAAAAACCACCAAAAATTTCAAAATGGCAAAAAAATCTTAAAATTTCTTCAAAATTTTCAAGTGAATTCATCATATGATATGTCATGCCATGAGAGACGCCTCAACAAGTATATCAAGCTTTTATTTTTCCTTCTGGCTTGTTAGGGTTTCCTTGAGCTTTTTCTTCAATTGCTTGATTCTGACTTGGGATACCCTATTTCTTGTGTAGTAATGCATAGCCATATGTCTTTACAAGTTATTGTCCCTACTTGCCTTCTTGAGGAGCTTCGCTAGGTGGCCATTGACCTTGTCAAGCTAATATACTGTGTATGCATTGATCTCTTCAGTGATTAAGTCATTTACAGTGATCTAACCTCTGGGTGGAGAAACTTATTTTTGTAGCTCAAGGGCTCTCTTGAAGCCTCTTTTTATTGGTCTCCCTAGTGTGCTTTTCTTTTTTTCCTTCTGAAACATCCAACTAAACCATTGATTTTCCTTTTACATCCCCTTTCTTCAAATTGGCTATGTGTTTGTTTAGGATCATTTGGTTTACTTTCAATTGCATGTTTTCTTGTTGTAAGCATGCTATCAAAGCATTTGCCTCTGTCAAATTGTATTTCAACTTTTTGATCTCAGCCTCCTTATCCATTATGAATTGCTTTGCAACTTTGTCCTAGTGAACTTTCCCCACATTTGTCACATTGGTACCTGTATGAGTGAATTCCTCATGTTGTGGGAATGCTCTCTATTTACCTATTGTAGGCTTGGCCCTTTCAAAAATATTTGGAGAAAACACAAGCCTTTCGCCTCTGGAATAAGTCTTAGTCACTTCTGCCCTATAATTCCTCTTGGTAGGTCTTCTTGAAGAAGCAACCTCTTGCTATACTGGTGATTTTGTAGGCGTTGATTCATCACTAGATATAGCTGGAGAAAATGGAGGAAAAGATGAATTTGAAAAGTCATCCCAAGACAAATTTACCTGTGCTAATTGATGAAAAACTAGAATTTTCACCAAGCCATGATGAAATAGACTAGTATGATGATTTTCTCCTATCTTTTGTACCTTCTTTGTCATTTTTGTTAGGCTTCTATAAAGATAGTAAGACAAGTTGAGTTGCTTCACACTAGTGAAATGCATCAAAAGCCTCATGTGGTATTGATACAACCTTGAATACCTGCCCTCACATGTAAAATATTTCATGATCAATTTCATGAGAGGGGCATATCTGTCTAGAAAATGTGTGAATGGAAAAACATGTTTTGGAGTTGTCTTATATGGTGTTTTCAAGTACATCTTGTAACCTTCAAGGTCAATGTCTTTTTTCTTGAACCAAATCTCTCCAGTGTTTGGAATCCTTGTGGCTGCGGAGATGATTTTCCTTGAGACACTGAACTTAACTCCTACTATAGTCACTTTATCCCTTGTTAACTTGGTGGAAAAAGCACTAGTCAGTTGATCATGAAACTTAAGTTGCTCAATTCTTTAGCAAAAGGCAAGACAACCTGCATCTTCAAATGATTTTCTGATGAAAGGAGATGACAAGATTTCTTGAGTTGAGGTAGGCTCATATCTGATGATGTGCCCTCCTTTATGCCTCTTTTGTTCAAATGTTTCAGATTCCATGGTAACACCTAGCTCTATGGGAGAGAAACTAGGGTTTTACTTGTAGGAAAACAGGGGATTTTGATAGCTTGAGGAAATTAAGGGAAATGAAAGGGTCAGGGAACTGGTAAATTCTTGGGAAAATTTGGGAGGATAGTGAGGGATATAGGGAGCCTAAAAAGGTATAATTTCAAAATTTGAGTGAGGGGAAGGGTATTAAAGAAGGGAAACACAGACCAAGGTTAGGAAAGTGAACTCTAGCTAGGGTTTATGTAAAGATGATGGAATTTAAGGATGGGTTTGATATAGAGTGTTTGGGAAAGTGTGATTATGATAGGAGAAGGTGTATAAGCATCAAGATACAATTTTTAATAACAATTTAACCATGGAAATCATGAAATCATGAAAACTATTTTCAAAAACCTAGGAGAGGGAAATGAAACATAGCAACACAATTAAGAGAATTAAGAGATTACTTGAGTTTCATGAGAGGCCACCAACCTGGATTTACTACAACAAAACTTGAATGTGATGAAATAAATCACTCAAAAGAATTTTTCAACCTGTTAGGGCTCGAATTTGCCTCAGGCTGAAGAAGGCGAAACTCAAGGTAACATCAAACCACTTAGCCTCGTAGCTAGCCCTACGAGGACAGGAGAGGGCTCTCTCCGGTCTATCTCAGCAAAAAAATTTCTAAAAGGGGCTGAGATGACTTTAAAAGAAACTGATTTTAGGCTAGTAAATTGATAGAAAAAGGGGTTTTAATGGATAATGGGGTTTTCTGGGCTGCATGGGGCAAAGAAAAAGCTTGAACAGAGAAATATAATCAAAAACACATATTATCTCCTGAGGCAAGGTAGGCAAGAAATTTAACATCAAATTGAGATTAAATGAAATGGCAAGACTACTGAGGAGCTGACAAGGGCATAGAGGATGAATCCTTGTCAAACAGAAGAAAACATTAAATATGAACAAACTTATAGGCATAGCATAAAATATTATGAATTCTACCTAAACACTTCATTTGTTCAATTGGAAATGATCATGAAGTGAAATGAAAACATAACAGGTTACATATGAAACAGAAGGAAAACTTATGCTAAATTGTCATACCACAGGAATCTCAGGGGTCAGAGCTGTATTTTTCATTAAACTCTCTGTCAAAAACTGTACAAGTAGGCTCTATGTTCTCCTCCACCAGCACTCAGAATTCTCTATTTCTCTCCCTTTTTTACAAATGATTATTTTAATACATTAAATAAACTATTCTAGAAAAAAACAACAGATCGACCCCCAAAACAGGGGCGTTGTTTCAACTAAAGCCATGAAGATAGAACAGAATCCTCCATTTGCTCTTAAAGATAGAAAGCCTTCCATTATTCCAGCGTGAAGACAGAAATAGGGAAATGAACCCATGAATTCCACTTTGCAACTGCTCTCAAATTTTCGGATATGCATTGCCACTTTACGGAAATTGCTAAAATATGGGTCAAACTACCACCTATTTAACCGGTTATCTTTTCTTGAAGAGACTGTAGAATTTGTGCCAATTTGCGAGCTCCATATCCAAATGCACTCCTTTACAGCAACTCTGACATCTGATATTTCTTCATATAACTTTCTTCGCATCATTCCTGCATGTTTTCTCGCAAGCCAGCCACGGATCACTGACTGAACAAGAATAACCATTTTCTGAGTATTCAGGTATTTCATTCTAGTTTTTCTACACCTTACTTCTTTTTGAATAGTAACTACCGCTCTGTGCCTCTTTATCAAGACTTGATATTCTCTCCTTGCCTTTGCACCTCTTATAAAAGATTGCATGACTACGATTGCTCTTTCGAGCTTCTTGAACTGGCAACGAGCTGTATAGCCTCTGAAATCTTTTTGGACTCCAAGAATTCCACGAAGAGTTTGAACACGAGTATCTTCCAGTTTGGCAATCTGTCCTGTTCGGAAAAACAACTTTGTGAAACCAACTTGGTACATCTCAGGCAGGATATTGAATTGGTGAAGGATTGCCACTGAGACACTAAGTGCATCTTGGCCAACATTGTTTGCTGGCAAGAGGAACCCATACCGTTTTGCAAACTGTTGGTAAGAAATCCGAGTGGGATAGCCCAATCGAGATATCCGAACTACTTCCAGCACCTCCACAACAGCACAACTGCTGCAAGACAAGTCCTCACTCAAAGACACCTGGAAGTTTCAATCGGTTTGGCTTGATACACCGAATGAAATGAGGTGTAGTGTTTTCCAGTCGCTGCATCAACTTGAAAAGTTGCCCCTTAAATTTGGTTGCGACACTATGTTTCTGAGAATCAGCTCCATTTAACCGACCTCGTTGAGTGATCAACTTCTCTTCCCCTTTACTGAGATTAGATGCAAATGATTTTGGAAGGCCAGTGCATGAAGAAAGTAGCTGGATCAAATCAGAATGCAGCAAATCTCTATTTTTCTCCAAAAATGTAGTTGTATCATATACCACCTCTCCAGCATAGTGCCGAACACGGAATTCTCTGCCTCTTTCTCCTTTGAAGCAAGGGTTCCCACTTAGGTGTTGTTTAAGCTTATTAGCTAAAGTTAAATCGGTCCCCTTAGGGAATGTGCACTCTTCATCCAGTAATGAAAGCAAACCTAGTGGCCTCTTTTCAATGAGATCTAAACACTCCTGATTGTCTTCAAACTCCGCTTTTGTCCAATCAATGCCATCTATACTATATTCCTCTTGTTCGAGCTTGAACAGATGGCGATTAAAGTGTTGTTTAAGTCTCTCATTCGCATAGTTTATGCAAATCTGTTCAAAACTGTTCTTGTTAAAAAACTCAAATCCATAGATATCCAGAATACTTATGGATCTGCCTGTGCGTCATTTGCCTACTTCCAGTGACTTGTTGATATGCTCTACAAGCCAGTCAAATAAATTTGCATATATTGCCTTTGCTAACGCATCTCTTGCGTCTGTAGCCTGAGAATGAGTAAGCCTCTGCACAATGTCTTCGTTTCCAGCTCAAATCCTGTGGGTCGATAATGCTGTCATAAGCTCTGAAACACTGCAACCTAGCAGCTTTGCAGCATTTCCAACTCCTTTCATATTTTCCATCATGTTGAAGTATCGCTCTCTAAGAACTTGCTCTTCCTTATAAAGAACTTCCATCTCAGCTAATTGTTCAGCTTGTTTCTTCAAAAGTGAAGCAGTTTGTGCATTCTTCCTACAACAATCATTAGAAGTGGGCGCCTTCCATATTTGTCCATAATCAATGATGCGAACACCGCCACCGTCTGATGAAATCCTCTTTGCAATATTCTTTGCCAATTATGCTCCAACACATTATTACAAACTCTGTTTTCAATTCCCTTTTTAAATTTGTTGATTTTGAATGAGGGCTTTTTCTTTGTCTGCTTGTAGGGATAGGAGTTGATGAAACCACTGCCATTTGAAGAGCTGGAGAATTTGATACATATTCTAAAAAACACATTTAATGATTTCTTCTTCAAAACAGGGTTTTGAAGAAGAATCAATCTCACATTTGACATACAAGACGGAGTCTAACATCGGCTCCACTTGGGATGGCAGCTGCGGCTTCGTGGAGGTGCCAAGAACCGCAGAACTTTGGGAGAGCAGACAGTGCCTCCATACGTTGGGCAATGGAGTCCATTATTTCAACAAATCAACACAACTGAAGACTCAACTTATTAGCTGGAACTGAATTGTTTGAAAGACCAATTCGGCAAACTTCAAACTAAACTGTAATGAAACTGGAACAAAATGATGCCTTTTGGCTGCTTATTTATTTACAAAAGCTACCTACTTTGTTGTACAAGCAATAGATCAGGTAATACTAAAATGCCAGATTAACCATTCAAGTAAACCTAAGATTGATGCCGCTCAAGAATGCTTCCGCCAGGACACAGATGTAATTGCTGGCAACCCTTCATGCACGTAATGAACCTGGTCACGTACAAGACAGCCTGATCTATCAATCAAACTGAAAAACATGTCCATGTATGTTGCCATCGGATCGCGGAAGCCAGACTCTGTTGGTTGCCCCAACTCGGCAACGCATACCTCCAGCTGCACACTGTCAATGTAAACATCTGTAGGCAAGTCTGTTATTTCTTGTTTCGATGGAGGAAGAATTTCCAAAAACTTTTTAGGGTCTTGGAAATCATATGACTGGATTTTCTCATCTAAACATTGAATCTCCTTTTCAATTCTTTCAATAATTAACTCACAAAATCTAGTTTTGAACCAAGGGAACTTTGAATATTTCAACCATTAAAGCAAGGCACTGAAAACATCTTCATCAATTTCAGTATTTGCTAACTCATTTCTTATTTCTTCTACAGCTTCACACAGGGCAGGGTTTGCCACATACCCTACCATTGCGTAAATGGATCAGCGAGCACTGGACTGTCTGGATCGAATTGGAGTCGCCAGGTGAATGGTTCAACCTGCATATGTGTCTGACTATTGTCCACCATCAGCATCAGATCTGCAATTTAATTTCATGAACTGGGACAAGACAATCAACAAGTCGAATGTTCTCCCCAGTATGGTCGCCAATATGTTAGGGCTTGAATTTGCCTCAGGCTGAAGAAGGCGAAACTCAAGGTAACATCAAACCACTTAGCCTCGTAGCTAGCCCTACAAGGACAGGAGAGGGCTCTCTCTGGTCTATCTCAGCAAAAAATTTTCTAAAAGGGGCTGAGATGACTTTAAAAGAAACTAATTTTAGGCTAGTAAATTGATAGAAAAAGGGGTTTTAATGGATAATGGGGTTTTCTGGGCTGCATGGGGCAATTAAACAGCTTGAACAGAGAAATATAATCAAAAACACAGATTATCTCCTGAGGCAAGGTAGGCAAGAAATTTAACATCAAATTGAGATTAAATGAAATGGCAAGACTGCTGAGGAGCTGACAAGGGCATAGAGGATGAATCCTTGTCAAACAGAAGAAAACATTAAATATGAACAAACTTATAGGCAGAGCATAAAATATTATGAATTCTACCTAAACACTTCATTTGTTCAATTGGAAATGATAATGAAGTGAAATGAAAACATAACAGGTTACATATGAAACAAAAGGAAAACTTATGCTAAATTGTCATACCACAGGAATCTCAGGGGTCAGAGCTGTATTTTTCATTAAACTCCCTGTCAAAAACTGTACAAGTAAGCTCTTTGTTCTCCTCCACCAGCACTCAGAATTCTCTATGTCTCTCCCTTTTTTACAAATGATTATTTTAATACATTAAATAAACTATTCTAGAAAAAACAACAGATCGACCCCCAAAACAGGGGCGCTGTTTCAACTAAAGCTATGAAGATAGAACAGAATCCTCCATTTGCTCTTAAAGATAGAAAGCCTTCCATTATTCCAGCGTGAAGACAGAAATAGGCAAATGAACCCATGAATGCCACTTTGCAACTGCTCTCAAATTTCCGGATATGCATTTCCACTTTACGGAAATTGCTAAAATATGGGTCAAACTACCACCTATTTAACTGGCTATCTTTTCTTGAAGAGACTGTAGAATTTGTGCCAATTTGCGAGCTCCATATCCAAATGCACTCCTTTACAGCAACTCTGACATCTGATATTTCTTCATATAACTTTCTTCGCATCATTCCTGCCTGTTTTCTCGCAAGCCAGCCACGGATCACTGACTGAACAAGAATAACCATTTTCTGAGTATTCAGGTATTTCATTCTAGTTTTTCTACACCTTACTTCTTTTCGAATAGTAACTACCGCTTTGTGCCTCTTTATCAAGACTTGATATTCTCTCCTTGCCTTTGCACCTCTTATAAAGGATTGCATGACTACGATTGCTCTTTTGAGATTCTTGAATTGGCAATGAGCTGTATAGCCTCTGAAAGCTTTTTGGACTCCAAGAATTCCACGAAGAGTTCGAACACGAGTATCTTCCAGTTTGGCAATCTGTCCTGTTCGAAAAAACAACTTTGTGAAACCAACTTGGTACATCTCAGGCAGGATATTGAATTGGTGAAGGATTGCCACTGAGACACTAAGTGCATCTTGGCCAACATTGTTTACTGGCAAGAGGAACCCATACCGTTTTGCAAACTGCTGGTGAGACATCCGAGTGGGATAGCCCGATCGAGATATCTGAACTACTTTCAGCACCTCCACAACAGCGCAACTACTGCAAGACAAGTCCTCGCTCAAAGACACCTGGAAGTTTCAATAAGTTTGGCTTGATACACCGAATGAAATGAGGTGTAGTGTTTTCCAGTCGCTGCATCAACTTGAAAAGTTACCCCTTAAATTTGGTTGCGACACTATGTTTCTGAGAATCAGCTCCATTTAACCGACCTCGTTGAGTGATCAACTTCTCTTCCCCTTTACTGAGATTAGATGCAAATGATTTTGGAAGGCCAGTGCATGAAGAAAGTAGCTGGATCAAATCAGAATGCAGCAAATCTATATTTTTCTCCAAAAATGTAGTTGTATCATATACCACCTCTCCAGCATAGTGCCGAACACGTAATTCTCTGCCTCTTTCTCCTTTGAAGCAAGGGTTCCCACTTAGGTGTTGTTTAAGCTTATTAGCTAAAGTTAAATCGGTCCCCTTAGGGAATGTGCACTCTTCCTCCAATAATGAAAGCAAACCTAGTGGCCTCTTTTCAATGAGATCTAAACACTCTTGATTGTCTTCAAACTCCGCTTTTGTCCAATCAATGCCATCTATACTATATTCCTCTTGTTCGAGCTTGAACAGATGGCGATTAAAGTGTTGTTGAAGTCTCTCATTCGCATAGTTTATGCAAATCTGTTCAAAACTGTTCTTGTTAAAAAACTCAAATCCATAGATATCCAGAATACTTATGGATCTGCTTGTGCGTCGTTTGCCTGTTTCCAGTGACTTGTTGATATGCTCTACAAGCCAGTCAAATAAATTTGCATATATTGCCTTTGCTAACGCATATCTTGCATCTGTAGCCTGAGAATGAGTAAGCCTCTGCACAATGTCTTCGTTTACAGCTCGAATCCTTCGGGTCGATAATGCTGTCATAAGCTCTGAAACACTGCAACCTAGCAGCTTTGCAGCATTTCCAACTCCTTTCATATTTTCCATCATGTTGAAGTATCGCTCTCTAAGAACTTGCTCTTCCTTATAAAGAACTTCCATCTCAGCTAATTGTTCAGCTTGTTTCTTCAAAAGTGAAGCAGTTTGTGCATTCTTCCTACAACAATCATTAGAAGTGGGCGCCTTCCATATTTGTCCATAATCAATGATGCGAACACCGCCACCGTCTGATGAAATCCTCTTTGCAATATTCTTTGCCAATTATGCTCCAACACATTATTACAAACTCTGTTTTCTAATTCCCTTTTAAATTTGCTGATTTTGAATGAGGGCTTTTTCTTTGTCTGCTTGCAGGGATAGGAGCTGATGAAACTGCTGCCATTTGAAGAGCTGGAGAATTTGATACATATTCTAAAAAACACATTTAATGATTTCTTCTTCAAAACAGGGTTTTGAAGAAGAATCAATCTCACATTTGACATACAAGACGGAGTCTAACATCGGCTCCACTTGGGATGGCAGCTGCGGCTTCGTGGAGGTGCCAAGAACCGCAGAACTTTGGGAGAATAGACAGTGCCTCCATACGTTGGGCAATGGAGTCCATTATTTCAACAAATCAACACAACTGAAGACTCAACTTATTAGCTGGAACTGAATTGTTTGAAAGACTAATTCGGCAAACTTCAAACTAAACTGTAATGAAACTGGAACAAAATGCTGCCTTTTGGCTGCTTATTTATTTACAAAAGCTACCTACTTTGCTGTACAAACAATAGATCAGGTAATACTAAAATGCCAGATTAACCATTCAAGTAAACCTAAGATTGATGCTGCTCGAGAATGCTTCCGCCAGGACACAGATGTAATTGCTGGCAACCCTTCATGCACGTAATGAACCTGGTCACGTACAAGACAGCCTGATCTATCAATCAAACTGAAAAACATGTCCATGTATGTTGCCATCGGATCGCGGAAGCTAGACTCTGTTGGCTGCCCCAACTCGGCAACGCATACCTCCAGCTGCACACTGTCAATGTAAACATCTGTAGGCAAGTCTGTTATTTCTTGTTTCGATGGAGGAAGAATTTCCAAAAACGTTTTAGGGTCTTGGAAATCATATGACTGGATTTGCTCATCTAAACATTGAATCTCCTTTTCGATTCTTTCAACAATTAACTCACAAAATCTAGTTTTGAACCAAGGGAACTTTGAAGATTTCAACCATTGAAGCAAGGCACTGAAAACATCTTCATCAATTTCAGTATTTGCTAACTCATTTCTTATTTCTTCTACAGCTTCACACAGGGCAGGGTTTGCCACATACCCTACCATTGCGTAAATGGATCAGTGAGCACTGGACTATCTGGATCGAATTGGAGTCGCCAGGTGAATGGTTCAACCTGCATATGTGTCTGACTGCTATCCACCATCAGCATCAGATCTGCAATTTGATTTCATGTACTGGGACAAGACAATCAACAAGTCGAATGTTCTCCCCAGTATGGTCGCCAAAATGTTAGGGCTTGAATTTGCCTCAGGCTGAAGAAGGTGAAACTCAAGGTAACATCAAACCACTTAGCCTCGTAGCTAGCCCTACGAGGACAGGAGAGGGCTCTCTCCGGTCTATCTCAGCAAAAAAATTTCTAAAAGGGGCTGAGATGACTTTAAAAGAAACTAATTTTAGGCTAGTAAATTGATAGAAATAGGGATTTTAATGGATAATGGGGTTTTCTGGGCTGCATGGGGCAATTAAACAGCTTGAACAGAGAAATATAATCAAAAACACAGATTATCTCCTGAGGCAAGGTAGGCAAGAAATTTAACATCAAATTGAGATTAAATGAAATGGCAAGACTGCTGAGGAGCTGACAAGGGCATAGAGGATGAATCCTTGTCAAACAGAAGAAAACATTAAATATGAACAAACTTATAGGCAGAGCATAAAATATTATGAATTCTACCTAAACACTTCATTTGTTCAATTGGAAATGATCATGAAGTGAAATGAAAACATAACAGGTTACATATGAAACAGAAGGAAAACTTATGCTAAATTGTCATACCACAGGAATCTCAGGGGTCAGAGCTGTATTTTTCATTAAACTCTCTGTCAAAAACTGTACAAGTAAGCTCTATGTTCTCCTCCACCAGCACTCAGAATTCTCTATTTCTCTCCCTTTTTTACAAATGATTATTTTAATACATTAAATAAACTATTCTAGAAAAAACAACAGATCGACCCCCAAAACAGGGGCGTTGTTTCAACTAAAGCCATGAAGATAGAACAGAATCCTCCATTTGCTCTTAAAGATAGAAAGCCTTCCATTATTCCAGCATGAAGACAGAAATAGGCAAATGAACCCATGAATGCGACTTTGCAACTGCTCTCAAATTTCCGGATATGCATTGCCACTTTACGTAAATTGCTAAAATATGGGTCAAACTACCACCTATTTAACCGGCTATCTTTTCTTGAAGAGACTGTAGAATTTGTGCCAATTTGCGAGCTCCATATCCAAATGCACTCCTTTACAGCAACTCTGACATCTGATATTTCTTCATATAACTTTCTTCGCATCATTCCTGCCTGTTTTCTCGCAAGACAGCCACGGATCACTGACTGAACAAGAATAACCATTTTCTGAGTATTCAGGTATTTCATTCTAGTTTTTCTACACCTTACTTCTTTTTGAATAGTAACTACCGCTCTGTGCCTCTTTATCAAGACTTGATATTCTCTCCTTGCCTTTGCACCTCTTACAAAAGATTGCATGACTACGATTGCTCTTTTGAGCTTCTTGAACTGGCAACGAGCTGTATAGCCTCTGAAAGCTTTTTGGACTCCAAGAATTCCACGAAGAGTTCGAACACGAGTATCTTCCAGTTTGGCAATCTGTCCTGTTCGGAAAAACAACTTTGTGAAACCAACTTGGTACATCTCAGGCAGGATATTGAATTGGTGAAGGATTGCCACTGAGACACTAAGTGCATCTTGGCCAACATTGTTTGCTGGCAAGAGGAACCCATACCGTTTTGCAAACTGCTGGTGAGACATCCGAGTGGGATAGCCCAATCGAGATATCCGAACTACTTTCAGCACTCCACAACAACGCAACTGCTGCAAGACAAGTCCTCGCTCAAAGACACCTGGAAGTTTCAATCGGTTTGGCTTGATACACCGAATGAAATGAGGTGTAGTGTTTTCCAGTCGCTGCATCAACTTGAAAAGTTGCCCCTTAAATTTGGTTGCGACACTATGTTTCTGAGAATCAGCTCCATTTAACCGACCTCGTTGAGTGATCAACTTCTCTTCCCCTTTACTGAGATTAGATGCAAATGATTTTGGAAGGCCAGTGCATGAAGAAAGTAACTGGATCAAATCAGAATGCAGCAAATCTCTATTTTTCTCCAAAAATGTAGTTGTATCATATACCACCCCTCCATCATAGTGCCGAACACGGAATTCTCTACCTCTTTCTCCTTTGAAGCAAGGGTTCCCACTTAGGTGTTGTTTAAGCTTATTAGCTAAAGTTAAATCGGTCCCCTTAGGGAATGTGCACTCTTCATCCAATAATGAAAGCAAACCTAGTGGCCTCTTTTCAATGAGATCTAAACACTCCTGATTGTCTTCAAACTCCGCTTTTGTCCAATCAATGCAATCTATACTATATTCCTCCTTTTTGAGCTTGAACAGATGGCGATTAAAGTGTTGTTGAAGTCTCTCATTCGCATAGTTTATGCAAATCTGTTCAAAACTGTTCTTGTTAAAAAACTCAAATCCATAGATATCCAGAATACTTATGGATCTGCCTGTGCATCGTTTGCCTGCTTCCAGTGACTTGTTGATATGCTCTAAAAGCAAGTCAAATAAATTTGCATATATTGCCTTTGCTAACGCATCTCTTGCGTCTGTAGCCTGAGAATGAGTAAGCCTCTGCACAATGTCTTCGTTTCCAGCTCGAATCCTGCGGGTCGATAATGCTGTCATAAGCTCTGAAACACTGCAACCTAGCAGCTTTGCAGCATTTCCAACTCCTTTCATATTTTCCATCATGTTGAAGTATCGCTCTCTAAGAAATTGCTCTTCCTTTTAAAGAACTTCCATCTCAGCTAATTGTTCAGCTTGTTTCTTCAAAAGTGAAGCAGTTTGTGCATTCTTCCTACAGCAATCATTAGAAGTGGGCGCCTTCCATATTTGTCCATAATCAATGATGCGAACACCGCCACCGTCTGATGAAATCCTCTTTGCAATATTCTTTGCCAATTATGCTCCAACACATTATTACAAACTATGTTTTCTAATTCCCTTTTTAAATTTGCTGATTTTGAATGAGGGCTTTTTCTTTGTCTGCTTGCAGGGATAGGAGTTGATGAAACAACTGCCATTTGAAGAGCTGGAGAATTTGATACATATTCTAAAAAACACATTTAATGATTTCTTCTTCAAAACGGGGTTTTGAAGAAGAATCAATCTCACATTTGACATACAAGACGGAGTCTAACATCGGCTCCACTTGGGATGGCAGCTGCGGCTTCGTGGAGGTGCCAAGAACCGCAGAACTTTGGGAGAGCAGACAGTGCCTCCATACATTGGGCAATGGAGTCCATTATTTCAACAAATCAACACAACTGAAGACTCAACTTATTAGCTGGAACTGAATTGTTTGAAAGACTAATTCGGCAAACTTCAAATTAAACTGTAATGAAACTGGAACAAAATGCTGCCTTTTGGCTGCTTATTTATTTACAAAAGCTACCTACTTTGTTGTACAAACAATAGATCAGGTAATACTAAAATGCCAGATTAACCATTCAAGTAAACCTAAGAATGATGCCGCTCGAGAATGCTTCCGCCAGGACACAGATGTAATTGCTGGCAACCCTTCATGCACGTAATGAACCTGGTCACGTACAAGACAGCCCGATCTATCAATCAAACTGAAAAACATGTCCATGTATGTTGCCATCGGATCGCGGAAGCCAAACTCTGTTGGTTGCCCCAACTCGGCAATGCATACCTCCAGCTGCACACTGTCAATGTAAACATCTGTAGGCAAGTCTGTTATTTCTTGTTTCAATGGAGGAATAATTTCCAAAAACTTTTTAGGGTCTTGGAAATCATATGACTGGATTTGCTCATCTAAACATTGAATCTCCTTTTCGATTCTTTCAACAATTAACTCACAAAATCTAGTTTTGAACCAAGGGAACTTTGAAGATTTCAACCATTGAAGCAAGGCACTGAAAACATCTTCATCAATTTCAGTATTTGCTAACTCATTTCTTATTTCTTCTGCAGCTTCACACAGGGCAGGGTTTGCCACATACCCTACCATTGCGTAAATGGATCAGCGAGCACTGGACTGTCTGGATCGAATTGGAGTCGTCAGGTGAATGGTTCAACCTGCATATGTGTCTGACTGCTGTCCACCATCAGCATCAGATCTGCAATTTGATTTCATGTACTGGGACAAGACAATCAACAAGTCGAATGTTCTCCCCAGTATGGTCGCCAATATGTTAGGGCTTGAATTTGCCTCAGGCTGAAGAAGGCGAAACTCAAGGTAACATCAAACCACTTAGCCACGTAGCTAGCCCTATGAGGACAGGAGAGGGCTCTCTCCGGTCTATCTCAGCAAAAAATTTTCTAAAAGGGGCTGAGATGACTTTAAAAGAAACTAATTTTAGGCTAGTAAATTGATAGAAAAAGGGGTTTTAATGGATAATGGGGTTTTCTGGGCTGCATGGGGCAATTAAACAGCTTGAACAGAGAAATATAATCAAAAACACGGATTATCTCCTGAGGCAAGGTAGGCAAGAAATTTAACATCAGATTGAGATTAAATGAAATGGCAAGACTGCTGAGGAGCTGACAAGGGCATAGAGGATGAATCCTTGTCAAACAGAAGAAAACATTAAATATGAACAAACTTATAGGCAGAGCATAAAATATTATGAATTCTACCTAAACACTTCATTTCTTCAATTGGAAATGATCATGAAGTGAAATGAAAACATAACAGGTTACATATGAAACAGAAGGAAAACTTATGCTAAATTGTCATACTACAGGAATCTCAGGGGTCAGAGCTGTATTTTTCATTAAACTCTCTGTCAAAAACTGTACAAGTAAGCTCTCTGTTCTCCTCCACCAGCACTCAGAATTCTCTATTTCTCTCCCTTTTTTACAAATGATTATTTTAATACATTAAATAAACTATTCTAAAAAAAACAACAGATCGACCCCCAAAACAGGGGCGCTGTTTCAACTAAAGCCATGAAGATAGAATAGAATCCTCCATTTTCTCTTAAAGATAGAAAGCCTTCCATTATTCCAGCGTGAAGATAGAAATAGGCAAATGAACCCATGAATGCCACTTTGCAACTGCTCTCAAATTTCCGGATATGCATTGCCACTTTACGGAAATTGCTAAAATATGGGTCAAACTACCACCTATTTAACTGGCTATCTTTTCTTGAAGAGACTGTAGAATTTGTGCCAATTTGCGAGCTCCATATCCAAATGCACTCCTTTACAGCAACTCTGACATCTGATATTTCTTCATATAACTTTCTTCGCATCATTCCTGCTTGTTTTCTCGCAAGCCAGCCACAGATCACTGACTGAACAAGAATAACCATTTTCTGAGTATTCAGGTATTTCATTCTAGTTTTTCTACACCTTACTTCTTTTTGAATAGTAACTACCGCTCTGTGCCTCTTTATCAAGACTTGATATTCTCTCCTTGCCTTTGCACCTCTTATAAAAGATTACATGACTACGATTGCTCTTTTGAGCTTCTTGAACTGGCAACGAGTTTTATAGCCTCTGAAAGCTTTTTGGACTCCAAGAATTCCACGAAGAGTTTGAACACGAGTATCTTCCAGTTGTGCAATTTTTCCTGTTCGGAAAAACAACTTTGTGAAACCAACTTGGTACATCTCAGGCAGGATATTGAATTGGTGAAGGATTGCCACTGAGACACTAAGTGCATCTTGGCCAACATTGTTTGCTGGCAAGAGGAACTCATACCGTTTTGCAAACTGCTGGTGAGACATCCGAGTGGGATAGCCCAATCGAGATATCCGAACTACTTCCAGCACTCCACTACAGCGCAACTGCTGCAAGACAAGTCATCGCTCAAAGACACCTGGAAGTTTCAATCGGTTTGGCTTGATACACCGAATGAAATGAGGTGTAGTGTTTTCTAGTCGCTGCATCAACTTGAAAAGTTGCCCCTTAAATTTGGTTGCGACACTATGTTTCTGAGAATCAGCTCCATTTGACCGACCTCGTTGAGTGATCAACTTCTCTTCCCCTTTACTGAGATTAGATGCAAATGATTTTGGAAGGCCAGTGCATGAAGAAAGTAGCTGGATCAAATCAGAACATATACCACCTCTCCAGCATAGTGCCGAACACGGAATTCTCTGCCTCTTTCTCCTTTGAAGCAAGGGTTCCCACTTAGGTTTTGTTTAAGCTTATTAGCTAAAGTTAAATCGGTTCCCTTAGGGAATGTGCACTCTTCATCCAATAATGAAAGCAAACCTAGTGGCCTCTTTTCAATGAGATCTAAACACTCCTGATTGTCTTCAAACTCCGCTTTTGTCCAATCAATGCCATCTATACTATATTCCTCTTGTTCGAGCTTGAACAGATGGCGATTAAAGTGTTGTTGAAGTCTCTCATTCGCATAGTTTATGCAAATCTGTTCAAAATTGTTCTTGTTAAAAAACTCAAATCCATAGATATCCAGAATACTTATGGATCTGCCTATGCATCGTTTGCCTGCTTCCAGTGACTTGTTGATATGCTCTACAAGCCAGTCAAATAAATTTGCATATATTGCCTTTGCTAACGCATCTCTTGTGTCTGTAGCCTGAGAATGAGTAAGCCTCTTCACAATGTCTTCGTTTCCAGCTCGAATCCTGCAGGTCGATAATGCTGTCATAAGCTCTGAAACACTGCAACCTAGCAGCTTTGCAACATTTCCAACTCCTTTCATATTTTCCATCATGTTGAAGTATCACCCTCTAAGAACTTGCTCTTCCTTATAAAGAACTTCCATCTCAGCTAATTTTTCAGCTTGTTTCTTCAAAAGTGAAGCAGTTTGTGCATTCTTCCTACAGCAATCATTAGAAGTGGGCGCCTTCCATATTTGTTCATAATCAATGATGCGAACACCGCCACTGTCTGATGAAATCCTCTTTGCAATATTCTTTGCCAATTATGCTCCAACACATTATTACAAACTCTGTTTTCTAATTCCCTTTTTAAATTTTGCTGATTTTGAATGAGGGCTTTTTCTTTGTCTGCTTGCAGGGATAGGAGTTGATGAAACCACTGCCATTTGAAGAGCTGGGGAATTTGATACATATTCTAAAAAACACATTTAATGATTTCTTCTTCAAAACAGGGTTTTGAAGAAGAATCAATCTCACATTTGACATATAAGACGGAGTCTAACACAACCTTTGGATGAAAAACACAACAATGCCAGGATTAGTGTAGCATGGCATGAGGATTTGCACAACACAGAAGAGAAACTGGACTTGGGCATGCAAAAACTGATCTTTATCTGACAAATTTGATTTGTTTTGTTGGAGTAATGTCTTGGAAAATAGAATGAGAAAATGGAGAGTGAGTAGGACTCCTTTATAGTTTGTGGAAATCGATTTTTCAGTTACATGTGGTAGTGGACCCACCATCACTTTTCATAACTTGACTTTGATAATATAGCTTCATGACTTTATGAATTTATTTCATTGGAAATGAAATAAAAAAACATGGTTATAAACTTTTATTAACAACTTAACTTTTACAACTCCTTTATAAAATGTATTTCAATAGTGAAATGACCAATTTTCAGAAAATCAACCCCTTTACCTAGTGGTGACCTGGCATGGACTTATGAGATGAATTATGACCATAATGACTATGGGACTCTTCTAATATTAATCTGACTTGGACCAAGATGGTATTAATTGACCATGGAACTAAAAGGAGTAGTAAAGACTGAACATTCCTAACCAGTGACCAAATTTTTATTGTAAAGCTATTTGAAACCATAAAAATTTGACCTAAGACTCTAGCAGTAAAAAAAAAAAAACTTTGTAAGAGCACATTTGATCACACGTGACTGACATGACTGAAAGACACTAAGAGGCATCAAGTCAGCCTAAAGGAGGGACAGACCTCTATATATAGAGGTTGTCCACACCTCCAACGATAAGATACAATACCTCTGAAATAAGCTAGAAATGAAGTCGGTAAAAGGGTGAAGAAAGTCGAGTATAAGGAGCCTCTAGTGCCGCGAAGAAGGAAGAAACTAAACCGAGTTTTTGGAGGATTGTTCTAAGGGTGAACTACAGTCACACGTGCAAGAAAAGGAGGGATATCTGTGGTCATTACAACAACACTATCACAGTTACATATCTCTCATTGTTTGGGCTAGAAACTTAGGCCTATAAGGCCTCCCACTAAAGCGAGGAAGAGACTCTCTCAAGCAAAGAAGGAAGGAAGAAAATACATAAGGTAACCCCTCACGCGTGCAAAGAAACTAGGGCTACAGTGTTGTCGTATCAAGTTTGAAACTACACATCAAGAAGGAGCTTGATTGGACAAGAGAAGGAAGGTATCCTTATAGGTGAAGGAATTCACTACGGATCAAAGATAAGTATCTCTTCTAGAGCTAGCATAAAAAGGAATATCACCAGTTGCCGGAAGAAGAATGAAGTTCTGGAGAAGGAGGACGAAGTGCCTGAAGAAAGAAGGGCTTGACTTCTGCTTGGAAACAATATCTTATGTTATTGTTTCTTGTGTTTTTGTAGCAGTTTGATGAAGTAAACACACAAACAATAATAATAAGAGAAGAAGATAAAGCTAACAAGAAAATTGTAAAAGTGCTTCACAAATTGTTCTCAAGTATAGAAGAATCCTAATATCTCTAATCTCCCTAGATTCTTCAACAAGTTCCATGTGTGATAAGGAGGGAGTGACAAGGTATGCTAGGTAGTGTTAAGGCATGCTAGAGGCCAGGGAAACATGCCAAGATGTGTTAGGTTCTAGGGTGTGTCAATGCATGCCAGTGAGTGTTATGGAGTGCAAGGAAAAAACAAGGGAGCACTAGTTTCAAATGCATGGAAATGAATGAATAAGAGTGTGTGACAAGGAGTCTCAGTGAGTTCTAGTTGTGCTAAGGAGGGAGTGGCAAGGTATGATAGGTAGTGACAAGGAATTCTAGAGTACTAGTGTGACATTTTAAGATGTGCCAAGTGACAGGGTGTGCCAATGCATGCCAGGGAGAGTTAGGGAGTACCATCGAAACACAAGGGAGTACTAGTTCAAAATGCATGGAAATGAATGGATAAGAGTGTCTGATAAAGACTTTCAGTGAGTTCTAAGTGTGCTAAGGAGGGGGTGACAAGGTTATATGTTAGGCGGTGCCAAGGCATGATAGAGTTTTAGGGCATGTTAGGGAGTGGTAGGGTGTGCTAGGGGGTGCTAAAGCATGCCAAGTAATGCAGGGGATGCTAACACGTGCCACATACTACCAAATGATTGTTAGGCATGCTAGGTGTTATGGTATGTCAAGATGTAAACTATGTTGATTAGTTTTTTTATGGCCACGGTTGCATGTGAGCCTTGACTTGGTAAATTGTTAAGTGGGATGAGTTGAGATTGGACATGAGTAACCTAAGATGAGTTATAGGAAGCTCTTAGGTGAAGAAATTATAGTCTAGTTGTAGTAACCATAACTTGGTCAAGCTCTTGTAGTCGAGGCAATACTTGGCAGGTTTCCCAAGTAAAAAAAAAAGTAAGGGTAGTTTTGAGGGCATGATAGATAATGAGTTCCACGAAGTGCTAAGGAATAAAAAGGTGTTCTGACACATTCCAGGAAGTGTCAATGTGTGCTGAGAAGTGTTAGGGAGTGTCAGGGCATCACAAGGGAGAACTAGGTCAAAATGCATGGAAATGAATGAATAAGAGTGTGTGCCAATGAATGTCAGTGAATTCTAGGTGTCCCAAGGATGAAGTATGTTAGGAGAAGTTTAGAATATGACTTGCAGGAAGAAATACTATGGTTGTGATAAGGGGTTGCACAAAGAAATTTAAAACAAAGGGAGACTTTGGGTTGGGCACAACACTGTTTTGCCAATGACTTGGTTGGGTTCCCAAGCCGCAAAAAAAGTAAGGCTATCTATGAGGGCATGACAACTCTAGAGTGCCAAGGTGTGCCAGGGAATTCTAGGAAGTAATAACACATGCTAGGTAGTTCCAAGGCATATTAGGCACGCCAAGATGTGCTAGGTTGGCCCCAACACATTCTAGGGAGCATTAGGGCCAACTGATAGGGAAACACAAGGGAGAACTAGTTTCAAATGCATGGAAATGAATGAATATGAGTGTGTGATACGGAGTGTCACCGAGTTCCAAGTGTGCTATAAGGAGGGAGTGACAAGGTATGCTAGGAAGTGGAAAGGTATGATGGGCAGTGCTAAGGCATGGTAGATTGCTAGGGAAGCATGCCAAGATGTCCCAAATGCCAAGGTGTGCTAATGTGTGATAAGGAGTGTTAGTGAGTGCTAGGGAAACACAAGGGAAAACTAGGCCAAAATGAATGGAAATGAATGAATAATAGTGTGTGTGATGGAGTGTCAATGAGTTCTAGGTGTGCTAAGGAGAGTGTGACATGGTATCGTAAGCAGTGCTAACGCATGCTAGAGTGCCAAGGTAGCATGCATCCAAGATGTGCCAGGTGCCAAGGTGTACCAATGTGTGCTCTGAAGTGTTAAGGAGTGTCAGGGAAACACAAGGGAGCACTAGGTCAAATTAATGCATGGAAATGAAAGATGAAAGTTTGTGACAGGAAGTGTCAGTGAATTCCAAGTGTACTAAGGAGGGAGTGACAAGGTATGATAGGCAATGCTAAGGCATGTTAGAGGCCAGGGAAACAAGCCAATATGTGTTAGGTGCTACAATTTGCTAAAGTATGTCAGGGAGTTTAGGGAGTGCCGAGGAAACATAAGGGAGTACTAGTTTCAAATGCATGGAAATGAATGAATAAGAGTGTGTGACAAGGAGTTTCAACAAGTTCTAGGTGTGTTAAGGAGGGAGTGACAAGGTATGTTATGTGGTTCTAAGGAATGCTAGAGTGTAAGGGCGGCATAAAGATGTGTCAGGTGCTAGGGTGTGTCAATGTGTGACAGGGATTGTTAGGGAGTGTCATGGAAACACAAGGGAGTACTAGTTAAAAATGCATGGAAATGAAAAGATAAGAACGTGTGATAGGAAGTGTCAGTGAATTTCAGGTGTGCTAAGGAGGGAGTAACAAGGTTATATGCTAGGTAGTGCCAAGGCATGTTAGAGTACCAGGGCATGCCAGGGAGTGGTAGGGTGTGCTAAAGCATGCCAAGGAATGCAGGGGGTGTTAACATGTGCCACATAGTGCGAAGGGATTGTTAAACGTGCAAGGTGTTATGTTATGTCAAGATGTAAACTTTGTTTCTTAGTTGTTTTATGGCCAAGGTTGGACATGAGCCTTGACTTGGTAACTTGTAACTTGTTAACTGGGGTAAGTTGAAATTGGACATGAGTAGCCTAAGATGAGTTATAGTCAGTTATTACGTGAACAAGTCATAGTCTAGTTGTAGTAATTGTAACTTGGTCAAGTTGTTGTAGTCGAGGAAGGACTTAGTTGGGTTCCCAAGTCCCAAAAAAAGTAAGGGTAGTTGTGAGGTCATACCAAGGAATGAAAAGGCATGCTAACACATGCCATACAATGTCAATGCATGCTAAGGATTCTTAGTAAGTGTCAGGTCATCACAACTAGGGCTTGGTGTTAGTCCTTTGACAAGCACTATACCTTGAATAAGACAACAGTTGACCTACTTGTTGATGGTGGCCACACACAACCCTTTCAGTCCACATGTCCTGATCACATCTGCACATCCTCTTTCCTCCCATTCTACAACTCCTTAATATGTCTCTATCAATGAACTCAAATCCTTTAGTTTATTAAACTCAGATCAACAAACTTTTCCCTCTAGCTACCTCCTTTTTCCTTCAAGGTCTTGTTGATGCTTCGAAAATCGCTGCAACAACATTGGGGATAACCACCTGGTCCGGACCTTAGTACAGCTCCTTTTCCGTTTGGAATAGTGGCTCCAACTGGGGATAATGGGACCAGTTTCCCAGAAATAGATAAACGGGATGAATGGATGATTTATAAACTACGCTAGCGATGAGCGAATAACTAAAACTATTGACAAAAATATAATAACTATGATCTATCCCGGGGACTTATTGAGCTTTTAAAGTGCAGCGCTTGATGATCCGTATCTATAAACGGGCATATAGATGACTCCATTTGACAGACATGGACGTTATTCTATTCATGATTGCTATGCTTAAATAGTTAAGCAAAGCGATTAAGGCGATATTACCACACTTTATCATTTATATCATTGAAATATACATGATTTAAAGAAAAGGCACATCCTAAAGCATCCAATAGTGGAACGAATAAAGATCTGTTGTTACAGCGCATGCATATAATCAACAATAGCAAGAATAATCACATAACAATTCATATGAAAGGAATGAATTCAGACATAGATAGAAATACCATATGAGCTGCTTGACACTCCCAATATCAATCGCTATTTGTAGTTCTTCCTTCAACGCAAAAACATTCTCAACAAAGACAATAGTGCACAATTGCATAAAGAAGCTTCCTTGTCAAATTAAGAACAACTGGTCCAGTTTCATAAAAGAATATTGACTGAAGCACAGTAGTGCAAACTTCAGTCTTTTAAGTCTGTTACAAAACTTTACGACCCTTTCCAAAACAATGAAAGGGTCTATAAATACTAAACTAATTTAAATATCTAATAAACAGAAATCCTACTAAATTGGTATCAATAACTTTTGATTCTATTTTTGCCAGCGATCTGGCAGGCGGGAGCATGATTCATCAAGTCGGTTGTTTGCCTTTAAATCTGAGCTGACTTATCGCAAGCATTGGCTCTACTTCAGGAGGTTTGTTGAGGCGCAAACTGAGCTGGGCAGCATAGGTGGCATCCTGAATATCGGGAATTATATACCCGATTGCATCTGTTAGGCACTTAAGGGCGGCTCTCTGTGTATGCGGCTTAATCAGAAAGAGCCAATATGCTTCCAAGTTTAAACTATTAATCCCAGCGATTAATCTCCCCTTTTCCTCTAAATCAGGATAACATGATTGCTCCAATGTGTTTGTTGTTGTCATCTTTCCTGGTGTGCATTGAGAAATCATATTTGATAAGTAGAGAGTGTTGTTAACTAGTTCCACTAGATTGCTGGAAGTTGCTTTACATCTTGAAGCTGCCCTCTCTGCTTTCATCATCTGAGAATGCCATTCGGTGAAGAGTATGTCTTTATGTGTTTCTGAGATCCTGGGCAAATTTGCTTCTCTCCCTTGCTCAGAATCTCGCCAGTCAAGAAATGCAGTTATGATCTCTTCGGCTTGATCCAATTCATTCCTGGCCTTCTCTACCTGCTGATTTATGGAGGTCGTTAATTCACACAGTGGCTCTGCTTGAGCGATTTGTTGACACAAGAGCTTAATTTGGGATATTAATGCACTGTTTATTAGTGATGCTTCTGCTCTGAATTCTGCCACTTGTGAAGTGCCCTTTACTTTTTCGAGCTGCGATGACAATTGAGCAATTTGCTCATCCTTTGTTTTCATCATTTGCTCGTTCGCTGCCCTTAACTGTGCCAATGCCTCTGATAATTCCTTCTGTTTCTGGATCGCGCTTTGGTCGATCCTTTGCTTTTCTTCCTGCAATTGTTGAGTTAATTGACTGTTCATTTGCTGTTGTGCCAACAATTGCTCCTCTGCTTGCTCTGCCTTCTGCTTTGTCTCAGTCAGTTCTGCCTGTAATGCGAAAATTTCTTGGTCCTTTTTTTTTCAGTAGAAGACTTACCTCCGATGCCTTATCGATTGTCGCTGCCGAATAGGCTCCCGCATACTGTGACAGTTTTGTCAGGTCATCTGAGGGGTCCAATTCCTCCTTCCAAACTACATTACCCGTGACTGTCTACTCTGGAAAGATGGAAGGTTGATCAGTCCTTCGTCTTTTCCTTTGTCGCTTTACAACTGCTCTATGCCTCGGGCTGTAGAAAACATCCAGGGGAGGAATATCTTCTACCTGGAGAATGATTTGGTCGGAGGGGTCCTTTGGTATTATCTCAACATCCTTAGAAATGGGTGGGCCGCTGGTTCCACTTAGAACCTGAGGTGAAGTGATGTCCTGTGTGTCGTTTGTCTTGGAAGTGTCTGTATCCTTCGAACATTCCAAGCCACTGATGATGGAATGAAATTGCTGCCATTCCTGGAGCAATTTGGGGTCTATATTAGTATCCACATTGACATCAGTGGTGGTTTGTTTCTCCTTTTCGGCTTGGGACTCCTTCCGCTCTTTTTCCTGCTCTTTCTTCTGTTGCTCCTCTTGTTCCCTCTTTTGCCTTTCCTCATGTTCTTTCTTTTGTTGTTCCTCTTTCTCTTTCCTCTGTCTTTCCTCATTTTCCTTTCTCTGCCGTTCTTCTTGTTCTCTCCTCTGCTTTTCCTCCTTCTCCTTCTTATGATCCTTTGTTATAACAGGAGGTTCCTTTGACCGTTGCCGACCAGACTCGCTTGATGATGTTGCTGGGGTCGTTGCTAGTAAATCTAGAGGCAGAGTTTGCAACCTCTGTTCTCTAAGCTTATTAAACTCAGTCAATCCTTCATCATTATATTTTATTCTAGCGAGTTCTCTAGCCTGACCTATTGATTTAGTTGAAACGAAAAGGTCATCAAATATATCTTCTTTATGCTCAAATTTTGTCAATTTGGCCTGTTCTAGTGCAGTATAGGCAACTTTCTTTGGATCAAATGACCTATTTAAGATAGTTGCCAGAGTTAAGGATTGAATCTTTGTGGCTTCCTTTTCTGCATGTTTGAGATCATGCAGAGTATAAACACCACACCTCAAGGGAAAAGAGGGCCAGCCCCTCTTCTTTTCTTTCTTGAGAGTCTGTGTAGTACTCTCAGCTATAATTTGATAGGCGATTTCTCTTGCTAGCAGTTTATCTGGTATATACAAAGGGAGAACATGTGGGTTGGCTTGGCTGCCAAACACTCTTATGTAGGTGAATCTCTCTTCTCCGAACCAACTCCCTACCGCTATTAAATCAAACGAAGCTTGATAGGAAATCTTGGGAATGGGTTTATCAAAAATAGAATAATAAATAGGCACCATAAAGCCATTGCAGATTTGGTACAGATGATGCTTATAGGAGGTCTTCCATAATTTTTTATGGTAAATGTGGATAGCCGTGGGATCTTGTGGCGTCCACCTCCAGCCGAGGACGGGAAATTTAGAATTAAAACATAATGTATCTAAAATGTATGCACTGTAATAGAATGGGGGAATTTTCCTTTCAGTGATGACAGTCTTATTTCTAAACTCAAGCACAGCTGTTGCTAATTTGTCAGAGAGGATAGTGGCCCAATCCATAATTATACTGTTCACTGCTGCTTCCATTAGAGGCACCATTTCTATGGTGAAATTAGAAGAGTCATGCAATCCCCATAGTCTACACATCATTATTCCGGCATAGCAATAAGGAGAAGCCAGAGAGTCAACCGAGTACTTACCGGAAGATTCGTGTTTATGCTTGGCCGGATTTTGTCTCCAATCCCGGATGGGCTCGGATTCAACTTCATTTTCACTTGCGAATTTCTCCAGGAATGCCTTATTGTATATCTTCTCTGGTTCGGGCAAATGATACATCTGCCTCAAGTTCTCAGCTTTGAACGACCCGAAAATTCTCCCATCCCTGGTGCTGAAGGTTCTGTCCATGATTTGGATTTCTTCAATTGCCCAACGTACTACATCTGTGTATAGGATAATTTTCTCCCTAGCTGCTATCCTATGAAGGAAGGAGTCAGCCAAATCCTTAAGAGTGCAGTCAGATTTCCGAGTGGGGTCAGCAGTGGCTTCTACAATTGTCACCGCAGGTTCTTCGATTTCGATTAAGTTGTAGGTACCCTGCCAAGTAGTTTTGCCAAGCCCTGAACATGTTGTATCCGAAATTAATCCTTTCTTCTGGCTAGTGAGAACCTGTCCTGCAGCTGGCATAGTGAAAGCGCCTGTGGTCTTCTTGGATTTCTTCCCCATTTTGTTTGAACTTTCTCCTTCAGATGAATTCTGCACAGAGGCGCAAATGTGTGTAATACAGAGGAATAGCAATGAAAACTTGCAAATGATAAGAAATATTGACAAATGCGTAATAAGGGATTAGCTTTTAGAATGGGTGCAGACACAATCTATGGGAGGATTTTAGGGCTTATAATCACATTAAATGGCCGTTTAAAACCTGCCATCCCTTAAATGCCCATTATACCATTATTCGGCCGAATGACCCGTTTAAGCGTGCTGTGGATGTTTTGGCGGTTGAGCGCAGGTGAATGATTGCTTAACAGATCAAGCTTTAAATATGAATGAATCGTGATATCCCATCACTTAACGGCTTTTTATTGAAAACTGCGCTTTATCGCAATCGGGTATCGGGACAACCTTAAACCTCTTGTATTGACACTATTCACAACCTCCGATCGCCGATAGCGATATCGCATCGCGTCGGGAGAATGAGGATTGTAATGTGCATAAATAGTGTATCGCCGATTGCCGATAGCGATATCGCATCGCATCGGGGGTATGACCTGGGCGCCTTATTATTGTGCATTGGATATTGCCGATTGCCGATTGCGATATCGCATCGCATCGGGGCGGAAAGCTTTGGGTGCGTTAAGACTGCTTTATAGAGTATCGTCGATCGCCGATCGCCGATTGCATATCGCATCGGGGCTAATGGCATGTGGGTGCTTTAAAATCTGCATAAAGTATTGCCGATTGCCGATTGCGATATCGCATCGGCGGAGATGAATGTGCCACTTATTTATATACCTTATGTCATTGCGATATGCGATCTTGCGATCGCTTTATCGCAATGACAAAGATTTGTTTTATTTCATCAAATGGGTTTTTCAAAAGGGTTTTATATAATGATTTCATTTGATTATCGGACCTTTTTGAACAATAAAATATTGATACCAATTAAACTCTAAAGGGACCCATTTCATATGATAATATTTATAAATAAAAATGATATGAAATGGGGGGTTGTTGTAGAGCACAACAATTGGCGATTCGCTGGAAGAACCAGTTATCTCTGGAAATCATAGAAATACTTAAGCTTTTTCAAAATAGAGTTTCAATCAAAGGGGAAAATTCTAATATAACTAGATATATATGCATTCCGAGTAAAATGAAACTATTTTGTTAACTTCCTCCCTTTTTTAAGAAAATAAATACATTCTAAGTTTTAAATAGGCCTTTATTGGTTTATAATGATAAAATAGAAAACCTTTCCAAATCAGCTTTTATAGTAAACTCATCTGTCATAGGTAGAGCCTCTGCTGCCAGCAAACGTTTATAGTTTCGACAGGGATACCTTTTAACCATGTGATTGTCCATTGTCCCATCCAATTAAGAGTGTGATTAACAGAATGAATTCAAAACATGTTTTCATATTTTGTTCTTCTTCTTTTTTCTGCCATTGACAGGATAAAAAGCCATTGTCCTGGTTTGGTGGCCAGCTGTTGACAACGCCATTCACTGGTAGTAATCTAACTGAACAAGCTGGCTCGTGATGAGACCCCTTGTCTTGTAATTTCAAGCCATTACCCTGTTTTGGTATGCAGTATTGGTAATGTCAGTTAAATTATTTCCCTATGAACATGGTAAGCAGGCTTGTAATAAGACCTCTTATCTTTAATATCTTATATTTTAGAATTACACTCTGAATAATCATAATCTTTAGTGAATGGGATGAACAATCTTCTCCTTAAGAGTAAATGGATGACAGGGTAAGAGTTGAAGATGCTGAAATTGGATTGGCTTCTATCTTGATATTGATAACCTTTTGAGACCAATTTGAAAACAGAAAATGATTTACAATACTTCTATGCTTTGAGAGGAGTTCACAAAACTTGAACTGTGGTTTCAGAATACAATGATACCTAATTTCCTAGAAATTATCCCTTTTGGTTAAGAGTTCTATTATTTAAAAGCAAATATTCATACTACTTCTGTGGGACAACTTTTCAAACACAGCAAAAGGTCAATGGAAGATACCTTACAACCTTATTTCCTAAAAATCCTACAAACTATAAAATCCTACCAAAATGAAAGGAGAAGGGGTTACCTTCTCAATTGAAGAATTTTTTCAAGATAAGGCCATTAACAGGGAGAGAATCTCTCAAACCTGATAAATCTTGCAATATAAAGGTCGAATGGCCTATCTTCTCACAGATCTGAAATGGTCCAAGCCATAACTTCTGGAACTTGGTGTGTTTGCCCTTGTCCTCATGGGCTTTGTCCCATTTCAGAACTAAATCACCGACTTGGAATTGTTTTGAACCGGATGAGACTGAATCAAAAGTTGCTTTGATGATTTGCTGATGTTTGGCATGGATAACCTTGGCTTTTTCTCTTTCCTCTTCTAATTTTAGAATTTGGTCATGTCTAAACTGAATAGAAGAGGAAGGACTTTCCTCAATAAACTGCACTAGGGCTAAAGAAGGAAGAACAAGATTTGTGGGTAGTATTGCTTCTTTTCCATACACAAGATTAAACGGAGAAGTTCCTATAGAAGCTTTCTGTGTTATCCTATCAGCCCATAATGCAAACACTAAGGATTTGTGCCAGTTTCTATGATTCTGTTCGATAGTTCGCTTAATAATTTTGATCAGATTCTTATTGGTAGATTCTGCTAAACCATTACCCTGGGGATAGTAATTAGCAGAATATTTTAATTTAAATCCTCTTTTAATAGCGAAATCAAACATAGCATTGCCTGAGAAATAAGAAGCGTTATCAAAAACAAGAGCATTTGGGACACCAAACCTGGTAATGATGAATTGATCTATGAATTCAATGATTGCTTCAGAATTTGCTGTCTTCAAAGGGATTGCCTCAACCCATTTAGTAAAATAATCGGTAGCAGTAAGGATATACTTATGCTGTTTGGAAGAAGGTGGATTAATTTCCCCAATGATATCCAATCCCCATTGCTCAAATGGTTGTTCAATGTTGACTGGTTGCAAAGGGAAAGCCGGTTTTCGTTGTCTTCCATTAGAAGTTTGGAAATTGAGGCATTTCCTTACATACTCGTGGGCATCTTTAAACAGAGTAGGCCAATAATATCCAGCATGAATAATCTTGTGAGCTGTTGTGTCAGCTCCAAAATGTCCTCCTGCTGGTCCATCATGTAACTCCTGCAAAACCTTTTGGGCTTCAGGTTTCTCAAGGCATCTTAATAAAACAGAATCATAATTCTTCTTAAAAAGCACATCATCAATAATTGTAAAATTCTTCGCTTTTAACCTAATGGCCCTTTTGTTTTTGTAAGACAGATTTGGAGGTGCATAACCATTCTTTAAATAAAAGATTAAATCTGCATATTGAGATTCAGAATCAGTAACACTTATCTGATTGATTTCTTCAGTTTGATCTGTATCGCTTGATTCAGGAATGTTGGATGCTCCTGCCAATATCCTGCAAAAACCTTGGCCCCTAACAATCTTTGCTGGCCTAATTTCTAAGTCATACTCTTGAAGCGCTGTGACCCAATTTGCCCTTTTTTCACCCAGTTCTTTTTGGATTAATAGTTGCCTTACTGCTGGGAAAGGAACTATAACTTTTGTGTGGGTTTTCAGAAGGAAGGGTCTATAATGTTTGACTGCTTTAAATACAGCAAAGGCTTGTTTTTCTACATCGGAGTAATTCAATTCAGCTACTTGAAGATTTGAGCTAAAAAATGAAATGGGTGCTTCCAAATTGTGATCAGTTAGTTGCGTGAGTACTGCAGCATACGACGAGTTGGATGCGATAGTATACAATGTAAAATGATTGGAAAAATTTGGAGTATTTAAGGATGGGGCATTGATTATTGATTGCTTGATTAGATCAAAAGCTTCTTTTTCTACTGATCCCCACTTAAAGACTGAATTTTTCTTAATCATTGTTTGAAGTGGCAAAATAATTTGAGAAAAATCTGGAACAAATCTTTTAACAAAATTGATCTGGCCTAAAAATGACTGCATTGATTTTTTATTGTGTGGGAAAGGGATTTCAGAGATTTCTTTGATCCGATCAGGATCAATATAAATACCATCTTTAGACACAATAAAACCCAAGAGTTTCCCTTGATCAAGAGCAAAGAACGACTTTTTAGGGTTAAGAGAAATACCATATCTTTTGCAGCGTTGAAAGATTTGACTCAAGTCATGCAAATGATTAGACCTCTCTTTAGAGAATACAGTTATATCGTCTAGATAGACGACTACTGTTCTATTAATCAACCCTCTAAAAGTTGTATCCATAGCCCTTTGGAATGTCGCTCCTGCATTTATAAGTCCAAAAGGCATTTTCTGATATGCATATGTTCCCCATTTTGTTCTAAATGTAGTTTTAAGCTGGTCATCAGGATGAACCAGGACTTGGTTGTATCCTGAGAAACCATCTAGAAAGGACATCAATTCAGAGCCTGCTACTGATTGAAGTATTTGCTCCATAGTAGGCAATGGGAAATTGTCTTTCAAGCATGCTTTGTTCAGGTTTCTGAAATCAATACAAATTCGAATGTCGCCATTTTTCTTTCTGACTGGCACCATATTAGAGACCCAATTTGAGTGTCGGACTGGAAAAATAATCTTGGCTTTCAGGAGTTTGTTAAGTTCCGACTTTATCTGGCTTTCTAAGTTTGGATGTATTTTTCTTAACTTCTGCTGAATCGGTTTCTGATCGGGAAGCATTGGAATGGTATGTTGGATAATAGATGTATCATAAGTCTTCAAATCATCGTATTTCCAAGCAAAAACCTGTTTATTTTTCCTTAACAGTTTAATGAATGCCTCTTTCTCTTCCAAGGAAAGTCCTAATCCTAAATTAACATTTTGAGGAGCTTGCTCAGTACCTAAATTTATCAATTCAAACCTTAGGGTAGAGCTTTGGAGCTTTGCATTAGTTACAGGTTTAAACCTGTCTTTAATATCATAAAGATCTTCTAGCTTTACCACAGGCTTAGGAATTGCATTTTCCTGAGGTGTTTCTTTTATTTGGGAGTCATGCTCATCTTCTTCAATGATTTGATTATCATAGGACTTTTCAGAAGTTAAGAATTGTAAAATATCCTCATCATGGTTGAATACTCTCCAATTAGTGACATTATCGGGAATTGAAGGCCTAAAAATCAATTCTACGGAAAATCTATCAGGGCTATAGTCTTCAGAAGGTAGAAGCTTGGAAGCTACATTGGCTAGTAGGTCGGCTGCCGAATTTTGCGACCTAGGAATGGAGGAAATGTTGAATGCAGAAAAGTGTGAGGTAAGATCTTGCACTAGCGATTGATAATGCTTGAGGTGATTTGAAAGACAATGAATTGCATTCCTCACCTGTTTAACAATAATTTCATAATCGCCGAATACTTTTAGATATTGCACTTTAAGGCCGATTGCTTTATATAATCCCTGGACTAAAGCTTCATATTCGGCTGTGTTGTTAGTGCATTCAAATTCTAACCTACAAGACAGCATTGTCTTTTCCCCATGTGGACTAACCAAAACACATCCCGCTCCTGAGCCTTCACTAGACTTGGAGCCATCAAAATATAAAGACCAAAATAAAGGAGTATTAACAAACATATTTACAGTTTTCTCATCATCATTGAAACATCTAGACCTATCTGTTTGTGAAAAATTCTCAATCTGAGATGAAAAATGATTAACTGAGAAAGGGGAGGGTTGGGCAACAAAGTTGCCAAAGAATGACTCTGATGAATAATTTCCCAAAATGTTGTTGTTGAACGCTACGGGTTGGTTTTCTTGTTCAAATTCAGTAACTGTGTGGGTCATATGTTTTTCTCGATCGATCCTTATTTGATTTGGCTTACCCTTATAGGGAAGCCACATATGTGACCAATCAGTGGAAATGTACCCATGCAATTTTTCGGACCAATCCCTACTCAAAATTAAACCGTAAAATTCAGGTATATCGGCTATTAGGATGTCAATCCTTTGTACTACTCTGGGATCAGCAGACAACCTGATAGTTACGGAATTAATTTCTCCCACAACCTGTACTTTGGTCCTGTCCAACTGTACAATATGGATAGCAGACTTCTGGGGTTCAATGTTCAGTTTAGAACAAACTGAAGCTGGCATTATATTAGATGATGCCCCTGAGTCAATTAAACAGTTGTGCAGGTTTCTGTTATAGATCTCATAGGTTAGAAGGAAGGGTGGAGTATGAGAATTTGATCTATCCCCAATCAGAACTGAATCGGTAGCTTCAACCATACCTGGAGGAGGTTGGCCTGAATCATTAGCAGCTTTTGCACTGGGAAGTGGTGTAGAGGGAACAGCATTCAATTCTTTAAGAAGTAATTTTTGCTGATGCTTTAATTTACTAAGTTCAAACATGGTTATGTTTGCTTTAGTTTTCTTCATGTCATCAACAATGTTGTATTCCATTGAATCGGATACCACTAATGTTTTAGATGTTGAAGGAGAATTAGAAGTTGAAGGCTGGTTTTGGGGAACTACTGCAGGTGATTTCTTTGGAGGTACTTTTTCCTTTGTTGTGGCAGCACCTGCACTCCTTTTCTTTGAAGTTGCCTGGGCAGGTTCAGAAGTACTTTTACTTCTAGTAGTGACCGGGAAGGCTTCTTCTTCATTATCGGTATCAGAGTTGGGGAGTATAAAATCCCACATTCCGTGGCATTCAGCTACTTCTTCTTCATCATCAGTTTGTGAGGTTGTTTCCTCTTCCTCTTCTTCTTGCTCTGAATCTGCGTTAGATATGACATTCGGTGGCTTTGGTTCAGTTTTCTTATAAGTCCTAAATGGTATTTTGTTTGAGGTTTCGGCCACCTGTTTCTTTATTTCAACCATTTCGTTAGACAAGGTTTTCAGGACCTTTTGCAAACCCTCCATGTCATATGGGTCTTTTGGGGTTTTCTTCTTGGAATCCTCTTTGAAAGAGACATTTTTGGCTTTTCTGTCTTCCAGAGCAGCTTTCTTCTCTAGGGCATTGATGCGCTTTTCCACAACAAGTGCTTCTCTCATGTTTTCAGCTAAGGTAGGTTTCCTAGCCCTGTCTACGAAAATGGCTATATTGGCAGGTAGGGCGGTGATATACCATTCGCTTCGAATTTGTTCACTTGGTTTGGAAGCTGTAGGGATTTTATTCAGGAGTTTATTGAATCTAGCATTAAATTCCTTTATTAGTTCCCTATGTTCTATTCTCAGATTGGAGAGGTCGTTTATTAAAGTATCCAAGGACCTATCATCTCCATATTTGGTAAGAAACTGCTCTTGGCAAGTGTTCCAACTGGTAATGGAACCAGATGGTAAAGAGAAATACCAGGATCCTGCTGATCCTTACAATGTGTAAGGGAAGAGTCTAACAACAACATCTTGTTCTGTTACTCCTTTCAAGTTGACTGCTAACATAAAATTATTAATGTGTTCTTCAGCCTGGGTCCCGTCATCTGGGTTAAACTTGGGTAGCCATTTTTCAGGAGCATCTGGTAAAGGATGCAATGGTGCAGGCATGTTGACTGCACCTGGCCTGGTCCATGGGTCTGCCATTATAATAGCAACAGTGGTTGATACTACTGTTGGAATTCCAGATGTATGGGAAGGAAATAATGCTGAGGAGTGAGCAGGTTGGGATGTTGAGGCTTCTAATCCCTGGTGAACAACAATATGTAATGGGGGAGTGGATGGTTGACTTTGCAGATGGGAAGATGAAATGGAGGATGTGGATGAAAGTTCTCCACTATCAGATCCTTCAGTATATTTCTTCGCCTTTTTCCTTTTGGGTAAAGGGAACTCAGTGGGTTCAATACCGAGCTTTTCGCTTTGAAGTCTGGTGAGAGGATGAGATAAATTGAACTGCGAAGTCGCACTGCTTTGTGATACCTCAGATTTCTGTGGCGAAATCGAGAAGCTCTGAAGTTTGTGGATAAGAGACTGGACTTCAGGGGATTCAAGACTTAATTGTTCTGGAGTATGATGGGTTTGAGCAGTGGTAGTTGATTCCTCTCCTTCTTGATTGTATACTGGAGAACCAGCATGCAATTGGGAAGTACGAGGAGATTTGGAGGGAGAATTACTCTTAGAATGGCTTGCAGATTTGGGTTTGCTTGCCATTCACAGTCAGGCCCTCCTTCTAGCGCCAAAAATGTTGATGCCTCGAAAATCGCTGCAACAACATTGGGGATAACCACCCGGTCCGGACCTTAGTACAGCTCCTTTTCCGTTTGGAATAGTGGCTCTGACTGGGGATAATGGGACCAGATTCCCATAAATAGATAAACGGGATGAATGGATGATTTATAAACTATGCTAGCGATGAGCGAATAACTAAAACTATTGACAAAAATATAATAACTATGATCTATCCCGGGGATTTATTGAGATTTTAAAGTGCAGCGCTTGATGATCCGTATCTATAAACGGGCATATAGATGACTCCATTTGACAGACATGGACGTTATTCTATTCATGATTGCTATGCTTAAATAGTTAAGCAAAGCGATTAAGGCGATATTACCACACTTTATCATTTATATCATTGACATATACATGATTTAAAGAAAAGGCACATCATAAAACATCCAATAGTGGAATGAATAAAGATCTGCTGTTACAGCGCATGCATATAATCAACAATAGCAAGAATAATCACATAACAATTCATATGAAAGGAATGAATTCAGACATAGATAGAAATACCATATGAGTTGCTTGACACTCCCAATATCAATCGCTATTTGTAGTTCTTCCTTCAACGCAAAAACATTCTCAACAAAGACAATAGTGCACAATTGCATAAAGAAGCTTCCTTGTCAAATTAAGAACAACTGGTCCAGTTTCATAAAAGAATATTGACTGAAGCACAGTAGTGCAAACTTCAGTCTTTTAAGTCTGTTACAAAACTTTACGACCCTTTCCAAAACAATGAAAGGGTCTATAAATACTAAACTAATTTAAATATCTAATAAACAGAAATCCTACTAAATTGGTATCAATAACTTTTGATTCTATTTTTGCCAGCGATCTGGCAGGCGGGAGCATGATTCATCAAGTCGGCTGCTTGCCTTTAAATCTGAGCTGACTTATCGCAAGCATTGGCTCTACTTCAGGAGGTTTGTTGAGGCGCGAACTGAGCTGGGCGGCATAGGTGGCATCCTGAATATCGGGAATTATATACCCGATTGCATCTGTTAGGCACTTAAGGGCGGCTCTCTGTGTATGCGGCTTAATCAAAAAGAGCCAATATGCTTCCAAGCTTAAACTATTAATCCCAGCGATTAATCTCCCCTTTTCCTCTAAATCAGGATAACATGATTGCTCCAATGTGTTTGTTGTTGTCATCTTTCCTGGTGTGCATTGAGAAATCATATTTGATAAGTAGAGAGTGTTGTTAACTAGTTCCACTAGATTGCTAGAAGTTGCTTTACATCTTGAAGCTGCCCTCTCTGCTTTCATCATCTGAGAATGCCATTCGGTGAAGAGTATGTCTTTATGTGTTTCCGAGATCCTGGGCAAATTTGCTTCTCTCCCTTGCTCAGAATCTCGCCAGTCGAGAAATGCAGTTATGGTCTCTTCGGCTTGATCCAATTCATTCCTGGCCTTCTCTACCTGCTGATTTATGGAGGTCGTTAATTCACACAGTGGCTCTGCTTGAGCTATTTGTTGACACAAGAGCTTAACTTGGGATATTAATGCATTGTTTATTAGTGATGCTTCTGCTCTAAATTCTGCCACTTGTGAAGTGCCCTTTACTTTTTCGAGCTGCGATGACAATTGAGCGATTTGCTCATCCTTTGTTTTCATCATTTGCTCGTTCGCTGCCCTTAATTGTGCCAATGCCTCTGATAATTCCTTCTGTTTCTGGATCGCGCTTTGGTCGATCCTTTGCTTTTCTGCCTGCAATTGCTGAGTTAATTGACTGTTCATTTGCTGTTGTGCCAACAATTGCTCCTCTGCTTGCTCTGCCTTCTGCTTTGTCTCAGCCAGTTCTGCCTGTAATGCGAAAATTTCTTGGTCCTTGGTTTTCAGTAGAAGACTTACCTCCGATGCCTTATCGATTGTCGCTGCCGAATAGGCTCCCGCATACTGTGACAGTTTTGTCAGGTCATCGGAGGGGTCCAATTCCTCCTTCCAAACTACATTACCCGTGACTGTCTGCTCTGGAAAGATGGAAGGTTGATCAGTCCTTCGTCTTTTCCTTTGTCGCTTTACAACTGCTCTATGCCTCGGGCTGTAGAAAACATCCAGGGGAGGAATATCTTCTACCTGGAGAATGATTTGGTCGGAGGGGTCCTTTGGTATTATCTCAACATCCTTAGAAATGGGTGGGCCGCTGGTTCCACTTAGAACCTGAGGTGAAGTGATGTCCTGTGTGTCGTTTGTCTTGGAAGTGTCTGTATCCTTCGAACATTCCAAGCCACTGATGATGGAATGAAATTGCTGCCATTCCTGGAGAAATTTGGGGTCTATATTAGTATCCACATTGACATCAGTGGTGGTTTGTTTCTCCTTTTCGGCTTGGGACTCCTTCCGCTCTTTTTCCTGCTCTTTTTCCTGCTCTTTCTTCTGTTGCTCCTCTTGTTCCCTCTTTTGCCTTTCCTCATGTTCTTTCTTTTGTTGTTCCTCTTTCTCTTTCCTCTGTCTTTCCTCATTTTCCTTTCTCTGCCGTTCTTCTTGTTCTCTCCTCTGCTTTTCCTCCTGTTCCTTCTTATGATCCTTTGTTATAACAGGAGGTTCCTTTGACTGTTGCCGACCAGACTCGCTTGATGATGTCGCTGGGGTCGTTGCTAGTAAATCTAGAGGCAGAGTTTGCAACCTCTGTTCTCTAAGCTTATTAAACTCAGTCAATCCTTCATCATTATATTTTATTCTAGCGAGTTCTCTAGCCTGACCTATTGATTCAGTTGAAATGAACAGGTCGTCAAATATATCTTCTTTATGCTCAAATTTTGTCAATTTGGCATGTTCTAGTGCAGTATAGGCAACTTTCTTTGGATCAAATGGCCTATTTGGGATAGTTGCCAGAGTTAAGGATTGAATCTTTGTGGCTTCCTTTTCTGCATGTTTGAGATCATGCAGAGTATAAACACCACACCTCAAGGAAAAGAGGGCCAGCCCCTCTTCTTTTCTTTCTTGAGAGTCTGTGTAGTACTCTCAGCTGTAATTTGATAGGCAATTTCTCTTGCTAGCAGTTTATCTGGTATATACAAAGGGAGAACATGTGGGTTGGCTTGGCTGCCGAACACTCTTATGTAGGTGAATCTCTCTTCTCCGAACCAACTCCCTACCGCTGTTAAATCAAACGAAGCTTGATAGGAAATTTTGGGAATGGGTTTATCAAAAATAGAATAATAAATAGGCACCATAAAGCCATTGCAGATTTGGTACAGATGTTGCTTATAGGAGGTCTTCCATAATTTCTGATGGTAAATGTGGATAGCCGTGGGATCTTGTGGCATCCACCTCCAACCGAGGACGAGAAATTCAGAATTAAAACATAATGTATCTAAAATGTATGCACTGTAATAGAATGGGGGAATTTTCCTTTCAGTGATGACAGTCTTATTTCTAAACTCAAGCACAATTGTTGCTAATTTGTCAGAGATGATAGTGGCCCAATCCATAATTATACTGTTCACTGCTGCTTCCATTAGAGGCACCATTTTTATGGTGAAATTAGAAGAGTCATGCAATCCCCATAATCTACACATCATTATTCCCGCATAGCAATAAGGAGAAGCCAGAGAGTCAACCGAGTACTTACCGGAAGATTCGTGTTTATGCTTGGCTGGATTTTGTCTCCAATCCCGGATGGGCTCGGATTCAACTTCATTTTCACTTGTGAATTTCTCCAGGAACGCCTTATTGTATATCTTCTCTGGTTCGGGCAAATGATACATCTGCCTCAAGTTCTCAGCTTTGAACGACCCGAAAATTCTCCCATCCCTGGTGCTGAAGGTTCTGTCCATGATTGGGATTTCTTCAATTGCCCAACGTACTACATCTGTGTATGGGAGAATTTGCTCCCTGGCTGCTATCCTGTGAAGGAAGGAGTCAGCCAAATCCTTAAGAGTGCAGTCAGATTTCCGAGTGGGATCAGCAGTGGCTTCTACAATTGTCACCGCAGGTTCTTCGATTTCGATTAAGTTGTAGGTACCCTGCCAAGTAGTTTTGCCGAGACCTGAACATGTTGTATCCGAAATTAATCCTTTCTTCTGGCTAGTGAGAACCTGTCCTGCAGCTGGCGTAGTGAAAGCGCCTGTGGCCTTCTTGGATTTCTTCCCCATTTTGTTTGAGCTTTCTCCTTCGGATGAATTCTGCACAAAGGCGCAAATGTGCGTAATACAGAGGAATAGCAATGAAAACTTGCAAATGATAAGAAATATTGACAAATGCGTAATAAGGGATTAGCTTTTAGAATGGGCGCAGACACAATCTATGGGAGGATTTTAGGGCTTATGATCACATTAAATGGCCGTTTAAAACCTGCCATCCCTTAAATTCCCATTATACCATTATTCGGCCGAATGACCCGTTTAAGCGTGCTGTGGATGTTTTGGCGGTTGAGCGCAGGTGAATGATTGCTTAACCGATCCAGCTTTAAATATGAATGAATCGTGATATCCCATCACTTAACGGCTTTTTATTGAAAACTGCGCTTTATCGCAATCGGGTATCGGGACAACCTTAAACCTCTTGTATTGACACTATTCACAACCTCCGATCGCCAATAGCGATATCGCGTCGCGTCGGGAGAATGAGGATTGTAATTTACATAATAGTGTATCACCGATTGCCGATAGCGATATCGCATCGCATCGGGATATGACCTGGGCACCTTATTATTGTACATTGGATATTGCCGATTGCCGATTGCGATATCGCATCGCATCGGGGCGGAAAGCTTTGGGTGCGTTTAAGACTGCTTTATAGAGTATCGCCGATCGCCGATTGCATATCGCATCGGGGCTAATGGCATGTGGGTGCTTTAAAACCTGCATAAAGTATTGCCGATTGCCGATTGCGATATCGCATCGGCGAAGATGAATGTGCCACTTATTTATATACCTTATGTTATTGCGATATGCGATCTTGCGATCGCTTTATCGCAATGACAAAGATTTGTTTTATTTCATCAAATGGGTTTTTCAAAAGGGTTTTATATAATGATTTCATTTGATTATCGGACCTTTTTGAACAATAAAATATTGATACCAATTAAACTCTAAAGGGACCCATTTCATATGATAATGTTTATAAATAAAAATGATATGAAATGGGGGGTTGTTGTAAAGCACAACAGGTCTATAACACTTAGCGTCTTCGATCAGTTGCTCATGACTCTATTTGTGAACAACTCTTTGGTGTTCCCAATTTTTCCATATTGTTTCTCTAAGATGACAAGTCTAGGTCTATGGTGGCTTCCCTTCTTCTCACTAACTCAAACCTATACAATACAGTCAAGTAGGGATATTTGGTTAGCCCACTTAACAACTACTTTAGTCCTTCAAAGTTTGCACATCCTACGACCCAATAAACCTACCCTTCTACCAGTCTTATTTTCCTTCAAAAGTATAGGACTTAGGGTTCTTCTTTTACAGTCACCTAAGAACCCTCCAACGGTACTTAGACTACCATCAATTTTCCCAACCACAGCCAATTCTTTTACTGATCGAGGGCCCACAAAACTGGCCTCATCTAGGGATCTTCAAATCTTCCACCTAATAGTGATTTGAGTCCTTTCGAAATCACTATTCTTGTGTACCAATTTCTTCGTTGTCCAATCTATTAAAAATTTGAGCTACTCCTCTTATCATCCTTCTAACAAATTGTAGATGATTGAACTAGGGTCATAAATCATCCACTAACAACCCATTGAATAATTGTTTATAGGCTTCCTTAGATATTTGTCCAAACATCTATGGACAATCCACCAAAATCAAATCCTCTTCATGTCAATCCATTCGTCATATGACACACTTATTCTGCTCAACATTCTACTCAGGTTCCACCCTCCTTTGGATCTGTTATCTCCACACATACTTTTGCAAACCATTTTCCATATCTATTGTTTATATTGTAGAGATAAACCTCGCTCTAAGGGTCATGACCCCTCTTCTTCTACGCATATTTGTCACAGTATTAAGGGCATACCTTATGGACTATACATTCTAGGAAACCTCCTCAACTATGGCATTATACTTCTATTCTAATTGCTTTAGAACAAACCCTATCCACCCATAGAAAAAACAAAAACTCTTTCCTCCATAAGATACTTGGCCTAGCTCATGTGGATCCATATATTCTGGGCATTTATTTGACTACATCTTCACTTGAACTTTATATCTCTACGACCCTCAAACTATGGTTACCTCAGACAATATTACACCTGCAACTACTTATGTTATGGCCCTAAATTCCATTGCATGTCCTCCTCCATTTGTGTTGGTCTTTATCACAAACCTTGTGGCCTACTAACCTTCACAAGACAAGGTCTCAACCCTCTCTGCTATTTTACAATTTGATGTGGGCTTCACATAGAAACACAACTGAAATCATGTGCCAAAATTCTCATGAGCCACCTCTCTTAAGCTTGATCTGCCAGAAGAGAACCAACAATATGCCATCCTACTTCGTAGGTCGAATCCATTAAGGTATGCAACATTCTTGTGAACCCTCACATGATGATATTTCTCTTGGTGGATGATCATTTCCTCCCTTTAGCAACCCTTACTAAACCCTCTAACTTAGCCTACTTTAGGACTACATCTCTCCTCGCCTCCTTGATCAAATGAGTTTCTTCTCACTTGATTTTCTTGCCTTCATACTAAGGCCTCCTTAAATATGTTTTCCTAGTTATGCCTCTTAGGAACCCTCTAGAACTTACAGCTTTTATCCACTTAGACCTTAGGAAATATTAATTTTTATTTTTCTCTTAGATTTTAAACCCCATCTTGGGTCCAAAAACCCTTCGCTTGGGTTTTTTTCCCACAAATCCTTTTGTGACCAAACTCAAACAAACCAATCTCACTTGGCATGTGGACTACCACCCAAGCTACACAATTCAACAACATAATCTAGTTGTAGTAACTGTAACTTGGTCAATCTCTTGTAGTCAACCAAGGACTTGGTTGGGTTCCCAAGTTGCAAATTAAGGGTAATTATGAGGGCATGATAGCTACGAAGGTTCAGGGTATGCCAAGGAATGAAAAGGTGTGCTAACACATGTTGAACAATGGCAATGCATGTTGAGGAGTGTTAAGGAGTGTCAAGGTATCACAAGCAAGAACTATGCCAAAACACATAAAAATCAACAAATAAGAGTGTGTCGGCGAGTGTAAGTGAATTCAAGTGTGCTAAGGACGAAGTGTGTTAGGAGAAGTTCATAATAGGATTTGCAGGAGGCAAGACTACGGTTGCGATAAGGGGCTTGAAAAAAAAATTTTAGACAAAGGGAGACTTTGTGTTGGGCACAACATTGTTTTTTCTTTAGCTATTATTTTTATATGACATGTGGCATACTTTGGCTAAATGCTCATGTTTTAAACTATTTTAGAAAATTGCATATTGTACATTGTTGTGTATAAGTTTTCAGGCACTCGTCTTGTGGTGACTTATATCTTGTGTGCCTTGTGCATCTTGTGGTTCTTGCAAACTCTCAGTTAATGCTTTATTGTTTAGATGAACTGGACATACATGTGAAACATTTCATGTGTAAGTTATGTTGCTTAGTTGTTTTATGGCAATGGCTAGATGTGATCCTTGTCTTGGTAAGTTCTTAAGTCGAACAATTTGAGCTTGGACATGAGTGGCCTAAGATGAGTTATAGGCAGTTCTTGGGTGAACAAGGCACAATATACTTGTAGTAGGTGCATTTGGTCAAGTTATTGTGTTTGAAGCAAGCCAATTTCGCATGTGTTGGACACATAATCCTATAAGGGTTAGTGTGGAAGCTGAACAGCCAAAAGAGTCCAAGAGACCACTTGGAATATGAATCCAAGGGTCACACCATGTACTATAAATATATATCATTTGTTAATATAAATGTACTCTCCTGTTTATCTTTCATCTTTTGTCTCTACCATGTGTGTGTTTAACATGGTATCAGAGCTGCAGGCGATATCTTGCCCTGATCATATTTGAGCCACTTGTTTTATGGCCTTTCTGTGCATAAAATAAACTGTTCTGATAGGTCTGTGGATTCTTTATCTACCTCTCTACGCCTCTGCTTTGTTTATGCAATAATAATGTTGGTAATTTCATTGTGGTTAATCTCTGCACACTTAAGAAATACCAACACAGACATTTATGTTACCCTTGCCAAACCTGCACTCCATACATTCTCCAACTGCCAATTTCTGGCCTCACTTTGAACCTATTTATGCCATATTCTCTGCGCTCTCTACCATATCGTCCTCCTGTTCCCACAACATAATTGTCCTACTACATAATTTTTCTAGCGCATATCACCGATTGCGGATACCTATGGTTCCGTTGCGTTGTGCATGTGCCTCGGGAGCAGAATAACTTGGAAGATGCCCTAGCAAACCACGAAATTGTCAACAAACTTGTAGATGAGCGTACTGACCAAATCTTTCAGCGTTGCATTATTTCACTGGAAGCCATTAACTCCGTTCTTGAAAAGCAGTGTGAGGGTTTTTATCAGCTATGCTTGATCCTGCACACTGACTACCTGAAATTCCTCTTGGATATTTTTTGCCCGACATTTGAGTTTGGAACTGGAAGAGGCCCCGTAGGGGTTTAAACAATCGATGTCCTCAAAGGTTGCTCATTCCATGCATTGGTTGTTTCTGCCGTGAAGGTCTTATCGTGAATGTAATTCCGTCTGAAGGGGTCGGATAACATACTCTCCTTCCTCCCAGATTGTCGTTGCTCCACGTAATATGTAGCCTCCATTTCCTCTCCACTACGCTTACACAGACCTCCGGCCTCTCCACTATGCTTACCAAAGTGTATCCCACGTTGTCGCTGCTCCTTCTTGTTGCAAAATAAGTGAATATGCAATCTGGGTGTCAAATACATTATTTAATTTGATCCCATGCTCGAAATACAATGCCTCACTCTCATGTTTGCAATCATGAAAAACTTTTGTAATATGAACAGATTCTAAAGCGGGTTTATAGGCCTCCATTAGTAAGTTTCCACCCTCAACTGTATCAACCAGATACACACCATCCTCAAATGCAGGTTGCATGAGACAAAGGTGACCATGTTGAGATAGTTTAACACCCTCACAATCGAAGCCGATCACAAGTTTCATTTCAGGAGAAGGTTGAAGAAATGCACACGAAAGTTGTGATTCCTTTGTGACAATACACATAGGTAAATGTGCCAAAAGATCCTTCAATTTTTCCATATTATGCTCTGGCACTGAAGGATCGGGCCTACGCTGCTCCCTTCATACCGCATTAACCAGAACTGAATTTTTCGATTGAAAGACTCATAATAGGGTTGAGGCAGGAGGAAAGCTCAAAAGGGAATTTGCATTGTGCTTTTCAAATTCAGTCGAGCTCTCTCCGGTTTGTTATTTGCAGGTTTAATGATTTCATTTTAGAGTTGCAAATATATTTCACTATATTGAACGTTGAGCTTCCATGGACCTGTTGGTTTTGCGAGATGTGTAAGATGTGTGAGCTTTGTTGAAAAATGTATGCCTACTTCAAAGTGGTGCAACGTATGAGGATTCACATTGGTGTACCCTTTACTTATTTATGTGTTGTTTGTTGGCACTGGTCAATTCAAAGTGTTGAATTGGTTATATGTGTTCTCAACAATATATATTGAATTGAATGTGGTGAACATATATGCCTTTAATTACATATATGTTGTTGATTCATAAGATGGCATACATTGGATCAGTTGAGATTATATGACTATATGTGCGCTAGTTATACTTTGGAGTTAAATATGTGATTTGGTTTCAATAAATTTTATATGTGCATTGAAGACAAATTTATGTCAGTAGAAGAGTCACAGTTGTAGGAGCGGCTCTAAGTTTGAACAAATTTATGCCATTCAAAGAGTGAAGTCAGCAAATAAAAATATATTCCAGTGGGAACACATATTGGTATTTTGGCATTCTTTTATTTTTGTTTGCAGCAGGTGTTGAGATATAAAAGTTTTCAATAAGAACCAATCTGCATTGTCTAGTTTGTTGGCTCCTTGCAAATTTTGAGAAAGAAAGAATTATAGTGTTGAATGAATACTTAAGCTACTTCCTGGTATGCTTCAAGACTCTCTTGGAGTCCTGTAAAAGAAATTCAAGGTGATTCGGTTGCAGCATCTTTGAATTCTACGTGTTGCTTCTTGTTGCACATTGGTCAATTGGTGCACATTTATATATGATATTGTTGTGTCTTTGTACTATGAGTGGGTGTTACTTTTCCACATTAGGTCATAGTTGTGATCAGTTTTTAAAAGGTGTAATTTTGACAATGGAGAATATGGCTCAAATTACTAAAGTATTAGAATTCTTGAAAACTTTGATGTATTCTATTGATCATGATACAGTGAAAATCAGCAAGAACACTCTCTGTGATATTAAAACCTATCTGCAGTATAGACGAGAAAAGGTATAATTTTTGGAGCTTAAATCTCAGCTTCAGCAAGAAGAATTAAAATAGAGGAGTCATCATTCTGAACTTTTTTCTGTTCAGAACATTGAAACAGACTCTCATAAGCAGCAAGTCAATATTGTTGAAATTGATTCAGATCCAGTGCCCAATAAAGCAGTGAGGTTACATGTAGATGCAGAAATTCAGTCTGCACTTCCCAAGTCAGTCATCAAACCTTGGGAAGAGCTTGTCCACAACAAGCACAGAATTGGTCTTGGATATGACAAGGATGTGTCCTTTCATAATCCAAACTACTCCAAACCAATCCAATTTCAAAGTGCTGGATTTCTTCAAGACGGTTCATCTTCACCTGCTCCTCATGACAGTGCACCTTCAGCTGTTTCAAATTCTGGTTCTCTTCCACAACAGCCACAACAAATTGTGAAATGCCAACACTGTGACCGAGTTAGCCATTTGAAAGATCATTGTTTTGATCTTCATCCATGTAAGCATTGTCATAAAACCAATCATTCTTCAAATAGATGCTTCAGAAACAAACCTCCTGCAAGAACAAAGATTCATCTTGGATGGATCACTTCTTGGAAATGGGCATCAACAGCCAAGAAGATATTCCAGTCATATGTCAGAACTTGCTCTAGAGTATTGAACAGTCTTGCAGTTGAGTTTTCTCCATCATCTCACCTTGTATCTGATAGGGGGGAAATGATGGTCATCTACAAGCTTCAAAGCCACATCAAGCGAGCCTGAGCCACAACCTACCATACCAGATTCAGAGTTGTAGCCAAAGACAAAGATGCCCCTGAGCATGCCTTCAGTCGATGATACCTCTTCAAAGAATTAGGGACACTTCCTCAAGCAGAAGACTTCAGCTTCTTTCTAGTTTTGGAAGAGTTCCAAGAATTGCATTAAGCATTCCAGAGTTATTGGTCATCCTTAAACCATCACAGGATGAGACCTCCCTTTTCAGGTTCAGGTTCTCCCTTTTATGCGGGGTGAGACCTCCCTTTCATGGTTGAAGGTTTCCCTCTTTAAAACATCAGGAACACTTCCTCTAGCAGAACACTTGAGCTTCACGTCAAAATTAGAAGAGTTTTGGGAACTACACTAAGTGTTCCAGTGGTGGTGGTCATCCTTAAACCACCGCCCTTTATACCAACATTTCAGAGAGCACATTCATCCTAGTGCTTCCATGAATTTTTGCACATTTTTTATTGCAACTCTCTTCATGGACTCATACATAAACCTTCGGATTAAGGGGGGGAATGTTGGACACCTAATCCTCTAAGGGTTAGTGTGGAAGCTGAGCAGCCAAAAGAGTCCAAGAGACCACTTGGAATATGAATCCAAGGGTCACACCATGTACTATAAATATATATCATTTGTTAATAATAAATGTACTCTCCTGTTTATCTTTCATCTTCTGTCTCTGCCATTTGTGTGTTTAACAACGTGAACTACAATGGCTAAGGACTTGACTAGGTTCCCAAGTCGTGAAAAAATGTAAGGCTAGTTGTGATGGCATGAGTGCCAAGGCGTGTTAGGGAATGCTAACATGTGCTAGATAGTGTGAAGGCATCTCAAATATGCTAAGGTATGCCAAGTGATAATGCATGCCAATATGTGGAAATGGGTTGTTAGTCAGTCAGTTCAGCCTGTCACCAATGATCAAATATGCTCTTGCAAGGTGTTGTTAGGGTGTCAAGTCAATTTTTTGTCATTTTAGTGAATCTTCAAATAAAATTTTGGCCATTGGCTGTTGTGTCTAGGTCACTGCTGCTCCCTTCACTTACTCATGGTCTTCATCACTCATCATGGTCATTGTCTTCTTCAAGGTATCATATCTTCATTTAGGTGTGTTGGGTCATGAAATGGTTAAATTCCTCATTTTAGGTCATGGTCTAGGGTTTCACTCCATGTGTCATCATGATACCATATTTCAAAACAAAAACATGTCCATCATGTGATTCAGTGGGTAAAGGGAGTTAGCAGCTTAGGGAAAGAAAAATAAAGGTAAAGGTAATGTTTTATTCCAAATAAGACAATGTTGTAGTACACTACCTTGTCTCATCATTTCTCATAGGGACTTTTTTTCTTTAAAATATGTTTCTGACCAAATGGAGAAGAATTTTACAAAATTGAAAGAGGTTTTGTCAACTATAGCCCAAAGAACAAAAAATTCCTTCAGTTTATGCACAGGTATTCTTATTTGAGAGAAATACCCAAACTACACTTGCAACAGGAGAGTTGTTACACTTCTAGAAAGCTTGACTTCAAGATAGTTTTTTAAGGATTTGGAGCAGGTGTTGGCAGTGCTTAAGGACTCTATTATGTAGCAGACATCGTAAGCTTTCCAACCATGCAACTTTCAGCCCAAAACTCTTCCAGGAAGGCAGTCAAAAGTGCTCTGCAAGTTGGCGTTGCATTTTTGTCAAAAGCACGCTGTGTTTTTGGAGTGACCTTGGGAAAACTCATTTTTCTCAACCTTGGAGAGGCCATTTTACATTATTAAATACTCTATGGAAAACTAGACATCATAATATTTCCAATGGTACCTTCTGTTAGCGCTTGAAATTTCACCTAGGCTGAGATAGACAAATCTCAAGGCTACATCAAACCATTACACCTCGTAGCTAGCCCTACGAGGAAGGAGAAGGCTCTCTCTGGTCAGACTCAAGGTATTTTCTCAATGGGGTGAGCTGACCAATTAGGATCAAAAATATTAGGCTAGTAAAATGATGAGAATGATTGATTTGGGGGTTTTAATTAAATAACGGGGTTTTTCTGGGCTGCTTGGGCAAAATCACAGCTTCAAACAGAGAAATATAATGAACAACACAGGTTGACGACTGAGGCAAGGTAGGCAAGGAATTTAGCATCAAATCTAGATTTTTTAAATGGGATGGCAAGACTGGTGAGGAGCTAAGGAGGGCAAATAATACTTTGAATCCTCCTTAAACAGAAGAAAACATTGAATTGAACAAACTTAAAAGTGGAGCATGGCAGGCATGAATTCTCACTTTAACACTTCATTTGTTCAGCTAGAAATGATCGTGAAATGAAATGAAACATAACGGTTTACATATGTAACAGAGGAAAAACTAATGCTAAATTAACATACCACATGAATCTCAGAAGTTAGAGCTGTGAAATTTCATTAAAAATCCCTGCAAAAAACTGTACATTGAAAGCTCTGTTCCAGCACTCAGCACTCAGAAAAAACTCCCCTCTAACTCTCTCTTACAAATGAATTTTTTAATACATTAAATAAAACTGCTGCCCAAAACAGGGGCGCTGTTTTAACTAACTACACAAAAATTGGAAAGAACGTTTTCTTTTTAATATATGAAACAAAAAACCACTGGGGGAAAACAAATCGACCCCAAGACCCGGCATTTATTTTTATCATTATTAATAAAAATAAACTAAAAAAACAATCAGCGCTTCCTGAAGAGAGAATGGCGCTCTTTCCACTGAAATCTATCGATGATTTGGCTAATTTCGAGGCAAATCTGGTGAATAGGTGGCATTACAGGTGTCCTTCCCTTTGCTAAAAATAACATAGGCAATCGCTCCTCGTTTTCTGCTCGAAATCTTTAACAATTTCACACTTGTGTGCCAGTTGTATTCATTGAGTGCTCTTATCGGCCTGCGCTGTCTCAAATGGCCCATAGGTAGTATTTGCGGTGGACATGGTTCAAATATAGGTACTGTGAATGTAAGTTTCTGTGGACCTGATCATTTTTGCCTTGTCTAGTGCACGAGCAGCATCTGTAACAAGTGCTCTTCTTCTTGCAAACAATGCAGGATCTAAGCATATGCAACGCCTTCCAGTAGCCCTCATAAAGGATACAGTCACCATACAATACAGTAGAAGTCTTTGTTTTACAATCTGCAAATTATGCTTCAAGCCGTAATTCATATACCTGGCCAGTGTCCTCTCCAATCTGTACACAAAACTCGTCTCGAGTTTTCTCAGATAACAAGACAAATGGACTGCTGTCTTTTTTGGCCTTTGATTCTCTTGATTGACTTTGTAAGAGCGTTGTCTCATTTGCATAGACTACTCGATGTTCCAGCGATGAAGGCATTTGTGGAAATTCATCAAAAGCTTCCATTGTTATTGGATCCAATCGTCCTTCAGCAATGGCAATCACCATTGACGGTGGCAATTCTCTGAATATTGTCAAATGCCTGAGAGAATCCTTCTGGTAATGGCTTCAAAAATGAGAGGCATTTCATATCAGCATTATACACTCGAGCATGATGGAAAACCGCATTTGCTTCTGTTATCATCTGAATATTTTCCAACTGGAAATAGAAGCCCATGTATTCCATCTTCAATATATTTTTGAATTATGGGGAGTTTGGGAACAATTATTGGCTTTTCCAAGGACATTGCTCGTATCAGAATAGCTGGAAACGCTTGTTCTTCATGAAAGGATCCATAAACCACCAAATCTGCAGTACTCAGTAAGATGTTTACATCGTCATCTTGAGAAGCATGTTGGACAATTCCAGTTCGAAATCCCAGTTTGAAGTGCAACTGTCTGCAACGCCATCCCATAGGTGTTGTTGAAGTTGTTACTCACAATGACAAGCCTTAAATAAGTACCAATAGAATCATTCATTTTAAACTTTTCCATTAAATGCATGGTAGCTTGCATTACCAGTGCATGCTCCCTCCATATACCTGTGTAAGAAAATTGACTTTCAACAACTACAATTACAAAATCATCAGATTTGAAGCGTAATTTGGATAGCAAGTACTTTTTCCTGTTCAATGCCATAAAATGCTTCACCTCCCATGTTTCCTTTGGGGAGCCAGGGATAACAAAGAAGTTGCCAGAATTAAATACAGAATACATCATCGCCATAGCATAGTCTGAAAAAACAACCACATTAGCTCTCTCAAATGCAGACTTCCAGTTGCTGATAATGGTTCTGTGTGTGTCTGAAGCATAAATCCTTAGACGCTTTCCTAATGTATCCTCATGAATGATCCATATGACAGGTACCATTCTAAAAGGTTCCTGCATGAGGCTAGAGTTTATGACTTTTGCTTCAAGAGAGCTCACAACCACACCATCAAAATTTAGCTAGTCGACTTGAAACTGTTGATGTGAATTACTTTGCAGTATATTGACAATAGTTCCAATCTTCTCCCAAGCACCACGGACAGACCCATCTTCAAATGGAAACCAGGTTCAGTAATTCTCTTCGATAGAGCACCGCCTATCCAGTAAGCGCCAACATGTCCTTTTAGAACTTGGTGCAGAATACCAAAACAAGAACTGACAGCTTGAGGGCATTATCCATTGTCAAAGTAAAACCATTCTTTAATAATGGCAGCAGAAAATTATATATATTTGCCAAGGCAGAAAGAAATTCTCGATTATCTTCATTGGAAAACCCTTCGTGAGATGAAATATGAGGCAGCAGCAGGATATGCTTTCACAATAGCATCCAGAGTAGCAACAGCATCATTAAAACCAAAGTAATAGATGCTAGTATAGGTAAATAATCGATTCTCAATATAGCAGACTAGCAATGTGTGGATTATAAGACCGCATTCTGTCACAACACAAGCCTTTGGAGGAAGAAGCGCTAGGCCCGGAATCATCATGGCCAGCACAACACTTGCAAGTTGAAGTCGCTGCCAGTTGAAGAGCTGAAGAACAAATTACATAATCTAAAACAACACATTAATGATTTCTTCTTCAAAACCCTGTTTTGAAGAAGAATCAATCTCTGACATGAGACGGAGTCTAACATCGGCTCCATTTGGGATGGCAGCTGCAGCTTCCTGGAGGTGCCAAGAACCGCAGAACTTTGGGAGAGCAGACAGTGCCTCCACCCATTGGGCAATGGAGTCATCATCGACACAACTGAAACTGAACTCAAACTGATTTGATCTCAAGACTGAAATGACTGAAAAAACAACTTAACAATCTTCAAGCCAACTAAAACAAGATGTTGCCCCTATGGCTGCTTATTTATTTACAAAGCTACCCTACTTTGCTGTACAAACACTAGATCAGGTAATACTAAAATGCCAAATTAACCATTCAAGTAAACCTGAAAATGAAGCCGCTTGAGAATGCTGCCACGAAGTCACAGATGCAATTGTTGGCAGCCCTTCATGCACGAACTGAGCCTGGTCACGGAAAATACAGCCTGATCTATCAATCAAACTGAAAAATGTGTCCATGTATACCGCAATAGGATCACGGAAGCCAGTCTCTGTTGGCTGCCCCAACTCTGCAACACATACTTCCAGCTGCACATTGTCAATGTAAACCTCTATAGGCAAGTCTATGATTTCTTGTTTCGATGGAGGAAGGATTTCCAAAAACTTTTTAGGGTCTTGGAAATCATATGACTGGATCTGCTCATCGAGATACTGAATCTCCTTTTCAACTCTTTCAACAACTAACTCACAAAATCTAGTTTTGCCTTCAAGATGAAGCTTCGGAGATTTCAAACATTGAAGGAAAATACTGAAAAATTCTTCATTAATTTCAATATCTACTAACCACTCTCTAACTCCGTTTAGAGCTTCACAAAGTGCAGGGTCTGCCACATACCCTACCATTGCATGAACAGATCAGCATGCGTTGGAATGTCTGGATCGAGTTGGAGTCGCCAGGTGAATGATTCAGCCTGCATAAGTGTCTGACTGCTGTCCACCATCAGCATCAGATCTGCACCTTGATTGCATGTACTGGGACAAGACAATCAACAAGTTGAATGTTCTCCCCAGTATGGTCGCCACTATGTTAGCGCTTGAAATTTCACCTAGGCTGAGATAGACAAATCTCAAGGCTACATCAAACCATTACACCTCGTAGCTAGCCCTACGAGGAAGGAGAAGGCTCTCTCCGGTCAGACTCAAGGTATTTTCTCAATGGGGTGAGCTGAGCAATTAGGATCAAAAATATTAGGCTAGTAAAATGATGAGAATGATTGATTTGGGGGTTTTAATTAAATAACGGGGTTTTTCTGGGCTGCTTGGGTAAAATCACAGCTTCAAACAGAGAAATATAATGAACAACACAGGTTGACGACTGAGGCAAGGTAGGCAAGGAATTTAGCATCAAATCTAGATTTTTTAAATGGGATGGCAAGACTGGTGAGGAGCTAAGGAGGGCAAATAATACTTTGAATCCTCCTTAAACAGAAGAAAACATTGAATTGAACAAACTTAAAAGTGGAGCATGGCAGGCATGAATTCTCACTTTAACACTTCATTTGTTCAGCTAGAAATGATCGTGAAATGAAATGAAACATAACGGTTTACATATGTAACAGAGGAAAAACTAATGCTAAATTAACATACCACATGAATCTCAGAAGTTAGAGCTGTGAAATTTCATTAAAAATCCCTGCAAAAAACTGTACATTGAAAGCTCTGTTCCAGCACTCAGCACTCAGAAAAAACTCCCCTCTAACTCTCTCTTACAAATGAATTTTTTAATACATTAAATAAAACTGCTGCCCAAAACAGGGGCGCTGTTTTAACTAACTACACAAAAATTGGAAAGAACGTTTTCTTTTTAATATATGAAACAAAAAACCACTGGGGGAAAACAAATCGACCCCAAGACCCGGCATTTATTTTTATCATTATTAATAAAAATAAACTAAAAAAACAATCAGCGCTTCCTGAAGAGAGAATGGCGCTCTTTCCACTGAAATCTGTCGATGATTTGGCTAATTTCGAGGCAAATCTGGTGAATAGATGGCATTACAGGTGTCCTTCCCTTTGCTAAAAATAACATAGGCAATCGCTCCTCGTTTTCTGCTCGAAATCTTTAACAATTTCACACTTGTGTGCCAGTTGTATTCATTGAGTGCTCTTATCGGCCTGCGCTGTCTCAAATGGCCCATAGGTAGTATTTGCGGTGGACATGGTTCAAATATAGGTACTGTGAATGTAAGTTTCTGTGGACCTGATCATTTTTGCCTTGTCTAGTGCACGAGCAGCATCTGTAACAAGTGCTCTTCTTCTTGCAAACAATGCAGGATCTAAGCATATGCAACGCCTTCCAGTAGCCCTCATAAAGGATACAGTCACCATACAATACAGTAGAAGTCTTTGTTTTACAATCTGCAAATTATGCTTCAAGCCGTAATTCATATACCTGGCCAGTGTCCTCTCCAATCTGTACACAAAACTCGTCTCGAGTTTTCTCAGATAACAAGACAAATGGACTGCTGTCTTTTTGGCCTTTGATTCTCTTGATTGACTTTGTAAGAGCGTTGTCTCATTTGCATAGACTACTCGATGTTCCAGCGATGAAGGCATTTGTGGAAATTCATCAAAAGCTTCCATTGTTATTGGATCCAATCGTCCTTCAGCAATGGCAATCACCATTGACGGTGGCAATTCTCTGAATATTGTCAAATGCCTGAGAGAATCCTTCTGGTAATGGCTTCAAAAATGAGAGGCATTTCATATCAGCATTATACACTCGAGCATGATGGAAAACCGCATTTGCTTCTGTTATCATCTGAATATTTTCCAACTGGAAATAGAAGCCCATGTATTCCATCTTCAATATATTTTTGAATTATGGGGAGTTTGGGAACAATTATTGGCTTTTCCAAGGACATTGCTCGTATCAGAATAGCTGGAAACGCTTGTTCTTCATGAAAGGATCCATAAACCACCAAATCTGCAGTACTCAGTAAGATGTTTACATCGTCATCTTGAGAAGCATGTTGGACAATTCCAGTTCGAAATCCCAGTTTGAAGTGCAACTGTCTGCAACGCCATCCCATAGGTGTTGTTGAAGTTGTTACTCACAATGACAAGCCTTAAAGAAGTACCAATAGAATCATTCATTTTAAACTTTTCCATTAAATGCATGGTAGCTTGCATTACCAGTGCATGCTCCCTCCATATACCTGTGTAAGAAAATTGACTTTCAACAACTACATTTACAAAATCATCAGATTTGAAGCGTAATTTGGATAGCAAGTACTTTTTCCTGTTCAATGCCATAAAATGCTTCACCTCCCATGTTTCCTTTGGGGAGCCATGGATAACAAAGAAGTTGCCAGAATTAAATACATAATACATCATCGCCATAGCATAGTCTGAAAAAACAACCACATTAGCTCTCTCAAATGCAGACTTCCAGTTGCTGATAATGGTTCTGTGTGTGTCTGAAGCATAAATCCTTAGACGCTTTCCTAATGTATCCTCATGAATGATCCATATGACAGGTACCATTCTAAAAGGTTCCTGCATGAGGCTAGAGTTTATGACTTTTGCTTCAAGAGAGCTCACAACCACACCATCAAAATTTAGCTAGTCGACTTGAAACTGTTGATGTGAATTACTTTGCAGTATATTGACAATAGTTCCAATCTTCTCCCAAGCACCACGGACAGACCCATCTTCAAATGGAAACCAGGTTCAGTAATTCTCTTCGATAGAGCACCGCCTATCCAGTAAGCGCCAACATGTCCTTTTAGAACTTGGTGCAGAATACCAAAACAAGAACTGACAGCTTGAGGGCATTATCCATTGTCAAAGTAAAACCATTCTTTAATAATGGCAGCAGAAAATTATATATATTTGCCAAGGCAGAATGAAATTCTCGATTATCTTCATTGGAAAACCCTTCGTGAGATGAAATATGAGGCAGCAGCAGGATATGCTTTCACAATAGCATCCAGAGTAGCAACAGCATCATTAAAACCAAAGTAATAGATGCTAGTATAGGTAAATAATCGATTCTCAATATAGCAGACTAGCAATGTGTGGATTATAAGACCGCATTCTGTCACAACACAAGCCTTTGGAGGAAGAAGCGCTAGGCCCGGAATCATCATGGCCAGCACAACACTTGCAAGTTGAAGTCGCTGCCAGTTGAAGAGCTGAAGAACAAATTACATAATCTAAAACAACACATTAATGATTTCTTCTTCAAAACCCTGTTTTGAAGAAGAATCAATCTCTGACATGAGACGGAGTCTAACACCTTCCAATTGTGATTTTGATTAGTGGAAGGCATCCAAAAGTGCTCTGCAAGTTGGCACTATGGTTTTGTCAGAGACACCATAGGTTTTTGGAGTCACCTTGGGAAAATCAATTTTTCTCCCTCCTAGAGTCTCCAAATTACATTTTTGAGTAGTCCATATTGTATATGACTTCAAGATATTTCCAATGAACTATCTAATTCAAAATTTGGAGTAGTTTAAGGCCTCCAAAATTTAGGTTTTAACCCCGTACAGAAATTACCTACATATGAATTCTAAAACACAGAAAATACACAATGCGAGAGCATAACACATAAAACACATATACACAGAGATTTTCCTCTGGATCCCAAAATCGGGACTACCGGCTTGATTTTTCATTATGTTCCTTTCAATGTTACAATACATATTTATACATGTCGAAGCATCCAATACCATGGACCGAAAACCATCGCGTCCAAAACCATGTGCAAAAAACATGCACAAAACCATAGGTAGGTCCGCCCAACCTAATATAGGGTCCAAAACCAAAAATTTTCAGGGACCTACCCCAAACCCATAGAGTGGGGTTACCTGCACCCCTCAAACCCCCTATGACTCCCCTTGCTACGCAATCGGTGCAACGAAGGGGGGGCTCCGCCCCACTTCTAACCCCCCGGTTAACTACGTGGGCTAGTCATGGAAAGAATATAACACAACCCAACACAAAAGCAGGTTGGGAGTGGTGATGCGCTTCTATGAAGTGAATTGCACTTTGGCGTTTCACTTCTGTGAACGGCGCTGTGCTTCTAGGAGAGGCATTGCGCTTTTGTGAACTGCATTGCGCACAGGACAGAGTATCCCGAAACTCACAGAAAATCACCCAAATTAAAATTTTAATTTTGCATTCCAATTTATTGTTTCTCTAAGCCATTTAGTAAGTAATTACACTCATTTCACTCCCTATTTTCCTTGGGAAAAACAAATAAATGATGGTGAGTTTATTCCTATAGGATTTGTATGAATTTCATGTTTTAAAGCTTTCAACTGATCAGTTGCAATATTCAAACCCTAGAAATTTCCATCCCTACCTCTATTTGCATACAAATTGCCATCCCATCCACCAAACAAATCATTTCCCTTCATTTTACTTCACCTTCTTACAAACCCTAGCTCTTACCTATCAAATTGAGTAGTTTCCCTAGCTAGGACTGTTTTTAAATTTTGAGACTCATTTCCCTCCATTTAACTTCCTAAATATTTTTAAAGCCCCTGTCTGTCTACTGAAATTTCCCTATAATCATTTCCCTCCCCTAAATCCCTCATTTCACCACTTCACTCATTTCTCACTGTTTTTTTTACCATTTTCCTGTCATCTAGGATTTTCAAAATGGAGGGAGATTCTTCAATATCAGAAAAGAGAAAACATCGTAAAGGGGGGAGGATTCTGAGGTATGAGCCCACAAAATGCAATGATATCAACTCTTCACCATTCATTAGACAATTCTTTGAAGATGTTAGTTGCCTAGGGTTTTGTCAAAGAGTGGGTGAAGTAGGTTTTCATGAGCAGCTCGCTGATTGGATTGCCACTAATCTGAAGGGAGAAAAAGCCACCATAGCAGGGATTGATTTCACATTCTCAGTTGCTACCATCTCTCTTGCCACATAGATACCAAATCATGGGGAGTATTGGTTCAAAGGCATGAGCCTAGACCTTGAGCAATACAAACCTTTCTTGAAATCACCCTACATAGAGGCTCATTCACACATCATTCCATTCAGATACATGTTGGAAAAGTATGCACCACTGATGATGGTTGTGACGAAGTTTTTCACTTGTGAGGGGAGATTTTCCAGATTATATCAATACCACATTAGGCTTCTAATGCATTTCACAACTGTGAAACCTCTACACTTGTGTAACTACTTGTGTAGAAGTCTTATCAAAATGTCTGTTATCAGGAAAACTAGTGTCTATTCAGAGCTGCTAGTCCCACTAAGACGGGTAGCTATCTTAGAAACAAATAAACTAAAGTCACTTGTGTTTTCCTTTACGGGAGATAGATGGGAAAGAAGCAGAGAGTACCAACCTCAGTCTTTCGCTTGGCTCCTTGCTTGTTTCCTTTCCCCTTTGACAGAATCTCACCACTCCTTCCTTACTTGTCCCGCTTCAAAGAGCACCTGTAGAGTCAAAGCAACATAATACCATCAAAGCATAGAGATCTATCACCATAAACAATATAGGATCATATATATATTGACCATACAAATGCATATATCAACACAAAATTCAAAGATATACAAGAATATGGAGGAAAACTCAAATAGATTTATTGATAGAAGTAGTAGAAGAGAGGATTACAACCACTTGGTCTGACCCAGTGCCATCCTCCCAGCATGAAATCCCTCTTCACCTCATACAAAGCAAGATCACCCAACGATGTCTTCAAAGAGAAACCAACAGCACTTCCTTGCAAATTACAAAATTCCAGTCTTTGGATCTCTGGGATGAGGGATCCATATATAGATGTTTGCAGGGGCGTGAGTTAGCTTCTGGGATTTTGATTAGTGTCATCTCTCTGATAGTTCTTGGTTCCACTTGGAGATTTCATGATCTCGTACTCATCCTTGGGAAAATTCAGAGAGGCAAGTGTCAAATGTGCAGCTTCTAGAAGATTCTCAGGGTCTCCACCTAGCAAACTGCTTGTGCCATTTGTCTGCTCTCACTCATCGCACCCTATAGAAGGGCTTTCCAGTATGCATCGCACTTTTTGCATGTGGCAGGTGAGATGCATCGCGCCCTTAGCACTGGGCAGTCTATATGGTCTCGCTTTGACCAGTTCTGAGTAGTTTTTCATGGAGAACTTCTGGGAGATGATGTAATCAGTTGACCTCCCTCCTTTAGGGTATGAAACAACATTTTTAGGGACTTAGAAGCCCTTGGTTTATGGACATATGTGATTGGGGTTGCAGTGACCAAATATGTCTATAACAGTTGCCCCCTAAAGCATGAGGTCGTAAATCTTTTTGATGTCGGGTGAAATGCTTTATCATGAGGATCCGAGGTTTTTCAAATTGGAAGGTGATCTGTAATAAGATACAATACAATACATTATCTTCATAATATTTTCATGATCTAGCTAAGGTGGGCATTCCCATGCTCAACTTTATAAATTCATGTTCATGTACATAGGACAAACAATTGTCTGTGTAGCAGACCGATGATTCTGGTAGAGCCATCATCCTTTGGTTTGGATGATTATCTATGCAGCAATGATGTACATTTGATGTCTTTATTTTCCTGAATATATCGCAGCTTGGATGGATGAAACTAGATCCAGGGTCTTCAAACTCGTTCAATCTTCGCCCGAAGTACAATTCAATCCATGTGAAAAGATGTTTTGATGTCGAACATGGAAAGACATCGCCTGATTACCAGCCAATATGTAAGCTGTTAACAAGTGCGAGAGGAATCACCGATAATGATAATGACCCTCAAGGTACTGCAGTACATGAGTCAATGTCGAACACCACGCAAAATCTTTCGGTCGAAGGCCATTTAAGTAAACCTGTCGCCAGAAGTGAGAAACTTGCCATTGAGGCATGCAAGCTTCAAAGTACTGAAAGGGTTGTTCCTAGGTCGACTTCTTGGATAATGAGCTGATGTCGACAAGAAGTGACCCGTCGTAGGAGGGCATTAATGAATCCCACATCTACGACACAGAATGGAGCAAATGATTTTTTGGAGGTGAAAACAATCTGATGATACAAGGTTCAGGGTGGTGGTCATGAAAGAATGAAGCATGAAGGTATTGCAGCGAATGAGACACAAGCTGGGTAGGTGAATTCTCTGAGCGACTTCTCTTGAACATATCAGCGACACTGAAATGGATTGGTAGCGTTAACCCCAAAAGTGGATGGTACGGTGGACCAATGGTGATATGACCGGTGAACGGAATAACCCAACCTGACTCAATCATGGTGATGGAGTGAAAGTGTCATGTTCAAGAGCGACCTGCTACCAATAAAGTTTCTTCAAGTTTTCTTCCCAATTTTCCCCAGTCATTTCTGACCAGTACCTCTTTATTTTTGTCAAGCTTGAGGAGGATAACATATGCTTGTTCTATAATTTGCCCTTCGGGCAAACCCGTCACTATGTTTTAACGAGCCTAGCGACAGTGAGACTCGCTCTTGTCTGAATGGACAAGTTTGTCGCTATTGTTTTAACGAGTTTAACGACAAGGATAACTCGGTTCTTTTCAATTTTAGAGAGTCTAAAAAGAGACGGAAAGGAAACTCCAATATTCCTTCTTCATAATATAATCCCTTAAGTCTGAAAAAGTATAAAAAAATGCGAAAGGGATGACTTTTCGATAGTTTTAACGAGCCGAACAAGACAAACGCTCAATCTTTTTGTGTAATAATCCCTCAAGTCCAAAAAGATTAAAATCTAGAGGAGGGATGGTACTTCCAATCACTTTAATGAGCTAGAGAGGCCAATCGCTCGGCGATCTTTTCATATTTTATGAGTCAGATGAAAAGAGCTTAAAGGAGACTCGTTTTTTGAGGAACAAGTGATGTTTTCAGATAGCAGCTAGCTCCAGGTAATGTTTGGAACTTTTCAATCACGGAAATGTAAAGAAGGTGGCTAATAGGATCACTCGTCGCAGTTGTTCCTCAAAAGGGGTAAACAATCAAATGGAGGCGTATGATCGGCTAAAAAAGAGTGGAGGTGATGGTAAGAACACGACCAAGGCTCAAAAGCTGATAATAATGCGATCGCAATGGTTATTTACCAAAGGTGGGTTCATTTTTTAACGAGCTTAAACTCTAGTAGAACATATGCTTATTGCTAGGTTTATTTTTTAACGAGCTTGAACTTCGCGTAAAACTGCTCGTGCCAGTCGTATAATAAGGATGTCTCATCGTTAGGTTCATTTTTTAGGGAGCTTGCCCCATTCGAAATTTTTCTCCGACTCCTTTTATTATGTAAGCTAGGAATGACCAATCCTATGAGTTTAAAGGGTTAAGAACCTACAAACTAAGAAAATAAATGATCGCTTTTCACTTTCATGCAAAAAGGTTTGCATGCCCCCAGGTATAACGAAGTAGAGTTTCCAGGTTACCCTTCAATTTGCAGACAAAACATTTGTTCTGTTAGGAAAGGCATACCTTCTGATGGAGGTATCTTATTCCAATCTAATCCCATTTTCCTAAATGGATGGGTGTGTCAGACTAGTCATATATCCTCCGCGGAAACCCACCCTATACCTGAAGTTTTCCTACCGAAGCAGACCAGGGTGCATGCCCCCTGGGTTTCAGTCACAACCACTGAATCACTCGCGCTCATCAGGTGGACGAACTAGAGATTGATGAGACATTCCTTGCGCAAAAAGACCTATTAGGGATGGCATTTGACTATTAGCTATGTGTGAACCGGGGAATGAAAGCTGGTCTACGAGCTGGACCACTCTGCCTTCATGCAGAAAACACATCACTCGAAAGAGTGAGGAAACAATAGCTCCCATGCTATAAATGTAGTCCGCCCAAGGAGTAGATTGTAATCTAAAGGTCCTTGGACTACCATTACGTTCAGATAAACGGTTTTCCTTCTCAAAGTTATAGGCAAATTTAGAAGGATCCCTAACAGTCGACTGGTTCCTTTGTCGAAGCCTATTAGATTTCGCATGTCAGGAAAAAGCGATGGCAAACCAAGCACTTTCCAAGCAGTTGAGGAAAGGATACTCACAGAAGCCCCTTCATCTATGATGGTACCAACCATGACCATTCTGTAAGTTTGCACTATCATTCCGAATGGTACATTAGATGGTAGACAGGGTCTTCCTAGTAGATTCCAATCGAAGGAGACGACTAGGTTGCTTGGAGGTGGGACCGAATAAACGGTTGGATACCTCTCTGATGAAATTCCTTCATGTGGTAAAGGAATGGGTAGATTTCACCCATGTTCATCGGAGTCTGTGTTTACGAAAAGAATTTGAACAGTGTCGTTCTCATTCCCTTTGGTGAGTGTATCATCTTAAGGTAAATCCTCTGAAGACAATATGGGGTCGACTGCCGTCTCGACCTGTTGACTTTGGTCTAATGTGGACTCAGAGGGTTTATCTTCAATGATAGCTGCTTCGACCGACAACAAACGTGTGTCAGTCGGATTTTCAACTAGCAATGGACTCGGCAAGAGTTTCTTGTATCCACGAGGAAGTCGCTACGGGGATGTAGGACAGTTATCCAAGACTCTTTTAGCTTCGTCCAGGAAGGGACAACAGTGGAGGGCATGATCGCCTTCACACAGTCTGCAAGGAAATTTAGATCTTCCTTTTTGTCTGGTGACTTCGTTTTCACTAGTTAACGGTGTACTCTCAACATGATCGTCAGAGGTTGACGACACCGGATTGTGCAAGCGAGGAGACCAGTCCCTTAAGATCCGTGGGATGCAAGGACAATCTCGATGATAGTGGTCCCCTTTGCAGATGACACATGGAGATTTAGGTTTGGATGGTGTAGTGTGTGGATTTTCGCTAGACGATGTACAGTTGCCCCTTTTTGCCATTGGCTCCTTCTTCTTCTTCTCCTTCCCTTTCTTCTTCTTCTCAATTACTTGGTTTTTAGTTTTACTAGCTTCACCAAGCGAAGAGGAAGAAGGAGAGGGAGAAATAGAAGGTTGGAGGGTAACTCTAGTATCATCTAGTTGCTGATTTGATTGCTCAGGAATCACGGTGCTTTGAACGACAGAGGTCGAGAAAAGCCATACTGGCAAGCCAATTGTCAATCTTGGAAGGGACAATGTGGCCATATGAGGTGCACCAACATCTCCCCAAGAGGAGAAAGGACTAGGATTTCCCCCAAGGGGAAATCCTTCATTGGTGGACTCCATTTTCTCAACCTAAGATCAACGAGGGAACAGTGACGTTATTCCGATTAAAATAAATTTTAGACGCTTTGACACAACTTGCTTTTTCAATTTTTAAGAGTCAAGAAAAAGCTAAAGATGACTCTAGTCGCCTTCAATTTTTAATGAGCCTGAAGTGACAAGTGCTCATATGGACCTTTTCCTTTAAGGAGTCTGAAAAGGAACGAAAGAGACTACTCTGGAAATATAGACAGAGGGATTACCAAACCAATCAAAAAACTGCAGAATAATTTTTACGGTACAGCAGTCAATCTTCCCGAATGCTGTGTTCAGTGCATTGCGATCGATAGGGCGGCAGACACGGCTTCCTAAGGATAAAGGATATAGCCTATTGTGGTCTCCCAATATATACTCGACGGTACATGGGAGCACAAGTCCGTACTGGCACTTGTTGTCTCAAAGAGGAGGAATCACCCAACCTACGATGAAAGTGACAGTTACCAGGCTTTACGATGCCGGAATACGTCTCTAGCCTAGACTTCTAGATGTTGTGCGTTAGGTTCCAAAGAGTTTTTATGTTCATTGAATTTATTTTACAGTTGATCTTTCTTAAGAAGTTTTCCTTTAAGGTTCACCGCGTGATGTAGATATACAACTCCTAAATATGCAATCTAAGATGATAAAAAGTCATTTACTCTTCTTTTTGCAATGAAAATCCTAGCTACTAAGGAAAGAGAAGCGAAATCCTTTCAACATAGAGCAGAGAACACACACTAGATGCACTGTCCTAAATCAAAATCAACAAGCAGTCTAAATGCAAATGCACATGCAGGTATTTTTTTTCCACTTTCTTAATGTGTGAATGACAAAAAGAATGCTAAATACAAATCTGAATTATCTCTTCTTTCAAAGCGACAGTACTAACGATTTTCTTTTCAAAAAACGAAAGGAAGACAAGACGACACTTTGCGATTTTGAATTGAAAACTGCTTTCGACACTTGAAATACTATTAATTCAGATCAAATAAAAGAGTAACAATGTAATCGACTATCAAAAAGAGGAGGATTCTTTTCTTTGACTGAAAACGACACTTGCGACACTTTCAAATCAAAAGACGACAGTTCGATTAAGCTACTATTTTGTAAAGGAGAACTGTAAATGGTGAAAAATACACAAAAACATTCACAATTCTTTGTACAATAGAGGTTGAATAATTCAAAGGAAGGGGGTTTCAACAGTGGTCTACTGATCACAGACAGCAAAACTCCTGAATAAAGCTGAAGACAATGAAGAAAAAACCAAAATCTGGAGGCAGAAACAGTCTTACCTGATCATCGCACCTGTAACACAGGGAAACAGGGATGCATCCCACCTACTGCACATGGGAGGTGTGATGCATCCAGTCTGCCAAAAGGAGACAATACGATGGTCCAGGGTTGAGATTTTAACTTGGTTTTTGGTCACAGTTTGCAGCTTAGTTCAGGGATTTAGGCCGAGCTAATGATAGTCAATAAATACAAAGTATAGGGGCTGATCTAATGAGGTTACTTGAGCTACCTCTAGGGCACTTAGGATGTTTGCAAGTCAGTTGTTCAGTTCATAAACAAACCCGGAGATTGACTGAAGCAGCGTTGATCTACTTTGCACTTGCATAGAAAATGCAGTTCAAAGGCTAGCTGGCTTAACTTCAGGCTCTGTCTGTAGTTTATGAAGCAAACAAATAGAGACAAGCAATCAAACTATTCGCTCCCCAATAGAGTTTCCATTTTGTTATCGGGAAAACTAGTGTCTATTCAGAGCTGCTAGTCCCACTAAGATGGGTAGCTATCTTAGAAACAAACAAACTAAAGTCACTTGTGTTTTCCTTTACGGGAGATAGATGGGAAAGAAGCAGAGAGTACCAACCTCAGTCTTTCGCTTGGTTCCTTGCTTGTTTCCTTTCCCCTTTGACAGAATCTCACCACTCCTTCATTACTTGTCCCGCTTCAAAGAGCACCTGTAGAGTCAAAGCAGCATAATACCATCAAAGCATAGAGATCTATCACCATAAACAATATAGTATCAGATATATATTGACCACACAAATGCATATATCAACACAAAATTCAGATATATACAAGAATATGGAGGAAAAATCAAATAGCTTTATTGATAGAAGTAGTAGAAGAGAGGATTACAACCACTTGGTCTGACCCAGTGCCATCCTCCCAGCATGAAAGCCCTCTTCACCTCATACAAAGCAAGATCACCCAACAATGTCTTCAAAGAGAAACAAACAGCACTTCCTTGCAAATTACAAAATTCTAGTCTTTGGATCTCTGGGATGAGGGATCCATATATAGATGTTTGCAAGGGGGTGAGTCAGCTTCTGGGATTTTGATTAGTGTCATCTCTCTGATAGTTCTTGGTTCCACTTGGAGATTTCATGATCTCTTACTCATCCTTGGGCGAATTCAAAGAGGCAAGTGTCAAATGAGCAGCTTCTAGAAGATTCTCAGGGTCTCCACCTAGCAAACTGCTTGTGCCATTTGTCTGCTCTCGCTCATCGCACCCTACAGAAGGGCTTTCCAGTATGCATCGCACTTTTTGCATGTGGCAAGTGAGATGCATCGCACCCTTAGCACTGGGTAGTCTGTATGGTCCCACTTTGACTAGTTCTGAGTAGTTTTTCATGGATAACTTATGGGAGATGATGTATTCAGCTTACCTTGCTCCTTTAGGGTATGAAACAACATTTTTACGGACTTAGAAGCCCTTGGTTTATGGACATATGTGATTGGGGTTGCAGTGCCCAAATATGTCTATAACAATGTCTGAGAAGGTGTAAATGAAAAACAGAGAGAATTACCCTAGCCTTTTCCATCACAGTTTGATAAAGGTTGTAGTCCTCCATTAGTTGGCAGAAAATAACATGGCATGGGATACCTTCATTGAAACAACCTTGCAGAGGCATGAGACTACTTCACCAAGCCATCACCAAGACATAGCAGCAGAACCTATGTAGGTAGGGTCATCAAGAAAATTAGAGGAGATTCCCAAGGCACCTAGACTTGAGGTTACCAAAATATATCAAAGAGGAAAAAGGCTTGTGTTTACTTCTCAAGCTGAGAAAAGGGCCAAGCCTTCTACATCAGCACAACAAGGATCATATTTACAGGATGAGGAGCTAATTGAGCATGATTTTGAACTAGTTGACTTGGAGGCAGCAGATGAGCATTCAACCTTGCAACAAGCTATCAAGGATAAGGATTCCCAAATCAAAGAGCTCATTGACAATTTGGCAATGGTCAGATTTATCATTTCATTCCTTAAGCAATAAAACAGTCAACTCAAGGCAAAACAGCTAATCATGGAAAAACAAAAATCCAAGATGTTGAAGCAAGAGGTCAAAGGTAAAGTAGTGTTAGAGAATGATGAGCATGATGAAAAAGAAAAGCAGGTTGGAAAGAAGAGCCCTAGGACAAAGGGTCTTAAAAAGCATTACAGAAGGAAAAAGACCAAAATCTACTTGATGAAGATTTGGATATTGAAGACAGAATTGCCATGGAGATCAACGAAGACAGAGAATATTGGCTAGGCAAAGTAAATGGTCATATAGAGAATCTTATTGATAAGTCTAAGAGGGACAACCATCTATTAAGGCACATGGCCCACCACTACCAAACCAAAAACAAGATTTGCAACATCAAGTTCAAACAAATGCAAAACAAGTTGAAGGAAACCATAAAAAGAAAAGATGAGAGGGAAAACTTGGAGATGCTTGTTGAAGCATCCATGAGAGCATAATATACCTCATTTTTCACTTGTGGACCAATTTTGGGAGTTTTCTGAGCATTTTTTTGTTTTTTGTGAAATTTGGTGCAAAGTTCAGAAATTACACTAGTTACAAAAACGCAACGTCTTGGCACTGCGCTTTTTCCTCAGAGCTCCAAATGAAAATTGGCTTGTATTTTTGGAAATATGGTGGCCTCCTCTCAAAACCCATTCCCTCATATTTCTCAGACAAGGCTTAGATTTTGAGAAAAATGAGAAAAATGGGTCAAAAATCAACATTTAGCCCCTCTTCTTGATAGGCGTTGTGCTTTTGAAGACACCTTAGGAGAATCAGTTTTTGAAGGGCTTCCCATGGGTCATTTTCAAAAATTAAAAATGTTATAGAAACTAGATAGGCAAGGCTAGTTTACCATTCTTTCAGATTTCACATTTGACTTCAGGAAATCACCTAAACGTGGCCTCAACGTTGGCATTGGGCTTCTGCAATTTTCTGAGTTTTTAATTAAAAATTCCACTGCGTAATTTCTAAAATTTCAAGTTTGACTTGGTCAAAGGTAACTTGATGATGTAACTTCAGTAGTTCGAAGTCTAGATGGTGTAATAATGAATAAATTAGCATGATAGGTTGTTTTTATGGTTAATTATACCTCATAAATGAAGCAAAACTCAAATCAAAGTCTAAGAGAAGAGTTTTTTTTTTTACCTTCTCACTCTCACTTGTTGATTGAGAGATCCTTGGAAACTGTTCCACCACTTAGGGATTCGAATCTTGAAGGTGGAGAAGCTATTTGTTTTAGTCTATATGTATAATTTCTCATTCAGAGAGGAGGGTTGGACTTCAGAGGAGAGGACTTGCATCTTATGATGTCACACAGTTAATCAAGGGAGCAGTTGCAATTATTTTTTAGGAATACATGTGCAGTGAGTTTGTGATGTTGTTTTCTTTCTATGTCAGTTTCTTATGAATGAATCCATCTTTCTTAACATGTTTTTATTTCCTCAATGACTTTCCTTACAGTTATATAGGCATAATTCTTTATATTTAAAGCTTTGTTTATGTGGAAAATCATTTCTATGTATTTCTTCTTCTAGATTAATGAATTCATGGTACATATGCTCATTATGACCTTCTAAACTTTTCATAACCTACACTACATTGACCAAACTCTCAGATTCATCACAAGACAAGGCGATATTGCTCCTCCTTATGCCTGATACTACAACCCTTTGAGGCCTTGACCTAGTTGTTTTTTCTCATCCCTGGTCCAACAATACAAAAACCTTAAATTTTAAAAAACTCATCTAAAACTATTATATCTAGCATAAAATCCATTTTTCTTCTAGTCATTGACTGTGTTATCCTTAGAGAGATCCCTCTCTAGTTTAGCAAGGCTATATGTTGAACTGCAAGTGGTTTGAAGTTACCTCTTTCGATCCCCTCCTCAGCTTGGGACATTGTAGAGGATAACATTTTGGCGTCGTTTACGGGGAAATGAAAGGTCATATCTCCATGGGAAAGAACGACAAGGATAAGATCTGATTGTTGATGGTGAACAGTGATTAGACACAAGAAAGTTTGTGCATCTTTCACCTGATGACTCTAGTGTCGAAGAATCCAAAGGTTTAGAATTCTCATGGCGACTCCACTGTTCAAAAACCGGTAGTTTGAAGAACTTCTTGGTGACTTAACTATTTTCAAAATGGATTCAACTGCTTGAAGGTATGCTCCAATGAATCGTGCTCACATTCCTGGTTTTCTAAATAGTATTCCTTGCATAGATTGGCAAACTAATATACCCAAATTCATAGATGGAAACGAGGATGATGATCTTTTGCATCTAATAAAATTTCCTTGGCATATACATAAGCTTAGGATTAAATTTCATGAGGATTTTTGGATGAAAATGTTTATGGATACCCTAGAAGGAAAAGAAAGATCATGGTATGAAGGATTGAAGCCAGGTAGCTTATTCTCTCTTAAAGAATTCCACACAACATCTTTGAGTCTTATGGAAAATCTGATCATCCATTCTTGTTGTTCGAAGATTGTTGTGAATCCTGTGAAAATGTCATTCAGTACCTTGAAGAGACTTTTGGTGATGAAGAATGTCTAGATTATGAGATCATAAAGGCCCTTTATGAATATTCTTACCAACAGAAAATAACAGAGATTGGTTTCTTTGATACAAAGGATCATTCACAACACACATAAACTTCTTCTTTGCTTGAAGATGAAACATATCTGTATGCTAACAGTCAAGAAGAAATTGGCCCAAGTCAGAATTCTGAAATTGCATGTACAGAAACTTAAGTAGTGAACCATCTTATGACAATGATAATCTACTTTTGCAAATAAATAGTGAACAAGAAGTTGGTTTCCTTAATTCTTGTGACAGTCAAATTGATATTATTCCTGTTGAAGAATATACTTGAAGTGGTTTCTGCATTTAAAATTTTCCATGAGCATCCAAAACCCTATCTTTTGGATGAGAGGTATGAAGATAGTCATTCAATTGTTTGTTCAAATTGTTCTTTCTCTGAGTTTTTATTTCAAGATCATTTTTGTGAAGTAAAGATGAGCTATCTGATGAAATGCATGAACAAGGATTTGAAACATTATTCAAAGAGAATATTCGTGCAAATCATAATTTTGAACTGGCATGTGTGGAGGTTTCAGACAATGTAATTATGGTAGAGAATAGTCATTAAACATTGCAAGCAGATTATGAAGAGGAGAATAATGAAAAAGAACAGGTTATTTTAGATTTTGTGGGTGTATACATTAGCACTATGGTTGTTGAGCAAATTCCTCTTTCTAATCCTCAGGTAAAGGTAATTAAGCATATCATTGAAGAATTATTTTTTGATTTTCAGTAGTCTTATGATCCACAAGAACATCTCCAACAGACAGTATTTTCTTCCATGATTAAATATCAATCAAATTTGAATGATGAAAGCCAAGTTTTATTTCATGATCCTCTGGTGAGTTTATTGCAGTCATCAGTAGAGGAATAATTTTCCAAGTTTTTCAATACATGTATTGGATCCAGTGGAAAAGTTGAGTTGCCACTTTATTTTTTCTTTTGCCTGCACAAGGAAAGTACGAGCAGAATTAAAATAAGTAGCCATTTGCCGGATTGGTTACATTGGAGGGATCATTACACATGATTGTATATACATCTTTATCAGGTGGGTGGTTATCATTAGGATTTGAAACCCGAGGTGAAGGCCCTAAGATCCCGATGGTCTCCTGCCATAAGTAATTTCAGTCAGTATGTTTTTTATAGTCGAGTCAAATTAGTTTGTCAAAGACAATTAGTCAGTAAGTTTTTTATTTTGAGTTTGTTATTTTCATTTTGACTCCATGCCCAATGAATAAGGCTACTTGGTCTACGGTGTTCTTGACACCTCCAAGGCACAGCCATCCCCAAGTGGAACCAATGTTAGTGTCAGTCAGTTCAGCCTGTCACCAGTGATCAAAAATGCTCTTAAGGTGTTGTTAGGGTGTCAAGTCAAATTTTTGTCTTTTCAGTGAATCTTCAAATAAAAATTTGGTCACTAGCTATTGTGTCTAGGTAACTACTACTCCCTTCACTTACTCATGGTCTACATCACTCATCATGGTCACTGTCTTCTTCAAGGTATCATATCTTCATTTAAGTGTCTTGGGTCATGAAATGGTTAAATTCCTCATTTTAGGTCATGGTCTAGGGTTCCAGTCCATGTGTCATCATGATACCATATGTCAAAACAAAAGCATGTCCATCATTTGATTTAGTGGGTAAAGGGAGTTAGCAGATTAGGGAAAGCAAAATAAAGTTAAAGGTAATGTTTTATTTCAAATAAGACAATGCTGCAGTACACTACCTCGTCTCATCATTTCTCATAGGGACATTTTTTCTTTAAAATATGTTTCTGACTAAATAGAGAATAATTTTACAAAAGTAAAAGAGGTTTTTGTCAATTATAGTCCAAGAAACAAAAAATTCCTTCAGTTTATGCACATGTATTATGATTTGAGAGAAATGCCCAAACTACACTTGCAACGAGAGAGTTGTTACACTTCTGGACAGCTTGACTTCAAGACAGTGTTTTAGGAATTTGGAGCAGGTGTTGGCAGTGATTAAGGACTCTATTCTGTATCTAACATCATAATATTTCCAAGCATACCACTTTCATCCCAAAAATCTTCTAGGAAGGTAGTCAAAAGTTCTCTACAAGTTGGCGCTTCGCTTTTGTCAGAAGCACGCTGTGTTTTTGGAGTAACCTTGGGAAAACTCATTTTTCTCAGCCTTGGAGAGGCCATTTTACATTCTTAAATACTCTATGGACATCTATACATCATAATATTTCCCATTGTACCTTCAGATCATGATTTGGATTAGTGGAAGGAATCCAAAAGTTCTCTGCAAGTTAGCATTGCATTTTTGTCAGAGACACCTTGGGTGTTTGGAGTGACCTTGGGAAAACCAATTTTTCTCCTTGCTATAATGTCCAAATTATATTCTGGAGGAGTCCATATTGTAGCATACTTCAATAGATTTCCAACGGGCTATCCAGTTCTCATTTTGGAGTAGTTTAAGGCTTCCAAAATCAGCTTGGTAGAGGCGTTGCACTTCCGTGAACTACACTTCGCATAGGACAGAGTATCCTGAAACTTACAGAAAATCACCCAAATTCAAAATTTAAGCTTGGATTCCAGTTTATTATTGCTCTAATCCATTTAGAAAGTAATTACACTCATTTCACTCCCTCTTTTCCTTTGTAAAAACAAATAAATTATGGTGAGTTTAATCCTCTGGGGTTTATATGAATTTCATGTTTTAAAGCTTGAAAATGATCAGCTGGAACATTCAAACCCTATAAATTTTTATCCCTACCTCTATTTGCATACAAATCACCATCCCATCCACCAAACAAATCATTTCCCTTAAATTTACTTCACCTTCTTACAAACTCTAGCTCTTACCTATCAAATTGAGCAGTTTCCATAGCTAGGACTATTTTTAAATTTTCTTACTCATTTCCCTCGTTCATTTCCCTCCATTTAACTTCCTAAAGATTTCTAAAACCCCTGTCCATCTCCCAAAATTTCCCTATAACCATTTCCCTTTCCTAACTCCATCATTTCACCACTTCACTCTATTGGGTTGCGTTATATTCTTTCCACGACTAGCCCACGTAGTTAACTGGGGCGTTAGAAGGGGGGCAGAGCCCCCCCTTCGTTGCGCTAATTGCGTAGCGGGGGAGTCACATGGGGTTTGAGGGGTGCAGGTAACCCCACTCTATGGGGTATGGGGCAGTGCCTTAGAAATTTTGTTTTTGGACCCTATATTAGGTTTGGTGGACCTACCTATGGTTTTGTGCATGATTTTTCGTACATGGTTTTGGATGCGATGGTTTTCGGTCCATGGTTTTGGACGTGATGGTTTTCGGTCCATGGTATTGGATGCTTCGGCATGTATAAATATGTATTGTAACATTAAAAGGAACATAATGAAAAATAAAGCTGGTACCGTTTTGGGATCCAGGGGAAAATCTCTGTGTATATGTGTTTTATGTGTTATGCTCTCGCATTGTTCATTTTCTATGTTTTAGAATTCATATGCAGGTAATTTCTGTATGGGGTTAAAACCTACACACTCATTTCTCACTGTTTTTTTTTCCATTTTCCTGTCATCTAGGATTTTCAAAATGGAGGGAGATTCTTCACCATCAAAAAAGAGAAAACATCATAAAGGGGGGAGGATTCTAAGGTATGAGCCCACAAACTACAATGAGATCAACTCTTCACCATTCATTAGACAGTGCTTTGAATATGTTAGTTGCCTAGGGTTTTGTCAAAGAGTGGGTGAAGTAGGTTTTCATGAGTAGCTCACTGATTGGATTACCACCAATCTGAAGGGAGAAAAATCCACCATAGCAGGGATTGATTTCACATTCTCAATTGTTTCCATCTCTCTTGCCATAGGGATACCAAATCATGGGGAGTATTGGTTCAAAGGCATGAGCCTTGACCTTGAGCAATACAAACCTTTCTTAAAATCACCCTACAGAGAGGCTCATTCACACATCATTTCATTCAGATACATATTGGAAAAGTATCCACCACTGATGAAGGTTGTGATGAGGTTTTTCACTTGTGATTGGAAATTTTCCATATTGTATCAATACCACATTAGGCTGCTAATGCATTTCACAACTGTGAAACCTCTTAACCTATGTAACTACTTGTGTAGAAGTCTTATCAAAATCTCTAAGAAGGTGCAAATTAAAAACAAAGAGCATTACCCTAGCCTTTTCCATCACAGTTTGATAAAGTTTGTAGTCCTCCATTAGTTCGTAGAAAAGAACATGGCATGGAATACCTTCATTGAAACAACCTTGCAGAGGCATGAGACTACTTCACCAAGCCATCACCAAGACACAACAGCACAACCTATGGAGGTAGGGTCATCAAGAAAATTATAGGAGGTTCCCAAGGCACCTAGACCTGAGGTGAACAAAATATATCAGAGAGGAAAAAGGCTTGTGTTTACTTCTCAAGTTGAAAAAAGGGCAGAGCCTTCTGCAGCAGCACAACAAGGATCACATTTACAAGATGAGGAGCTAAGTGAGCATGATTTTGAACTAGTTGACTTGGAGGCAACAGATGAACATTCAACCTTGTAACAAGCTATCAAGGATAAGGATTCCCAGATCAGAGAGCTCATGGAAAATTTGGGAATGACCAGATTTATCATTTCATTCCTTGAGCAAGAAAACAGTCAACTCAAGGCCAAACAACTAATCATGGAAAAAGAGAAATCCAAGATGTTCAAGAAAGAGGTCAAAGCTAAAGCAGTGTTAGAGCATCATGAGCATGATAAAAAATAAAAGCAGGTTAGAAAGAAGAGGCCTAGGACAAAGGGTCTTAAAAAAGCATCACAGAAGGAAAAAGACCAAAATCTACTTGATGAAGATTTGGATATTAAAGACAGAATTTCCATGGAGATCAACGAAGACAAAGAATATTGGCTAGGAAAAGTCAATGGCCATCTATAGCAACTTCTTGACAATGCTAATAGGGACAACCAGCTGTTAAGGCACATGGCCCACCACTACCAAACCAGAAACAAGATTTGCAACATCAAGGTCAAGCAAATGCAAAACAAGCTTAAGGAAACCCTAAAAAGCAAAGACAAGAGGGAAAACTTAGAGATGCTTGCTGAAGGATACATGAGAGCATAGTATACCTCATTTGTCACTTCTAGACCAATTTTTGGAGTTTTCTGAGCATTTTTGGTTTTTTGTGAAATTTGGTGCAAAGTTCAAAAATTACACTAGTTACAGAAACACAGCGCCTTGAAACTGCGCTTTTTCCTCAGAGCTCCAAATGAAAAATGGCTTGCATTTTTGGAAAGCTGGTGGCCTCCTCGCAAAACCCATTTCATCATATTTCTTAGACAGGGCTCAGATTTTGAGAAAAATGAGAAAAAGGGGTCAAAATTCAACATTTTGCCCCTCTTTTTGACAGGCACTGCACTTTTGGAGACACCATGGGAGAATCACTTTTTGAAGGTCTTTCCATGAGTCATTTTCAAACATTAAAGATGTTAAGGAAAGTAGACAGGAAAGCCTAGTTTATCGATCTTTCATATTCCAAATTTGACTTCAAGAAGGCACCTAAAAGTGGCCTCAAATTTAGCGTTGCGCTTTTGTAATTTTCTAGGATTTTAATTAAAAATTCCATTGTGTAATTTCTCAGATTTCTAGTTTGACTTGGTCAAAGGTAACTTGATGATGTAACTTCAGTAGTTCGAAGTCTAGATGATGTAATCATGAATAAATTAGCATGATAGGTTGTTTTTATGGTTAATTAGGCCTCATAAATGAAGCAAAACACAAATCAAAGTCTAAGAGAAGAGTTTGTTTTTTACCTTCTCACTCTCACTTATTGGTTGAGAGATTCTTGGAAACTATTCCATCACTTAGGGATTTGACTTCTGAAGTTGGGGAAGCTATTTTTTTAGTATATATGTATCATTTCTCATTTAGAGAGAAGGGTTGGTCTTCAGAGGAGAGGACTTGTATCTTATTCTTTCACACTGTTAATCAGAGCAGATGCAGTGATTTTTCAAGAATACATGTGCAATGAGTTTGTGATGTTGTTTTCTTTCTATGTCAGTTTCTTATGAATGAATCCATCTTTCTTAACATGTTTTTCTTTCCTCGGTGATTTTCCTTATAGTTATATAGGCAGAATTCTTTATATTTAAAGCTCTGTTTATGTGGAAAATCATTTATATGTATTTCTTCTTCTAGATTAATGAATTCATGGTACACATGCTCATTATGACCTTCTAAGCTTTTCAGACCCTACACTACATTGACCAAACTCTCAGATTCATCACAAGACACTGCTATCTTGCTCCTCCTTATGCCTGCTACTACAACCCTTTGAGGCCTTGACCTAGTTGCTTTTTCTCATCCTTGGTCTAGCAATCCAAAAACCCTAAATTTTCAAAAACTCATCTAAAACTATTATATCTAGCCTAAAATCCATTTTTCTTCCATTCATTGACTGTGAAATCCTTAGAGAGATCCCTCTCTGGTTTAGCAGGGCTAGCTGCTGAACTGCAAGTGGTTTGAGGTTACCTCTTTCGATCTCCTCCTCAGCCTGGGACATTGTAGAGGATAACATTTTGGCATCATTTCCGGGGAAGCGAAAGATCATATCTTCCCTGGGAAAGAACGACAAGGATCAGATATGATTGTTGATGGTGAACAGTGATCAGACACAAGAAAGGTTGTGCATCTTTCACCTGGCGACTCCAGTGTCAAAGAATCCAAAGGTTTAGAATTCTCATGGCGACTCCACTGTTCAAAAATTGGTAGTTTGAAGAACTTCTTGGTGACTTAACTATTTTCAAAATGGATTCAACTACTCGAAGGTATGATCCTATGAATCATGCTCACATTCCTAGTTTTCTGAATCATATTCCTTGCATAGATTGGCAAACTAATTTGCCCAAATTCATAGATGGAAACGAGGATGAGGGTATTTTGCATCTAATCAAATTTCATTAGCATATACATAAGCTCAGGATTAAGTTTCATGAGGATTGTTTGATGAAAATGTTTATGGCTACCCTAGAAGGAAAAGCAAGATCATGGTATGAAGGATTGAAGCCAGGTAGCTTATTCTCTCTTAAAGAATTCCACACAACATTCTTTGAGTTTTATGGAAAATATCATCATTCATTCTTGTTGTTTAGAGATTGTTGTGAATATTGCGAAAATTTCATTCAATACCTTGAAGAGAATTTTGGTGCTGAAGAATGTCTAGATTTTGGATTTGAGAGATCTGTGGTTTTTATCTTTTGAATTGATCGGAGAATCCACAGTGTAAACATTTTTGAACCAACGTTTCGAATCCCAAGTGGGATCCATCATCAGGGTTGAAGAATGATGATAAGAGAAGAGCAAGCAGGGAGAATAAATAATAAGGTTGACCTCGTTAGTATTTATTCTCCCTGCTTGCTCTTCTCTTATCATCATTCTTCAACCCTGATGATGGATCCCACTTGGGATTCGAAACGTTGGTTCAAAAATGTTTACACTGTGGATTCTCCGATCAATTCAAAAAATGTCTAGATTATGAGATATGTTGATTCCTCTAAAATCGCTACATCAACATCGGGGAAAACCACCCGGTCCGGACCTTAGTGCAGCTCCTTTTCCATTTGGTGTGGTGGCTCCGACTGGATGTAATGGGACCAATTTCCCAGTGATATATGAGTTGATGGGTGATTGGTTTGTAGTGTATAACGAAGGTGATAAGTGTTTTATCCTATAATGCAAAAATATACAAATATAACTAATCTATCCCGGGTATTCTTTTAACAACACGATTTTTGATTGTTTCTATTAAACAAATAACCATAAAGATGACTTATTCATAAAATAGAAATATGCATTCATATGATGATTACTTTGTTTAAGTAGTTAAACAAAGTAATAATAAAAACATTATCGCATTGATCATAATATATATCACTGACATATATATCCAAATGATAACAATTCTAAAACATTCAGAAATGACAAGCTAAAGAATTGCTTGAAAAAACATATAGATATATATATATATATATAATAGCAATTTTGAGAAATGTTCATTCACATAGAGAAATAAGGAAAAAACAGTTATAATAGTACCATATGCATTTGGATTCTCTCGATGTAAACAACATTCAGATTCTACTTTCCTATTTGAGAACACCTTCAAAAGATGCAAAAGTGAAAATCTTATAAAAGCCTCTTTGACAAAAACGCAGAACTTTGGTCCAGTTTGTGATAAAAAAAATTTAGAAGTACAGTAGTGCAACTCCCAAGTCAAATTTTAATACAAATTGTGAACCCTTTCTAAATACATGAAAGGGTCTTAAATACTAAAAATGAAAACAAACTATCAAAAAAAATCATTATGCGTTGGTCTAACTGTAGACATATAATATTGGGATTCATCATGAAAATAGCAGTGTTGTGGCAGTTGAATGAATTCATTATATCGGCTTCTTTTCCTGTGATTGCAGCTGACAGATTATGAGCATAGGCTGGATTTCTGGAGTCTGAATCATCTTGGAGTGTAGCTGAGCTGTATAGGTGGCATCGGAGAGTTCAGAGATTGTGCAATTGATTGCATCCAAAAGACATTTCATGGCCATCTACTGGCTATGTGGCTTGACTAGGAAAAACCAGAATGTTTCCCATGTCAAGCTTTGGATTCCTCCAATCTGTTTTTCCCTATGTGCCAGCTCTTGTTTCCAATGTTGTTCCAATGACTTTGCTTTTGGGAGTTTACCTGGAGAGCAATCGGTGATCAAATTAGACATATGCAAACTGTTATTTATCAATTCGATCAGACCATTCGTTGCAGTTCTGCATCTAGAGGTTTCTCTTTCAACTTTCATTAGCTGGGACTCCCATTCGGAAAACAGGATTTCCTTATGCGATTCTTGTATTCTTGGCAGGTTGGCAGCCATTCCTTCTGTGGAATCTTGCCAGGATAGAAAATTGGTTAACCTTTCATCTGCCTTTTCTAATTCAAGTCTAGTGTCTACTGCCTTCTCAATCATTGATGCAGAGATATCGCATAAGGGGTTGGCCAATGATATATTGTGGCAAAGAATATCCAACTGTTGGGACAAGGCTTTGGTTATTTCCAAGGCTTCTGTTCTGAATTCGCTTACCTGTGGATAACCCTTGTACCTCTCTATCTGTTCTTTCATTTGTGCAATTTGATCTTCCTTTGCCTTCTTTTCTTGCTCACTTAACATCTGAAGCCTGCTCAATTCCTGAGACAACTCCTGTTGTTTATGGAGAGTCTGCTCATCAATCCTTTGTTTTTCCAGTTTCAACTGCTCTTTTAATCGCTCATTTTGTTGCCTCTGCTCTATTAACTGTTGTTCAAGCTGATTTATCTTTTGTTGTTGCTCTACCGATTGCACCTCAAGTTGGGTAATCGTCTGATCCTTTTCCCTCATCAGATGGCTGACCTCTGAGGCTTTATCCATTGTCGCCGCTATGTAAGCTCCTACATACTGAGATAGCTTTGTTAAATCCTCAAAGGGATTGACTTCTGCTTTCCATACCACGTTCATCATTTCTGCCTGAGGAGTTAAAAGAGGACTTTGATCAATTTTCCTCTTCTTCCTCTGTCTTTTAACTACAGCCCTGTGCTTTGGACTGTAGAAGACATCGAGAGGTGGTATTTCTTCAATTTGTAGTACAATCTCATCAGTAGGATTCTCGAGAATAATCTCTATGTCCTGTTGAATTCTAGGTAGGCTACTTGTTCCTTCAATTGAAACTGTAATAACTTCTGGCTTTTGCACTGTAGGAATTTTTGGTGTAGTGAGCTCTTGGGATTTATTCGGGTTATTGATGATTGAGTCAAACTACTCCCATTCCTTGATTAACTTAGGATCAATATTGATATTCGTATCAAGGGGCTCACTAGTTCCTTCCTGTGTCTGCTCCCTTTCTGGGGTCTTTTCCTTTTTAGGAGTCTTTTCAATAATTTTCTCTTCACAGTGGCCTTCTGGTTGCACCATAGAGGTAGTATTTAACAAGTCTAGAGGTAGCGTTTCCAATCTCTGTGTCCTGAACTTGTAAAATTCCTCTAGTCCCTCTGCTCCCAATTTGATTTTTGCCAGTTGTTTCACTTGAGAAAATAACTCGGCTGAAGCAAACAAATCATCATAACTATCCTTCTCATGTTCAAACTTGGCGATTTTGGCCTGAGAAGTGACATTGTAGGCAACAGATTTAGGATCATACTGCCTTTTTGGGATGACTGCTAACTTTAACATTTTTATTTTCTCAGCTTCCTTCTCTGCATGTTTGAAGTCATGCAGCGTGAAAGCACCACATCGGAGGGGGAATGAAGGCCACATATGCTTTTTAGACTCCTTTAGGTTCCTTGACATCCCTTCTACTATTATCTGATATGCTAACTCTCTGGCAAGTAACTTATCAGGGATGTATAAGGGAAGGACATGTGGGTCAGTAGTGCTGCCAAAAAGTCTATGTAGGTGAACTTTTCTTCACCAAACCAACTACCAATTGCAGTTAGGTTGACACAGGCTTCTTTGGACAACCTAGGAGCAGGTTTATTGAATATGGCATAATACACGGGGAGGATGAAACCATGACAGATTCTATAAAGATGATTTTTGTAATGGGCTTTCCACAGTTCCTTATGATAGATATGAATGGGGTTCGGGTCCTATGGAGTCCATTTCCAACCTAGAATGGGATATTCAGAATTGAAACAGATAGTGTCCACAATATAAGCACTCATATAAAACGAGGGTATTACCCGAGTAGTCACGAACCTGTTTTCCTATAATCAAGTATTTGGTTGGCCATTTTATCAGAAAAAATGGTCGCCCAATCCATGATATAAGAATTAACTGCAGCCTCCATTAAAGGTACCATCTCTATAGAAAATTTGGCAGAATCATGGACTCCAAAGAGTCTGCACATCATAGCACCAACATAACAGTAAGGAGATGCCAATGAGTCTACGGAGTACATACCCGATGATTCATGCTTGTGCTTGGTCAGAAAATGCCTCCATTTTCTGATAGGGTCCGATTCGATGGCATTTTCTTTAGAGAAAGCCTCCAAAAATGCTTTGTTATATCGCTTCTACGGTTCAGGCAAATGGTACATTCTTTTGATATCTTCTGCTCTGAACGACCCAAACATTCTTCCATCAGCCGTAAAGAAAGTTCTGTCTGTGATATTGATGCTTTCAATAACCCATCTAACCAAGTCATTATAGGGTAAAACTTTGGTGCGGGTTGCTATTCTATGAAGATAGGAGCTAGCCAAATCCTTAAGAGTATTCTCTGACTTGTCTGTGGAATCTGTTGTTGCCACTTCTTCTATCTCTTCCAGATCCTCGGCTTCCAGTAAATTGTAAATACTTTCCCATGAAGCCTTGCCTAGACCGAGGCAGGTAGTATCAGATATCAAGACCTTCTTCACTGGTTCCTCTTTGGCTACGACGGGGGCCTTTGGTTTCTTTGACTTCTTCGTCATTTTCGCTGGATTCATCAACTCAAACTTGCTCTGTAAAAGAAACAAAAGAACGTAACAGAGAAAAACCCGTTCAAAGCCAACACAGAATAAAAATATTAATGGTAATTCAAGCGTGATAAGCAATACGAACTCAAATATTACCACGGATGAAATCCTCGAAGGATTCAACCTTAACTACTCTATTAATGACTTCCGTAACCGCCAATCGTGATACTTAAATGTCATAATGATATGTCACATCGCACATATTAGTAACAGTCCTTTAAAGTGGATCTCTTGGCTTTCCCAATCAGCGATTAGCGAAAATCGCATATCGCAGATCGGGAGGTACAAAGGTTAAGCTTTAGCTATTTCCATACATAGCTCCGATTGCGATAAAAGTGAGTTATCATGGGGAGGCGGGATAATCAATAAATCCTTTGTTTTTCGTTTATAATTGATTTAAGGTTTAAAACCACCAACATTCATTTAACAACTTTTTATCGAAAAGTGTGCTTTTAATGAAATCGCATCGGCGATTGCCAATAGATAGTTATGTGTCTCATGCCTTTAGCGATGGCTGATTGTGATCGGATTATCGCATCGGGAGATTTGAGTGGACTATTGGAATGCTTCTTTGATGACTTGCGATTTGTGCTTTCCGATAGCATTATCGCATCGGAGATTTTCCAATGAGAGCCTTTTAAGTCTATCCTTTAAATAAAGGATGCGACATATTATTTTACATTTGTTTTACAAAAAGGTCTTGGTTGATATTTATATCGGATCGGACCTTTTCATAAGGACTTTCATGTGTTATGTGGTTAAATCAAAGCTTGCGATTATTATTGAATTATTGATTTTAACTAAGTCTTAAAAAGGGGACCCATTTCTTGTTAAAGTTTTGGATAAAAATTTTGAAATGGGGAGGGTTGTTGTATAGCACAACAAGATCATAGAGGCCCTTTATGAATATTCTTCCCAATAGAAAATAACAGAGATTAGCTGCCTTGATACAAAGGATCATTCACATCACACATCAACTTCTTCTTTTCTTGAAGATGAAACAGATCTGCATCCTAACAGTCAAGAAGAAATTGGCCCCAAGTCAGAATTCTGAAATTGCATGTACAGAAAACTTAAGCAGTGAACCATCTTATGATAATGATCATCTACTTTTGCAAATAAATAGTGAACAAAAAGTTGGTTTCCTTGATTCTTGTGACAGTCAAATTGATATTCTTCCTGTTGAATAATATACTTGAAGTGGTTTCTGCATTTAAAATTTTCCATGAGCATCCAAAACCCTGTCTTTTGTATTAGAGGTATGAAGATAGTCATTCATTTGTTTTTTCAGATTGTTCTTTCTCTGAGTTTTTATTTCAAGATCAGGTTTGTGAAGACCAAGATGATATGTCTGATGAAATGCATGAACAAGGATCTGAAACACTATTCAAAGAGAAAATTATCGCATATCATAATTTTGAACTGGCATGTGTGGAGGTTTCAAAAAATGTAATTATGGTAGAGAATAGTCATCAAACATTGCAAGCAGATTATGAAGAGGAGAATAATGAAAAAGAACATGTTATTTTAGATCCTGTGGGTGTACACATTAGCACTATGGTTGTCAAACAAAGTCCTCTTGCCAATCATCAGGTAAAGGTAATTGAGCATATCATTGAAGAATCATTTGTTGATTTGCAGCAATCTTATGATCCACAAGAACATCTCCAACATGTAGTATTTTCTTCCATGATTAAATATCAATAAGATTTGAATGATGAAAGCCAAGTTCTATTTCATGATCCTCTGGTGAGTTTATTGCAGTCATCAGTAGAGGAAGAATTTTCCAAGTTTGTCAATACATGTATTGGATCCAGTGGAAAAGTTGAGTTGCCACTTTCTTTTTTCTTCTGCCTACACAAGGAAAGTACGAGAAGAATTCAAATAAGTAGCCATTTGTTGGATTGGTTACACTAGAGGGATCATTACACATGATTGTATATACATCTTTAGCAAGTGGGCAATTATCATCAGGATTTGAATCCTGAGTTGAAGACCATAAGATATCGATGGTTTGTTGCCATAAGTATGTTTAGTCAGTGTGTTCTTTATAGTCGAGTCAGCTCAGTCTGTCAAAAGAAGTTAGTCAGTCAGTTTTCAGTTTTGAGTTTGGTATTTGCATTTTGACTCCAGGCCCAATGAATAAGGCTACTTGGTCTACGGTGTTCTTGACACCTCCAAGGAACTGTCGTCCCCAGTTGGAGCTAATGTTAGTTTCAGTCAGTTCATCCCGTCACCAATGATCAAATATGCTCTTGCAAGGTGTTGTTAGGGTGTCAAGTCAAATTTTTGTCATTTTAATGAATTTTCAAATAAAAATTTGGTCACTAGTTGTTGTGTCTAGGTCACTGTTGCTCCCTTCACTTACTCATGGTCTTCATTACTCATCATGGTCATTGTCTTTTTCAAGGTATCATATCTTCATTTAAGTGTCTTGGGTCATGAAATGGTTAAATTCCTCATTTTAGGTCATGGTTTAGGGTTTCACTCCATGTGTCATCATCATACCATATGTCAAAACAAAAACATGTCCATCATGTGAGTCAGTGGGTAAAGGGAGTTAGCAGCTTAGGGAAAGCAAAATAAAGGTAAAGGTAATGTTTTATTTCAAATAAGACAATGTTGAAGTACACTACCTTGTATCATCATTTCTCATAGGGACATTTTTTCTTTAAAATATGTTTCTGACCAAATGGAGAAGAATTTTACAAAAGTGAAAGAGATTTTTGTCAATCATATTTCAAGGGAAAAAAACCTCCTTCCATGTATGCACAAGTATTATGATTTGAGAGAAATGCCCAAACTACACTTGCAATTGGAGAGTTGTTACACTTCTGGAGAGCTTGACTTCAAGACAGTTTTTCATGGATTTGGAGCAGGTTTTGGCAGTGCTTAAGGACTCTATTTTGTAGCATACATCATAATATTGCCAACCATAGCCCTTTCATCCCAAAAATCCTCTAGGAAGGGAGTCAAAAGTGCTCTGCAAGTTGGTGATCCACTTTTGTCAGAAGCAAGTTGTGTTTTTGGCATGTCCTTGGGAAAACCCATTTGTCTCAGCCTTGGAGAGGCAATTTTACATTCTTATATACTCTATGGAAAACTAGACATCATAATATTTCCAATGGTACCTTCATATCATGATTTGGATTAGCGGAAGCCATCCAAAAGTGCTTTGCAATTTGGCGCTACGTTTTCGTCAGAGACACCCAGGGTTTTTGGAGTGACCTTGGGAAAACCAATTTTTATCCCTGATGGAGTGTCCAAATTACATTTGTGAGGCATCCATGTTGTAGCATACTTCAATAGATTTCCATATATCTATCCATTTCGCAATTGTGAGTATTTTAAGGCCTCCAAAAGCAAGTTGGGAGAGGTGTTGCACTTCTATGAACTGTGTTGCACACAAGACAAAGTATCCTAAAACTCACATAAAATCACCCAAATTCAAAATTTAAGGTTGAATTCTAGTTTATTATTTCTCTAGTCCATTTAGAAAGTACATAAACTCATTTCACTCCCTATCTTCCTTTGGAAAAACAAATAAATGATGGTGAGTTTAGTCCTCTAGGGTTTTTATGAATTTCATGTTTTAAAGCTTGCAAATGATCAGTTGGAACATTCAAACCCTAGAAACTGTGATCCCTACCTCCATTTTCATACAAATCACCATCCCATCCACCAAACAAATCATTTCCCTTCAGTTTACTTCACCTTCATACAAACCTTAGCTCTTACCTATCAAATTGAGCAATTTCCCTAGCTAGGACTGTTTTTAAATTTTCTGACACATTGCCCTCATTCATTTCCCTCCATTTAACTTCTTAAATATTTCTAAAACCCCTGTCCATCTCCCAAAATTTCCCCATAACCATTTCCCTTCCCTAACTCCCTCATTTCACCACTTCACTCATTTCTCACTATGTTTTTTTCCATTTTCTTGTCATCTAGGAGTTTCAAAATGGAGGGAGATTCTTCACCATCAAAAAAGAGAAAACATCATAAAGGGGCGAGGATTCTGAGGTATGAACCCACAAAATGCAATGAGATCAACTCTTCACCATTCATTAGACATTGCTTTGAAGATGTTAGCTGCCTAGGATTTTGTCAAAGAGTGGATGAAGTAGGTTTTAATGAGGATCTCACTCATTGGATTGCCACCAATCTGAAGGGAGAAAAAGCTACCATAGTAGAGATTGATTTCACATTCTCAGTTGCTGCCATCTCTCTTTCCATAGGGATTCCAGATCATGGGGAGTATTGGTTCAAATGCATGAGCCTAGACCTTCAGCAATACAAACCTTTCTTGAAATCACCCTACAGAGAGGCTCATTCACACATCATTCCATTCAGATACATGTTGGAAAGGTATGCACCATTGATGAAGGTTGTGATGAAGTTTTTCACTTGTGAGGGGTGATTTTCTATATTGTATCAATACCACGTTAGGCTGCTAATGCATTTCACAAATGTGAAACCTATCAACCTGTGTAACTACTTGTGTAGAAGTCTTATCAAAATGTCTGAGAAGGTGCAAATGAAAAACAAAGAGAATTACCCTAGCCTTTTCCATCACAGTTTGATAAAGGTTGTAGTCCTCCATTAGTTGGCAGAAAAGAACATGGCATGGGATATCTTCATTGAAACAGCCTTGCAGAGGCATGAGACTACTTCACCAAGCCATCACCAAGACACAATAGCGCAGCCTATGGAGGTAAGGTCATCAAGAAAATTAGAGGAGGTTCCCAAGGATCCTAGACCTGAGGTGACCAAAATATATCAGAGAGGAAAAAATCTTGTGTTTACTTCTCAAGTTGAGAAAAGGGCCAAGCCTTCTAGATCATCACAACAGGGATCACATTTATAGGATGAGGAGCTAATTGAGCATGATTTTGAACTAGTTGACTTGGAGGCAGCAGATGAGCATTCAATCTTGCAAAAATCTATCAAGGAGAAGGATTCCCAGATCAGAGAGCTCATGGACAATTTGGCAAGGGCCATATTTATCATTTCATTCCTTGAGAAAGAAAACAGTCAACTCAAGGCCAAACAGCTAATCATGGAAAAAGAGAAATCCAAGATGTTGAAGCAAGAGGTCAAAGGTAAAGCAGTGTTAGAGCATGATGAGCATGATGAAAAATAAAAGCAGGTTGGAAAGAAGAGGCCTAGGACAAAGGGTCTTAAAAAAGCATTGCAGAAGGAAAAAGACCAAAATCTACTTGATGAAGATTTGGATATTGAAGACAGAATTGCCATGGAGATCAATGAAGACAAAGAATATTGGCTAGGCAAAGTCAATGTCCATCTAGAGCAGCTTCTTGACAAGGTTAACAAGGACAACCAGCTGTTAAGGCACATGCCCCACCACTACCAAACCAAAAACAAGATTTGCAACATCAAGGTCAAGCAAATGCAAAACAAGCTGAAGGAAACCCTAAAAAGAAAATATGAGAGGGAAAACTTGGAGATGCTTGTTGAAGCATCCATGAGAGCATAATATACCTCATTTGGCACTTCTGGACCAATTTTGGGAGTTTTCTTAGCATTTTTTGTTTTTGTGAAATTTGGTGCAAAGTTCAAAAATTACACTAGTTACAGAAACAAAGTGCCTTGGCGCTACGATTTTTCCTCAGAGCTCCAAATGACAAGTGGCTTTATTTTTTGGAAAGCTGGTGGCCTCCTCTCAAAACCAATTTCCTCATATTTCTCAGACAGGGCTCAGATTTTGAGAAAAAGGGGTCAAAAATCAACACTCTGCCCCTCCTTTTGACAGGCACTACGCTTTTGGAGACAGCTTGGTAGACTTAGTTTTTGAAGGCATTCCCTTGGGTCATTTTAAAAAATTCAAGATGTTCTAGAAACTAGAAAGGAAAGGCTAGTTTACCATTCCTTTAGATTTAAAATTTGACTTTAGGAAGGCACCTAAAAGTGGCCTCAAATTTGGCGTTGCATTTCTGCAATTTTTTGAGTTTTTAATTAAAAACTCCACTGTGTAATTTCTCAGATTTCTAGTTTGACTTGATCAAAGGTAACTTGATGATGTAACTGATGAGCCCCAATTTTTGGTACAATTTGGGCTCATTTTGGCCTACTTTGCTTGCTCAACCATTCATCTTTTATTACTTATGCATTCATTTCTTAGTATATTCGTGTTGTTTGTAGGAAGAAGGGCAGGCATTATATCTATGTGGCTAATACATGGTGATTTCAGGTTTTTGGCATTAAAGAGAGCAAAAGACCACGTAAATGGAGACAAGGAGACAGCAAAGGTGACGTTGCAGGTTTATAGGGAGGTTGTCTACGGCCTTAAATGACTTCCCTCGTAATTATCACCTTAACTCCGAGCTCCAACAGCTCTCCCCACCGAGCTCAAAGGCAGCCAACATGTTCTACAGGATCAGCAGTTTTACAGCAGTTTGACTTCAGTTGGACAGCCAAGCCCCACGAATGAAGGAAGCCAGCCTGATCATCATTGTGTATAAATATGCAGGCCGTAGCCTATGTTAGAAGCTTTTTGACCTTTGGAATTATCATTGTAATCTCTGAGCACGAGTTACAAGCTCGGTGTTTGTTTTTGTGTAAGCCAGTTTTGGCATGACATTAGACTTTTGATTATGAATAAAGGCAAGCAGATTTGGATCTAGTTCTGAGCTTTTAAGGGAGCTATAGCTCTCAGGTTAGGGCCCAACCTGAGAGCAATAGACCTCCTCTGTTTTGTAGTGTTATTTACCTTTCGTTCCAGCACTTTGTTTCTTTGCTTTAACATGCAATTCGAAATTACAGTCTGCTGATTTAGTTTTTATGAGATTGAGTAGGATTAGCTTATGGTTAAATTGCTTTCAGTTGCTTAGCTAGAATAGGAGGATTGTAATTTACTGGAGCTCCAAGAAAAAGGTTGAGAGAGACCCCACTGCCATCTCTGTTTGGAGATTGGGGTGCAGTCTACACCAACCACCAAAAAAACGCAGTTCTTTACTTTATGCATGCTGCAACACAGTCACGTTCATGATAGATCTTTCCACGCACTTCAATCTTGAGACATACCTCTTCATTTTAACTTCATGCACAACTTCTCTTCACGGTTTACATTGTTGTTCACTGAGTTCATAGCACAGGTAGCATAGGATAATGAATTCTCGTTTTTTATGACAGTCATAAGCAATTTGTTTTATTTACACTGCTCCACATCATTCCATTTCCTTCTTCTTCGTCTTGACCACGCCTAAAGCCACATCCTTGACCTCTGCTCAGCTCGGTTATCTTCCAAACTCTTCCATTCCTCACGTAACTTCATTTTCTTGACCTTTCGTTGTTCTAGCCCTCCATCCACCAACCAACTTCGTGCACTCTTTCTCCATCCTATTTCTCTACCCCTGAGCCATCATCAGCTTCATCTCCATCCTACATATCCCCCCATACCATTCCATCACTTCACCATCACCCAAAACACCCACGGTAGGACATCCTTTAGAAATTCATAGACTTCCTGTAAAATTCCTGAGTTTCCTGTAGGATCCCCTGCAGACATCCTGTAGGAGCCCACACACTCGGTTGCTGAGAATCTGAACGTGAGGAACCTCTGTGGACTGATGCTAAGGATCCCTTGGGACCTTTCCTAGCCTCCCTGACCTTTCCCAAGCTTTCCTTCCCTCTGCACAACCAAACCCTAATAAGAACAAAATCACAATCACTCCATCCACTTAAGACAAAATACAAAAACATGTCTTTTCAGATGCAAGTAGCTTAGATTCATGCATTTCCACTTACTAGAAGTAATGGCATCATCGGTAGAAGTTTCATTTACATTTTTGCATCATAGAGGTTAGACTAGTCATATTAGGGTTTCCTAGGGTTTCCATGCTTTGGTTTGCTTTCAATTCATTTTTGCCAAGTAGATTAGTTTTCTTTGAGATAGCTTTCGTCCATCATTTAGCAAGCTTCTTCTGAGAGCATATAGAAGTTGGCTTGAGCCCTAGCGTACTTGTGCCAGCTGACCAAGTGACAGCTGCGACAAGAGCTAGTACTTGTGCATACAGCACCGTCGCTTCCAAGTTTGTACGAACTGCCGGGTTGATAAAATTAGAGATAGGAAGCCCCAGGAGTTGTAGCATTATTGCTACAATACTGGAGCTCACCAGTAACTTCAGTAGTTCGAAGTCTAGATGATGTAATCATGAATAAATCAGCATTATAGGTTGTTTTTATGGTTAATTAGGCCTCATAAATGAAGCAAAACTCAAATCATAGTCTAAAAGAAGAGTTTGTTTTTGACCTTCTCACTCTCACTTGTTTGTTGAGAGATTCTTGGAAACTGTTCCACCGCTTAGGGATTCAACTCCTGAAGGTGGGGCAGCTGTTTGTTTTAGTCTATATGTATCATTTCTCATTTAGATAGAAGGGTTTGACTTTAGAGGAGAGGACTTGTATCTTATGCTTTCACACAGTTAATCAAAGGAGCGGTTGCAGCTATTTTTCAAGAATACATGTGCAGTGAGTTTGTGATGTTATTTTCTTTCTATGTCAGTTTCTTATGAATGAATCCATCATTCTTAACATGTTTTTATTTCCTCAGTGATTTTCCTTACAGTTATATAGGCATAATTCTTTATATTTAAAGCTCTATTAATGTGGAAAATCATTTCTATGTATTTCTTCTTCTAGATTAATGAATTCATGGTACACATGCTCATTATGACCTTCTAAGATTTTCAGACCCTACACTACATTGACAAAACTCTCAGATTCATCACAAGACATTTTTATCTTGCTCCTCCTTATGCCTTCTACTGCAACCCTTTGATGCCTTGACCTAGTTGCTTTTTCTCATCCCTGGTCCAGCAATTCAAAAACCATAAATTTTCAAAAACTCATCTAAAACTATTATATCTAGCCTAAAATCCATTTTTCTTCCAGTCATTGACTGGGAAATCCTTAGAGAGATCCCTCTTTCGCTCCTCCTCAGCCTGGGACATTGTAGAGGATAACATTTTGGCGTCGTTGTCGGGGAAACGAAAGACCATATCTTCCCTCGGAAAGAACGACAAGGATCAGGTCTGATTGCTGATGGTGAATAGTGATAAGACACAAGAATGGTTGTGCATCTTTCACCTCGCGACTCTAGTGTCAAAGAATCCAAAGGTTTATAATTCTCATGGCGACTCCCCTGTTTAAAAACTAGTAGTTTGAAGAACTTCTTGGTGACTTAACTATTTTCAAAATGGATTCAACTTCTCGAAGGTATGCTCCTATGAATTGTGCTCACATTCATGTTTTTCTGAATCGTATTCCTTGCATAGATTGGAAAAATAATCTATCCAAATTCATAGATGGAAATGAGGATGAGGGTATTTTGCATCTAATCAAATTTCATTGGCATATACATAAGCTCAGGATTAATTTTCATGAGGATTGTTTGATGAAATGTTTATGGCTACCCTAGAAGGAAAAGCAAGATCATGGTATGAAGGATTGAAGCTAGGTAGCTTATTCTCTCTTAAAGAATTCCACACAACATTCTTTGAGTTTTATGGAAAATCTCATCATTCATTCGTGTTGTTCAAATATTTTTGTGAATCGAGTGAAAATTTCATTCAATACCTTGAAGAGACTTTTGGTGATGACTAATGTCTAGATTATGAGATCATAAAGGCCCTTTATGAATATTCTTCCCAACATAAAATAACATAGATTAGCTTCTTTGATACAAAGGATCATTCACAACACACATCAACTTCTTCTTTGCTTGAATATGAAACAGATCTGCATCCTAACAGTTAAGAATAAATTGGCCCAATTCAGAATTCTGAAATTGCATGTACAAAAAACTTAAGCAGTGAACCATCTTATGACAATGATCATCTACTTTTGCAAAGAAATAGTGAACAAGAAGTTGTTTTCCTTGATTCGTGTGAGATTCAAATCGATATTATTCCTGTTGAAGCACATGAGGAATCAAATATACTTGAAGTGATTTCTGCATTTAAAGTTTTCCATGAGCATCCAAAACCTTGTCTTTTGGATGATAGGTATGAAGATAGTCATTCACTTGTTTTTTCAGATTGTTCTTTCTCTGAGTTTTTATTTCAAGATCAGGTTTCTGAAGGCCGAGATGAGTTGTCTGATGAAATGCATGAACAAGGATCTGAAACACTATTCAAAGAGCAGATTCGTGCAAATCATAATTTTGAACTAGCATGGGTGGAGGTTTCAGACAATGTAATTATGGCAGAGAATAGTCATCAAACATTGCACGCAGATTATGAAGAGGAGAATAATGAAAGAGAACATGTTATTTTAGATCCTGTGGGTGTACACATTAGCACTATGGTTTCCGAACAAATTCCTCTTTCCAATCATTAGGTAAAGGTAATTGAGCATATCGTTGAAGAATCATTTGTTGATTTACAGCAGTTTTATGATCCACAAGAACATCTCCAACAGACAATATTTTCTTCCATGATTAAATATTAATCAGATTTGAATGATTAAAGCCAAGTTTTATTTCATGATCCTCTGGTGAGTTTATTGCAGTCATCAGTAGAGGAAGAATTTTCCAAGCTTGTCAATACATGTATTGGATCCAGTTGAAAAGTTTAGTTGCCACTTTCTTTTTTCTTATGCCTGCACAAGGAAATTACTAGCAGAATTTAAATAAGTAGGCATTTGTTGGATTGGTTACACTGGAGGGATCATTACACATGATTGTATATACATCTTCAGCAAGTGGGAAATTATCATCAGGATTTGAAGCCTGAGGTGAAGTCCCTAAGATCCCGATGGTCTGCTACCATAAGTAAGTCCAGTTAGTGTGTTTTTTATAGTCAAGTTAGTTCACTTTGTCAAAGTCAATTAGTCAGTCAGTTTTCAGTTTTGAGTTTGGTCTTTGCATTTTTAAATCATGCCCAATGAATAAGGCTACTTGGTCTACAGTGTTCTTGACACCTCCAAGGAGTTGCCATCCCCGACTCGAGCCAATGTTAGTGTGATTCAGTTCAGCCTATCACCAGTGATCAAATATGTTGTTACAAGGCATTTTTAGGGTGTCAAGTCAATTTCTTGTCATTTCAGTGAATGTTCAAATAATAATTTGGTCACTGGCTATTGTGTATAGGTCAATGCTTCTCCCTTCACTTACTCATGGTCTTCATCACTCATCATGGTCATTGTCTTCTTCAAGGTATCATATCTTCATTTAAGTGTCTTGGGTAATGAAATGGTTAAATTCCTCATTTTAGGTCATGGTTTATGGTTTCATTCCATGTGTCATCATGATACCATATGTTAGAACAAAAACATCTCCATCATGTGATTCAGTGGGTAAAGGGAGTTAGTAGCTTAGGGAAAGAAAAATAAAGGTAAAGGTATTGTTTTATTTCAAATAAGACAATGTTGCAGTACACTACCTCGTTACCTCGTCTCATCATTTCTCATAGGGACATTTTTGCTTTAAAATGTGTTTCTCACCAAATGGAGAAGAATTTTACAAAAGTGGAAAAGGTTTTTGTCAATTATAGTCCAACAAATAAAAACCTCCTTCAGTTTATGCACAGGTATTATGATTTAAGAGAAATGCCCAAACTACTCTTGCAACGGGAGAGTTGTTACACTTGTGGACAACTTGACTTCAAGACAATGTTTTAGGGGTTTGGAGCAGGTGTTGACAGTGATTAAGGACTCTATTCGGTATCTGACATCATTATATTTACAACCATACCACTTTCAGCCCAAAAATCTTTGAGGAAGGTAGTCAAAAGTGCTCTGCAATTTGGCGCTACACTTTTTCCAGAAGCACGTTATGCTTTTGAAGTGACCTTGGGACAACTCATTTTTCTCAGCCTTGGAAAGGCAATTTTACATTCTTAAATATTCTATGGAAAACTAGACATCGTAAGCTTTCCAATGATACCTTCATATCATGATTTGGATTAGTTGAAGGCATCCAAAAGTTCTCTGCAAGTTGGCATTGCCCTTTTTTCAGAGACACCCTAGGTTTTTGGAGTGCCCTTGGGAAAATCCATTTTTCTCCCTGCTGGAGTGTCCAAATTAAACTTTTGAGGAGTCCATATTGTATCTGACAACAATATATTTCCTACAAGCTATAAAGTTCTCAATTTGGAGTAATTTAAGGCCTCCAAAAGCAGGTTGGGAGAGGCGCTACGCTTCTGTGAACTGTGTTGCGCACAGGGCAGAGTATCCCGAAACTCACAAAAAATCACCCAATTTCAAAATTTAAGCTTTCATTCTAGTTTATTATTGCTCTAATCCATTTAGAAATTAATTACACTCATTTAACTCCCTCTTTTCCTTCGGAAAAACAAATAAATGATGGTGAGTTTAGTCCTCTAGGGTTTGTATGAATTTCATGTTTTAAAGCTTGCAAATAATCAGCTGGAACATTCAAACATTAGAAATTTCTATCCCTACCTCTATTTGCATACAAGGGACCATCCCATCCACCAAAAAAAATCCTTTCTCTTCAATTTACTTCACCTTCTTACAAACCCTAGCTCTTACCTATCAAATTGAGTAGTTTCCCTAGCTAGGACTGTTTTTAAATTTTCTGACTCATTTCCCTCATTCATTTCCCTCCATTTAACTTCCTAAATATTTCTAAAACCCCTGTCCATATCCCAAAATTTCCCTATAATCATTTTCCTTGCCTAACTCCATCATTTCACCACTTCACTCATTTCTCACTATTTTTTTTCCATTTTCCTGTCATTTAGTATTTTCAAAATGGAGGGAGATTCTTCACCATCAAAAAAGAGAAAACATCTTAAATGGGGGAGGATTCTAAGGTATGAGACCACAAAATACAATGAGATCAACTCTTCACCATTCATTAGACAGTGCTTTGAAGATGTTAGTTGCCTAGGGTTTTCTCAAAGAGTGGGTGAAGTAGGTTTTCATGAGCAGCTCACTGATTGGATTGCCACCAATCTGAAGGGAGAAAAAGACAGCATAGCAAGGATTGATTTCACATTCTCAGTTGTTTCCATCTCTCTTTCCATAGGGATACCAAATCATGGGCAGTATTGATTCAAAGGCATGAGCCTAGACCTTGAGCAATACAAACCTTTCTTGAAATCACCCTACAAAGAGAATCATTCACACATCATTCCATTCATATACCTATTGGAAAAATATGCACCACTGATGAAGGTTGTGATGAAGTTTTTCACTTGTGAGGGGAGATTTTCTAGATTGTATCAATACCACATTAGGTTTCTAATGCATTTCACAGCTGTGAAACCTCTCAACCTGTGTAACTACTTGTGTAGAAGTCTTATCAAAATGTCTGAGAAGGTGCAAATGAAAAACAAAGAGCATTACCCTAGCCTTTTCCATCATAGTTTGATAAAGGTTGTAGTCCTCCATCAGTTGGCAGAAAAGAACATGGCATGGGATACCTTCATTGAAACAGCCTTGCAAAGGCATGAGACTACTTCACCAAGCCATCACCAAGACACATCAGCACAACCTATGGAGGTAGGGTCATCAAGAAAATTAGAGGAGGTTCCCAAGGCACCTAGACCTGAGGTGACCAAAATATATCATAGAGGAAAAAGGCTTATGTTTACTTCTCAAGTTGAGAAAAGGGCCAAGCCTTCTACATCAGCACAACAAGGATCACATTTATAGGATGAGGAGCTAATTGAGCATGATTTTGAACTAGTTGACTTAGAGGTAGTAGATGAGCATTAGACCTTACAACAAGCTATCAAGGAGAAGGATTCTCATATCAGAGAGCTCATGGACAATTTGGCAAGGGCCAGATTTATCATTTCATTCCTTGAGCGAGAAAATAGTCAACCCAAGGCCAAACAGCTGATCATGGAAAAAGAGCAATCCAAGATGTTGAATAAAGATTTCAAAGGTAAAGCATTGTTAGAGCATGATGAAAAAGAAAAGCAGGTTGGAAAGAAGAGGCCTAGGACAAAGGGTTTTAAAAAAGCATTACAGAAGGAAAAAAACCAAAATCTACTTGATGAAGATTTGGATATTAAAGATAGAATTTCCATGGAGATCAACGAAGACAGAGAATATTGGCTACGAAAATTCAATGGCCATTTAGAGAAGCTTCTTGACAAGGCTAACAGGGACAACCAGCTATTAAGTCACATGGCCCACCACTACCAAACCAGAAACAAAATTTGCAACATCAAGGTCAAGCAAATGTAAAACAAGCTGAAGAAAACCCTAAAAAGCAAAGATGAGAGGGACCACTTTGAGTTTCTTGCTGAAGCATCCATGAGAGACTAATATACCTCATTTGGCACTTCTAGACCAATTTTGGGAGTTTTATGAGCATTTTTGGTTTTTTGTGAAATTTGGTGCAAAGTTCAAAAATTACACTAGTTACAGAAACACAGCGCCTTGGAGCTGCACTTTTTCCTCAGAGCTCCAAATGACAAGTGGCTTGCATTTTTGGAAATCTGGTGGCCTCCTCTCAAAACTCATTTCCTAATATTTCTAAGACAGGGCTCAAATTTTGTGAAAAATGAGAAAAAGGGGTCAAAAGTCAACATTCTACCCCTCTTTTTGACAGGTGCTGCGCTTTTGGAGACACCTTGGGAGAATCACTTTTTGAAGGCCTTCCCTTAGGTCATTTTCAAACATTCAAGATGTTATGGAATGTAGACAGGAAAGGCTAGTTTACCGATATTTCATATTTCAAATTTGACTTCAGGAAGGCACCTAAAAGTGGCCTCAAAGTTGGCATTGTGCTTCTGCAATTTTCTGAGTTTTTAATTAAAAATTCCATTGTGTAATTTCTCAGATTTCTAGTTTGACTTGGTCAAAGGTAACTTGATGATGTAACTTCAGTAGTTAAAAGTATAGGTGATGTAATAATGAATAAATTAGCATGATATGTTGTTTTTATGGTTAATTAGGCCTCATAAATGAAGCAAAAGCAAATCAAAGTCTAAGAGAAGAGTTTGTTTTTGACCTTCTCACTCTCACTTGTTGGTTGAGATATTCTTGAAAACTATTCCACCACTTAGGGATTTGTCTCCTGAAGGTGGAGAAGCTATTTTTTTTAGTATATATATATCATTTCTCATTCAGAGAGAAGGGTTGAACTTCATAGGAGAGGACTTGTATCGTATGCCTTCACACAATTAATCAAAGGAGCAGTTGCAGCTATTTTTTAGGAATACATGTCCAGTGATTTTGTGATGTTGTTTTCTTTATATTTCAGTTTCTTATGAATGAATCCATATTTATTAACATGTATTTATTTCCTCAGTGATTTTCCTTACAGTTATATAGCCATAATTCTTTATATTTAAAGCTCTATTTATGTGGAAAATCATTTATATGTACTTATTCTTCTAAATTAATGAATTCATGGTACACATGCTCATTATGACCTTCTAAGATTTTCAGACCCTACACTACATTGATCAAACTCTCAGATTCATCACAAGGCACTGCTATCTTGCTCCTCCTTATGCTTGTTATTGTAACCCTTTGAGGCCTTGACCTAGTTGCTTTTTCTCATCCCTGGTCCAGCAATCCAAAAACCCTAAATTTTCAAAAACTCCTCTAAAACTATTATATCTAGCATAAAAAGCCATTTTTCTTCCAGTCATTGACTATGAAATCCTTAGAGAGATCCCTCTTTGGTTTAGCAGGGCCAGCTGCTGAACTGCAAGTGGTTTGAGGTTACCAATTTTGATCTCCTACTCAGCCTGGGACATTGTAGAGGATAACATTTTGGTGTCGTTTCTGAGGAAACGAAAGATCATATCTTCCCTGGGAAAGAACGAAAAGGATCAGATCTAATTGCTGATGGTGAACAGTGATCAAACACAAGAAAGGTTGTGCATCTTTCACCTCGCGATTCTAGTGTCGAAGAATTTAAACGTTTAGAATGCTCATGGCGACTCCACTGTTCAAAAACTGGTAGTTTGAAGAACTTCTTGGTGACTTAACTATTTTCAAAATGGATTCAACTGCTCGGAGGTATGCTCCTATGAATCATGCTCACATTCCTGGTTTTCTGAATCGTATTCCTTGCCTAGATTGGCAAACTAATATGCACAAATTCATAGATGGAAACGAGGATGAGGGTATTCTACATCTAATCAAATCTCATTGGCATATACATAAGCTCAAGATTAAGTTTCATGAGTATTGTTTTATGAAAATGTGTATGGCTACCCTAGAAGGAAAAGCAAGATCATGGTATGAAGGATTGAAGCCATGTAGCTTATTCTCTCTTAAAGAATTCCACACAACATTCTTTGAGTTTTATGGAAAATCTCATCATTCATTCTTCTTGTTCGAAGATTGTTGTGGATATTGTGAAAATTTCATTCAATACCTTGAAGAAACTTTTGGTGATGAAGAATGTCTAGATTATGAGATCATAGAGGCGCTTTATGAATATTCTTCCCAACAGAAAATAACAGAGATTAGCTACTTTGATACAAAGGATCATTCACAACACACATCAACTTCTTCTTTTCTTGAAGATGAAATAGATCTGCATCCTAACAATCAAGAAGAAATTGGCCCAAGTCAGAATGCTGAAATTGCATGTACAGAAAACTTAAGCAGTGAACTAGCTTATGACAATGATCATTTACTTTTTCAAAGAAATAGTGAACAAGAAGTTGTTTTCCTTGATTCTTGTGACAGTCAAATTGATATTCTTCCCTTTGAAGCACATGAGGAATCAAATATACTTGCAGTGGTTTCTGCATTTAAAGTTTTCCATGAGCATCCAAAACCCTATCTTTTGGATGACAGGTATGAAGATAGTCATTCACTTATTTTTTCAAATTGTTCTTTGTCTGAGTTTTTATTTCAAGATCAAGTTTCTGAAGACCGAGTTGAGTTGTTTGATGAAATGCATGAACAAGGATCTCAAACACTATTCAAAGAGCAGATTTGTGCAAATCATAATTTTGAACTGGCATGTGTGGAGGTTTCAGACAATGTAATTATGGCAAAGAATGGTCATCAAACATTGCAAGCAAATTATGAAGAGGAGAATAATGAAAGAGAACATGTTATTTTAGATCCTATGGGTGTACGCATTAGCACTATGGTTTCCAAACAAATTCCTCTTACCAATCATCAGGTAAAGGTAATTGAGCATATCGTTGAAGAATCATTTGTTGATTTGCAGCAGTTTTATGATCCACAAGAACATCTCCAACAGACAGTATTTTCTTCCATGATTAAATATTGATCAGATTTGAATGATGAAAGCCAAGTTTTATTTCATGATCCTCTGGTGAGTTTATTGCAGTGATCAGTAGAGCAAGAATTTTCCAAGTTTGTCAATACATGTATTGGATCGAGTGGAAAGTTGAGTTGCCACTTTCTTTTTTCTTCTGCCTGCACAAGGAAAGTACGAGAAGAATTCAAATAAGTAGCCATTTGTTGGATTGGTTACACTGGAGGGATCATTACACATGATTGTATATACATATTCAGCATGTGGGTAGTTATAATCAGGATTTGAAGCCCGAGGTGAAGGCCCTAAGATCCTGAAGGTCTGCTGCCATAAGTAAGTTCAGTCAATGTGTTTTTTGTAGTCGAGCCAGTTCAGTTTGTCAAAAGCAGTTAGTTAGTCAATTTTCAGTTTTTAGTTTGGTCTTTGTATTTTGAATCCATGCCCAATGAATAAGGCTACTTGGTATACGATGTTCTTGACACCTCTAAGGAGCTGCCATCCCCAGCTGGAGCCAATGTTAGTTTCAATTAACTCAGCCTGTCACCAGTGATCAAATATGCTCTTACAAGGTGTTTTTAGGGTGTCAAGTCAATTTTTTGTCATTTTAGTGAATGTTCAAATAACAATTTGGTCACTGGCTATTGTGTCTAGGTCACTGCTACTCCCTTCACTTACTCATGGTATTCATCACTCATCATGTTCATTGTCTTCTTCAAGGTATCATATCTTCATTTAAGTGTCTTGGGTCATGAAATGGTTAAATTCCTCATTTTAGGTCATGGTCTAGGGTTTCATTCCAATTGTCATCATGATACCATATGTCAAAACAAAAACATGTCCATCATGCGAGTCGGTGGGTAAAGGGAGTTAGCAGCTTAGGGAAAGAAAAATAAAGGTAAAGGTAATGTTTTATTTCAACTAAGACAATGTTGCAGGACACTACCTCGTCTCATCATTTCTCATAAGGACATTTTTGCTTTAAAATATTTTTCTGGCCAAATGGAGTAGAATTTTACAAAAGTGAAAGATAATTTTGTCAATCATATTTCAAGGAACAAAAACCTCCTTCAGTTTATGAACAGGTATTATTATTTAAGAGAAATTCCCAAACTACACTTGCAACGGGAGAGTTGTTACACTTCTGAACAGCTTGACTTCAAGACAGTGTTTTAGGGATTTGGAGCAGGTGTTGGCAGTGATTAAGGAATCTATTATGTATCCGTCATCATAATATTTCCAACCATACCACTTTCATCCCAAAAATCTTCCAGGAAGGTAGTCAAAAGTGCTATGCAAGTTGGCGTTGTGCTTTTGTCAGAAGCATGTTGTGTTTTTGGAGTGACCTTGGGACAACTCATTTTTCTCAAACTTGGAGAGGCTATTTTACGTTCTTAAATACTCTATGGACAACCATACATCATAAGCTTTCCAATGATACCTTCATATCATGATTTGGATTAGTCAAAGGCATCCAAAAGTGCTCTTCAAATTGGCGTTGCATTTTTGTCTGAGACACCCTGGGTTTTTGGAGCGACCTTGGGAAAATCAATTTTTCTCCCTCTTGGAGTCTCCAAATTACATTCTTGAGAAGTCCATATTGTATACGAATTCAATATATTTCCAACGAGCTATAGGTTTCTCAATTTGAATTAATTTAAGGCCTCCAAAAGCAGGTTGGGAGAGGCGCTACACTTCTGTGAACTGTGACGCGCACAGGACGGAGTATCCTGAAACTCACATAAAATCACCCAGTTTCAAAATTTAAGCTTTCATTATAGTTTATTATTTCTCTCTGCCATTTATCAAGTAAGTACACTCATTTCACTCCCTCTTTTCCTTTGGAAAAACAAATAAATGACTGTGAGTTTAGTCCTTTAGTGTTTGTATGATTTTCATGTTTTAAAGCTTGCAAATGATCAGCTGGAACATTCAAACACTAGAAATTTATATCCCTACCTCTATTTTCATACAAATCACCATCCCATCCACCAAACAAATCATTTCCCTTCAGTTTACTTCACCTTCTTACAAACCCTATCTCTTACCTATCAAATTGAGAAGTTTCCCTAGCTAGGATTGTTTTTAAATTTTCTGACTCATTTCCCTCGTTCATTTCCCTCCATTTAACTTCCTAAAGATTTATAAAACCCATATCCCTCTCCCAAAATTTCCCTATAATCAATTTCCTTGCCTAACTCCATCATTTCATCACTTCACTCATTTCTCACTGTGTTTTTTTCCATTTCCCTGTCATCTAGGATTTTCAAAATGGAGGGAGATTCTTCACCATCATAAAAGAGAAAACATCATAAAAGGGAGGATTCTGAGGTATGAGACCAAAAACTACAATGAGATAAACTCTTCACCATTCATTAGATAGTTCTTTGAATATGTTAGCTACCTAGGGTTATGTCAAAGAGTGTGTGAAGTAGGTTTTCATGAGAAGCTCACTAATTGGATTGCCACCAATCTGAAGGGAGAAAAAGCCACCATAGCAGGGATTGATTTCACATTCTCAGTTGCTACCATCTCTCTTGCCACATGGATACCAAATCGTGGGGAGTATTGATTCAAAGGAATGAGCCTATACCTTGAGCAATACAAACCTTTCTTGAAATCACACTACAAAGAGGCTCATTCACACATCATTCCATTCAGATACTTGTTGGAAAAGTATGCACCACTATTGCAAATTCTGATGAAGTTTTTCACTTGTGATTGGAAATTTTCCATATTGTATCAATACCACATTAGGCTGCTAATGCATTTCACAGCTATGAAACCTCTCAACCTGTGTAACTACTTGTGTAGAAGTCTTATCTGTTGGGTGTGGAGCCTGATTATCTTCTGTATTCAAAGGTTTTAGGCGGATGTATACCCCAGGAAGACTGTACACCCTTCCAGGCGGGGGGGTGCGAGGGGGACTTGTCCCCCCCGCGGGGGTCCAGGGGGGCTAATCCCCCCCCAGCTGGGGGGTCTGGGGGCCAACGGTCCCCCAGCTGGGGTTCGGGGGCAGCGCCCCCAAAGCTAAAAATAGATGTAAAATTGCCTTGTAAAAGTCTAGTAATTTCTAGTCAATCTGAGCCGTTCATTAGGCGAATGATCTGATGGTAGAAGTTATGTTTAATTTAGGATTTTTTGCCCTAGAAGGAAACCCCTCACTATATATGAGGGAATTGTATTGCGTCTATGCATATATGTATTCAGAGTGAGGAAGAGAGAGGAGATTGAGAGCGAAGAGGGTGTTACAGCGGATCTATTGTAGGTTGTATCACTTCAATTTGCTGGATAATATAATAAAAGAAGGACTAGCTGTTTCTCCGTGGATGTAGCCCAAACTGGGTGAACCACGTATATCTGTGTCTCTCTTGTTTTATGCGTTTTCTGTGTTTGTATTTTTGCAATATTTTATGTGTTCCATTGCTCTGTAATATATAATTTTCTAACAACTGGTATCAGAGCCGAAGGTCTATTTGGCTAATAAACTCACAGGAGAGAAGGGTTCCTGGTTCGAGTGGGAGCAATGGCAGAAGATGGTAGGTTTAGGGTCGAAAAATTCAACAACCAAAACTACCAGCTGTGGAAGATGCAGATGGAACATTATTTGTATCAGAGAGATATGTACCTACACAGAATGGGATATTCTGGACAGAAAGGCACTTGGAACAATACGGCTATGCCTAGCGGCTTCGGTAGCATTTAATATTTCAAAGGAAACGACAACACAGGGTTTAATGTCGGCATTGGCCAAACTATGTGAATAACCCTCAGCCTCAAGTAAAGTATTTCTTATGAAGCGTTTATTTAATATGAAGATGTCAGAAGGTGGATATGTTGCAGATCATTTAAATGGTTTTAATACAGTTAGAAGTCAATTAAGTTCTCTAGGGGTAAATTTTGATGATGAAGTTAGAGCTCTGTTATTTCTGTGCTCATTGCCAGAAAGTTGGAATAGTTTAGTTATGGCCATTAGTAACTCTGTCTCTGGATCTAGTACTTTAAAGTTTGATGATGTTTTCGATGCAATCCTTAGCGAGGAAATGCGACGGAAAATCTCTGGTGAGACATCAGGTAATGCTTTGACTGCAGAGACTAGGGGAAGAAAAATGGAAAGAGGAAAGAGCCCAGGATATCACAGTAAGTCAAGAAAAGGCAGATCCAAGTCCAGATCGGGGATAGTGTGCTGGAAATACGGGAAGAAAGGACACCTGAAGAAAGACTGCAAGTCTCGGAAGGGAAAAGAAGGAGATGTGCGGCAAGAAACTAATCATGAAGCGAATGTAACAGGTGATGCGTTGCAAGATGCTTTGATTCTTTCATTAGAAAATATTATTGATGCCTGGGTGGTAGATTCAAGGGCCTCATTCCATGCCACACCTGATAAGAAATATTTTCATGATTATGTTCATGAAGATTTTGGACAAGTTCGATTGGGTGATGATAAACCCTGTAAAATCGTTGGAATGGGTACAGTCTTCATAAAACAGCAAAATGGAAATCAGTGGCTATTGAAAGAGGTAAGGCATGTTCCAGATCTGAAGAAAAATCTAATTTCAATAGGGCAGTTGGGAGGTGAAGGTTTCGTAACTACTTTCACAGATAAAACCTGGAAGGTCACCAAAGGAGCCCTGGTAATAGCAAAAGGCAAAAAGGTTGGTACATTGTATTTATGCAATGGTATTTCTAATTCTGTTAATGCTTTAACCTCTACAGGAGAAGATACGGCATTGTGGCATCATAGGCTCGGGCACATGAGTGAGAAGGGGATGCAGATTCTTCACTCAAGAAATTTGTTGCCAGGTTTGAAGCATGTTGATTTAAAATTCTATGAAAATTGTGTTTATGGAAAACAGAAGAGAGTCAGATTCCTTAGAGTTGGGAAAGAAAAGAAGAGCGAAAAATTAGAGCTTGTGCATACAGATGTATGGGGACCTGCTCAGGTATCATCTCTTGGTGGCTCTCATTATTATGTTACTTTTATTGATGATGCAACCAGAAAAACCTGGATTTATTGTATTTGAAATAAATCTGATGTATTTGATACTTTCAAGAAATGGAAAGCTTTGGTTGAAAATGAGACAGGGAAAAGGTTGAAGTGTCTCAGATCAGATAATGGAGGTGAATATTGCAGCAAAGAGTTTGATAGGTACTGTTCAGAGAATGGAATTCGCAGAGAGAAGATAGTTCCAGGAACACCACAAGAAAATGGTGTGTCAGAAAGGATGAACAGGACAATCATGGAGCGTGCAAGGTGCATGAGATTGCATGCAGGATTGCCTTTACAATTTTGGGCAAATGTTGTAGATACTGTTGTTTATCTAATAAACAGAGGGCCTTCAAGTTCCTTGGATGGTGGTATTCCAGAGGAAGCATGGACAGGTAAAAAGGTAAACTACTCATTTTTAAAGACTTTTGGTTGTGAAGCCTTTGTCCACATTAACAAAGAAAATAGAACAAAGCTTGAGGAAAAATCAAAGAAATGTACCTTTATTGGATATGGTGTTAATGATTTTGGTTAGTGCTTATATGATTATGAAAATCACAAAATAATTAGGAGCAGAGATGTAGTATTCAATGAAAAGGTCTTGTATAAGAATCAGTTGCATGAAAAGAAACAAGAAAAAGAAAACAGAGAATACACAGTGCTTGACGATATCACGGGAAAAGTGATGGTGCCTAAAAATCATAATGATCAACAGCCAGAACAACAACAAAAATAGCAACAAGCACTTCAAACACTTGAAAGTGGTGTTAGAAGATCTACCAGGATAAGTAGACCCCATGAATGATACTCTCCTTCATTATATTATGTATTGTTCATTGATTCTGGTGAACCAGAATGTTATGAAGAAGTAGTGCAGGTAGAAACCAGGAAGAAGTGGGAGCAAGCCATGAAAGAAGAGATGGACTCCTTAGCACATAACCAGACTTGGGACTTAGTCAGGTTGCCTGCAGGTAAAACAACATTGCGGAATAAATGGGTTTACACGCTGAAGGAAGAAGATGGAGCAAAATAGAGGTACAAAGCTAGACTTGTGGTGAAGGGGTTTGCACAGAAGAAAGTATTTATTTTGACGAAATATTTTCTCCTATTGTTAAAATGACTTCAATCAAAACTATTTTAAGTCTAGTAGCAGTTGAAGATTTGCATCTTGAGTAGTTAGATGTAAAGACAGCCTTTCTCCATGGGGATTTGGAGGAAGAGATATATATGCAGCAGCCACAAGGATATGAGGTAAAAGGGAAGGAGAAACTAGTGTGTAGGTTGAAGAAGAGCTTGTATGGCTTAAAACAGGCTCCAAAGCAGTGGTATCTAAAATTTGACAGTTTTATGTCTGAACAAGGTTATACTAGGTGTCACTATGATCATTGTGTTTATCTCAAAAGGAAAAATGATGGCAGCTATATTATATTGTTATTGTATGTAGATGACATGCTTGTTGTAGGTTCTAACATGCAGGAAATAAATGTGCTCAAAAGGAAATTGGCAAACTCATTTGCAATGAAGGATTTGGGTGCTGCAAAACAAATCCTTGGTATGAGAATAACTAGAGACAGGAAGAATCACAAATTAACATTGTCTCAAAGTGAGTACATAGAAAAGGTGTTGAAAAGGTTTAATATGCAGAATGCAAAACTAGTTGGTATACCTTTGGCTAGCCATTTCAAATTAAGTAAGGAGGCTTGTCCCAAGACTCAGGAAGAAATGGCTCATATGTCTAAAGTTCCATATGCATCAGCAGTTGAAAGCTTAATGTATGCAATGGTTTGCACAAGGCATGATATTGTGTTGGAAATAATACTGAGAGGGGGGGTGAATCAATATTATCAAATCAATAAAACTTTTCCATTTCCATACTTAGATACATATACGCTACTTCAGTTAATAGAACCCGCGTGTATATGCAATTGTGTCTAATGCAACCAGCGTATATCCAGAATACTTATCATTCAGTTAATCCATTAAATGTTGATCTTTAGTTAGTGCATCAGAACTTTATTAACCATATGAACAGTAAGCAGGTGCAGTAAAACAGCACAGATCATCACACACAAGAAGCACACATGAACACCATGATATAAGGTGGAAACTCAATGTGGCTGAAAACCACCTGCTGCAAGTCGTCTCTATCTTCTTTTAATAAGAAACTTCATTTTACAATATTTCTGTACTGGTGCAGACTTATACCAGTACACAAGCTTCTACCTGCAGAAGGCTACAACCTTCTCTCGTTCTCTAGACTCTCTTGGAAGGGAGCTACAACCCCCTTTGCTCTTGTACTAGCCGATCCATTTGCTAGTACGTAGGTGCCGACCTACTGAAATGCTCCAATCTTTACTTGTTTTCCAGCTGCTACTGGAAGGGAGCTACCACCCCCTTAGCTCTTGTACTAGTTGATGTACTAGTACGTAGGTGTTGACCTATAGAAGGCTACAACCTTCTCTTTCTTCCTCCAGGTACCACGTTTCATACATTTTCAGACTGGATACTCCTGAAGCACAACACAATAATCTGAAGGCCACGTTTCATCCAATTTTCATACTGGACCCATCAATATCATTGAAGCACAAAATCAATCAATACTAGCATCATCAATCTCTGAATCATTGAAACACTGAAACCATGTCAACACAGTCACCAGAACACAGAACAACCAACAGAACTCTGCAACAATAACCAGATCCAACTGAAACTTCAAATATCATATATCATAATGTATACGCTACTATGACGAACCAAAACCGCGTACATACGCGCTTTCACCAAAGCCAACCTGCGTACAGATCTATAAATATTCAATCATGAGTTGCAGCTATTTCAAACTTAAGTTATACCCAATTCAGAACATTACATGCGTCAGTATACAGATCTAGCATAATCAACCATATAGAGATAATTCATTTCAAACCATTTGATCCCGATCTATCCTTAGATCTTGTTCTCCATCAACTGGTGAGATTCCTCCTTAGCTCAGATCAAGAAATGCATCATGAACCCATAACCTGCATACTGAATCTCATCCTTCATCCGATATTCAAGACTTTCTGAATACCTTTGCCTAATGATCTTCCTCTCCTTTTATAGTCTTAGGCCTTACTCAATACCATGGTCCAAAACCATTGAGAACCAATACTAGGGACCCAATACCTGGGTTCAACACTTCGGACGCAATACCAAGGACCAAAACCATAGTTCTAAATACCAGGGACCCAAAAATAAGCTTTCCCACATGTACACGCTTTTCCATGCATGAAAGTGCATGCATACGCATACGCAACTTTTGATCAGCAATCCTGTGTGTATACGCGCCTTTGTATTAGTGAAGCTGCGTGTATACCCTACTTGGTATTAGCGAACCTGTGTATATATGCGACTTGGTACATAGTGAACCTGCGTATAACCTACTTGTATACCCTACTTGGTATATAGTGAACCTGCGTATGTACTCTGAACCTGCATATATACTCTTCTTTCATCATTCTTTGTAGTTTGATCATCAAATCTTTGCTACTGATCTGCTGCAATATGATCTGTCATCTGTGTGAGTTTCCATCAAGGACAACACTTGTATCATAATGCCAACAATCTCCCCCTTTGGACTTGATGGTAAAGCTAACTTGTCATACTGAGAACTGTCATCTGATTCCTTTGAGCTGTTCGGCATCCCATGCATTTAGTCACATCTGATATCTCTTATGTCGATTCATCTAGTTATAAATAAGTGAGTTGTTCTTCTACGAGAGGGTTGCCATCAAGTACAACACATGCATCATAATGCCAACAATCACCCCCTTTGGACTTGATGGCAACAACACCAACTCACTCTCCCCCTTTGACATCAAGGGCAAAGGGCGGACCAAGATATTCTTTTTCCTTGATAAACATTCTGCTGTCCATACTCCCCCTGAGTACCTGCTGAAATCTCTGAATAAGCTCCCCCTTTGTATATGCCAAGGTGTACCAATCTATCCATGCTCCCTTTGAGTACATGCTGAAAGCTCTGTTCTTGCTGAAGTGTGTTGTTCATGCTACCCCTGACTGTAAGCAAGGTCTGCAAAAAGATGTTCTACAAGAAAGAACATGACTCTATACATCATAAGTGACCTTCCTAGCACCAAAGACTCATACATACATCCATCTCCCAACCAAGTGGGTATATACCAAAAGTTTACACATGATGATACAAGAGTATAACATCATTCATCCCAGGCATAGTGGGGAAACCAACATAGGTCGTTACATGACCTTGATAAAAGAAATACATGACTGAAATATTTCATCATCCTTCTTATGCATAGAGAGGCTACAAATTACATCATGTGACCAAAAGAGATTTCATCAAATGACTACAATAGATAGAGACACACTATTACATCATGAGTCTTGATATGACCTTTACATGAGACCAAACATATAAATAAGACCATGATAGTCATTAGCAATTGTCATACATAATGTATGATCTGCTCCATAAGCATCTGTCAACAACATCTAGACCAGCAATCATGTTCTCCCTCTGTACCTGTTCCATGGTCTCTGTCAGGCCCATATCAGACTCTTCTCATCCTGAGTTTGGCCCACTGATTTCCTTCAAATTAACATATATGCGACTGTATCCACAAAAACAGGCGTATATACGCGGATCCTCCTCATGAAACTCGCGTACAACCACTTCCAGATCAGCAACCTGTAAATGTCCTATAACAAGGTATGTCTGCATATAGATATCAACTCATCCTTTTGAACATCATCATAAAATCATTCACATTATATCATATGAGTAAAACACCATACCCATCTCATCAACAAGATGATCTTATATATCATCCATGTATCATCACTTGGGAATATCTGCATCAATCAACATATGTAAGTATCAACCTATCATCATATAGGTAAGAACTCATCATCATCATGTCTCCAACAATGCAACTTTGAGTAATCATCCATGTATCCAGCATAGCACTGTGTATCTTGATATCATCAACAGCATCAATCCTCATCCACATGAGCACCATATATGCATCATCAGAGAATCAACCACAAATCTGATCTAAACATCAACTATGTAGCCCCAAGAATCATATGAGATTTTGTCATGGACAACTCATAACCATATCATAGCAAAATGTATCATTTAGCCATATAAGCATCATTACCAAGGACTACTAACCATAATGCCAACAATGCATTATTAAAAGCATATGCTCCCCCTGAACCTGTGCCATCCTGTCTATTGTCAGATCTAATCATGCATATATCAGCAAGAAGTATCAAGGCATTATCATCATCAAGTTAGGATCAAAAACACTTCTAAACATCTTATGAGTATCAAGACATTTCCACACAGCATTAGTAGATTGTAACCATTATCAAACAGAGCAAATAATGGACTGAATCATATCAGACCCTTTTTCTGAGCCTGTCCCTTCTACTTTTCCTCAAACTGACATATATGCGACTGTGCAGTGTCTAACTCGCGTATATACGCGACTTCCCTTTATGAAACTTGCGTATTAGATTTAGGACACTGAAGTTTTACACTTTCAGTTCCCCCTGAGTCTGTAATGTCTGTGTTGTGTTGTGTCTGAGTATATTGTGCGGTGCCACATCTTTCTGACTGAACTTCCTTCTTCTTCCATATCTTCAAGTGTGGTGATGTTTTCTCCTTTTGGTGTGGTGCCCGTACCTTGTTCCTGCATTCCTTTGCTATATGTCCAAGCTTGTTGCATGCATAACATCTTACATGTTTCATATTCCTTCTGTAGAAATCAACAGCTTTGTGACCGAACATATTGCAAGAAAAACAATATCCATTAAAGTACTTGGACCGTGATGATCTTTTTGGGTGATGATCTTGAATCATTCTTCTTCTGCATCTGGCTGCAACATGTCCAAGATTATGACATACATAACATTCAACGTTATTCATTGGAGGAGTAAAAGATTTTCTTTGAAGAATTTCTTTCCTTGGTTGTTGATGGGGTCGACCTTTCATCTCCTTGTTGAGCATTTTAGATTTTGCATTAGAGTTCCTTGTCTTATTTTCTGAACTAGATTCACCTTCAATAGATTCATGAAAACCAAGACCAGTTTTGATAGTAGGAGACCTTTGACTACTAAGAATATCATCCAAAATCTTAGTACTATCTTGAAATCGTACGAGCTTATCCTTTTCTTCTAATTTATCATTTAGAATATTTACCTCAACCTGAGGTTGCTCTTCCCTTTCACGATGTTGCTTTTTCATGTTTTCTTCAACTTTTCTTTCTTCTTCCAACTCATGTCTTAGTTCAAGAACTTCGTTTTCTTGTTTATCAAGAGCTTGGAGTAGTTCTTTATTCTGCTTCTTTGATTCTTCAAGATCTTCCTTTAGCGAGAGGATCGTAGCTTCAATCCGTTCATAGTAACTGGATCTATCTCTGAGTTTCTTGATTGTTGTGCTTCTTTCATTTACTTCATTTCTTAATGATGTCATTTCATCCGGCAACTTTTGATATTTTTCCTTGAATAGCTTCCTTACCTTGTTACCGTCCTCTAGTTGAGCTTTTAGTCTGGTAGCTACTTCTTTGAAGGCACATTCCCTTTTGTTCAATAGATCTTGTTGATCTCTAATTTTGTCTATTAGCCTTTTAAATTCTACCTCTATTTGATATCTTTCTTGCTCACCCATAAGAGAAAATTCAGTTGTTTCGCTATTGCTTTCATCGTCTTCAAATGGATAAATAGATGTATCACCAGAGGATAACAAATTCATACCTGATAGATCTTGTTCATCTTCATTCTGAAGTGATTCTGAATCTGAAGTGCTTCTTCCACATAATCCCCAATCGATGCTCCCACTGTCATAGTCTTTCTGAGATGTCTTCTTCTTCTTAGGTGCTTTCTTCTTAAGCTTCTTTCCCATTGTTCCACGGATCTCCTTCAAGCGATCAAGCTTCTACCAAAGGACCTGCTCTGATACCAATTGTTGGAAATAATACTGAGAGGGGGGGGTGAATCAGTATTATCAAATCAATAAAACTTTTCCATTTCCATACTTAGATACATATACGCTACTTCAGTTAATAGAACCCGCGTGTATACGCAACTGTGTCTAATTCAACCAGCGTATATCTAGAATACTTATGATTCAGCTAATCCATTAAATGTTGATCTTTAGTTAGTGCATCAGAACTTAATTAACCATATGAATAGTAAGCAGGTGCAATAAAACAGAACAGATCATCACACACAAGAAGCACACATGAACACCATGATATAAGGTGGAAACCCAATGTGGCTGAAAACCACCTGCTGCAAGTCATCTCTATCTTCTTTTAATAAGAAACTTCATTTTACAATATTTCTGTACTGGTGCAGACGTATACCAGTACACAGGCTTCTACCTGCAGAAGGCTACAACCTTCTCTCGTTCTCTAGACTCTCCTGGAAGGGAGCTACAACCCCCTTTGCTCTTGTACTAGCCGATCCATTTACTAGTACGTAGGTGCCGACCTACTGAAATGCTCCAATCTTTACTTGTTTTCCAGTTGCTACTGGACGGGAGCTACCACCCCCTTAGCTCTTGTACTAGCTGATGTACTAGTACGTAGATGCCGACCTACAGAAGGCTACAACCTTCTCTTTCTTACTCCAGGTACCACATTTCATACATTTTCAGACTGGATACTCCTGAAGCACAACACAATAATCTAAAGGCCACGTTTCATCCAATTTTCATACTGGACCCATCAATATCATTGAAGCACAAAATCAATCAATACTAACATCATCAATCTCTAAATCATTGAAACACTGAAACCCTATCAACACAGTCACCAGAACACAGAACAACCAACAGAACTCTGCAACAATAACCAGATCCAACTTAAACTTCAAATATCATATATCATAATGTATATGCTACTATGACAAACCAAAACCGCGTACATACGCGCTTTCACCAAAGCCAACACGCGTACAGATCTATAAATATTCAATCATGAGTTACAGCTATTTCAAACTTAAGTTATACCCAATTCAGAACATTACATGCGTCAATATACAGATCTATCATAATCAACCATATAGAGATAATTCATTTCAAACCATTTGATCCCGACTATCTTTAGATCTTGTTCTCCATCAACCGGTGAGATTCCTCCTTAGCTCGGATCAAGCAATGCATCATGAACCCATAACCTGCATACTGAATCTCATCCTTCATCAAATATTCAAGACTTACTGAATACCTTTGCCTAATGATCTTCCTCTCCTTTTATAGTCTTAGGCCTTACTCAATACCATGGTCCAAAACCATTGAGAACCAATACTAGGGACCCAATACCTGGGTTCAACACTTCGGACGCAATACCAAGGACCAAAACCATAGGTCTAAATACCACGGACCCAAAAATAAGCTTTCCCACATGTACGCGCTTTTCCGTGCATGAAAGTGCGTGCATACGCATACGCGACTTTTGATCAGCAATCCTGCGTGTATACGCGCCTTTGTATTAGTGAAGCTGCGTGTGTACCCTACTTGGTATATAGCGAACCTACGTATATACGTGACTTGGTACATATTGAACCTGCGTATAACCTACTTGTATACCCTACTTGGTATATAGTGAACCTGCGTATGTACTCTGAACCTGCATATATACTCTTCTGTCATCATTCTTTGTAGTCTGATCATCAAATATTTGCTACTGATCTGCTACAATATGATCTGTCATCTGTGTGAGTTGCCATCAATGACAACACTTGTATCATAATGCCAACATATTGCACATGCAGTAGGAGTTGTAAGCAGGTACATGAAAAATCTAGGAAAAGAATATTGGATGGCAGTGAAGTGGATTCTCAGGTATTTGAGAGGTACCACAAATCAAGCATTATGCTTTGGTGGTTCAAACATTGCTCTACAGGGATATGTTGATGCAGATATGGCAGCTGATAGAGATAATAGGAGGAGCACAACAGGGTATGTATTTACTGTAGGTGGAACAGTTGTCAGTTTGGTTTCAAAAATCCAAAGTGTTGTTGCACTTTCAACAACAGAAGCAGAGTATGTTGCTGCTACAAAGGCTAGTAAAGAAATGATTTGGTTACAAAGATTTCTAGATGAATTGGGTAAGAAGTAGGGGTTGGGCAGGTTATACAGTGGCAACCAGAGTGCCATACATCTTGCAAAGAACTCTGCATTTCATTCCAACACTAAACATATACAGCTCAAGTACCATTTCATACGATCAGCATTGGAAGATGGACAGTTGAAGCTGGAAAATATACACACTAGCCAGAATCCTGCAGACATGCTAACAAAAGTTGTAACCAGGGAGAAACTGAGAATCTGCTCAGTTTCAATTGGTCTTCAAGTATGATGAATAAGATGAGAAACAGCCAAGTCCAAAGAGGAGTCGTTGTCTAGCAAATGAAGCAGCGGTGGAGTTGCTATAATCAGTCTCCAAGTGGGAGATTGTTGGGTGTGGAGCCTGAATCTTCTGTATTCAAAGGTTTCAGCCAGATGTATACCCCAGGAAGACTGTACACTCCTCCATGCGAGGGGGACTTGTCCCCCCTTTGGGGTCCGGGGGCCAGTGGTCCCCCGGCGGGGGTTCGGGGGCAGCACCCCCGAAGCTAAAAATAGATGTAAAATTGCCTTGTAAAAGTCTAGTAATTTCTAGTCAATCTGAGCCGTTCATTAGGTGGGTGATTTGACGATAGAAGTTATGTTTAATTTAGGGTTTTTTTTTCCCTAGAAGGCAACCCTTCACTATATATGAGGGAATTGTATTGCGTCTATGCATATCTGTATTTTGATTGAGGAAGAGAGAGGAGATTGAGAGCGAAGAGGGTGTTACAACGGATCTGTTGTAGGTTGTATCTCTTCAGTTTGCTGGATAATATAATAAAAGAAGGACTGACTGTTTCTCCGTGGATGTAGCCCAAACTGGGTGAACCACGTATATCTGTGTCTCTCTTGTTTTATGTGTTTTCTGTGTTTGTATTTCTGCAATATTTTATGTGTTCCATTGCTCCGTAATATATAATTTTCTAACATTATCAAAATGTCTGAGAAGGTGCAAATGAAAAACAAAGAGAATTACCCTAGCATTTTCCATAATAGTTTGATAAAGGTTGTATTCCTCCATTAGTTGGCAAAAAAGAACATGGCATGGGATACCTTCAATGAAATAACCTTGCATAGGCATGAGACTACTTCACCAAACCATCACCAAGAAATAGCAGCACAGCCTATGGAGGTAGGGTCATCAAGAAATTAGAGGAAGTTCCTAAGGCACCTAGACTTGAGGTGACCAAAATATATCAAAGAAGAAAAAGTCTTATGTTTACTTATCAAGTTGAGGAAAGGGCCAAGCCTTCTACATCAGCACAACGGGGATCACATTTACAGGATGAGGAGTTAATTGAGCATGATATTGAAATAGTTGACTTGGAGGCAGCAGATGAGAATTCAACCTTGCAACAAGCTATCAAGGAGAAGGATTCCCAGATCAGAGAAATCATGGACAATTTGGTAAGGACCAGATTTATCATTTCATTCCTTGAGCAAGAAAACAGTCTGTAGGTTTTAACCCCGTACAAAAATTACCTGCATACGAATTCTAAAACATAGAAAATAAACAATGGAGAGCATAACACATAAAACACATATACACAAAGATTTTCTCCTGGATGCCAAAACCGGGACTACCAGCTTGATTTTTCATTATGTTCCTTTCAATGTTACAATACATATTTATACATGCCGAAGCATCCAATACCATGAACCGAAAACCATAGGTAGGTTCGCCCAACCTAATATAGGTTAGTTGTGGAAAGAATATAACACGACCCAACATTCTCCCACTTGTTTTCTTTCCACAGGGGGCCACAGGAGAGCTTAGTCATTTTTCAAGCCCTGAAACACCCATTGTTTCTCTACACCAAGAGAACTTCTCAGAGCTCACACATTTTGTCAATGCATCTGCAGTATTCTTCAAAGTGTCCACCTTTACCAACAACACCTTTTTGTCTTCTATCATATCCCTCGCAAAGTGATACTGAACATCAATGTGCTTTGTCTTTGAATGGTAAGCAGGGTTCTTTGCCAAGAAAATTGCACTTTGGCTGTCACAGTCTATCCTTATAGCTCCCTGTACTAACCCCATACTTGAACACAATCTCGGCAGCCAAACTGCTTCCTTGCTTGCATGAATGGCTTCCATGTATTCTGCCTCTGTAATTGATAGTGCCACTACAAATTGTTTCTTACTCATCCAACTGACTGCACCTCCAAATAGGTTAAACACATACCCACTTGTAGATCTTCTCTGATCTAGATCTCCAGCCCAGTCTGCATCAACAAAGCCACGAATATCCAAAACTCTGTCCAATCCTGGTCTTCCCTGGTAGCACAAACCATAATCACTAGTGCCACGCAAATACCTGAAAACCCGCTTCATTGTTGTCCAATGCTCCTTCCCTGGTTTTGACATAAACCTGCTCAATACTCCCAGTGCATGTGCAATTTCTAGTCTAGTACAGACCATTACATACATCAGGCTACCGACTGCACTTGCATATCCAACACGGGACATCTCCTCTTCCTCTTCTTGTGTCTTAGGACACTGTTCAGCAGATAACTTTACACCTACAGGAATATGAATCTTCACCGGTTTACTATCTTGCATATTAAACCTTTGCAGTATTGTCTGGACATACTTCCTCTAGTTTAACCAGAGCTTCCTCTTTCCCGATCTCTTTTAATTTCCATGCCAAAAATATAGTTTGCGGCACCAAGATCTTTCATGTTGAATTTGGAGGACAATTGGGTCTTCAAATCCTAGATAATTTCTTTGTCATTTCCAACCAGCAACATATCACCCACATACAAGACCAAATAAATAACATGGTCACCAATTAATTTAAAATACACACAGTGATCTGCTTTGCTTCTAGTGAAGCCAAGTCCCCGTATAAATGTATCAAATTTCTGATACCACATCCTTGGTGACTGTTTTAACCCATACAAAGACTTCTTTAACTTGCATACCAGTTCTTTCTTACCCTTCACCACAAAGCCTTCAGGTTGCTTCATGTAGATCTCCTCTTTCAGATCCCCGTGAAGAAATGTTGTCTTCACATCCATCTATTCTACCTCAAAGTCAAGAGCAGCAACAACAGATAAAAGTAACCTAATAGAAGTTACCTTGGCAAGAGGAGAAAAAATATCACCAAAATCAATTCCCGGCATTTGGGAATAACCTTTTGCTACCAAGTGAGCTTTGTATTTCTCCACCTTTCCTTCTGCACTTGTCTTCTTCTTGAACACTCATTTGCTGCCAATGGGTTTCCTTCCAGCCGGCAACTCCACCAGATCCCAAGCCTCATTTTTGTGCAAAGATGCCATTTCATCAACCATGGCCTCTTTCCAGAGTTTTCCATCCTCTGAATCTACTGCTTCCTTCACAGTTCTGGGATCATCATCAGTAATAGATAAAGAAAAATTTGAACAGAAAGCAGATGGACTATACCTTTTTGGCTGCCTTCTTTCTTGAACTGATCTTCTTACACCCAGAGTTTGTGGCTCTTCATCTTCTGATTCCTCCTCTGTTGTAGAGTCTGATTCTTCCTCCTTAAGCTCAAACTTTATCTTCTCAGGTTCCTTTGGTTGGACTTCATGTTTAATAACATCTTACACCTCTCTGAACACCACATCTCAGTTGTACACAACCTTCCTTGTTGCTGGATTGCAAAGCTTATAACCCTTTAAACCATCCTTATACCCAATAAAGATGCACTTTTTAGATTTACTATCCAACTTGGTTCGTTTCTCCTTTGGAACATGTACATATGCATCACATCCAAATATCCTCAGATGTGAAAGAGAGGGTTTCTTACCAGCCCATACCTCTTGCGAAGTCTTATCCTCCAACGCTGATGAAGGTGATCTGTTGACCAGGTAACATGCTGTCTCCACCACCTCTGCCCAGAATTCCTGTCCTAACCCGACACCACTGAGCATGCTTCTTGCCCTTTCCATCAACGTCTTGTTCATTCTTTCTGCAACTCCATTTTGCTGAGGTGTATATGGAGTAGTCTTCTGTCGTGCTATACCACACTTCTTACAAAATTCTTCAAATTACTTACTGCAAAACTCTCCACCGTTATCTATCCTCAGCACCTTTATCTTCTTCTCTATTTGGTTTTCCACCAAATCCTTAAATTCTTTAAACCTGTCAAAGACTTCAGATTTTTTCTTAAGGAAATATATCCATGTATTCCTTGAGAAGTCATCTATAAATGATACATAGTACACAAACTTACCCAGTGATGGAACCTTCACAGGTCCAAACACATCACTATGCACAAGCTCTAATATCTATTTCGCTCTCTTACCACCAGACAGGAAACACACCTGATTCTGCTTCCCATATACACAATTTTCACAGAAATCAAAATCCAGAGAGCTATTACTCATACCTTCTACCATCCATTTACCATGAAGCATTCGAAGGCCCTTCTCTCCAATATGTCCAAGCCTTTGATGCCACAGCATGGTCTTCTCTCCAGAGACCACTAAATTTTTTGCTCCACTTTCAAGAACCACAGAACTGTTGCACCCATTAACAATAGTGTTACCTTGCATCTTGTACAGAGTTCCAGTCCGAGCTCCCCGCATCAATACCAGTGCTTCCCAAACCATCTTGCAGGTATCCTTATCGAACACTGTTTTTACACCTGCATCATCCAGCTTGCTTACAAAAATCAGATTTCTAGCCAATGCAAGAATATGTAGAACACCCGGAAGTGTTCTAACCCTTCCACTTGCAACTTCAATTTTACTTTTCCACGACCAACGATTCTAGCCTTCCTATCATCCCCTAAGAAGACATCACCACCATCGTATTTCTCATACTCGCAGAACCACTCTCTATGGGGAGTGAAGTGAAAGGATGCACCTGAGTCAATCAACCATGCCCCATGATCTACATGTGTACTTGAAGAAGCCAAGTACACATCCCCACCTTCGTCTGAGTTGGTTTTCACCTCTACAGAAGGAGCATCATCAAATCCCTTTCCTTTATCAGGAGCTTTAGATTTACAGTCCCTTTTGTAGTGCCCTTCCTTTCCGCATTCCCAGCACACCACCTTTACAGTTTTTCCTGGAGATTTAGATCTCCCACTCGATGACTTATTTTTACTTTTGTTCTGGGACCGTCCTCATATAGACAAAGCATCACCATTCTGGCTCTCCATATTTTTCCATCTCATCTCTTCTGTCAGCAAGGATGAGACTATTTCATCAAACTGCAAGGCAGTTGCATTGTTACCTATTGCAATAACCAGACTATCCCACGAATCTAGTAGAGAACACAACAAACTGATGCACTTATCTTCATCTAAAATTTTAATATCAAAAGATGCTAATTGACTTACCATAGTATTAAATGCGTTCAGATGCTCTGTCACCAAGTCTCCATCTTTCATCCTCAGGTTATACAGCTTTTTCCACAGGAACAATTTATTCACCAGAGACTTAGATTGGTACAAAGTCCCTAACTTGTCCCACAAAGCCTTCATCGTAGCTTCCCTTAATACATTCAGCAATACTAAATTTGAGACACACAATCGTATTGTGCTCTTTGCCTTCCGATCCAACTTCTTCCATTCTTCATCGGACACTCTCGTTGGTTTAGTACCTGGATCTACCACGATCTCTTTCTTTCCACTGCTCGCCATCTTCTTTCACCACCAGAGTCAATCTCGTAGATCTCCCACTGAACAGGGTCTACCATAGGCCCGAGCGAAACCCCTCAGCAACAAAGGCGTCCCCTTGAAGCCAAAACAGCTCTGATACCAAATGTAGGTTTTAACCCCGTACAAAAATTACCTGCATACGAATTCTAAAACACAGAAAATAAACAATGCAAGAGAATAACACATATACACAGAGATTTCCCCCTGGATCCCAAAACCGAGACTACCAGCTTGATTTTTCATTATGTTCCTTTCAATGTTACAATACATATTTATACATGCCGAAACATCCAACACCATGGACGGAAAACCATCGTGTCCAAAACCATGGACCAAAAACCATAGGTAGGTTCACCTAACCTAATACAGGTTAGTCGTGGAAAGAATATAACACAACCCAACACAGTGAACTCAAGGCCAAACAAATAATCATGGAAAAAGAGCAATCCAAGATGTTGAAGAAAGAGGTCAAAGGTAAAGCTGTGTTAGAGCATGATGAGCATGATGAAAAATAAAAGCAGGTTGGAAAGAAGAGGCCTAGGGCAAAGGGTCTTAAAAAAACATTGCAGAGAGAAAAATACCAAAATCTACTTGATTAAGATGTTAGTGTCAGTCTTCGCATCCTTCCTCTAGTGATCAAACATGCTCTTACAAAGTGATTTCAAGGTGTCAAGGTCAAATTTTGTCATTTCAGTGATTCTTCAAGCAAAATTTGGTCACTAGGTATTAGGTCTAGGGTTTGTTTTTACTCCTGTCAAAGTTGTCCAAATTTTGGTCTATGTCACTATTCAGCTGAGTCTACCATCATTCAGAGGGTTGTCATCATCATGTCAGGTTCCAATGGCTCATTTTACACCTTGTTCATGTTTCAGTTGCGCCTAGGTAAGGTCTTTTCCCTCTCCTAGGGTTTTGAAGGCAATTTCTCTTAGACGGTCAAATCATCAACAAAACTTGTATCCTGATGTTCATCCACCTTCCCCTATCCTTAATGTACCTTATTAAACATTTCCCATCATTGAAATCCCCCAAATTCCTCATTTTCGCACAAACCCTAGTTTCTTGCTACAACTTGGCAATTTTCTAGGTTAGGCCTGTGTTTTTCCCTTTTGGACCCCTTCCCCTCACTCAATTTCTGAGATTACACTTTCCCCTACTTCCTAACATCCCTTCATACTTCCCAAAATTTCCTCAAGAATTTAGAAGCTCTCTATCCCCTTCATTTCGCTTCATTTCGACAAATCTCTTGTTCCACACATTGGGGTAGGTTTTACTCAAATGATGTTTCTAAGTAATAAAAGATGAATTTTGGAAAACTGAGAGAGGTTTTTGTCCACAATAGGCCAAGGAAGAAAAACCTCCTTCACTTTTTACACAGGTGTCATGGTTTTAGATCAAAGTCAAAAATATAGTCGCCTCGGGAGAATTGATACACCTCTGAAGTGACCTTGGGAAAATCAAGTTTTCTCATAGCTTGGTTGGTCAAATGACTTTCTTGATGAGTCAAATGATAACTCACAAATATATTTCCAATGATCTATCATGCGCTCAATTTGGAGTTGAGGAAGGCATTCAAAAGTTGATTGTAACAGCACTCTGCCTTTAGGCAGCCTCATTTGGCACATTTTGACCAGTCTTGGGAGATTTGACTTTTGATAGGGAAAATAAACTCCAAATTAAAAAATTATAGTTGGGTTGGAAAGTAGACTCAAAGACCTTTCCAAGGAGCTATTATGTGCCTAATTTGGACACCGAGAAGGCCTCCAAAAGGTTCCTGCAAAAAGGCGTGGCGCACTGGGGAGGCGCGGCGCACTGGGAGAAATTTTCCAGTGTAAATTTACACTGGCGCGGCGCACTGGGCTAAAAGGCCTTAAATTCATTGAAATTTCTCCAAATTGCCCTTTATTTGAATGGATTTTCCAGGTAGGGTCGACATCTTAATGTTTCATCCATTTTTGTGCTGAGGGATGGTGGTTTATTGATGATAATGATTGAAACAAAAACTTGAAACCCTACCTCTAAAGTGCCTCAAAGGAAGATTGTTGTGGGTTCCAAAATCTTTGTTTTGCTACCAAGGTCACTCCTCCTTCCCCATTTCTCCCTTGTTTCATCATTTCCTACCCCCCACTAAGCTCATCAATCCTATATTTTCTTTCCTACATTCAAATCCCAAACCCCAAAACCCTAGCCCTTACAAAAAATCTCCTAACCCTATACATAAAACCCCTCAAACCCTCCTCCTTTCCCTGATAAAATTTATCCTAATATCCCCTAATCCCTTACTGTTTTCCCCTTCCTAACAGTCCCTTGTTGCATTTTTCCCCTTGGTGGCAGAATCCAACTACGTTATAAAAGAGCAATACACAGTTTCATCACCAGCACTCATTTCTCCAAGGCAGTTTATATAGCAGCAATTATGTCATCTGATCCTTCATATGACTATGAAGAGGAGACCCAAAGTGACTCACTCACGGAGGGACATGCACCCAGGAGGCTTTAAAGAGGTGGCAGACATATCATTACTTGTCCCGGAACTTGGTGTGCAAAACGAGAATCAAGGTGAAGAGAGCATTAAGGAGGCAAAAAGTGGATGAAGGACTTCAGATATTGGCCGAAACCTCTTTGGCTCATCATAGCTCTTGATAAAGAAGGTCTATCCCAAATTTCAAGAAATTTGGAGCAAATTTTGCATTTTGAGAAATTTTTGCACTAAAAAACAGGGTTTTGTCTCCTTGTGCGCGCGCTTATGATAGGGAGCTCCAAATGGAAAAAACTTTATATTTTTGGATTTTTCATGAAAAATCGTGACTACTGGTGCATGTCCAAGAAGTTTGGGCAAGTTTTGAGTCCTCAGGAGGCCAAAAACACTCAAAAAATGACCTCTTTGCCCCTAATTTCACACACAGGAAGCAGTCTTGGGAGATTGAAGTTTTGGAGGGGCAAATGAGCACCAAATTCAGAAATTCCACTTAGGTTGGAAAGTAGATAGGCAGGGCTTTCCAACAACCACACTTGGGCTCAATTTGGACTTCAGGAAGTGCCTCAAACTCAGCCTCAAAGTGGCACAATGCATAGAGAAATTGGCGCGGCGCACAGAGGATTTTTGCCCAATTTTTCACCTTCCAGCTCAGAAATTTGGCCAGTTTGACTAGTTTTGCTTTGTGATGTAATTTTTTATCATCTTGATGTAATTGGATAAACATGATGTAATTTTGGCACTTATTTACTTGTTCTAGAGGATTCATTCACCAAAAAGTGAAACTTTAATGAATGAATCAATTTCCTAGCATATAGGGGTAAGTTGTTTGACTACCTAGTTTTCAGTTCCTTGTTTAGAATTGGTTGAAACAGCTCCTAGAATGATGAGCTCGACCCCTAGAGGCAAGGGAATGGGTTGGGCTAGTCTATATCATGTAATTTCTAAGTCATTTTCAGGGTTGGACACTTGGGATTGCTTTGGCATATCATTGTACATTCTATCTCTGCATTTTTGGCTAAGGAAAGACTAGGGTTTTGCAGCACTGATTGGGATCCATGTGGCTTTATGTTTTTGATGGTGTGCTTCTCTAAGTAATTGTAAGTTCATTAGTGTTATGTGTATCATTTTCCTACCTTTTCTTCTGAATTTGAACAAATGAGTGATAAAGGTGGAATCCATTAACTATTATGCTCTGCCTTTGAATTTGTTTAAATTTCCATGTTTTCATCTGTTTAAGGAGAATTCTTGAGACTCACTTGCTCTCCTTAGCTCCTCACCAGTCCGATTTATCCATTCACTCAATTTAAAGCATCAAAATGATTGCCTTCCTTGCCCTAATCAGAACTCTGCAGAAACTGTGCCTCATCCCCGAGCCCAATTTTCCTTTCCTTGTTTCCAACACAAAACCCTCAAAAACTCAAATCAAATCCTTTACACTTAATATCTAGCCTAAAATTAGTTGCTAAATCAATCATCTCCAGCCCCATTGATTATCTTTCGCTAATATTGACCCGGAGAGAGCCTTCTCCTATCCTTGTAGGGCTAGCTACGAGGCTTAGCGTGGTTTGATGTGGACCTAGAACCTTGTCTTTTCAGCCTGAGGCAAATCTAGGCATGTCACACGGAATCAGTCAAGGGTGCGGACACAACTGACCTTCCTAGAAGTCTAAGACATTCTAATGACAAACAAAACAAACTGGAGCTATCCTTCTCTAAACATACATTATGATATGAGAAATCGAGTGTTTCGTTCTTACCTTTGTCCAAACGCTGTTATAGAAGTCCAAGCTTTGTTGATCTGGATGAGCTCCTCCTTTTCTCCAAAACCTGTAATCACCAACAGTCAAACAATTAAATAGCACCTGATTATAACATAAAACAAAGCATATTCAACACATAGACCAAGGAGTACATGAAATAACCCATTAACAACAAGTTATTGAGAAGAATGGACCAATTTGCATTAAAGGTAATCAAAAGGAACCATTACAACCTGAGCCTTGGTGTTGTGCAAGCTCCTTCCAGGGTCCACAAGAGTCTTCCTCTACTTTGACAAAGCTCACCCACTTCCAAATAGAACAAGTAAAGATGACAATCTCTCCTCACAAGCTTCTAAATGGGAGTCCTAATTCCTGCAGCATTTACCCTTAGAAATCTATAGCTTTCAACCTTCTTCCTTCTGGCTCAATGTCTCTTTTTATAGTGCTCAAGAGGAAGTTAATTAGGTCCACCATCAATGGGATAGTCCCCTCTTTGGATGGGATCACTCCCTTATTGATGGGATAAGTTCCTCTTTGATAGGAGTGCATGAACCATCTGGAGGCGCTCAATACACATCAGACAACCTTCTAGAATGCTCTAGAAATGACCATAAGTAAGTTTTTGAAGATAAAACTTGCACATTTTAACCTTTTCAGAGGGACGCACCTGCCCCTTTAGATACAGAGCGTCCTTGGACGCAGACCTTATGAACAAAAGGTGCGTACCCACAGGCAAGGCTTGAGAGAACCTGCGTACCCAGAGATAAACATATTTATAAGGACTTTCTCTCTTTCTTGGAGTTTGACATGAATAGCAGAGGCATAAGACTTGCTCAAGAGGGTAGTATGACTGTTGATTGAGCCATACCGACTGTAAATAGCCATGGTGACATTTTTTAGTGTAACAAGGCACTAACAGAAGATTTGGATATTGAAGACAGAATTGCCATGGAGATCAACGAAGACAAAGAATATTGACTAGGCAAAGCCAATAGCCATCTAGAGCAGCTTCTTGACAAGGCTAACAGGGACAACCAGCTGTTAAGGCACATGGCCCACCACTACCAAACCAGAAACAAGATTTGCACCATCGAGGTCAAGCAAATGCAAAACAAGTTGAAGGAAACCCTAAAAGCAAGGACGAGAGCGAAAACTTGGAGATGCTTTCTGAAGCATACATGAGAGCATAATATACCTCATTTGTCACTTCTAAACCAATTTTGGGAGTTTTCTGAGCATTTTTGGTTTTTTGTGAAATTTGGTGCAAAGTTCAAAAATTACACTAGTTACAGAAACGTAGCGCCTTGGCACTGCGCTTTTTCCTCAGAGCTCCCAATGAAAAGTGGGTTTAATTTTTAGAAAGATGGTGGCCTCCTCTCAAAACCCATTTCCTCATATTTCTCAGACAGGGCTCAGATTTTGAGAAAAATGGGTCAAAAATCAACATTCTGCCCCTCTTTTTGACAAGCACTGCACTTTTGGAGACACCTTGGGAGAATCTGTTTTTGAAGTCCTTCCCATGGGTAATTTTCAAAAATTAAAAATGTTCTAGAAAGTAGACAGGAAATGATAGTTTACCATTCTTTCATATTTCAAATTTGACTTCTGAAAGGCAACTAAAAGTGGCCTCAAATTTCTCGTTGCGCTTCTGCAATATTCTGAGTTTTTAATTAAAAATTCCACTGTAATTTCTGAGATTTCTAGTTTGACTTGGTTAAATGTAACTTGATGATGTTACAGATTTCTTAGCAAACTACAGTGTTGTTACAGATTGGTCAAATGATATTTCTTAGCAAACTACAGTGTTGTTACAACTCTCTCAGCAAGCTACAGTGTTTTTATAGGTGCTCTTAGCAAACTACAATGTTGTTAGAGGAGGAACAACCATTTTTAAATTTTTATTTTTTTTTTTATTTTTTTTTTTTTTTTTGCAGTCACGCAGTCTTTAAAAATATAGTTTAAAGATCCCTTCGTAACTCCCCAACCAAGGATATTTTTGGGAAATCACTCGCGAGTTACTAAATAGACCCTGCTCTACATAAAACCCAGATGCCAGAATTTTGAATTTCGTCTTCCTTTTATCATAAATTGACCCGCAAAATTAATGACAGTTTCCCTTACGAATTTCTTTCTTTTGTTTGCTTGATATACATTGCTCTGTATTCTCGAATCTGTAATGTAGAATGACTCTTTCCAATACAAAACCTTGGATGTAAAAGTGCTAGATTAAAATATTATCTGAAATATGATTCTTCATGTTCTCATTTAAATATAAATAACAGAGAAGATACAGTGCAAGAATTCCTCATTCAACACAACAATTTAAAGACTAAATCAATTTCAATCTCCAGATATTAATATTATGGTCCATAAACCCCACAAACACATATGCAAATAATTGTCTCACACACACTTACAAATTCGATTTGCTGATATAAAAAACCACTGGTCTACAAAATTTTGTTCAATTAACTTCAATCTCACACCAAAACTTCCAGCACCCAAAATGTTCCTCCTCTCTCCTTCCAAACTAAAAGCCATTGTCCAAGAAAATGAGTTCATGGATGTGAACCAATTTTCCTTAGCCCTAACTACCTACTAGTTATTAAATCATTTCTTTTAATTAGATATTCCTAACTAATCTTAACTGAATATCAAAAACTTTTTCACAAATAAACTTTAAAATGTTCTAGCCTTGACATGTGATCAATCCATCACATTGCTACCATCTTGGTTTGACTTCAACAACTTATCATTTTTATGTGCTCGGCCGAATGCACCTGCATCAGACTCCCCAAGAAAGAAAATTGTATGAGCTCCTGCTCATAAGATCTTCTTTAGAATGACCTGCTTTTTGTAGTGCTGCTTCATCCATGCAAGTAGAATCCTCCATCGGACAGCCTTTCCACTTCACAAGATATTCCAAGTATTCTTTCCTTCTGGTCTTCTTGGAGACACGTGTATCCAAAATCTGTTCAGCCTCTAAAATCTTTGCCATGGGTATTTTCTTCAACCACTATTGTTCCTTTCCTTCATCCTGGTCAAGATTCCTAGAAGCTTGATCCGCATCACCAACTTTGTAGGGATACAAATCTGCTATATTGAAAATGGGTGAAATGCCAATTCCTGGAGGTAACTCCAACTCATAAGCATTTGCTCAGAACTTGTGGAGGACCTTACAAGGTCCTATCGTCTTCATTTTCAATTTGTTATACTCTCTCCTTGGAAACCTCTCTTTTCTTAGGTGAGCTAGGACCATATCTCCCACTTCAAAGTTTACCTCTTTCCTATGTACATTTGCTTGTTGCTTGTATCTTGTAATCTTTGTTTTACTTGCTCGTGCAACTCACTCATTGTTGTTTTAAAATCCTCTCCATCATCACTTCTATGCTCAAGATTTCCCAAGTTTCTTAGCTCACAAATTCCCCTTGGATGCATTTCCTACAAGGTATGAAATAGACTCTTTCCTGTGTTCCTATTTGGTGAGTCATTATATGTAAACTGAGCCTGGGCTAGCACATGATCCCACTGCTTTGGTCGGTCACCTACTAAAATCTTCAACAAATTACCCAAACTCTTGTTTACAACCTCTGTTTTCCCATCAGACTGTGGATGATAGGCTGAGCTAAAATTTATCTTAGTGCCAATTTTCTTCCACAAGGTTCTCCAGAAATGTCCGGTGAATCTTGTTTCCCTGTCAGAGATTATACTTTTTGGCAAACCATGCAATTGAACAATCTCATCAAAAAACAAATTAGCCACATGGGTAGCATCTCTAATTTTGAAACACGGAATAAAATGAGCCATCTCAGTAAATATATCCACAACTACAAGGATTGAATCATTACCTTGTTTATTTCTCAGTAAACCAAGAACAAAGTCCATACACATTGAATCCCAAGGTCTGTTGGGAACGGGTCATGGCATGTATAGTCCAGCATTTTGACTTCTCCCTTTTGCGTGTTGACATAACCTGCACTTATTCACGTACCTTTGTACATCTTCCTTCATCTTATTCCAAAAATAGAAGTGACTCAGCTACCCAAGTGTTTTCTCAACACCAAAGTGTCCAGCCAACACGCCATTATGCTTTTCTTGGACCAAGTTTTCCCGCATTGAGCAATTGGGAATACATAGCTGATTGTTCTTGAACAATAGCCCATCCTGCAACATAAACTCTTTCCATGGATTGTTGTCCCTATTGACTAGATTTTTACACACTGCAAAAGCTTCTTTAAAATCAACATCAATGTCATACAAGTCCTTCAAATAATCAAAGCCTAAAATTTGTATTTTGCTTCCTGCATGTTTAAGAATTTCCTACTCAAGGCATCGGCAACCTTATTTGCCTTCCCACTAATGTGCTCCAAAACAAAAGCGAAATTTTGAAGGAACTCCACCCACTTTGCATGTTTATGACTTATATTATGTTGTTGCATAATGTATTGTAAGGCAGAATTATCCGTGTATAGAACAAACTCGTTAGGCATCAAGTAATGCCTCCAATGCTTCAAAGCTTGAACCACCGCATAAAATTATTTTTCGTGGGAAGATTATTTTTGTTTTGACTCATTTAACTTCTCACTGAAATAAGCAACAGGCTTATCTACTTGGCTCAGTACAGCTCCAATGGTTGTCTCACTAGAATCACATCTCACTTGAAAGGGTTGATTGAAGTATGGCAACTTCAACATCGGCTTCTCAGTGATCTTCTTCTTCAATAGTTGAAAAAAAAAATATGTTGTTGTTGTCCAATAAAATGGTTTCCTATTCTTCTTGATGGTGTCAATGATAGGTGCACAAATGCCACTAAAATTCCCGATAAATTTTCTGTAGAAGTTGGCTAAGCCATGAAAACATCTCACCTCAAAAATATTCTTAAGTGAGGGCCAATTTATAATTGCCTCTATCTTTTCCAGATCCATTTTCAAGCCATCCTTGAAATGTCAAAACCCAAGTATACAAGTTCACTCTTCATAAAAGAACACTTATTCATGTTCATCAATAGCTTTTCTTGTTGCAATCTCTCTAAAACATACTTCAAATGTCTTAAGTTCTCTTATTTAGTTTGACTGAAAATTAAAATGTCATCCAAGTAAACAATGACAAACTTACCAATGAACTCCTTCAAGACTTCATTCATCAGCCGCATAAAGGTACTGGGTGCATTTGAAAAACCAAATGGCATGACCATCCACTTGTACAAGCCTTCATTGGTCTTGAAATTTGTCTTCCACTCGTCTCCTTCTCTAATCTGAATTTGATGATAACCACATTTCAAGTCAATCTTTGAGAAGTAAGTTGCTCCACCCAAGAAATCCATCATATCATCCATCCATGGCAATGGAAACCTGTAACGAATGGTGATCTTGTTGATTTCTCTAGAGTCAGTGCACATTCTCCATTCTCCACTCTTCTTTGGACTTAGTACTTTAGGTATGGCACACAGACTCAAACTTTCTCTTATTAATCCTTTGTGCAACAATTATTGGGATTGCTTCATCGCTTCCTCATTCCCTTTGGGTGTCATTCGATACGCAGCCTTGTTCAAAAGACATTCTCCCAGTATCATGTCTATGTGATGACTGATACTTCTTTTGGGTGGCAACTCACTTGGCAATTCATCAACTACAATATCATGAAACTCATGCAACAACTCCTGAACTCCAATAGGTCAATATACAATTCAGAGTGCAGAAGTACTACCTTTGGCTTGCAAATCACTGCATAGCTTACCTCTTCTTCTTCCATCTGTTGTAGAAATTCCTTTCCACTAAGCAGTAGTGCTTTTGGGATGCTTGTTTCAGTTGTACCTTCCTCTTTCAATGATACAAGAGTGTGCTTGATGCCATCCTTTTCGAACTTATAGCAATTTCTCTCTCCATCATGTATCACCTTCCTATCAAACTGCCATGTGCAACCCAAAAGAATGTGACAAGAATCCAATCACATTACGTCACAGAGCTCCTTGTCTCTATACCTGCTTATCTGAAACTCAACTCCACTTTGTTCATGCACCAACAATTGGTGTCATTTTTGCAACCACAATACCTTATAAGGTGTGTGGTGCTTAATCTTTTCCAATCCCAATTTTTCCACCATTTCTCGGGAGACTAGATTGTCTGTACTTCCGCTATCAATCACTAATTTGCAGCATTTACCTTTTTGCCTTACACATTGTCTTGAATAAGTATTTCCTTTGGACTGGTTCAATAGTCTCCTTTGCTGGTTTTCAAAGGACTTTGTGCATCATCAACACCTCTCCAGTCTCTGGCACATTCTCTACCTCGGGCACTTGTGCCTCTTGTTGAGCTCTGAAACTACATCTCTTCTACACACTTTTCTAGACATTTTCCCCTCTCCAGTACCTCACAAGCTATCAAAAATCATTACATATTGATTCTGAGAGTACATTTAAGTGGTTTTCTAACTATGCTTTTGTGTTTGCTATTTGACTTAGATTTTTCTCATCGTCTGCGGAATGCAGCCACTCTCCGCAGCTGTTTTTGTTAATCTCTAGGTTGCAGGTGTCAGCAAGCAAAACAAGGCATGTGGGAAGGTCAGGAATGGTCTGGACATGGACCAAGTCCTATTGGTTTAGCCAGATTCGTAGAGGAAATTCGTGGTCAAGCAAGGAGTCCTACGGCAAACAGGGCTCTGTTTCAACATGTAAAAGGGTTCGAGACCGTTCCTAGATCCGTGGATTAATTTTGACAGTTGTAGACTGCCTCCATGACACAAATCCAACAACCACCTTTTGGTAGATTGAATGATCATGGCAACCAACATGCTAAGCTCATGGATGCTGTCTTTTTACGTGTCTTCTACTGAAGTAGTTCCATAGGAAAAACAGTTATGTAATTTCCCTTATAAATAATGCGTTTGCAAACGCATGTAGCTAGTCTTTTTTAATGTAATCTTGTTGTTAAGTTTATGTATTGTGCCGTGACACTAGTCCTACTGTGGTAACGAGAGGATCCTTCCTCTATTTTGCAATATAAGAAGACTCTGTTTTATATGACTGTGTGAGCATAATCTTGATTTGACAGCGTGTTAACCAAGGCCGTGCAGAGGGCCCCTGCTGGCTAAGGTTTTGTTCTTTTATTTCTGTAAAGTTTTCATGTGTTGTTGTTTTATTTCCATTGCAGATATTTCGTAGTGTGTGCACTTGTGTATATCTCACATTTCAGTTATAGTGTTAATGTTTCATTCCTGTACATGACTTTCCAAGCGTTGTATATTTTTGCTAACACTGATCAGTGTGTTTCAGGTTAGGATAGGCCCGGGCATTTTCATACAATTTTTGCAATAAATATTGACATGAGATTGTCCTCTCTGCTGACTTTGTTTTCTTAGCTTTCAATTTCAGTTATTCTTTGATTTCAATCTTATTCATTTGCTGTTGACTTTTAGTTTAAATATCAAATTCTTCTTGTCATTTAATGTTATCTCCAGAGCCATGGCTTAACCCCGAAAAGCTACTTGGCGAGCTATCGGATTTTGAGTGAAGTGATTTGATTCTTCATGTTATTGACATTATCTCTAGAGCCATGGCTTAACCCGGAAAAGCTACTTGGCGAGCTATCAGACTATAAGTGAAGAGACTTGATTTTATTTTCATTTGCAAGTAGATAATTTAGATATCAATTCCTCATGTTATTGACGTTATCTCCAGAGCCATGGCTTAACCCCGAAAAGCTACTTGGCGAGCTATCGGACTATAAATGAAGTGAATTGGCTTTACTTTTATTACTCTGCAGTTTTTGATTTGTTTGAGTGCAATAGCTTAACTTTTATTTTTGTATTTAGATGAGCAGCAGAGATAGAGATTTCATGATCAGTAGTTCATCATTTGTTTGATTCAAATAGTTGCACATTTACATTCTTGTTTAGCTGCACATTTACATTCTTGTTCAAGTATGAATTTCATCACTAGAATGTTTTGAGATCCTCTGAAGTGTTAAGTTCTGGAAGTCATCATAAAGGACATAATTGCCTTAAAATCTATACCCAAACTTTCCCTCTAAAGTATTCTTAAAACTTAGGAATAGGATTTCCATTTGTATTAGGAAACAAACCAAGATAAAACCCCAAAAGTAAGATAAAATTGAAAACAATAAAAAGTAAGAAAGAGGTTGTCTTGCACATATAGTGCGCCACACTTCATCAGTTTACGACCCCCGGATTGATAATTAATATAGCAATTTAGGACATACTAAATTGACTAAACATTTTGGCGTCGTTGCCGAGGAAGTGTAACTAGGTAGCCGATCTCTTACAAAAAAAAAAGGGAAAAATTGATAACTTCTTGAAGTATGCTCTCCTCTTGCAACTAGTGTGATCTGGAGGATCAGAAAAGAGAGTTATTAGTTCAATAATTTCTTGATTATGCTCTCTTCTTGCACCTAGTGTGACCTGGAAGATCAGAAAAAGAATTATTAGCCCGACTTAAAAATAAAAATAATAATAATAAATGACATGCATAGAGCAAGAGATTCTAGGGGAAGGTTTATAGCTAGGGACAAATGTTCGATTTTCACAACTCCAGCTACTTCAAGGCATAGACAAGATACACCTCCATCATCTTCGACTCATACTCCCAGCCTTAGGATTCCTGGAATTCAAGGGGCAGTAGCCAAATTAGGAGATTCTCCCACACTATTTACTAAATCTAATCTAAGAGAAGAACCTTTCTTCACTTCTACAGGGGAACATATTGTAATCAAACAAGTAGAATCACCTAAAGAAGAGGAGGGAGAAACTCTTCCTCGTTCACCATTAATAGAAGAACCAGAAGACTCTGAGGGAACTATCATGACAGAGGAAGTAGTAAATGGATTTGGAGGAGGGGGTAGAGGTAGAGGAAGAGGAAATAATGGAGGAGGTAGAGGTAACAATGGGGGAAATAGGGATGGACATAACTCCTTTGGATTTCCTATAGCCGATGAGGAAACTCATACAATAATGAAAAACATTTCACCATTTGTCCTCCCAAACTTTTATGGGTTGCGAAGTGAGGATCCTGAAACATTTCTATTTGAGTTTGAAGTCTTGTGCCGAACCTATGACTATATGGAAGACTCTCAAAAACTCAAACTGTTTCCTTCAACATTAAAAGGAGTTGATTTGAAATGGTTCACGGGATTAGTCACTCAATCTATTAGGACTTGGAATGATATGAAACAAACATTTTTTGATAGATACCTGGATTATTGTATGCCCACCAATCATAAGGATGAGGTATTCAAGATGATGCAAAGAGAAGATGAAAACTTGGAGGATTTACTTGAAAGGATTCAATACAACTTAAAGAGAACAAAAATGAGTAATTTAGATGAGGAAACCTTGAAAGCCCTTCTATTGAAATCCATTAGAGAAGAATGGATAGATATTTTAAACATGATGGGGAAGGGAGATATTTCTCAACTTCCACTTCATGACATAGCAAAACTATGTGTCCATCTCTCAAGGGGAAAATCTAAAACTGGAAAATGGCCGAGGGATCCTTCTCTTATTAGAGCAAACAAATCTGCAACTGGATCAGTACGTAGGGCAGAGATTGGCAACATGCTTGATGAGTTCAAAACTGATATTCTAGGGAGCCTTAGTGAACAACTAGGCACCCTTAAAATACAAAACAAGCAGAAAGAAGAAGCTGATGCCTTGGCCATCTTTTGTCCAAAATGTAGAAAGAAACACGCTCTAAGGGAATGCCCTTTCGATGCAAAAGTTGTAGAAACATGTATGATTTGCTCAGAAAGCCATGAGACCAAGGATTGTCCTTCAATTCCTGGGCTCAAAGCTGTCTTTCAGGAAGATCCAAATTCAGTAGAGCCTCTTCGTTTTATTTCAAGAAGACCATGGCAGGGGCAACAAAATCAAGGATTTAACAATCCTATGAACTTTCAGCTCCCGCCAAATTGGAATTCTTGGCAACAACCTTGGCCCCAATCTCAAAATCCATACCATTCATGGGCATAAGGGATGCAAAATCCTTATGGGAGATTTGCTCAATTTTATCAATATCCTCCATCTTTTCCAAATCAACAAAATCCACCAATTCGAAATCAAAACCCACAACTTTCATTACCATTCCCACAACAACAACCTTCTCAACAAAATCCAAATTCTCAACTCTTGCTTCCATTTCAACAAAAGACAAATCAACTACCAGCCTAGCCATTGCCAAATCCCAACAACAAAAATCCTCGGAATGCTTACATGGTAGAAGGACAACAATTTCCTGCCTATATGATTGTTCCTCTTAATGATGTTCAACTCAGATCTGGTAGAGTTTTAGAAAAACCTTCTATAGATGTTCAAGAGCAAGGTACCTCTGAGGAGGATTCTCTTAAAGTCAATAAGAGTTCTGAGGGAGCATCTCTTCAAAACCCAATCATTCAAAAAGAAAAAGAAAAAGAGTCAACCCCCACAACTCCTATAGTTGAGCAACCTGCATCTTCATCCACGCCTCCTTTCCTTGAAAGATTACAAATTGACAAAGGGGTGGAAAAACAAATCTTGTTGCATGACTATGATTTTCTAGATGAATTAAAGAATGTTTGTATCAAGATTCCCTTGCTACAAGCCATTAGAGAGATTCCTATTCTAGCGAAAACAATAAAGGAGTTGAGTCTTAAAAGACCAGGAAGGAAACCAAGAGATACAAGAAGAATCCACCTGGTAGGAAAAATTGTAGATATCATGATGGGAAAAATTACCATGCAGAAGTATGTAGATCTAGGTAGTCCAATTGTCAAGACACATATAAATGGGATAGAAATTCCAAACACTTTGATTGACTTAGGGGCTACTATCACAATTATGAGTAGACAGACTATGGAACAACTTAAACTTCCTAATCTTCTTTTTACACCCACCTTACTGCAACTTGCAGATAGATCAATAATTAAACCAGATGGTGTACTAGAAGATATTTCAGTCTCCTTAGATTCTTGGGAATATCCAGTAGATTTCATGATTTTGACTCCCAAGAGTAATTTAGGAGGGTATCCACTCATCTTAGGAAGACCTTGGCTAGCCACAGATGATGCTTTCATTAGTTGTAGATCTGGAGATATGTACATTTCCGATGGTAGTTCGACAAAGAATATCAATCTGTATCCCCCAGCAAAGGCAATTACAGAAGTAGGAGACAACGAATGGGTCGACGATGAAGATATTATACAACCTATATTTACTGTCTCTGAAATTAGTGAAGATAGTCAAATTTGAACACATTAGAAAATTTTGAAACATCTTCAGAATATGACCACGCACAATTTCAATTAGATTTTGATATTGAATATCTGTCATCAAGACAAATGTCTCTTTACTCTATGGAAGAGTTTGGTAGCTCTAACATTGAGATTTTTCCAGGAAAAACACTAAATATCAACAAAAATTTGGAAAAGTCACAACACGAAGAGCTAACCAAAATCTTGCAAAAACATTCTACTGCATTTGCATGGGAGTACACTGATATGAAAGGTATTGACCCTAAGACTTGCATTCATCATATCTATATCAAGGAAAACAGTAGACCAATCAGACAACCTCAAAGAAGGATGAATCCAAATCTTAGGGAGATAGTGAAAGAAGAGCTCCAAAAACTACTCAATGTAAATTTCATTTACCCAATTTCAGATAACCGATGGGTTTCTCCTTTGGTTATAGTACCCAAAAATAATGGTAAATGGAGGGTATGCATTGATTACAGGGAATTGAATAAAGCAACTTTGAAGGATCACTTTCCCTTGCCCTTTATCGATCAAGTATTAGATACATTAGTAGGCAAAAAGTATTTTTCATTTCTGGATGGTTTTAGTGGTTATAATCAAATTCAGGTAGCACCTGAAGATCAGGATAAGACCACATTTACCTTCCCATGGGGAACTTTTGCCTATCGAGTGCTTCCTTTTGTATTATGTAATTCACCCGCAACATTCCAAGGAGCAGTACTAGGAATTTTTTCTGATCTAATCCATGATTGTGTAGAGGTTTATATGGATGATTTTACAATTTATGGTGATTCATTTGAAGAGACATTAGAAAATTTGGAAAAAAGTCCTTATAAGATGTAAAGAAACAAACCTTTCACTAAGCCATGAAAAATGTTTTATGATGTTTACTGAAGGTATTGTTTTAGGACAACATATTTCAGGGGACGGGATTAAAGTTGATAGATTAAAAGTTGAAGTCATCTCCAAGTTACCTATTCCAAAATGTCAAAAAGATGTTAGAAGTCTTCTGGGATTTACTAGATATTATAGAAGATTTATAGAAAACTTCACTAAAATAGCATCTCCACTCTTCAAACTGCTTACAAAAGACTGTGAATTCAAATGGGGTCCTGATTGCCAATCAGCATTTGAAACTTTGAAAACAAGAATATCTGAAGCACCTATCTTGAGAGGACCAAATTGGAAACTTCCTTTCCATATTTCTACAGATGCTTCAGATACAGCTCTAGGGGCTGTATTGGGACAGAAAGATTTAGTTCCTTATGCCATTTACTATACCAGTAAAAATTTAACTCCTACTGAGTTGAACTATACTGTGACTGAAAAAGAGTTCTTAGCTGTTGTTCATGCAATCAATAAGTTTAGACATTATATAACAGGCTATGAAACTTTTATTCATACTGATCATTCTGCAATTAGATATCTAATGAACAAACCCATTACTAATGGAAGAGTTACAAGGTGGCTCTTACTTTTACAGGAATTCAATATTACTGTGTTAGATAGACCAGGGAAACAAAACACAGTAGCTGATTTCTTGTCTAGGATTCAGAATACTAAAGAAGATTCTCTTGTAGAGGACAAGTTTCCCAATGAATATTTATTTGCAGTAACCACTAAGACTCCTTGGTATGCAGATATAGCTAACTATTTGGTTACAGGGAAACTACCTCCACATTTATTTCCTAGTGAAAGAAGAAAGATTATTCAGGAGAGTTCAAAATATTCATGGATTTCTAACGAATTGTTTAAAACAGGGCCAGATCTTGTGATCAGAAGATGTGTTAGGGAAGATGAGATGCCTGATATTCTCAAAGCATGTCATGATGAACCATGCGACGGACACTTTGCTGACAAAAGGACAGCCTATAAAATCCTCTCTTTAGGATATTATTGGCCATCCCTCTTCAAAGATGCAAAACAATATGTCAGAAGATGTGACAGCTGCCAAAGAGTAGGGAAACCTACCCTCTCAAATGAAATTCCATTACAACCACAGGTACTCATCGAACCCTTTGAAAAATGGGCTTTAGATTTCATTGGACCTATTAACCCACCATCTAAACAAAGAAAGTATATATTGGTATGTACTGATTATGTCACTAAATGGGTAGAAGCCAAAGCATTATTTTATGCTACTGAGCATTCAATCGTTAGTTTTCTTTATGAGGATATTTTTACTCGCTTTGGTGTTCCAAGAGAAATTATGACAGATCAGGGAGGTCAATTCACATCCAAACTGGTGGAGAAGCTTTTGAAAGAGTATAAGGTCAAGCACAGAAAATCTACTACTTACCATCAGCAAGAAAATGGTCAAGTGGAGTCTACAAACAAAGTTCTTGAAGGCATAATTACCAAGACTGTTCATCTACACAGAAGAGATTGGGCAGAAAGGATTCCTGAAGCCTTATGGGCCTACAGAACTACATGGAGGAATAACAACAGGACATTCTCCTTATGAACTTGTTTATGGGAAAGAAGTTCTGCTCCCCCTTGAGTTCTAAGTTAGAACCTTCAAGATGGCAGTTCAATTGGGAATGGATATATCAGAAGCCCAAAATCATAGAATGGAGCAGTTGAATGAGCTAGATGAGATCAGACAAGAAGAAATCCTAAGAACTGATCTAGTTCAATATCAAAGAGCTAAGTGGCATGACAAATACATCAAGGAGAAAAAGTTTCAAGAAAGAGATTGGGCATTGCTATTTGATTCCAAGTTTAAAGATTTCAAAGGTAAATTTCAGACTCATTGGCTTGGGCCATATGAGATTGACAAAGTCTTTAGCAATGGAGCGGTAAGAATCAAAACCATTGATGAACATCAAACTCCTCTTATTGTGAATGGCCACAAATTAAAGATCTATCATAAGCCACTCTCAGAGTAGGAATTTGTCAAAATCTTTCAAGATAATTCTACAATAAGGCTGGTGAAGAAGAATCCTTCTTTTCCACTAGCCTAGTCTTTGTTCTTTTCTGTTTTGAAAAAAAATAAAATAAAATAAATTTGTATAAGCCTGAAAACCAATCACTGATTGGCAATATTATACAGAAAATACAAGGCGAAAATCAGAAACTTCTGACGCCCTATATTTTCCAAAAAAAAAATCTTTTTATTCATAGTTTCCTGCCATTTCGCTTCACTCCATTTCATTTCATCATCTCATTCCGCCAATAAAATTCCTTTTATGACCAGTTTTCATATATCATTCACTCAGTCATCATTCATTTTCATCCATCTCCATTCAGTCATATGTTCACTGTGTCAGTTTCCGCAGCTGAATTCAGTTTCCACAGCTAGAAACTGATTTCGCAGCTAGTTGATTGATTCCGCAGCTAACACTCTATTATTCAGCACTGACAGTCAGATGTTAGCCAAATAGTGATGGGAACCAAATGCAGGTATGACAAAGGAAAATATGTTGAATATATAAAACACCTAAAGTACCAATAGGAAGCAGCCAATCAAAGGTTAGTGAGCAGAAGTAGTAAGATTCTAAGGTAAGCAAAATTCATTTCAAATAGCATTTTAAAGCACATTCTATATAGTTATGAAACCATGACTCCATTATGTGTAATGATTATCATTGATAGCTTCCATAACCGCTCCATGACCTTTACATGATTCCTCCATGAACCTTGCATTAATTTTTAACGGCCTCATGATCCGCCTCCGAATTTAACTCATGTTTATTTGTACGTTGGCATTCCACCTGCTGAACTGGGTAATTATGAGGACGTAATCTATTTGATCACGGCTCTGTTATGCCGCACAAATCCGCAGCCATTTTGAGAACATGCTCACGCCTATTCTGCAGCCTTCTATCTCAAAAGTCGAGCTCACTCTATTCCCATACTATCCCGTTTGTTATTTCTGGCCTGTTTACATCCCCGTGAACTCATTCTCATTACCTGTCTCTACTCTTTCATTTATGATTACTGGTTTTTTCTCCACAAACCTTCTCCATTCCCTGCTAACACATCCGTTTCACCTCCGTCAATCCATTACTCACTCAAACGTATTTTAAGGCAGGAGGAAGGAATGGGTCTTTTGCTAAGAGCAGAACCAGAAGGGTCCAAATTCATGGAGGGGTATCCACAATTGAAAAGCATACTAAGGAAGGCACGGTGGCTACAGTTCATCCAGAAATCCAGAGGCTACAATAAAGAAGTTACAAAGACATTTGCGAGGTCTTTTAATGGCGTGGAAGTTGAGGTTGGAGACCTTAAATTTTTAGTTACAAAGGCATCTATCGCTGCAGCAATGAAACTCCCACAAGAGGGTGAAGGGTGGTTCAAAAACAAAAGCTTTGATGAGAGGGCCTGGAGGGTTATCTTACACAATCCAGGTATGGATATAACCATTTTCAAACATGGAATCCCTGTCTCTGCTTTAGAGGAAAAGTGGGCTAGTCTATTATTGATAATCCAGAAGTTTATTACATGTGAAGGACGGTTTGGGTCCATGTGTATGTACCACACCCGGTTGCTAATGAATTTCCTAGAAAATCAAACCACCAATTTGCCTTACTTTTTATTGAATAGCCTGAAAAAGATGTCCATAACTGTACAAAAGAATCTGGAGGACATAGAACCCCACCTATACCATCACGGCCTTGTAAAAATTTTGATTGAAAAACAGTTGAAGGAAAAGAAGGACACCTGGGAACAGTTTTTGGGTAGAAACTTCTTTCAAGATCCACCTGAAACACCCAAGAGCAGCTTAGCAAGGAAAAGTAGGAGAAGGAAAACAAGTGTGAAAATTCAGGACACTCCTACTAACATAGCTAAAGAAACTAATAAGGAAGAGAAGTTGTCTGAAAGTAGGAAGGAAAGAACTGAGGTTAGGAAGCAAAGAAAATTAAAGGGGAAAAGAAATATTGAAGTTGTCTATCAAACCCCAGAACCTTCCTCAGAAGAGGACCACCAAATACTTTCTGAAAGACTAGTTTACCTTCAGGAACAATCAGTTGCAGCAAAGAGGAAAGGGAAAGAAAAATAGAGTGTGGAGAAAGAAGACACTAGCTCACAAAATCTAAGGAGGAGCTCCAGACTTAAAGGAAAACTGAGGAAAGTACAAACTAAAGGGCCCCACTTCATTGATTTAGGAGGGGAAACACCGGAACAGCCTCCAACAATCCCTCCTGGCCGTAGCCCACACCATACTCCTATTCCTCAACCAAATTTTGAGATCAGTCCTTCTCAGCCAGATTTTGAGATCAGTCCTTCTCAACCAGATTTTGGGGACAGCCCAAGAAAGACTACACCTGAGATAGATCCAACCCAGCAAGAAATGTATGATTATATTGAGACATTGGAGAAAACTACCACAGATCAAGGCACTTCATCTTCCCAGCCTAATACAGCCTAGGAAGCTCTAATCCAATCACTAAAACAGGAAGTTTTTGAACTAGAGATCCTAAATAGAAACATCAAAAGAGAAAATGAAACATTGAAAGAACAGAGCAGATTGGATAAGATTATTCACGACAACACCATGTTGCATCTTGGGCTGTGGTAGAAGAAAAATAGAAAATTGAAGAAAAAGAGCAGGAGGTTGAGCAGAGCTCTCATCAACCTCAAATTCAAGTGCCTAATGAGGAAGCCTAGGATGACAGTGGTACCAAGAAAGAAGAAAAGAAGGTGGGATGTGTTGGCAGAGGTCTCAGAACACATCAACTAAAGGGAGGATGATCACAGTTTTGGTTGCATGAGGACATGCAACACCTTCACAGTGGGGGTATGTTGAGCAATGAAACTACATCTCTTCTACACACTTTTCTAGACTTTTTCCCCTCCCCAGTACCTCACAAGCTATCAAAAATCATTACATATTGATTCTGAGAGTACATTTAAGTGGTTTTCTAACTATGTTTTTGTGTTTTCTATTTGACTTAGATTTTGCTCATCAGCTGCGGAATGCAGCCACTTTCCATAGCTGACTTGAGATTCCGCAGTTGTTTTTGTTAATCTCTAGGTTGCAGGTATCAGGAAGCAAAACAAGGCACGTGGGCAGGTTAGGAATGATCTGGACATGGACCAGGTCCTATTGGTTTAGCCATATTCGTAGAGAAAAGTTGTGGTCAAACGGTGGTCAAACGAGGAGTTCTACGGCAAACAGGTCTCTGTTTGAACATGTGAAAGGGTCTGATACCGTTCCTAGATCCGTGGGTTCATTTTGACAGTTGTAGACTGCCTCCACGACGCAAATCCAACATCCACCTTTTGGTAGATTGAATTATCATGGCAACCAACACGCTAAGCTCACGGATGTTGTCTTTTTACGTGTCTTCTGCTGAAGTAGTTCCATAGGAAAAACAGTTATGTAATTTCCCTTATAAATAACGCATTTTCAAACGCATGTAGCTAGTCTTTTTTAATGTAATCTTGTTGCTAAGTTTATGTACTGTGTCGTGACACTAGTCCTTCTGTGGTAACGAGAGGATCCTTCCTCTATTTTGCAATATAAGAAGACTCTGTTTTATATGATTGTGTGAGCATAATCTTGATTTGACAACGTGTTAACCAAGGTCGTGCAGAGGGCCCCTGCTGGCTAAGGTTTCGTCCTTTTATTTCTGTAAAGTTTTCATGTGTTGTTGTTTTATTTCCATTGCAGATATTTCGTAGTGTGTGCACTTGTGTATATCTCACATTTCAGTCATAGAGTTAATGTTTCATTCTTGTACATGATTTTCCAAGCGTTGTATATTTTTGCTAACACTGATCAGTGTGTTTCAGGTTAGGATAGGCCTAGGCATTTTCATACAATTTTTGCAGTAGATATTGACATGAGATTGTCCTCTCTGCTGACTTTGTTTTTCTTAGCTTTCAATTTCAGTTATGCTTTGATTTCAGTCTTATTCATTTGTTGTTTACAGTTAGTTTAAATATCAAATTCTTCATGTCATTTAATGTTATCTCCAGAGCCATGGCTTAACCCTGAAAAGCTACTTGGCGAGCTATCAGATTTTGAGTGAAGTGATTTGATTCTTCATGTTATTGACGTTATCTCTAGAGCCATGGCTTAACCCGGAAAAGCCACTTGGCGAGCTATCGGACTATAAGTGAAGAGACTTGATTTTATTTTCATTTGCAAATAGATAATTTAGATATCAATTCCTCATGTTATTGACGTTATCTCCAGAGCCATGGCTTAACCCCGAAAAGCTACTTAGCGAGCTATCGGACTATAAATGAAGTGAATTGGTTTTACTTTTATTAGTCTGCAGTTTTTGATTTGTTTGAGTACAATAGCTTAACTTTTATTTCTGTATTTAGATGAGCAGTAGAGATAGAGATTTCATGATCAATAGTTCAGCATTTATTTGATTCAAATAGCTGCACGACCAGCTAAAGCTATAGTTCCATTAAAGAGCATTTCCACGGGGTAGGACCTCCTCAGGGAATATAAGGTTTTCATGAGGCTGATCTTGAGCCGCCATTCTTGTTTAGCTGCACATTTACATTCTTGTTCAAGTATTAATTTCATCACTAGAATGTTTTGAGATCCTCTGAAGTGTTAAGTTCTGGAAGTCATCATAAAGGACATAATTGCCTTAAAATCTATACCCAAACTTTCCCTCTAAAGTATTCTTAAAACTTAGGAATAGGATTTCCATTTTCATTTGGAGACAAACCAAGATAAAACCCCAAAAGCAAGATAAAATTGAAAACAATAAAAAGTAAGAAAGAGGTTGTCTTGCACATATAGTGCACCACACTTCATCAGTTTACGACTCCCGGATTGATAATTAATGTAGCAATTTAGGACATACTAAATTGACTAAACACCTCTACTGCTTCAGTTTGATCTATGTTTGCACCTCGTTGTCCTGTATTTTCATTCTCAGGACATTCAAAAAATCGGTGACCTAATTGGTTACATCTGTAACACCGATAGACAATCTCTCTGCCTCTTCCTCTACCTCTACCTCTCTAGTAAGGTATTCCTCCTCTGCTACCACCTTCTTTCTCTGACTACCCTTGCTGATTTGAGTTTCCTTCACCATTCTTTTGCGCAGGAAACTTTCCTCTTCCATTTGTCTATCCTTTCCCTTTAGAAAAACCACGTCCTCTGCCAGAGCTTTGCTTCCTAGCTATCTTTTCTTCTGCCTTCAAAGCACACTAGTATGCTTCCTCTATTGTCCTTGGAGAAAGTATGTTGATTTCATCTTGAATATCTAGCCTCAAACCATTGATATACCTTGTTGTCTTTTCTGGGGTATCTTCTACATATTCTACTCTCAAATTCACCTTGTGTTAGCTACGTGGGGCCTAACCCAAGTTCAGCAGTGAGTTTAGCCAAGAAAATCCAGGTACTATTGGCCCTTTCGGCAACAGTTCGTGGAGCACGAACTGAGGTCTCACCCGAAGTAGTATGGGAGGGTGCTGGAACCAAGTTTCCGCACCCTAGGGATGTCTTGATGAGGGTTCTGGAGGTTCGCGATCCTAATATACGCATTGTGCTGCTCCGCGTAGCTTCCTATTCTTCGCAACCCGTGTGCACCTTCGTATTATTCCGATCCGATCCGATCCTTACTATTATATTATTGCTTCACTTAGTTTGTGTGGTCCCAATATTCTTATTACTTGTTCAACTTTCAGATCTACAAGAAGATGCACAATATTCCGAATCAATATTATCTTTATTAATACTCAAGTTCAGTTACAGACTCGACTCCGCCCTGCACACTCAGTTGCAGGGGTCCGCGCACTCAGCTGCGAACTCTACTAGGCCTCTGTGCACTTAGTTGTAGAGCCTATACCTACTACTACGACCCAATACACTTTAGATTCACTTTTATCTCCTAACCATGCCTTCGCATCTATCTGTTACTTATCAAAACTTCAAAAAAATTGACTTTACACTTAGAGCCTCGCTCTATTTATACAATCCCATGGTCCGCGGACCATGGGTAGGCCGACACACTTTACATTAAATTACATTATCTTAGGGCAGACAACCCTAGACTCTCGTGCTCCACGCCCGCATTTCGCGAGGTCTTTACATTACACTTGACCAAAATTTGGGCTTCAAGCCCCAAAAGCATGCTATGGGGGGATTTGCTGCCCAACAATCCCCCAACACAATCATCGTGACTTGTCCCAAGTCACTCTGTTGGTGCGGCGATCTTTGTGTGAAGTCCATGCAACAGGTCTCGTGCAGCTTGGGTATCCGCAGCACATTGTTCCGCCGCCTGTGCCCTTTTGCCTTAAATTGGACCTCTTGTTATGAACAGTGACACCAACGGTCACCTCCTTGCCTACCCGCGCAGCAGCACAGCCCCTTATGCACGACTGCTACCCCTGTGATGTCCTGATCCTATGCGCAACCTCCGTCTCACGCATCTCCCATACAGACTATTTTATAGTCTCGTGCTCTCTTTCAACTGATTGGAGTGCTGAGACTATGCCTCCTACGAATAGGCAGGTGGTCACACCACTGGTGCGAGGCTTCAATTTTCCTGCTAGCCCAGGCCGCGGGCACCCCTCAATTACCCTTGCGTCTGTCAGTGTGTCACGTTCTTCTTTGTATGGTACGCTCCCCTATTTACTTTGTCTAGTAAGGTGCGGTCGCAGCCATGGTAGCAGGGTCACAACTTCTTCTAATGCAGTAGTATGGTTGGCTAGACCTTGTCCCATCGTGCTTAGTTTTTTGGCACAGCATGCTTGTGCGACTTCAGTTTCTAGTTTGTTGATTTCTTCATCCAATGTCATGCTTTTCTTTCTCAGCCGTACCCAATCTTCGTCGAGTTTGTGAAGTTTCAAGTTCCCTCACCGAATGGCTTCCTGTAACTGCATAATTCCTTTACCCGGGTCCTCGCGTACTATCCCAACTGTGGGAGCTGTGGTATGGGGATTCTTCTCTACTCTTATGGTTTCATCTCTTCTTGTCAGTGTTGGGGTCATTTCCGCGCTCCGGTTTTTGCTTATGGCCCTATAGGCCCATCGAATCGCTGGTACGCGTAGGTCCCAGTCAGTTCGTCTCGCCTGGTGAACTCTGTTCATGATTCCGCATAACTTTTTGAATGCTCCATCGTGGAATATTTGTAGTGTGCTTCGCTTTTCTTACTGCCACGACTGGTTCTAATTTTCGATCCTTAGTTTGGGATGTGCTTTCACAGCACACGTCTGCACCCATCGACACAGGTGGGTGCGCAAACTGCTTCGTCCTGGCTGCCCGACTCTCATTCGACGCTGAGGACTTCCAAACCACAAGCGCATCTATCTTCTACATTCTCACTAGTTTCCAATGGTTTTCTGATGTGTACCCCACCATCGTGCAGGTGTTGTGCGCAGCGCCCATTCCATTGCATCGTACCGCTACTGTTCTGGTACTGTGCTTTCAAATTTGTCCAAGAATTCATCCACCGCTGTCACCCCATCATAGGTCAACATTTCCCTTGCTTCTGTTGTCACGCAACGCAGGGATCTAATCACCAAGTTGCAATTTAACAGTCACTTCATGCAACCGGTTCTGCCAGCGTTTTACTTCTTCATCTGAATGCAAAGTACAGGAGCTGTCGCACTCCCATGAGATTCTCCCATCTGCAATCGGGTTCACTTGATCTTGGTCTCGCACCGTTATCTGGTAAATACAATCTAGCTCATGGTCGCTTTCATCGTCGCGCACTGGTTCAGTGTAGTGTGCTCCTTCTACTGGGTCTAGCGGAACTACTATGTATAGGGACTTTTTCTCGAATATCATCTTCCGCTTCTTCAAGTTAATGACTCCATTCATATCAGTGGCCCAATCTATTCCGAGCAACGCAAGATAAGGATAGTTGTCATCGACAATCTATATTACTTCAAAGTCCGTCTGTGTGCTTGCGCCTTCGATATCAACTATTACTCCTTGCAACCTCCCCATGGGCAAAATCTTTTGTTGGTTCGCCATTCGTAATTGAATAGGGGACCACTATAACGCAGGCCTACCCATGAGTTCCCATGTCTGCTTTGGTAACACATTTGTGTCCAAACCTAGGTCTAGGATTACCTAGTCCATTTCATACTCACCAATCTACGTCGTCAATCTCATTTCCCTCCCGGTGTGCAATGCATGCTTTCCCAGTTTACGTACTATGCACTGTTCCCCTGATCCTGCGCACCTAGTGATCAACTCCTGTGGTCCCTTAACTGCCTTATTGTTGCGCAACAGTTTCATGCATGTCTACAAAAAGGTAGTAAGCATAGAAGGATCCATCCCTCGCTCTGGTTGATCCTTACTACCAGAAGTGGAGGCCTCCGCAAAGCTCTTCTTAGCTTCCATGAACGTCTCCTTTGCGCGTTCTAAGTCAAACTCAGGTTCCTTTGCAGGAGCCTTGCGAACCAAGGTATCTTCCTCGAACTGCTTCCCCTTATCCTCCCCTGTGGTCACACCGCTTCTGAGCACCATATTCACATTTGGGTCCTCTTCGCGGGGTTCAGACCTCATCATTTGAATATTTTGAGTTGGAGGAGGCTGGAGTACCCCTTTCTCATGCATCTGTGTGATCAACGTAGGACAATCTACTACTTCATGATCGAACTAAGCACAGTATGAATAGGATATTCTCGTTTGGTTTGTACAATCACAGGTGTAGTTCCCTGGTCCTCTGCAATTGTAACAAATTAGCTGTCCACGGCCCCTTCCTGGCCCCATTCCTCCTCGACCTCGCCCTTGAAATCTCGTGCGTGCTATCCCTACCGCTGGGTCGAGGGCTCGCGTTTTTGTCTACATTCGATAGGCTGGGGTCCGATCCATCATTAACTCGTAGCTACGACAATTACACTTGTCGTGGCCCACCAACCTACAGAAATTACAAAACAGTTACTGGGGTGCCGCTGTATACTTCTGCAACAAATCACAATTATCTGTTGTGTGCTTTCCTCCTATCTGACAGATCGCACACCATAATGAGGGTGTCATACTCGGCCCTGCCTGTGCCTTTAGTCTCAACGGCATTGGCCCCCCTCCTGCTAAGTAGTTTGCGAATACTGGACGGTGATCCTTGTCATGGCCCTAGCCCTTACATTTTATGCACCATACTTCCTCGCATGCCTCTGGTCGCGGTGCCCTATCCTGCTTCAACCTCTACATTTCCAGGCAGATATTCTGTAGTTGCACGTGGATTTGTTGAACTCCCAGCCAGGATCTTGTATCAGTGTCTCATGCAACCTCATCGCCATTTCCAACGCCTCGACTTGGGTAGAAAGTTTCTGTTGCGAGAGTGTCGTCCTCAGGTGCAGTGTTAGAGATGCCACGAACCATGCGCAATGTTGTGCATCCATGAGTGTCATATTATCCTTGCAGATCGTACTCTTCAGTCGTTGATCCAGATCCCAAGGGGTCTCGCCTGGAAGTATCGTGATCTCTTTAAATCTGATGATTGACTGTGTCTCCAATTTCGGCCAGCGAAATTCTCTGTTCAGCGCATTCTGGATCTCTGATATTCCTACATTTGGGTGATCATTGGAGTGTTTGATATACCATGTCAACACGCAATCCTGCAGCATGCTCACCAATGTAGACTTCTTAATGTTTTCGTTCGTGACCCCTTGCGCTTCCCACACGCCTCTTACCACGAACCAGAACTGGTCTGAATCCTCATTCCCTACTCCTCTGAATACGGGTAGCTTGATAGCGCTCGCCATGCTGAACTGCGGGTTTGGTGGAGGCAGAGTGGGTGGAGATGGAGGTGAAGGAGGTGAAGCGGGTGGTGGCGTAGGTGGAGGTGGTAACTACGGAATGCATTGTCTTATCAAACTAACCGCACTTCTCGGAGAGATCCGAGCGAGCTCTTCCTTGCTTTCTCGCGAAGGTGAAATTAAGGGACTGTTTCCTAATCCCTTGCTACCTTTGTAGATCTTTCCACTCCGCGTCGTTCCAAACATTAATGTATTCGCATAACCCACTTTTCACATAACAACATCTTAATCCAAGTATTCAAAGATTTAATGTACTTACCTCGCGGTCCCTTGAGAAAACATTGTTTTGCTTCATTGTAGCTCACGGTTGTGTCTACCGCGAACTCAATGATAAATCCCCCTATTATCTGGTCGAGCCAATGGTCCACAACTCACATGATCTTATCTTCTGATGCCTCTAGTCTACACACTAATTCTGGAGTCCACACTATCGTTTGGTCGAGCTTACACCTTCCCTGGCTATCAGCTAACCTTGTGATCGACTCATACAGTTCAGAAGGAAAGGATGCAAAGAAGATCTCATGGATCTTCGTATACACGTAGAGATCCAGCCACCTTTTCTCGGATACCTGCGGAGTTTTGTTTTCCTGTGTCATGAAATCGTGAATCTTCTTGTCCAACCACTCTTTAATTTCCTTCTTTGATGGGTTCCAGTGGCATGACATCAGACATCCCTTAGGAAAATTTCGGTCCCGGCAATAGAACCATTTATTGGCTACGTGGGGCCTGACCTAGGTTCAGCAGTGAGTTTAGCCAAGCAAATCCCGGTACTACTAGCCCTTTCGACAACAGTCAGTGGAGTGCGGACTGAGGTCTCACCGAAGTAGTATGGGAGGGTGCTGGAACCAAGTTTCCACACCCTAGGGATGTCTTGATGAGGGTTCTGGAGGTTCGTGATCCTAATCTGCACGATGCGCTACTCCGCGCAGCTTCCTATTCTTCACAACCCGTGCACACCTTCGTATTATTCTGATCCGATCCGATCCTTACTATTATATTAGTGCTTCACTTAGTTTGTGTAGTCCCAATATTCTTATTACTTGTTCAACTTTCATATTAGTGCGCGTACTTGAAAATAATATAAATGCATAAATAATAACCAGAACATAGAAATACAGATCTACAAGCAGATGCACAATATTCTAAATCAATCTTATCTTTATTAATACTCAAGTTCAGTTACAGACTCGACTCCGCCCTGCGCACTCAGCTGCAGGGATCCGCGCACTCAATTGCGGACTCTACTAGGCCTTTGCGCACTCAGCTGCAGAGCCTCTACCTACTACTATGACCCAATACACTTCAGATTCACTTCTATCTCCTAACCATGCCTTCGCATCTATCTGTTACTTATCAAAACTTCAAAAAAAGCGGACTTTACACTTAGAGCCTTGCTCTATTTATACAATCCCATCGTCCACGGACCATGGGTAGGCCAACACACTTTACATTAAATTACATTATCTTAGGGTGGACAACCCTAGACTCTCGCGCTTCGCGCCCGCATTTCGCGGGGTCTTTTCATTACACTTGACCAAAATTCGAGCTCCAAGCCCCAAAAACATGCTATGGGGGGATCCGCTGCCGAACACCTTGTAAAACTCTTCGGTGTATTCTCTCACTGTCATTACCTTTTGTTTAATATTTTGCATCTGTTTGTAAAGAGTTCGCTGGTAATCCTTTGGCAAGATCTTACTCTTCATCTTTGTCACCATTCTATCCCAGCTCTTGATTAATGGTTTGTCCTTCTTCCTTCTTTCAGCCTGTACATTGTCCCATTATAGCAGCATGGCCTTTCAACCTTGTCACAACAAACTTCACTCTCTTATCCTCGTCATTTCCTTGTACTCAAAATACTTGTCCATTGCACTGATCCAATCTAGTAGATTCTCATCTTTCAAACTGCCATCATAAATATAGATTTCAGGCTTTGGCCTTGAACTTGAGCCCAATACTGCTCTCAACAACTTAATCTCAGTAGATTCTTCAATAGGTGTTGCTCCTTCTTCTTCAAGTTCCTCTGCGGACTCACTAACATATCCACTTTCAAGATCCGTTGTCTCCCTACTTCCATCGCTTCTAACTGAATTTGCAGTCTCCTAATCTCTTCCCGAAGTTCTGCATTTCCTGCGGGTCTGTCTCCTAGACCTCGTGCCCTTCCTAGATGCATGTTCATCTCTATATATTGTAGAGACCAACAACGTTAAGCCTCTAATACCACAAATTGATGAATGTTATCTCAGCAAACCACAGTGTTGTTACAGACTCTCTCAACAAACTACAGTGTTGTTACAGGAGGAACAACAAATCCTTGCTCTCATAGCAAACTACAATGTTGTTACAAGCTCTCTTAGCAAATTACAGTGTTGTTATAGGCTCTCTCATCAAACTACAATGTTGTTACAATCTCTCTCAGCAAACTACAATGTTGTTATAGGAGGAACTACAAATTGTTTTTTTTCAGCCAAGCAGTCTGTAAAAACGCAGTTTAAATATCCCTTCTTAACTCCCCAATGAAGGATATTTTAGGGAAATAACTCATGAATTACCAAATATACTTTTCTTTGCACAAAACCCAGATGCCAGAATTTCGAATTTCATCTTCCTTTGATCAGAAATTGACCCGTAAAATTGATGACGGTTTTCCTGTACGAATTTTCTTTCTTTTGTTTGCTTGTTACCAAGTGCTTTGTATTCTCGAATATGTAATGTAAAACGACTATTTTCAATACACAATATTGAATGTAAAAGTATTGGATTAAAAGATTAACTAAAATATGATACTCCAAGTTCTCATTTAAATGTAAATAACAAAGAAAATACAGTGCCAATTTCAATCTCCAAATATTAATATTATGGTCCATAAACCTCACAAATACATATGCAAATAACTATCTCACACACACTTACAGATTCAATTTGATGATACAAAAAACCATTGGTCTAAGAAATGTTGTTCAATTAACTTCAATCTCACACCAAAACTTCCAGCACCCAAAATGTTCCTCCTCTCTCCTTCCAAACTAAAAGCCACTGTCCAAGAAAATGAGTTCATGGATGTGAACCTATTTTCCTTAGCCCTAACTAACTACTAGTTATTAAATCATTTCTTTTAATTAGATATTCCTAACTAATCTTAACTGAATATCAAAAACTTTTTCACAAATAAATTTTAAAATGTTCTAGCCTTGATATGTGATCAATCCATCACACTGCTAGGCTCTTCATCTGACTTTAATAACTTATCATTTTTATGTACTCAGCCTAATGCACTTGCATCACTCAAGGTCAAATTAATTTTAGGTCAAGCACCCATTGAGTGCTTCTAGGAATTTGTCATGAAGTCAAGAAGTCAAAGAGTCATTGTAATATGTAAAAGTCCCCATTGTGCATATTGTAGCATGTCAAGAGAATTATTGTATGTCAAAAGATCTCATAAGACTCCCTCCAAGATAAAGTCAGCCTTCAAGAGATGTCAAGTTGACCTATTAAGGGCATCCAAGAAGCCTATGTATAAGTGAAAAGTGACCTCATTTGAGAAGGATATATTTGATAAATAAATTCATGTCATCATATACTTGCAGATAGAATGGTTGGATGCTCTATCACATGAGCATGCTTGAAGAAGAAGGGACTCTTCCTTATGAATGATACATGAAGGTATGAATACAATGTACCTTGAACTCTTCTACATATTGACAAGATGAAATCAACATAATATGACCTCATGAAGAATATGAGGTGGTCGGAAACTAAGTTTCCTATGATGAAGGAACTATGTATAGAAGATCCTGAGGAAGTAATATGTGAAGAAGATGAAAGAAGAGTTTATGAAAGATGTATATATAGACACGTAAGATAAGTTAATAGATCAACATTTGATACCAAGAAGGATTAGCTATGACATCTCCATGGAGAATGTATGAAGACCATGATATGTATGCTAGAAAAGGTGAACCTTGGTAATGTATGTATTGCAGATGGATTCAGACGTTATGCGAAAGGATGTTGATGTTCCAAGAAGTTGATGTCTTGAAGAAAGGCCATCATAAAGATGTAATGTTGATGTTCATTTTTTACTTTTGATAAAACATTTAGTTGGGTTGAAACAGGGTTACTAAAAGAGAATTGTAGAAGTTGATCTACAACGAAGAATGGATGAAAGATCCTCTAAGAAACATGAATTGGAAGACGTAGCCATATGAAAGATAACTAGATGTGGACTAGAAGATCACTTTCCGATGAATAAAAGGATGAGATGACTATTGGTTCAACATTATGTTTCATTGAAGGGAAGTAATGAAGAAGATGGTCGATGCCATACGAAGAAGTTCTCAAAGAAGATGGCTCCATGATAAGGAAGTCGAAGTTCATCCATGACATGATGTTGAAAGGAGGATCCCTACTAGCAGCTAATTGTACCATGATATCCACCAAATATTAGTTAGCTACTATTGGAAACAAGTCCCTAGTTGAGAGGGAGATTGGGTATATTCCTTTTATAGGAATGAGTAGATCCTCCCTAGTTGAGAGGGAGAGATAGACACATCATTCTTATCTTCATGTCATGAAGAAGAATGGAGGATTAGGTAAGAATCTGAATTCTGATACTCTTTGAGAATGAGGTATGGTATCTAGTAGATGAGAGTAGTTCAAGAGCAAATTCCATGAATATGTGTAAATCCAAGATGGGAATGGTCCTAGAAGGACATACCTCGCGAACATCTAGATGGGGTATGTTCCTTGAGAGATAATGATGAAGGTGTCTATAAATCATTTTTCTCCCCAAAATTGTGCTCTAATCTTGTGGAGAGATAGAGTTGTTAGTCAAGGCCTTGTTATGTGACAATGCTTGTTGATGTGATGAGAAGCAGTGATATAAGTTGAGAAGATAGCTTACGAGATGGCTTACCAATCTGACTCTTCTTATGGGAATTATTCAGTATGATAATGTCCAAATACCTTGTATGTATTATGAATACCTCCCTAGTTGAGAGGGAGTGTTGAAATAGGTTACTAGGTTTGGTCTTCATAAATATGAAATGTACTCTTGATTATTGTATATTGCAAGAAGAAAGAAAAATTATTATTATTATTATTATTGTAGCATGGGTTTCACGATCAAGGACAATTTATTTGTAGGTCAAGCACACATTGAGTGCTTCTAGGAATTTGTCATGACTTCAAGAAGTCAAAGAGTCATTGTAATATGTAAAAGACCCCATTGGGCATATTGTATCATGTCAATAGAATTATTGTAAGTTAAAAAGTGTCATAAGACTCCCTCTAAGATCAAGTCGACCTATAGTCAACAAGTCAACCTATTGAGGGAATCAAAGAAGCCTATATAAGATAACGTCAACCTCATTTGAGAAGGATACAATCAAGTTCGATTACAAGGAATAAGAGCCTAACAACCAGTGAAGAAGAGAAGAACTCAAGGAAGAACAATCGAATCATTTTGGAGACTATTTTTGGTTTGCATCATCTCACACATGTAAATATTATGGCATCATTATTGCAGCTGAGCCGAATTGCAAACTCCTTAAAAGAATCTAAAGTTTGGAAGTAAAGAGATCAAGGAAAGAGGATGAGTGCCTTATAATAGAAGAGAAATCCTAGAAAAAAAATACTTGACTTTTTCCTAAAAATAGTCACATGTGCGAAGTTGCAGTAACTACAGGGCGCTAAAAATTGCAAGTCTAAGAGGTCGAACAATTGCAGAACTAAAGTAGCCATAATTTGTTGCAAAATAAGAAGTGATTGACTAGGGTTTACTTTGCGAAGGAAAAGTTAATCAAGGAGAGGTTGACTTGGTCTTGGAGGGATGTTTGTCTTGGGTCATAGGTCTTGGAATTCATCATTTGAAGATTCTATAAGAAGAGAAGAATTCTTGTGGGTTTTCCTCTCAAGAGGAGAGGTTTTTTCCTTGGCTAGAAGCCTACATTTTTTCCCCTCTTGTCTCATTGATCTTCATAGTTTGGTAGTTGTTTGATGATAAGAAAAAAATAATAATCAAGTGAAAGAATAAGTTAATTGAAAGTACATCAAGTTAAATAAAAAACATCACAAGCAGTTATCAAAAGTAAGAGAAATCACCCTAATCTAGTTTCCCTTGATTTCTCAACATTACTAAGCGTTTTAGTAGGGATGTTCAAAGACTCTTCGCTAATGGGAACTTTTCCCTTGCTTCCTCCTAAATTATCGCAGTTGGCCAATACCATTAACATGATCATGTTCATCACTTACGAATACGATATATTTGATGATCCATGGATAATTCCTTCTCCTTTAGATAGTGACATGTATAGCGATCATATGCCTTTTATCTATACCGAGTTGGCTTATCAAGTTATCCCAATGGTTAATAACCGCCCTAAGCCAAGTTCTTCACATGATGTGGAGCTTGATGCTTATTGCTCTCCCACATGGGTTGTTTCTCATTCTCAGTCCCCTAAATTTCTCAATACTATAATGCCATATGATGAATCCATCATAGAAGCCATGATGATCTTTGATCCACCTTGGGAAGACTTTTACCATCAATCATCTTGTTAGCTCTACTACATTTTGTGACATTTGATGGATGGAAAGCAGGTGTGGCAGCGTTGTTTCATGCTTTATGAAGGCTCGCAGCGGTAGGATTCCTTTTCTCCTTCATTCTCCTTATAGCTCCATAGCCCCTATTTTCCCTATTCTCCTTTGAAATTATGCGTAGTCCTGCGTTCCTCTAAGCACCGGGCGCTAAGCTTTACCCACAATATGACCCAAGCATGTGACTCCATGCACCATAACCCGCTCTTTCCTTATCACTCCGCTTATACCCTTATAACCCCCAGCGCCAAGGTCTTAGTCCTCTATAACTGCGCGCATACGCAAAAGTGCTACTGCCGAGACCCTTCCCTGTCACATCAAGCAATAAGCACGTGCTCTAATACCTAAACCGTCCAATCATTTCCCGCGGATCTAACGATGTTCGTAGATCCCGCCCACACAACCTGCACGCACGTTAGTCCGCGGGGAAGGCGGTTTCCCGCCGGGCCTACTTGCCACGTGTCGCATTTTTGTTGGATCGCGCGGTCGCATACGGAAACCACTCACCTCCGATAAGCGGTGCGGGGAAACCGCTTTCCGCCATCCCGTATAGCCCTCGCTCATTAACGCTTGTGCAGTTCCCGTGCCCGTCAGCCGTTGGATCTGCCGCCCGCAATCCAACAGCCCTCGTTCATCTGCTCCCGTGTGCTCCCAATAGCCTCTCCAATGCGATCTAAACCGTCTGTCTAAGCCATCCAATGACCCTCGTTCATTTGCCATGCGGTTTCCGTGTTTTCGGCCTGTCCTGTGCGCGCGAAGGAGGAAGGAAGCGATCACTCACCAAATACTCTGCGCAGTTAATACTTCACCCACCTCATTCAAGAGACAGCACGGCCAGGGAAGGAGAGTACTGCCTCGAGCAGTTGAATTCATTTACCAGTTATGGAGTTTTTGTCCCATACGGTACTCCGCCTGCTCAAGAAGGACATCAGAGTACCAGAAAGGCCGATTTTGTTCATTAAAACACACAGTTTGTACCAAAGACCATATCAAACAGTAAATGTGGTTGGTGGTCAGCTATGACCCTCCACGCATAGAACAACAGAGCAATTTTGTAAACAAACTCCATATATACCATGAAAGAAGATGTAATGGAGGTTGATGAATGTTATTTTTGATGTAAGATTCAACTTCTGGAGACTGTAACTACTATGATACCTGCAGCTTCTGGTCTTCATTTTCAGCTAATGCAAGCTTCTTTTGTTATTAATTGCTCACTTTCCACTTCTTCTTTGCTTCAGGTTGTGCCTGTTATGCATTTTTGATGTGCTCTTGATGTTTAGCATTAGAGGGGCTGTCATCCCACCTCTGTGTTAGAATCTAGTATGTATCATTGAATTTGTATGCAGGTTTCTGTTGTTTTAATGCCAGAGAGCTGTCATCATGTCTATGCATTAGGAAATATATTTGCAGACCTCTTTACTGGTTGCAGCTGGCCATCATAGGGTCCTGTGCATCTGCTGGTGTGATCAGTATTCTCCATTTCCACTTAATCCTCAAACTGTGAGTAATTGGTGGTCTAAAGCCTTGTAGTCTAGGGGTGTTCACCCATGTCTGGGGTTAAGCATAGTAGAAGTGGTTATCTGGCTTGAATATGCATCATTTCTTCCATTCATCCACCATTTTCCAACATTTTTGTTGAGTTTGTAATGTTCTCGAGCATCTCTGATATACAACCTAGGAGAGTTTCTTGGGGTGATAACATTAATTGGCGTCGTTGCCAGGGAGAGGAGATTGAAGCTCAGCTTCCCTGGGAGAACGACACAGTTCCAGATTTGGATGATAGACAAGGTTTAGGCACATTTTCTAGTTGTAATCATCTATCTGGCGACTCCACTGGAGGAAGACCAACCTTTGGCAACTCCACATCGAAGTTCTGGCTCAGTTTGTGAGACATACTCGAAGAAATCCTCAGAAATCACCAGCTGAACCAGTGCCTGACCCTGAGAGGACTGTCAAATTGAAGAAAGCATCACAGAAAGGGGAATTAAGATCAGGTAAGCCTAAGAAATCTCATTCATCTCTGAAAGATAAAGTTATAGCTGAAAATACACAGTTTGAAGATTTAGAGTCTAGCACTGTTAATAAGGAAATTCCTTCAGAGATTAATTCAGCCCCTGGTGCAATTAGTTCCCCTTTGAATCTCAGTCCAAAGAAAACTTCCCATACAGTCCATAACATCCCTTTGTCTCTGCCATCCATCACATTACTTCCTACTGCTCAATCTGCTAGTGTTCTTCCACATATCCCAATCATGGCAGGCCAGCAAGCACCCACGAAGATAGAAAGAATTGTTGCTGCTAGATATGGACCCTTGGTCCTGCCTGTTCCTTTGAATCATATGCCTGTGGGAGAATATCATAAATATATGCCTAAATTCACTGGCATAGAGGGAGTAACAGCAGAAGAACACCTAGAAGCTTTTTACAGTTATGCTGATAACTTAGATATAAGTGAAAATGATGTGTGGATAAGTTTTTGTCTAGAGCCTTGATGGAGAGGCTAGGAAGTGGTTTATAGAATTACCCCAGAGATCTATAACAGATATTGAAGCATTAGATGATGCATTTTTGAAGCACTGGGGAGATAAAAATGACTTGTTGTATTACCATACTGAGTTTGGTAACCTGAAGAGAGAAAATGGGGAATCATTGCCTGATTTTAATAAAAGATTCAACCGTATGTATAGTAAGATACCAGCTGAGGTAAAGCCTACCCCCACCTCTGCCAAACTCACTTATGCTAATGCTTTTGACTCTGATTTCTGCTTATTGTTGAGAGAAAAGAGATGTGCTACACTGGCTGATATGCAAGATGCAGCACTAGAGGTGGAATCCAATATTATGGCTGCAGAAAAGCTCAAAGGTCAAGCTGACAGAAGGAGGCAGAGAGGTCAGGCTTCTACTTCCTCTGCATCATCTTCAGAGCCTAAATTAGATAAAAGGACTAAGATGATAGAGTCATTGGCTGCTGAAATTTCTAAGCTGAAGGTTGAATAGAATTCAGGGAAAACAAGGCAGCAGAATACATTTCCTCCAAGAAATCCAAATCCATTCAGAAGAGCAAATGAGCAGTTGCAAATAATGCAGAGGGATGAAGAATCAAAGGAAGAACAGAAAGTTAAAGCTCCTTTTCAAAATGTAGTCATGGAGGAGGAACAATTTGAAGAAGAGGATGAAATTCACTGCATGGAAGATAAAGGCAGTGCTGCATTTTTAACTTTGGCTGCTTATGAAGAATCATTGCTGCAGGAACAAGACAGTCAGCAGTGGGATAGAGAAGTTTTCCTACAAACTGGTGAATAGCAAAGATATAATCTGAGATCAAATGCAAAAAATGTCAAAGAAAATACTGCCCAAAGAGCTGTTGTCCAAACAAAGTCACGGAACATCAAACAGAGAGGACCAGCAGCTGATCCACTAATCCTAAAAGCTCTAGTTCAAGAGGTAAGAGGTTCTGATAAGTTACCTTCTTCTTTCAACTTTGAGTCAGAAGTTCAGAAATTGAAAATCTTTATGCCTCTGGTAGAGTTGGTAAAGAGTGAAATGTTTAGAAAGCCTATCCTTGAAGCCCTTGAGCTGGAAACCACACAAACCTCCACTAACTCTGTCAATTTGCAAGATGACAAGCCTGCCATTGTGCTCAGCCCCATGATTGAACCTGGTGACAATAATTCTCCATCTTTTTATGTTTCATTGACCATTCATGACAAAATCCTCCACAACTGCCTACTAAACACAGGGGCTAGCCACAATTTAATGCCTAAAGCTGTCATGGAAGAGTTAGGCCTTTACATCACCAGACCTTATCATGATTTATTATCTTTTGATTCAAGGAAAGTGAAGTGCCTAGGATTAATCAAAGACCTGGTCGTTACCTTAACTCAGCTGCCCATGAAGAGTATGATGATGGATATTGTGGTGGCAGATGTCCCTCCTAAGTTTGGCATGTTGCTGTCTAGAGGATGGATTAAGAGACTAGGTGGTACATTGCAGAATGATCTGTCTAATGCCACTGTCCCAGTTTTTGGAGGAGAAAACAGGAGATTGTACAAAGAAGCATAGTTGGCATACATCATCAGTGATGAGAAGAATCCTACCAATCATCCCATATATGCTATGGACACTGATTTTGGAGCATGTATCCTCCAAATAGAAGAATCTCAAAAGGCCTCAATGCAGCTCAGAAAACCAAAAAATCAGGCCGAGGAAGAGCAGGGAAGTCAGGTTTGGGAGATGTTCTTTGATGGAGCATGTTCCAGGGAGACTGCAGGAGCAGGGGTGGTGCTAGTATCTCCAGAGAAAGAAAACACATAGCTGTCTTTTAAGATGGCTTTTCAAGTCACAAATAACATAGCAGAATATGAAGCTCTGTTATTGGGCCTTAATGCAGCAAAGGACAGAGGAATCAGGAACATAAAGGTGTTTGGAGATGCTGATTTGATCATTCAGCAAGTAAATAAAACATTTCAAGCAAAGCACCCAAGGCTAAAAGCATACAGAGATGAGTTATGGAGAATCAAAGATTCTTTTGATTATTTCTGTATTTCATATATTCCTAGAGCCCAAAATCATCTTGCTGATTCCCTTGTTGTGTCTGCTAGCATGTTTATCCCTCCCATGCCTCCCAGACTAGTTTATGAAGTCCAAATGAAATACAGACCATCCTTGCCTGATAATGTCCACCATGGGAAAGTCTTTGAAGATGATGATGAATTAAATAGGTTTCAGCAAGTCATTGATGAATTTTCTGAAATGCAAATTGACCAAGAGAATGAAACCTTGCAAGAAAAACTCCAGTCCCAGCTTAGAAATAAAATTGGCAAAAATAGCATTGTCCAGCTTCCTAGTAATCATATTCCAAAGGGTCTAATTCCTCTTGAAAGACTATTTGACTAGAATGATGTGCCTTACAAAGCTGCCCAAAAAGAAGACCAATCTGCAGTCTGTAAGCATGATATAGGAAATCCAGATCAGCCGAGATACATAAATTTGTCCACCCATCTGTCTGATGATCAAAGTGCTGAATACTGCAATTTAATGAGGCAATTTGCTGATATGTTTGCCTGGGAGTATAGTGATCTGAAAACGTATGATAAGAACATAATCCAGCATAAAATCCCTCTGGAGAAAGACACTATTCCTTTTAAACAGAAGCTGAGACCAATAAATCCTGTGCTTCTTCCTCTAATTGAGAAAGAAATTAAAAAATTGCTGGCTGTCAAGATTATAGTTCCTCTTAGATATTCCAAATGGGTAGCCAATCTAGTAGTGGTGAGGAAGAAAAGTGGAGAAATCAGACTGTGTGTTGATTTCAGAAATTTAAACAAATGCTCTAAGAAAGACAACTACCCTCTACCCAAGATGGAGCATTTGCTACAGAAAGTCTCAGGAGCCAAAGTAATGTCTTTCTTGGATGGATTTTCAGGCTTTAATCAGATTGTTGTGCATCTAGATGATCAAGAGAAGACTGCATTTACTACTCCTTGGGGCACCTTTATGTATGCAAAGATGCCTTTTGTATTGATGAATGTTGGAGCAACCTTTCAAAGAGCTATGGATATAGCATTTGTGGGAGAGAAGGATAAATTTGTCCTTATCTACCTTGATGACATAACAATATACTCTAGTAGCCATCAAGATCATTTGCAGCATTTGAAAAGAGTGTTTCTGAAGTGCAAGAGGTTTGGAATTTCAATCAATCTTAAAGAATCTCAATTTGCTTTAGAAGAAGGCAAGCTGTTAGGACATGTTGTGTCTGTTGCAGGTGTTCAAATTGACCCAGAAAGAGTAAAAGCAATACAGACTTTGTCTATCCCTAGATCAAAGAAAGATATCCAGTCCTTTCTGGGCAAAATAAATTTTGTAAGGAGGTTTATTCCAAATTTTGCAGAATTGGTGAAGCATATTACCTCCATGTTGAAGAAAAGAGCAGAGGTTAAGTGGACTGATGAAGCAAGAAAATCATTTGAGTCTATTAAAAAGGTTATCATGGAGGCTCCCACTTTAATAAGTCATGATTACAGCAAGGAGTTCCATATATTTTCTTTTGCCTCTGAAGACACCATTGCAGCAGTTTTATTGCAAGCAAATGAAGAAGGTTCAGAACATCCAATAGCATTTTTCAGCAAGAACTTGAGGAATGCCGAACTGAGGTATGAATTATTGAAAAACAGGCATATGATCTTATTAAATCCATGAAAGCTTTCAGAGTTTATATCTTGCATTCAAAGATAACTGCATATGTACCCTCTGCTGCAATAAAAGATGTCTTAACACAACCTGATGCTGATGGAAGAAGGGAAAAATGGATTGCAAAGATGATAGAATTCAATATAGAACTGAAGCCCACCAAGCTTGTCAGCGGTCAGGGTCTTGCCAGATTGTTAGCCGAAGAAAATTGCAGATCTTTAGATATTGATTTCCTGTGCACAATTGCAGAAAATGGTCAGGCAGAAGAAGAGGAAGCAGTTGAACCAGACAGAAAGCAGTCAGTGGCCGAGAATCTAGCTTCTTGTAATTGGTATTCTGCAATAGTTAATTTCTTGCTGAAGCTAGAAATCCCTTCAGAATTTACTCAAAGTCAAGCCAGAACTATAAAACTTAGGGCAGCTAAATATTGCATTAATGAAAATCTACTCTACTGGAGGGATCCATCTCGAGTGCTTTTGAGGTGTTTGGACAAAGAACAGTCAATAGAAGTCATGCAACAATTTCATTCCAACATGTGTGGAGGGCAACATTATTGGAAAACTACAACCCACAAAATTCTCAGAGCTGGGTACTATTGGCCCACTTTATTTTCTAATGTATTTTCTTTGGTTAAATCTTGTGACAGGTGCCAAAGATTTGAAGGAAAACAGCAGTTGAAATCCCTGCCCTTAAAACCAATACATGAAAAAGGTCCTTTTCAGCAGTGGGGCTTGGATTTTATTGGAGAAATCAATCCACATTCCAGTGGCCAGCACAGATGGATATTAGTAGCCACTGATTATTTCACTAAGTGGATTGAAGCAGTCCCTACCAGGAAGGCTGATCATAATGTGGTCATGAAGTTTTTGACAGAAAATATCTTCAGCAGATTCGGTTGTCCACATGAACTGGTCACAGACAATGTAGCAGCCTTCAGGGCAAAAGAATTGGTGGAAATGTGTGATTCAATGGGTATTAAACTTGTTCATTCCACCTCATATTATCCTCAAGGAAATGGTCTGGCAGAATCCTCTAATAAAAGTCTGATAAGGATAATTAAGAAGCTGTTAGAGGACAACAAAAAGAATTGGGATTCAAAGCTCAAGTATGCACTGTGGGCTGACAGAGTGACCATTAAGAAATCCACAGGCAATTCTCCTTTCAAGCTAGTATATGGCACTGAGGTTGTATTCCCAATCCAGTTAACTCTCCCTGCGGCAAAATTCCTTCAAACAGAACAGAATGAAGAAGAAGACATGGAAAAAAGGATTACAGATTTAGCAGAGGTACATCAGATCAGAGAACAGCTGGTTGAAGAGGCTGCAGCACATCAGAAAAAGATCAAGGATGCTTTTGACAGGAAGACAAAATCAGATAATTTTCAGGTTGGAGACTTGGTTTTGAAATGGGATGCACTAAAGGAAAAGAAAGGCAACCATGGGAAATTTGATGCTTTCTGGACAGGGCCTTTCATCATTTCACAGGTTCAAGGGAACAACACCTTCATACTAAAAAGTATGGGAGGAGAAGTAGTTTTTGATGGCCCAGTTAATGGGCGTTTTCTGAAAATTTATGTGGTTTAAGGTCTTTGGCCTTAAAAGTTGTAAATATTTGGTTTTTATCAGTTTTAGTATAGGTGCAGTAGACTCCATGCCCAATGGAACACTAGGAATTTTGGCTACTTTGTTTTCGGTTGGAAAAGCATTGATCTGCAGGTTCTTGAGACCTCACAGGGAGGATCTCATCCCCAGAAGGAGCCAGTGTTAGCTCTGCTACATTTTGTGACATTTGATGGATGGAAAGCAGGTGTGGCAGCGTTGTTTCATGCTTTATGAAGGCTCACAGCGGTCGGATTCCTTTTCTCCTTCATTCTCCTTATAGCTCCATAGCCCCTGTTTTCCCTGTTCTCCTTTGAAATTTTGCGTAGTCCCGTGTTCCTCTAAGCATCGGGCGCTAAGCTTTACCCACAATATGACCCAAGCATGTGACTTCGTGCACCATAACCCGCTCTTTCCTTATCACTCCGCTTATACCCTTATAACCCCCGGCGCTAAGGTCTCAGTCCTCTATAACTGCGCACATACGCAAAAGTACTACTGCCGAGACCCTTCCCTATCACATCAAGTAATAAGCACGTGCTGTAATACCTGAACTGTCCGATCATTTCCCGTGGACCTGACGATGTTCGCAGATCCAGCCCACGCAACCTGCACGCACGTTAGTCCGCGAGGAAGGCGGTTTCCCGCCAGGCCTACCTGCCACGTGTCGCATTTTTGTTGGATCGCGCGGTCGCATACAGAAACCGATCACCTCCAATAAGCGATGCGGGGAAACCGCTTTCCGCCATCCCGTACGGCCCTCGTTCATCCACTTCCGTGTGCTCCCGATAGCCACTCCAATGCAATCTCCACTGTCTGTTTAAGCCATCCAACGGCCCTCATTCATTTTCCATGTGGTTTCCATGTTTTCGAGCTGTCTTGTGCGCGAGAAAGAGGAAGGAAGTGATCATTCACCAAATACTCTACGCAGTTAATACTTCACCCACTACATTCAAGAGACAGCACGACTAGGGAAGGAGAGTACTACCTCGAGCAGTTGAATTCATTCACCAGTTATGGAGTTTTTGTCCCATACAGTACTCCGCCTGCTCAAGAAGGACATCAGAGTACCAGAAAGGCCGATTTTGTTCATTAAAACACACAGTTTGTACCAAAGACCATATCAAATAGTAAATGTGGTTGGTGGTCAGCTATGACCCTCCACGCATAGAAAAGCAGAGCAATTTTGTAAACAAACTCCATATATACCAAGAAAGAAGATGTAATGGAGATTGATGAATGTTATTTTTGATGTAAGGTTCAACTTCTGGAGATTGTAACTACTGTGATACCTGCAGCTTCTGGTCTTCATTTTCAGCTATTGCAAGCTTCTCTTGCTGTTAATTGCTCACTTTCCACTTCTTATTTGCTCCAGGTTGTGCCTGTTATGCATTTTTTATGTGCTCTTGATGTTTAGCATTAGAGGGGCTGTCATCCCACCTCTGTGTTAGAATCTAGTATGTATCATTGAATTTGTATGCAAGTTTCTGTTGTTTTAATGCCAGAGAGCTGTCATCATGTCTGTGCATTAGGAAATAGATTTGCAGACCTCTTTACTGGTCGCAGCTGGCCATCACAGGGTCATGTGCATCTGCTGGTGTGATCAGTATTCTCCATTTCCACTTAATCCTCAAATTGTGAGTAATTGGTGGTCTAAAGCCTTGTAGTTTAGGGGTGTTCACCCATGTATGGGGTTAAGCATAGTAGAAGTGGTTATCTGGCTTCAATATGCATCAATTCTTCCATCCATCCACCATTTTCCAACATTTTTGTTGAGTTTGTAATGTTCCCGAGCATCTGATATACAACCTAGGAGAGTTTCTTGGGGTAATAACACATCTTTCATCCCTTGTCTAGAACATTTGAATGCTAAATTACACAACCTCGTTTCATCGTGAAATGTTAATTGGGTGCAAGATCCTATCATGACACATGATGTGTTGTATGAGGGAAACTTGGTAAACATTTATCCTATCATTCCCACCAATATTTTCTTGAAACATGGGGTCATGGAAAACATTATGATCGGAGAGGATTGCACATTAGATGAGATTTTTACCTTCGTTGCTCTTTTCAAATAATTATGCAAATTTTTTTCTTGGTCCCACGAAGAAATTCCTGACATCTATCTTCATATTGTAGAGCATGAAATAATCACTTATTAAGGGGATAATCTAATTTGGATAAGGCTATAACTAATTAACCCTTGCAAATTTTCTTCCATCAAGATATAAGTCAAAAAATGGCTTAAATTTGAGTTCATCTATCTAGTTCCCTTAATGAAATGGTTTTCTAATGTAATTCTTGTCACCGAAACGTAGGTTAGTATTCATGTCTATCTCAATTATAGGGATATTAATTTGGAATATCCAAAATATAACTACCCAACCCCATTCATTGACTAGATCATTGATGAATGCCTAATAGTGAAATATTTTCCTTCATGGATGGTTTCTTGGAAAATAACAAGATATCGACTACACTGAAAGATCAACATAAAATGGCTTTCATTTGTCCTTGGGTTACATTCACCCATAGGAAAATAACTTTTGGTCTTAAAAAAATTGGGGCGACTTTCCTATGGATCTGTTGTAGCGGCTACAACCACCATCCAAATTTTACCTTTGCTTTGTTTTGGAGCCTCCCTCCTAAAATCACAGCAGCTTATCTCGCGCTAACCCATGTACTTGTGCTTTAATTGAGCTTTATATTTTTCATGTTGGCTTGTGTTTTCTTACTTGACTTACTGTCTAACCCACAAGTCGATCTCTTCACTTGGTTCCAGCTCGGTTCCACACTTGCCTTAGTGAACTGCACAATCCTTTAGGGCAACCAACCTTGCTCTCGAGAATTGCGCATTCCAAGATGACAGTGAGACTTCAGCTCCAAAATTGCACAAATCCAATTGACAACCAGGCTTTAGCTGGGAAATTACGCAGAGCCTGAGAGGCATCCCAAAGCTACTCAACTCGGAAATTGCACATAATATTTTCCCCAGCAGTTGTCCGATGCCTGAGCTAGTGAGTTGCTAATCCTTCTGAGAGCTACGCAATCTCCCCGGGCAATGCATGGCAGATTTTCCTGAAAAGACAAAAGCCAAAATGCTAAAAGGAATCCCTAGAAAATAGGGATCTATTTTTAGCAGTCTGGAGGTGGCACTAGAGTTATTTTGGAAACTACCGCCAAGTGTCGCTTTTTCCTATATTTTGAGCCTTCGCATCATAAACCCTAAATCGATCAAACCTATTTAATGGATGATGCTAGCGCTCATTTTCACATTAGATCTTGGAGCTCTAGCATTCCCAAGGAGATATAGGAACCTTCGGCATAGTTGTCGGAACTTTCCCGGGTAAGTATTGCTTTTCTAGTCCTTTGCTGCTTTTTTTGTCGCTTTTGTTTGTTTAGCTTGTGAGAGTGTTGTTTTACACATTTTATTGAATGACCGCTGGAATTTTGATTTGTTTTAGCTTGTAGAAAAGTTGCTTTAAGTTTTTCATTACCTTTTTTAATTGTAGCATGCATCACCCAGTTTTTGCAATAACGGTCTTCGTTGCAGTGACTCTCTCCACATGCTTCATTGTTCTTCAATTTGATTGATTCTTGCTCTAGTTTTGTTTGCATACATCATCATTCACTTAGATATCCACCCAACTTCACTTCCTCTTTCAGATCTGCTCGGTTTCATATTGTCATTGGGCAGATTTGGGCTTCCTTGGCCTGAATCTCACTCCTCCCTAGCATGCATTGTGCATTTATCAATCTCAAGGCTTTTCCTTGGCTCGAGGAATTGCGTAGAGGCTGCCAAGCATGGCTCCAACTGTGATGAATTTTTTCACTTGTGATTGGAGATTTTCCATATTGTATCAATACCACATTAGGTTGCTAATGCATTTCACAGCTGTGAAACCTCTCAACCTGTGTAAGTACTTGTGTAGAAGTCTTATCAAAATGTTTGAGAAGGTGCAAATGAAAAAAAAAGAGCATTACCCTAGCATTTTCCATCATCGTTTGATAAAGGTTGTAGTCCTCCATCAATTGGAAGAAAAGAACATGGCATGGGATACCTTCATTGAAATAACCTTGCAGAGGCATGAGACTACTTCACTAAACCATCACCAAGACACAGCAGAACAGCCTATGGAGGTAGGGTCATCAAGAAAATTAGAGGAGGTTCCTAAGGCACCTAGACCTGAGGTGACCAAAATATATCAGAGAGGAAAAAGTCTTGTATTTACTTATCAAGTTGAGAAAAGGGCCAAGCCTTCTACATCAGCACAACAGGGATCACATTTGCAGGATGAGGAGTTAATTGAGCATGATTTTGAAATAGTTGACTTGGAGGCAGTAGATGAGAATTCAACCTTGCAACAAGCTATCAAGGAGAAGGATTCCCAAATCAGAGAGCTCGTGGACAATTTGGCAAGGACCAGATTTATCATTTCATTCCTTGAGTAAGAAAACAATCAACTCAAGGCCAATCAACTAATCATGGAAGAAGAGCAATCCAATATGTTGAAGAAAGAGGTCAAAGGTAAAGCTGTGTTAGAGCATGATGAAAAATAAAAGCAGGTTGGAAAGAAGAGGCCTAGGATAAAGGGTCTTAAAAAAACATTGCAGAAGGAAAAAGACCAAAATCTACCTGATGAAGATTTGGATATTGAAGACAAAATTGCCATGGAGATCAACAAAGACAAAGAATATTGACTAGGAAAAGTCAATAGTCATATAGAGCAGCATCTTGACAAGGCTAACAAGGACAACCAGCTGTTAAGGCACATGGCCCACCACTACCAAACCAGAAACAAGATTTGCAACATCGAGGTCAAGCAAATGCAAAACAAGCTGAAGGAAACCCTAAAAAGCAAAGACGAGAGGGAAAACTTGGAGATGCTTGTTGAAGCATACATGAGAGCATAATATACCTCATTTTCACTTCTAAACCAATTTTGGGAGTTTTCTGAGCATTTTTGGTTTTTTGTGAAATTTGGTGCAATGTTCAAAAATTACACTAGTTACAGAAACGCAGCGCCTTGGCACTGCGCTTTTTCCTTAGAGCTCCCAATGAAAAGTGGGTTTAATTTTTAGAAAGATGGTGCCCTCCTCTCAAAACACATTTCCTCATATTTCTCACACATGGCTCATATTTTGAGAAACATGAGAAAAAATGGGTCAAAAATCAACATTTTGCCCCTCTTTTTGACAAGCGTTTCGCTTTTGGAGACGCCTTGGGAGAATCTGTTTTTGAAGTCCTTCCCATGGGTAATTTTCAAAAATTAAAGATGTTTTAGAAACTAGATAGGAAAGGATAGTTTACCATTCTTTAATATTTCACATTTGACTTCTGAAAGGCACCTAAAAGTGGCCTCAAATTTGGCGTTGCGCTTCTGCAATTTTCTAAGTTTTTAATTAAAAATTCCACTCTGTAATTTCTGAGATTTCTAGTTTGACTTGGTCAAAGGTAACTTGATGATGTAACTTTAGTATTTCAAAGTCTATATGATGTAATAATGAATAATTTAGCATGATAGGTTGTTTTTATGGTTAATTAGGCCTTATAAATGAAGCAAAACTCAAATCAAAGTCTAAGAGAAGAGTTTGTTTTTGACCTTCTCACTCTGACTTGTTGGTTGAGAGATTCTTGGAAATTGTTCCACCACTTAGGGATTCGACTCCTGAATTTGGGTAAGTTGTTTGTTTTAGTATATATGTATCATTTCTCATTCACAGAGAAGGGTTGGACTTCAGAGGAGAGGACTTGTATCTTATGCTTTCACATCAAAGGAGCAGTTATTTTTCAGGAATACATGTGCAGTGAGTTTGTGATGTTGTTTTCTTTCTGTGTCAGTTTCTTATGAATGAATCCATCTTTCTTAACATGTTTTTCTTTCCTCAGTGATTTTCCTTACAATTATATAGGCATAATTCTTTATATTTAAAGCTTTGTTTATGTGGAAAATCATTTCTATGTATTTCTTCTTCTAGATTAATGAATTCATGGTACACATGCACATTATGACCTTATAAGATTTTCAGACCCTACACTACACTTACCAAACTCTCAAATTCATGACAAGACACTGCTATATTTCTCCTCCTTATGCCTGCTACTGCAACCCTTTGAGGCCTTGACCTAGTTGTTTTTTCTCATTCCTGGTCCAGCAATCCAAAAACCCCAAATTTTCAAAAACTCCTCTAAAACTATTATATCTAGCCTAAAATCATTTTTTCTTCCAGTCATTGACTATGAAATCCTTAGAGAGATCCCTCTCTGGTTTAGCAGGGATAGCTGCTGAACTGCAATTGTTTTGAGGTTACCTCTTTTGATCTCCTCCTCGACTTGGGACATTGTACAGGATAACAGGGGTGACAATATGTGCGAGGGATTTTCAATGAAACAAAAAGGAGAAACGAGTTAAAATACAAGGAAATGAACACATAAGAGGGTTAATAAGTCAACAATTTAACTTTTCCAAGAGGGGCATGCTAGGCACACCAACACTAGGTGCCAAGAGGGGCATGCTAGGCACACCAACACTAGGTGCCAAGAGGGGCATGCTAGGCACACCAACACTAGGTTCCAATAGGTGCCAAGTGTTAAGTGTTAGTGCATTCTAAGTGCTAAATATTCCTTTGTTACTTCTCATCTACTTTCCAATAATTGATATCAAATACCTTTAATATTAAACCATGCCAAAGCATACCAAGGCATCTCAACGAATGCTAGACATGCTAATACTTGCCAAGCGCCAACACGTTCCAAGTGCCATTATGTGTTAGGGAGTGATACACATGTTATGAAGTGGTAGGGCATATTAAAGAGTGTTAATGTGTACCAAAGAGTGTTAATGCATGTTGAGGAGTTTTAGGGAGCACTAGAGAAACACAAGGGAGCACTAGGTCAAAATGCATGGAAGTGAATGAATATGAGGGTGTGTCAGGGAGTGTTGACGAGTGATAGTTGCATGCCAAGGATGGAGTGACAATTTATGTTAAGCATTGGTAAGCATGCTAGGGAATATCAGGGCATTTCAAGAAGTGTCAGAGTGTGCTAGGGAGTTCTAGTGTGTGTTAGAATGTGCCAAACAGTGCCAAGGTGTGCCAATACATGCCAGATGCTAAGGCATGACAGGATGTGCAGTGTTTCAGGGTATTCCAATATTTATCAAGGAGTTTCAAGGCAACAAAATGAATAACCAAGCTAAAATGCAAGGAAATGAGCACATAAGAGGGTTAATAAGTCAGGACTTTATATTTTTCAAAAGGGCCATTCTAGGAACACTAATAATAAGTTCTAATACATGTCAAGTGCCAATGTGTGCCAAGTGCTAATGTATGTTAATGCATGCCAAAGTGTTCCAGGGCATGTGAGGGACTACAAGGCATGCCAACACATGCTAGGAGAGTGTTATATTGTGCTAGGGTCTGCCAACATGTTCTTGGGTATCCTAGTCATGGCAAGATGTTCTAGGTACAAATATGTTCCAAGACATACGAGGTGCCAAGGAATGTTAATGTGTGCCAAAGCATGTTAAGGTGTGCCAAGAGTGTTGAGGAGTCTCAGGTCTCTCTCATTAATAGAATTGACAGAGCTTGATTTTGTATTAAATAATATAGTTCCTACACACACTAGTGGAAATTTATCTAACGGGAATTTGTTAGATAATAAACCTAATAGAGATTAATCATGTGTTAACTCATAAGAAAATGATATTCTCATTACTTAATGTAATTGATACACACTAATTAATTCTTAACAAATTGATTGACTCTAACCACTATGGCCATGGACACATAATGAAAAAGACTCCATGACAATGGTCTTAAATTGTTATATTTTGACCAAAAATATAGTAACATGCACATAGCGTCATCAAAAACTCATTGGAATGATCAATGATGATGAACATTTTTTTATCGTCTCCAAAAGTAACCAAAAAGAGCATTGGTGAGGGTCAATAAAATATTGTCATTAGAAGTGTCACCAAAGAAAGAATTAGTGGCGGGCCTTTAAAAACCCTCACCAAAAGTGTCATTGAAAATGGCTTTGGTGACAAACCTTAAAGGACCATCACTATATGCACTTACAACAATGTTTTTTTAAGGATCCTAATTATATGCGACATTGGTAACAGACCTTAAAGGTCCATCATAGGCATGACCCTCACCAATGACCTTTTTTGTTGTAGTGCTTCTGATGCATGGGTTCGTTTGGTACCAATAGCTTCTTTTTTGGAAATGGTCATCACAATTTGTTGATGTTGTTCAATAGAAATTGGAACTAATGCAGTGTTGAGTTCTTATGTGTCCTTTACCTCAGGCACTATAATTGTCAAAGCTGGCACCTGGGCCATATGTTCTACAATGTAGGGGCTGAGAGAAGTGGTAGGTTGTTCAGGTTGTTTCTGTGGCTCAATTTTCCCTTTGACATCCGCTAGAAGTTTAGTGTTAAGGAAGAAATTTGATTTCCATGCTAACAAATATATTTCAATATAAATTTCATACATATTAATATATTTTTTGATCATAAATAAAAGATTTCAATAGCCATTTGAAATAAAATGTAATTGAATGTAAGAAAATTCAATTACTTCTTAATAAGAGGGATCTGCAATTTATTCAATTTTTAATATGGAGTAGGAAATAAACCTTTAAAAAGTATTTTAATGTGTATAAATTAAATATTTCAATGTAATCATTAAGTAAAATACTTCAATATCAAGAGAGAGAGAGAGAGAGATTTAAAATTATATTAATAACAAAAAGGATATTTCAATGTGAGTAATGTGGAGCATAAATAAAATATTTCAATACCAAGTAAAATATTTCAATGTCAACTACATAAATTAAATGGCTTGGCTCATAAAATTGAATAGGCATCAATACATGATAAGTATCAAAACACTTACCCCATGATACGCAAACTAAAAAAACAGAAAATCATAAAAGTTAACTAAATATAACTTTTTTAAACTATTAAGGTTATTAATTATAAAAAGAATTAACATATGAGTTAAACATATATACATTTAAAGAAATCGTTTTTGTTATAATAACATGGCTAATAACATGACATAAGAATATCACATGCTAAATATTACAAGTGTTGATATGACAATTATTTTAATTAATTAATTTGAAATAAATTAATTAAAAGAGCATAACTAACTTTAAAATAGTTCTTAGCCTTGATTTGTGAATGCTACTTTGAATATTCTAGCATATTTTATGGAGGTTAAATCTCTACTATACATGTAATAATTCCTTATAATTAAATCAAATTTTTTGAAGACCTATTATGAAAAGGATGACCATATAGGCATACTCACATCATCACAACTCTTGGATGAAGAAGAAGACCTCGAAGACCCTACCTCCATTCAAAGGGCTCTACACTTGAAGCATTCTTGGGAATATTACACATTCTACCATCATCAACCAAAGGAAGCAAGACAGATAACTTCATCATCAAAGTGATCTCCCTCACATTGAAGAAATGATCACATGTCAAACATCCTTGAAGAAGATCATCAAGCCATCATCATCAAGGAGGCATCTTCAATTTTAAAAGAAGTTGAGGAATTCAACATCATCAAGAAGGCATCTATTTGAAGATATCATCATCAAAGGAGCATCTTCAATTGACAAGTAAGTATTCTATATTTTTTGTCTCAATCTACAATGACTTCTTTTTGCAAGGATAACAACAAACTTTTTGGGTCATCGAATAATCTTGCATGGAAGAAGCGAACATATTTGATCCTCATAGAAAATGAAGTTAGTGAATATTTCATGGGGTCAATCACTAAACCTCCTCAAGGGAGATCTATGAAAATATGGCATAATTGTTCTTCGTAACCACTACGGGAGAAATTATATCATTAAGAACTGAACTATACAAGATGAAGGTATCAAACAAAGAAGGGGTAATCTCATAACTTATGAGGGTATCTAAAATAAGAGATCAACTACAAGAGTTGGGAGAACTAAAGTTTAATCATGAAATGATGACCATTGTGCTCAATGCACTACCTGCTAAATGAGGCAACTTTGTATCAATTATTTATGGAAAAAAGGAAACTACCCTACTCAATGATCTATGGTCATGATGAAAATTTGAAGAAAATATATTAAAGGTGAAGAACAATGTTGGATCAAATGAAGAAACACAAGCATATGCAGCAATGGAAATGAGAAAATGGAATTTGGAAAGTTCAAACCTCGAAAAAATGTTTCAAAAGAGAATCGATATGTATAAAATTCAAGAGGAATTTTCCTAAAATCAAGAAGGAAAACAATAAGATATAGGAAAGAAATGAATCCCACGTCACCAAAGAAGTAGAAGAACCTGAAAAGAAGAAGTCAAAGAAGGAAGAAGTGATAGAACTCCACTATTAGAAGGTCTCAGACACACTTAATCTATTTTTAAGTGCATTGAAGTTAGCAAGTAAAAATAGAAAGAATCACACGCATGATAGGATGCATTGTAGAAGTGATTGAGATGGCATCATAAGCAGTCATCATGATAGAAAGGAAGCAACTCATGGAATCTTCATTGAAAGAATAAGAGAATAACCAAAGTAACTATTTGAATGATTGAAGAAATTCATCTAGCAAGATAGGAAGAGAAAAAGATCATTATACACCATCATCATTAGAGAAAAAAATTTGCAGAATAAGGATCATCAAGATCCTCCATTGGAATAATTGTTAGAAGGTTCATCTCTACTTAGAAGAAGCAAGTGTCTTGCAGATAGTCTACCTTCCACCTTGTGTGGGATCAATAGTTTAAAAGGATGATGATATGATGACAAAGATGTGCAGCATGTCAAGTTAGTTGAAGTATTTTCATCTTCACGCAAGGAAAGCAAGTTGCTAGAAGGAACTTTAGATGAACAAAAGAAGGAAAAGGTATGTATATATTTGATAAATAAAGTCATGTCATCATATAGTTTCAGATAGAATGCTTAGATTCTCTATCTCATGAGCATGCTTGAAGAAGAAGGGACTATTCCTTATGAATGATACATGAAGGTAAATATAAAGTCATGTCATCATATAGTTTCAGAAAGAATGGTTAGATTCTTTATCTCATGAGAATGCTTAAAGAAGAAGGGACTATTCCTTATGAATGATACATGAAGGTATGAATACAATGTACCTTGAACTCTTCTACATATTGACAAGATGAAATCAACATAATATGACCTCATGGAGAATATGAGGTGGCTAGAAACTAAGGTTCCTATGATGAAGGAACTATGTATATAAGATCTTGAGGAAGTAATATGTGAAGAAGATGAAAGAGGAGTTTATGAAAGATTCATATATAGTCACATAAGATAAGATAATAGATCAACATTTGATAAGAAGAAGGCTTAGCTATGACATCTCCATGGAAAATGTATGAATACCCTAATATGTATGTTGGAAAAGGTGAACCTTGGTAATGTATGTCTTGGACATGGATTCATACGGTATAAGAAAGGATGTTGATGTTGCAAGAAGTTGTTGTCTTGATGAAAGGCCATCATATAGAGGTAATGTTGATGTTCATTTTTTATTTTTGAGAAAAAATCAGGTTGGGTTGATACAGGCTTATCGAAAGAGGGTTGTAGAAGTTCATATACAATGAAGAATGGATGGAAGATCCTCTAAGAAACATGAATTGAAATAGGTAGTTGTATGAAGGATAGCCAGATCTGGACTAGAAGAAAAATTTCCGATGAAGAAAAGGATGACATGATTATTGGTTCAACATTATGTTTCATTGAAGGGAAGTAATGAAGAAGATGGTCGATGTCCTATGAAGAAGTTATAGAAGAAGATGGCTCCATGATAAGAAGCTGAATTTCATCCATGACATGATGCCGAAAGGAGGAACCCTACTAGTAGTTGATTGTACCATAATCTCCACCAAATAGTAGTTAGGTTCTATTGGAAATAAGTCCCTAGTTAAGAGGGAGCCTGGGTATATTCCTTTTATAGTAATGAGTAGATCCTCCCTAGCTGAGAGGGAGAGACAGACACATCATTCTTGTCTTCATGTCATGAAGAAAGAATGGAGGATTGGGTAAGCATATGAATTATGATACTCTTTGAGAATGAGGTATGGCATCCAATAGGTAAGAGTAGTTGAAGAGAAAATTCCACGAGGATGTGTAAATCCAAGATGGGAATGGTCTTAGAAGGACATACCTTGTGAACATCCGGATAGGATATGTGCCTTGAGATACAATGATGAAGGTGTTTATAAATCATTTGTCTTCCCATCATTGTGCTATAATCTTGGCGAGAGATAGATTTATTAGTCAAGAACTTGCTATGTGACAATGCTCATTGATGTGATGAGAAGCAGTGATATAAGATGAGAAGATAGCTTATGAGATGACTTACCAATCTGACTCTTCTTATGATAATTATTTAGTATGAGAATGTCCAAATACTTTGTATGTATTATGAATACCTCCCTAGTTAAGAGGGAGTGTTGAAATAGGTAACTAGGTTCAGTCTTCATAAATATGAAATGTACTCTTGATTCTAGTACATTGTAATAAGAAGGAAAAAATTGTATATTATTATGAATATTCTAGAAATCCCTACCAAACATATAACAATTATTAATAATTAAATTAAAATTATAGAAGTTCTATTCCAAAATTCAACTTAGCTAAACGGTAAAAAAATGCATATATATATATATATATATATATATATATTAAAAATTTTGAATATTGATTTTATATATAAAAAAGAGAATTCTTATTCTCTCTTTTAGATAGATTGAAAATATATATATATATATATATTTTATAAGTTAAAAAAGTTTGGTATGGATTTTGTATATATAAAGAGAGAGAATTATTATTCCATTAATAAGTTTCTTTTAAAGCGAGATTCATAATTCATTCATTTTTTAATATGGAGCTAACATGTAACATTTTAAATAATAATAACAAAAAGTATTATTTTTTATAGAGAGAGTCCAATGGATGTATGTTTTCTACTTCTAATATGATTGGGGTATGTGTTGACATCTTAATGTGTATAATATGAATAAAAAATAAATATTTAAATGTCAACTATGTATATACTATATAAAATAAAATAAATATATTTAAAATGTTATGTGTGAACTCCAAATTGAAAATTGGATGAATTACAAATCTCCTTAAAAATAAACATATTAACGGAATAAGAATTCTCTCTTTTTATATATAAAATCTACATTCAAATTTTTTAACTAATAAAATGGTACATATCTATTTATCTATATATATATGCATTTTCTTGCCTTTTAGTTAAATTGAATTTTGGAATAGAACTTCTATAATTTAATTAGATCATTAATAATTGTTATATGGATCGTAGAGATTTATAGAATATTCATAATAATATATAGATTTTTCCTTCTTATTACAATGTACTAGAATCAAGAGTACATTTCATATTTATGAAGATTGAACCTAGTTACCTATTTCAACACTCCCTCTTAACTAGGGAGGTATTCATAATACATACAAGGTATTTGGACATTCTCATACTAAATAATTATCATATATATATATATATATATATAGTTGACATTGAAATATTTTTAACTTATAAAATGTTATCTAGAATTTGTATACTTCTTGCAACAATCTCTTTATTATTTTTTTTTCCAGACTCAAGTTTTTGCTTTCTTGTGAAAAAATTCCATGTTCATATCTCCTACCTTTAACTAAATGCTCAAGGATTTTAAATGACAAACATTTTCTTCCTCTTTGAGAGATTTATGATATGTTGTGAATTTTTCTCTTTCTTCTTACAACAGATAATATTTCACTAACACATTCTCCGTCTTATCTTGTATAATTTCCAGTTTTTTCATGTGCTTGTATATTTCCCTATTTTTTTGATTGCTAGTCTGAAGCCCATTGTTTTATTCCAGATTCAAGTGCTTAAAATATTTCTCCCATATCGTAACTAGCCTCGCCAATACCCACTTGCTCCAAACCTTCTTTACTAGATTGTTGAAGTTTGGTGAGTTTTCTGAAATCAGATAATAGCAAAATTGTAGTGCCATGAAATCATTATTTTTTGGGATATCAAGAGCGATCTCCCTATGATTCAAGTTAATCCAAGGGAGGATTTTGGAACTAACCAATATTTTTTGGGATTACAACAAATCTGAAATTAAAATAATGTCTAACCAGGAAGCAATATGGCCTAGTCAAGTCCAATTACTATTCCAAGTGAATTTTTTAGTGCAAGGATTTATAAATAACAAATTTAATTTATGGATAAGGTATTTTAAATGTTCTTGGAATCAATTTTGAATGTGAGATCCCACTAACGTATGGTTTGTATTGAATTTTCCACTTAACATGCACTTTGACCAAACAATTTTGTCCCCAAGGGCCACTAAAGAATTCCAATACATGTTTTCCTTTGAATTGAACAGGCATGTAAATATTGACAATGGAGCATACCTAATTTGAAGGTATGCAGAAAACAAGTGGCTAACGAGTGAGAGGTTGAACTAGATTCTATCAATTTGACTGAATATTGAGACCACATGGTGGATATCCTTCTTGAATCTCCTATTACACTAATGGAATGAATTACTCTACTATTCCAAATCTTGTGCTAATTTTGGACGACCTCATGGTTCCCGATTTTTGTCCATCGAAGTAGTAGAACTAAGTGTCTTTCTTTCTTGATCAAATATTTCACTTCCTCCAACTGTTTTTCTGACCTCAATCCCTTGCAATTCTAGGACATAACCCTCATTACTTACATGTTGTATGAGTAGCCCCTTGCTAAAGTTGAGTTGCCTCCTTTTCTAGTTTTTATATATCCCTTTTGTTTTGTATCTAATTTTACCTTTGTTCCCATTTCCTTATCCTTCTCTACTTTTTCATGCCTTACCTCTTTATTGGCTTGCTAACAAACCTTCCATTGGAGCCTTTCTAATTCTTTTTTCTTCTCTACCTCTAACTTCTCATTAGTTGAGCTTGGCAAGGAAGGCCCCAATTTGGATCTTTTAGGGGAGAGGATTTTTCCTCTTCCAACAAAGATTCCATTGTTTGTTTCTCTAGTATTGGATCATTTTATAATGGTGATATGGATTCAATAATTTAATTTTATTCATGTCATTATCCTGTATTTTGTACACATCGGTTTTAAGAATTTCACCTTCTTCAATCACTGAATTGAGAGCCTCAAAGTTATTATTTTTCTCTTTTTTCCCTTTACTAGATCCTTCCCCTCTTACTTGTTGAAATAGGTAAGTAGGTTCAATATTCATAAATATGAAATGTACTGTTGATTCTTGTGTGTGTGTATATATGTATATATATATATATATATATATCTCTCTATCTCTCTCTCTCTCTCTCTCTATATATATATATATATATAGAGAGAGAGAGAGAGAGAGATTATTTTTGTAGCATGGGTTTCATGCTCAATGATGGCTACTATCTCAACAAACCACAGTGTTGTTACAGACTCTCTCAACAAACTACAGTGTTGTTACAGGCTCTCTCAGCAAACTGCAATGTTGTTACAATCTCTCTCAGCAAGCTACAGTGTTTTTATAAGTGCTCTCAGCAAACTACAATGTTGTTAGAGGAGGAACAACAATTTTTTTATTTTTTTTATTTTTTTTAGCCACGAAATCTTTAAAAATATAGTTTAAATATCCCTTCGTAACTCCCTAACCAAGGACATTTTCGGGAAATCGCTCGCGACTTACTAAATATAGACCCTGCTCTGCACAAAACCCAGATGCCAGAATTTTGAATTTCGTCTTCCTTTTATCATAAATTGACCCGCAAAATTAATGACGGTTTTCCCTTACGCATTTTCTTTCTTCTGTTTACTTGATATACATTGCTCTGTATTCTTGAATCCGTAATGTAAAATGACTCTTTCCAATACACAACCTTGGATGTAAAAGTACTAGATTAAAAGATTATCTGAAATATGATTCTTCAGGTTCTCATTTAAATGTAAGTAACAGAGAAGATACAGTGCAAGAATTCCTCATTAAACACAACAATTTAAAGACCAAATCAATTTCAATCTCCAGATATTAATATTATGGTCGTAAACCCCACAAACACATATGCAAATAATTGTCTCACACACACTTACAAATTCGAATTGCTAATATAAGAAACCACTAGTCTACGAAATGTTGTTTAATTAACTTCAATCTCACACCAAAACTTCCACCACCCAAAATGTTCCTCCTCTCGCCTTCCAAAGAAAAAGTCATTGTCCAAGAAAATGAGTTCATGGATGTGAACCAATTTCCCTTAGCCCTAACTACCTACTAGATATTAAATCATTTCTTTTAATTAGATATTCCTAACTAATCTTAACTGAATATCAAAAAAAAAATTCACAAATAAACTTTAAAATGTTCTAGCCTTGACATGTGATCAATCCATCACATTGCTAGCATCTTGGTTTGACTTTAATAACTTATCATTTTTATGTGCTCGGCCTAATGCACCTGCATCAGACTCCCCAAGAAAGAAAATTTTATGAGCTCCTACTCATAAGATCTTCTATAGAATGACCTGCTTTCTGTAGTGTTGCTTCATCCATCCAAGAAGAATCCTCCATTGGTCAGCCTTTCCACTTCACAAGATATTCCAAGTATTCTTTCCTTCTGGTCTTCTTGGCAACACGTGCATCCAAAATCTGTTCAGTCTCTAAACTCTTTGCCATGGGTATTTGCTTCAGCCACTATTGTTCCTTTCCTTCATCCTAGTCAAGATTCCCAAAAGCTTGATCCGCATCACCAACTGTGTAGGGATACAAATCACCTATATTAAAAATGGGTGAAATGCCAATTCCTAGAGGTAACTCCACACATAATCATTTTCTCAAAACTTGTGGAGGACCTTACAAGGTCCTATCTTCTTCATTTTCAATTTGTTATACTCTCCCCTTGGAAACCTCTCTTTTCTTAGGTGAGCTAGCACCATATCTCCCACTTCAAAATTTACCTCTTTCCTATGTACATTTGCTTGTTTCTTGTAGTTGTTGCTTGTATCTTGTAATATTTGTTTTACTTGCTCATGCAACTCACTCATGGTTGTTGTAAAATCCTCTCCATCATTTCTATGCTCAATATTTCCCAAGTCTCTTAGCTCACAAATTCCCCTCGGATGCATGTCGTACAAGGTATGAAATAGACTCTTTCTTGTGCTCCTATTTGGTGAGTCGTTATATGCAAACTGAGCCTGGGCTAGCACATGATCCCACTGCTTTGGTCAGTCACCTACTAAAATATTCAACAAATTACCCAAACTCCTATTTACAACATCTATTTTCCCATCATACTGTGGATGATAGGCTGAGCTAAAATTTATCTTAGTGACAATTTTCTTCCACAAGGTTCTCCAGAAATGTCCAGTGAAGCTTGTGTCCCTATCAGAGATTATACTTTTTGGCAAACCATGCAACCGAACAATCTCATCAAAGAACAAATTACCCACATGGGTAACATCTCTAGTTTTGAAACACGGAATAAAATGAGCCATCTCAGTAAATATATCCACAACTACAAGGATTGAATCATTACATTGTTGAGTTCCCGTAAACCTAGAAAAAAGTCCATACACACCAAATCCCAAGGTCTGTTGGGAATGGGTCATGGCATGTATAGTCCAGCATTTTGACTTCTCCCTTTCGCATGTTGACATACCCTGCACTTACTCATGTACCTTTGTACATCTGCCTTCATCTTAGGCCAAAAATAGAAATGACTCGACTACCCAAGTGTTTTCTCAACACCAAAGTGTCCAGCCAACCTACCATTATGCTTTTCTTGGACCAAATTTTCCCGCATTGAGCAACTAGGAATACATAGCTGATTGTTCTTGAACAATAGCCCCTTCTGCAACATAAACTCTTTCCATGGACTGTTGTCCCTATTGACTAGATTTTTACACGCTGCAAAAACCTTCTTTAAAATCAACATCAATGTCATACAAGTCCTTCAAATAATCAAAGCCTAAAATTTGTATTTTACTTTCCTGCATGTTTAAGTATCTCCTACTCAAGGCATCGGCAACCTTATTTTCCTTCCCACTATTGTGCTTCAAAACAAAAGTGAAATTTTGAAGGAACTCCATCCACTTTGCATGTTTATGATTTAACTTATGTTGTTGCATAATGTATTGTAAGGCAGAATTATCCGTGTATAGAACAAACTCGTTAGGCATCAAGTAATGCCTCAAATGCTTTAAATCTTGAACCACCGCATAAAATTCTTTGTTGTGGGAAGAGTATTTATGTTTTGACTCATTTAACTTCTCGTTGATATATGCAACAGGCTTATCTTCTTGGCTCAATACAGCTCCAATGGTTGTCTCACTAGAATCACATCTCACTTGAAAGAGATGATTGAAGTATGGCAACTTCAACATCAGCTTCTCAGTGATCTTCTTCTTCAATAGTTGAAAAAAAAAATTACGTTGTTGTTGTCCAATAAAATGGTTGCCTATTCTTCTTGATGGTGTCATTGATAGGTGAACAAATGCCACTAAAATTCCCGATAAATTTTATGTAGAAGTTGGCTAAGCCATGAAAGATTCTCACCTCAAAAATATTCTTAGGTGAGGGCCAATTTATAATTGCCTCTATCTTTTCCAGATCCATTTTCAAGCCATCCTTAGAAATGACAAAACCCAAGTATACAAGTTCACTCTTCATAAAATAACACTTATTCATGTTCATCAATAGCTTTTCTTACTGCAATCTCTCTAAAACATACTTCAAATGTCTTAAGTGCTCTTATTTAGTTTCACTAAAAATTAAAATGTCATCCAAGTAAACAATGACAAACTTACCAATGAACTCCTTCAAGACTTCATTCATCAGCCGCATAAAGGTACTGGGTACATTTGACAAACCAAATGGCATGACCATCCACTCGTACAAGCCTTCATTGGTCTTGAAATCTGTCTTCCACTCGTCTCCTTCTCTGATCTGAATTTGATGATAACCACATTTTAGGTCAATCTTTGAGAAGTAAGTTTCTCCACCCAAGCAATCCATCATATCATCCATTCTTGGCAATGAAAACCTGTAACAAATGGTGATATTGTTGATTTCTCTAGAGTCAATGCACATTCTACATTCTCCATCGTTCTTTGGACTTAGTACTGTAGGTACGGCACACAGACTCAAACTTTCTCTTATTAATCCTTTGTCCAACAATTATTGGACTTGCTTCCTCACTTCCTCATACTCTTTGGGTGTCATTCAATATGCAGCCTTGTTCAGAATACTTTCTCCCAGTATCAAGTCTATGTGATGATTGATACTTCTTTTGGGCGGCAACTCACTTGGCAATTCATCAACTACAATATCATGAAACTCATGCAACAATTCCTGAACTTCAATAGGTAAATCTACAATTTTAGAGTGCAGAAGTACTACCTTTGGCTTGAAAATCACTGCATAGCTTACCTCTTATTCTTGCATCTATTGTAGAAATTCCTTTCCACTAAGCAATAGTGCTTTTATGCGGCTTGTTTCAGTTGTACCTTCCTCTTTCAATGGTACAAGAGTGTGTTTGATGCCATCCTTTTCGAACTTATAACAATTTCTCTCTCCATCATGTATCACCTTCCTATCAAACTGCCATGGGCAACCCAAAAGAATGTGACAAGCATCCATTTGCATTACATCACAGAGCACCTTGTCTTTATACCTGCTTATCTAAAACTCAACTCCACTTTGTTCATGCACCAACAATTAGTGTCCTTTTTGCAACCACAATACCTTATAAGGTGTGTGGTGCTTAATCTTTTCCAATCCCAATTTTTCCACCATTTCTTGGGAGACTAGATTGTGTGTACTTCCGCTATCAATCATTAATTTGTAGTGTTTTCCTTTTGCCTTACACATTGTCTTGAATAAGTATTTCCTTTGGATTGGCTCAATAGTCTCCTTTGCTAGTTTTAAAAGGATTTTGTGCATCATCAACACCTCTCCAATCTCTGGCACAATCTCTACCTCGGGTACTTGTGCCTCTACTGCTTCGGTTTGAGCTTTGTATGCACCTCATTGTCCTGTATTGTCATTCTTAGGACATTTAAAAGATCGGTGACCCAATTTGTTGCATCTGTAACACCGGTAGACAATCTCTCTACCTCTTCCTCTACCTCTACCTCTCTGGTAAGGTATTCCTCCTCTGTTGCCATCTTCTTTCTCTGACTGCCCTTGCTGATTTGAGTTTCCTTCACCATTCTTTTGCGCATGAAACTTTCCTCTTCCATTTGTCTATCCTTTCCCTTTGGAAAAACCACGTCCTCTGCCATAGCTTTGCTTCTTAGCTATCTTTTCTTCTGCCTTCAAAGCGCACTAGTATGCTTCCTATATTGTCCTTGGTGAAAGTATGTTGATTCCATCTTGAATATCTAGCCTCAAACCATTGAGATACCTTGTTGTATTTTCTAGGGTATCTTCTACATAGTCTGCTCTCAAATTCACCTTGTAAAACTCTTCGGTGTATTCTCTCACTGTCATTACCTTTTGTTTAATATTTTTCATCTGTTTCTAAAGAGTTAGTTGGTAATCTTTTGGCAAAATCTTACTCTTCATCTTTGCCACCATTCTATCCCAGCTCTTGATCAATGGTTTGTCCTTCTTCCTTCTTTCAACCTGTACATTGTCCCACCATAGTGCAGCATGACCTTTCAACCTTGTCACAACAAACTTGACTCTCTTATCCTCGTACTCAAAATACTTGTCCATCTCACTGATCCAATCTAGTAGATTATCATCTTTCAAACTGCCATCATAAATAGATATTTCAGGCTTTGGCCTTGAACTTGAGCCCAATACTGCTCTCAACAACTTAATCTCAGCAGATTATTCAATAGGTGCTGATCCTTCTTCTTCAAGTTCCTCTTCGGACTCACTAACATCTCCACCTTCAGGATCCCATTGTCTCCCTACTTCCATGGCTTCTAACTGAATTTGTAGTCTCCTTATCTCTTCCCAGAGTTTTGCATTTCCTGTGGGTCTGCCTCCCTGACCTCGTGCCATTCCTACATGCCTGTTCATCTCTATATACGGTAGAGACCAACAATGTTAAGCCTCTAATACCACAAATTTATTGGTTTTATCTCAACAAACCACAGTGTTGTTACAGACTCTCTCAACAAACTATAGTGTTGTTACAGGAGGAATAACAAATCCTTGCTCTCACAGCAAACTACAGTGTTGTTACAGGCTCTCACAGCAAATTACAGTGTTGTTATAGGCTCTCTCATCAAACTACGGTGTTTTTTTTTTTTTTTTTTTTTTTTTTTTTCGATGTGGTTCACGGGGCACCGGAGGTGGCCGCTACGTCCACGTAGAGCTGCACGGCCATCAGGCCTACCCCCGAGGGCGTCGAGGAGATTTGACCCCGTGACCTCTCAAACCGGAGAGTACTATCAGCGGGAACTCGACCATTTGAGCTAACCCTCGGGGGCATCAAACTACAGTGTTGTTACAAACTCTGTTAACAAACTACAGTGCTGTTATAGGAGGAACAACAAATTTTTTATTTTTTTTTAGCCACGCAGTCTCTAAAAACACAATTTAAAGATCCCTTCTTAACTCCCCAACCAGGGATACTTTTGGGAAATAGCTCACGAATTACCAAATATACTTTGCTCTTCACAAAACCCAGATGCCATAATTTTGAATTTCGTCTTCCTTTGATCAGAAATTGACCCGTAATATTGATGACGGTTTTCCTTTACGAATTTTCTTTCTTCTGTTTGCTTGATACCAAGTGCTCTGTATTCTCAAATCTATAATGTAAAATGACTATTTCCAATACACAACCTTGGATGTAAAAGTATTTTATTAAAAGATTAACTGAAATATGATTCTCTAGGTTCTCATTTAAATGTAAATAACAAAGAAAATACAGTGCAAGAATTCCTCATTCAACACAGCAATTTAAAGACCAAATCAATTGCAATCTCCAAATATTAATATTATGGTCCATAAACCCCACAAACACATATGCAAATAACTGTCTCACACACTTACAGATTCGATTTGATGATACAAAAAACCACTGGTCTAATAAATATTGTTCAATTAACTTCAATCTCACACCAAAACTTCCAGCACCCAAAATGTTTCTCCTCTCTCCTTCCAAACTAAAAGCCATTGTCCAAGAAAATGAGTTCATGGATGTGAACCAATTTTCCTTAGCCCTAACTACCTACTAGTTATTAAATCATTTCTTTTAATTAGATATTCCTAACTAATCTTAACTGAATATCAAAAAAAAAATCACAAATAAACTTTACAATGTTCTAGCCTTGACATGTGATCAATCCATCACATTGCTAGGCTCTTATTGCTAGGCTCTTGTTCTGACTTTAATAACTTATCATTTTTATGTGCTCGGCCTAATGCACCTGCATCACTCAAGGTCAAATTAATTGTAGGTCAAGCACCCATTGAGTGCTTCTAAATATTTGTCATGAAGTCAAGAAGTCAAAGAGTCATTGTAATATGTAAAAGACCCCATTGTGAATATTGTAGCATGTCAAGAGAATTATTGTATGTCAAAAGGTCTCATAAGACTCCCTCCAAGATAAAGTCGGACTTCAAGAGATGTTAAGTTGACCTATTAAGGGCATCCAAGAAGCCTATATATAAGAGAACCATGACCTCATTTGAGAAGGATATAATCAAGTTTGATTACAATGAACAAGAACCTAATAACCAGTGAAGAAGAGAAGAAATAAAGGAAGAAAAATTGAAGCATTGTGGAGATTATTTTTTGGTTGCGTCATCTCACACGTGCGAAGATTAGGGAATCATTATTCTAGCTGAGCTTAATTGCAGACTCCTCAAAAGAATTCAAAGTTTGGAAGAAAAGAGATCAAGGAAAGAGGTTGAGTAACTTAGAAGATAAGAGAAAGCCTAGTGAAGAAGAAAAAGACTTAACTTTACCCTAAAAACAGTGACACATGCGAAGTTGCAGTAACTACAGGGGGATGAAAATTGCAAGTCTAGGAGGCCAAAAAGTTGCAAAATTGGAGCCGAAATTTGTTACAGAGGAAGAAGTGTTTGACATGGGTTGACTTTTTGAAGGACAAGTTCATCAAGGAGAGGTTGAATTTGTCTTAAAGGTATCTTTGTCTTCGGTCTTAGGTCTTGGAATTCGTCATTTCAAGATTCTATAAGACGAGAAGAATTCTTGTGGGTTTTCCTCTCAAGAGGAGAGGTTTTGGCCCTAGCTAGAAGCCTGCATTTTATGTCCTCTTGTCTCATTGATCTTCACAGTTTGGTAGTTGTTTGATGATAAGAACACAATAATAATCAAGTGAAATAATAATTTAATTGAAAATACATCAATTTAAGTAAAAGAACATCACAAGCAATTATCAAAAGTAAGAGAAATCACCCTAATTTAGCTTCCCTTGATTTCTCAACATGGAATCAAAGCTAAGGTGACTACAACAAGGAAAGGAAGCTTGAAAATCATCCAATTGAAGAAGGATACATAAGGGACGAGCACAAGGAGATCATCAAGGAAAACTAAGAAGCATCAAGGAGGACTATCCATCACATCACAATGATTACATCATCACAACTCTTGGAAGAAGAAGAAGACCTCAAAGACCATACCTCCATTCAATGAAATCTACACTTGAAACGTTCTTAGGAATATTACACATTCTACAATCATCAACTAAAGAAAGCAAGAAATAGAACTTCATCATCAAAGTGATTTCCCTCACATTGAAGAAAGGATCACATCTCAAACATCCCTAAAGAAAATCATCAAGCCATCATCATCAAGGAGGCATCTTCAATTTTCAAAGAGTAGTGGAATTCATCATCAGAGGAGCATCTTCACTTGACAAGTAAGTATTCTATATTTTTTGTCTCAATCTACAATGACTTATTTCTACAAGGATAATAACAAACTTGTCGGGCCATCAAATTACCTTGCACGCAAGAAGAGAATAAATTTGATCCTCATAGAAAATGAAGTTAGTGAATATGTCACGGTATCAATCACTAAAACTCCTTAAGAGAAAACTAAAGCACTATAAAAGTTCATGAAAGGAGAGATAAGGGCTCAAAGAATCCTTATAGATTCAATCAAGGATTCTATCATCGTTTATGTAGCAACTTTGAAGACAACAAAAGAGATCTATGAAAATTTGGTAGAATAGTTCTCCGTAACCACTGCAGGAGAAATTATATCATTAAGAACCGAACTATACAAGATGAAGGTATCAAAGGAAGAAGGGGTAGCCTCATACCTTATGAGGGTATCTCAAATAAGTGATCAACTACAAGAGTTGAGGGAACTAATTTTTAATCATGAAATGACCACCATTTTGCTCAATGCACTGCCTGATGAATGAGGAAACTGTTTATCAATTATATGTGGAAAAAAGGAAACTACCCATTCAATGATCTATGGTCAGTATGAAAAATTGAAGAAACTATATTAAAGGTGAAGAACAATGTTGGATCAAATGAAAAAACACAAGCATATGTAGAAATGGCATGGGGGAATTGGAAATTTGGAAAGTTCAAACCTTGAAAAAAAAGTTTCAAAAGAGAATTGATATGTATAAAATTCAATGCTATGATTGTAATGAATATGGGAATTTCAAGAGGATTTTTCCTAAACTAAAGAAGGAAAAAAATAAGAGAAAGGAAATAATTGAAGCCTGTGTCACCAAAAAAGTAGAAGAACCTGAAAAGAAGTCAAAGAAGGAAGAGATGATAGACCTCAACTATTAAAAGGTCTCTCACACACTTAATCTATTTTCAAGTGCATTGAAGTTAGCAAGTAAAAATATAAAGCATCACAAGTATGATAGGATGCATTGTAGAAATGATTCAAATGGAATCGTAAGTAGTCATCATGATAGAAAGGAGGCAACGCATGACATATTCATTGAAAGCATAGGAGAATAATTGAAGTAACTATCTGAATGATTGAAGAAATTCCTCTAGAAATATAGAAAGATAAATAGATCACTATACATCATTATAGTTACATAAAAGCATTTGCAGATTAAGGATCATCAAGATCCTCCATTTGAATAATTGTTAGAAGATTCATCTCTAGTTAGAAGAAGCAAGTGTCCCGCAGATACTCTACCTTCCAACTTGTGTGGGATCCCCAGTTTAGAAGGATGATGGTATGATGACAAAGATGTGCAGCATGTCAAGTTGGTTGAATTATTGTCATCTTCAAGCAACAAAAGAAAGTTGCTAGAAGGAAGTTTAGATAACCAAAAGAAGGAAAAGGTATGGATATATTTGATAAATAAATTCATGTCATCATATACTTGCAGATAGAATGGTTGGATGCTCTATCACATGAGCATGCTTGAAGAAGAAGGGACTCTTCCGTATGAATGATACATGAAGGTATGAATACAATGTACCTTGAACTCTTCTACATATTGACAAGATGAAATCAACATAATATGACCTCATGAAGAATATGAGGTGGTCGGAAACTAAGTTTCCTATGATGAAGGAACTATGTATAGAAGATCCTGAGGAAGTAAAATGTGAAGAAGATGAAAGAAGAGTTTATGAAAGATGTATATATAGACATGTAAGATAAGTTAATAGATCAACATTTGATACCAAGAAGGATTAGCTATGACATCTCCATGGAGAATGTATGAAGACCATGATATGTACGCTGGAAAAGGTGAACCTTAGTAATGTATGTCTTGCAGATGGATTCATACGGTATGCGAAAAGATGTTGATGTTGCAAGAAGTTGATGTCTTGGAGAAAGGCCATCATAAAGATGTAATGTTGATGTTCATCTTTTACTTTTGATAAAACATTTAGTTGGGTTGAAAAAGGGTTACTAAAAGAGGGTTGTAGAAGTTGATCTACAACAAAGAATGGATGGAAGATCCTCTAAGAAACATGACTTGGAAGAGGTAGTCATGTGAAAGATAGCCATATGTGGACTAGAAGATCACTTTCTGATGAATAAAAGGATGAAATGACTATTGGTTCAACATTATGTTTCATTGAAGGGAAGTAATGAAGAAGATGGTCGATGCCCTACGAAGAAGTTCTAGAAGAAGATGGCTCCATTATAAGGAAGTCGAAGTTCATCCATGACATGATGTTGAAAGGAGGATCCCTACTAGCAGCTAATTGTACCATGATATCCACCAAATATTAGTTAGCTACTATTGGAAACAAGTCCCTAGTTGAGAGGGAGTGAGGGTATATTCCTTTTATAGGAATGAGTAGATCCTCTCTAGTTGAGAGGGAGAGATAGACACATCATTCTTGTCTTCATGTCGTGAAGAAAGAATGGAGGATTGGGTAAGAATCTGAATTCTGATACTCTTTGAGAATGAGGTATGGTATCCAATAGATAAGAGTAGTTCAAGAGCAAATTCCATGAATATGTGTAAATCCAAGATGGGAATGGTGCTAGAAGGACATACCTCGCAAACATCTAGATGGGGTATGTTCCTTGAGAGACAATGATGAAGGTGTCTATAAATCATTTTTCTCCCCAAAACTATGCTCTAATCTTGTGGAGAGATAGATTTGTTAGTCAAGGCCTTGTTATGTGACAATGCTTGTTGATGTGATGAGAAGCAATGATATAAGTTGAGAAGATAGCTTATGAGATGGCTTACCAATCTGACTCTTCTTATGAGAATTATTCGATATGATAATGTCCAGATACCTTGTATGTATTATTTATACCTCCCTAGTTAAGAGGGAGTGTTGAAATAGGTAACTAGGTTTGGTCTTCATAAATATGAAATGTACTCTTGATTCTTGTATATTGCAAGAAGAAAGAAAAACTATTATTATTATTATTATTGTAGCATGGGTTTCATGATCAAGGACAATTTATTTATAGGTCAAGCACACATTGAGTGCTTCTAGGAATTTGTCATGAATTCAAGAAGTCAAAGAGTCATTGTAATATGTAAAAGACCCCATTGGGCATATTGTATCATGTCAATAGAATTATTGTAAGTTAAAAAGTGTCATAAGACTCCCTCTAAGATCAAGTCGGCCTATAGTCAACAAGTCAACCTATTGAGGGAATCAAAGAAGCATATATATAAGATAACCTCAATCTCATTTGAGAAGGATCCAATCAAGTCCAATTACAAGAAATAAGAGCCTAACAACCAGTGAAGAAGAGAAGAACTCAAGGAATAACAATCGAAGCATTTTGGAGACTGTTTTTGGTTTGCATCATCTCACACATGTAAATATTATGGCATCATTATTGCAGCTGAGCCGAATTGTAGACTCCTTAAAAGAAGCCGAAGTTTGGAAGTAAAGAGATCAAGGAAAGAGGATGAGTGCCTTATAATAGAAGAGAAATCCTAGCGAAGAAAAATACTTGACTTTTTCCTAAAAATAGTCACATGTGTGAAGTTGCAGTAACTACAGGGAGCTAAAAATTGCAAGTCTAAGAGGTCGAACAATTGCAGAATTAAAGTAGCCAAAATTTGTTGCAAAATAAGAAGTGATTGACTAGGGTTTACTTTGCGAAGGAAAAGTTTATCAAGGAGAGTTTGACTTGGTCTTGGAGGGATCTTTGTCTTGGGTCATAGGTCTTGAAAATTTTCATTTGAAGATTCTATAAGAAGAGAATAATTCTTGTGGGTTTTCCTCTCAAGAGGAGAGGTTTTTGCCCTGGCTAGCAGCCTACATTTTTTTTCCTCTTGTCTCATTGATCTTCATAGTTTGGTAGTTGTTTGACGATAAGAACAAAATAATAATCAAGTGAGGGAATAAGTTAATTGAAAGTACATAAAGTTAAATAAAGAACATCACAAGCAGTTATCAAAAGTAAGAGAAATCACCCTAATATAGTTTCCCTTGATTTCTCAACATTACTAAGCATTGTAGTAGGGATGTTCAAAGACTCTTCGCTAATGGGAACTTTTCCCTTGCTTCCTCCTAAATTATCGCAGTTGGCCAATACCATTAACATGATCATGTTCATCACTTACGAATATGATATATTTGATGATCCATGGATAATTATTTCTCCTTTAGATAGTGACAAATATAGAGATCATATGCCTTTTATCTATATCGAGTTGGCTTATCAAGCTATCCAAATGATTAATAACTGCCCTAAGCCAAGTTCTTCACATGATGTGGAGCTTGATGCTTATTTCTCGCCCACATGGGCTATTGCTCATTCTCAGTCCCCTAAATTTCTCAATACTATAATGCCATATGATGAATCCATCATAGAAGCCATGATGATCTTTGATCTACCTTGGGAAGAATTTCACCATCAATCATCTTTCATCCCTTGTCTAGAACATTTGAATGCTAAATTACACAACCTTGTTTCATCGTGAAATGTTAATTGGGTGCGAGGTCATATCGTGACACATGATGTGTTGTATGAGGGAAACTTGGTAAACATTTATCCTATCATTCCCATCGATATTTTCTTGAAACATGGGGTCATGGGAAACATTATGATCAGAGAGGATTGCACTCTAGATGAGATTTTTACCTTCGTTGCTCTCTTCAAAGAATTATGCAATGTTTTTTCTTGGTCCCACGAAGAAATTCCTGACATCGATCTTCAGATTGTAGAGCATGAAATAATCACTTATGAAGGGGATAATCTAATTTGGATAAGGCTATAACTAATTAATCCTTGCAAATTTTCTTCCATCAAGATATAAGTCAAAAAACAGCTTAAAGTTGAGTTCATCTATCTAGTTCCCTTAATGAAATGGTTTTCTAACATCATTCTTGTCACCAAAACGTAGGTTAGTATTCATGTCTATGTCAATTATAGGGATCTTAATTTGGAATATCCAAAATATAACTACCCAACCCCATTCATTGACTAGATCATTGATGAATGCCTAATAATGAAATATTTTCCTTCATGGATGGTTCCTTGGAAAATAACAAGATATCGACTACACTGGAAGATCAACACAAAATGGCTTTCATTTGTCCTTAGGTTACATTCGCCCATAGGAAAATAACTTTTGGTCTTAAGAAAATTGGGGCGACTTTCCTATGGATCTATTGTAGCGGCTACAACCACCATCCAAATTTTACCTTTGCTTTGTTTTGGAGCCTCCCTCCTAAAATCATAGCAGCTTTTCTCACGCTGACCCATGTACTTGTGCTTTAATTGAGCTTTATATTTTTCATGTTGGCTTGTGTTTTCTTACTTGACTCACTGTCTAACCCACAAGCCGATCTCTTCATTTGGTTCCAACCCGGTTCCACTCTTGCCTTAATGAACTACGCAATCCTTGAGGGCAACCAACCTTGCTCTCACGAATTGTGCGTTCCTAGATGATAGTGAGACTTCAACTCCAAAATTGCACAAATCCAATTGAAAACCAGGCTTTAGCTGGGAAATTACGCAGAGCCTGAGAGGCATCCCAAAGCAACTCAACCCAGAAATTGCACATAATATTTTCCCCAGCAGTTGCCCGATGCATGAGCTAGTGAGTTGCTAATCCTTCTGAGAGATACACAATATCCCCAGGCAATACATGGCAAATTTTCCTAAAAAGACAAAAGCCAAAATTCTAAAAAGAATCCCTAGAAAATAGGGATCTATTTTTAGCAGTCTGGAGGTGGCACTTGAGTTATTTTGGAAACTGCCACCAAGTGTTGCTTTTTCCTATATTTTTAGCCTTCGCGTCATAAAACCTAAATCGATCAAACCTATTTAATGGATGATGCTAGCGCTCATTTTCACATTAGATATTGGATCTCTGGCATTCCCGAGGAGATCTAGGAACCTTCGGCATAGTTGTCGGAGCTTTCCCGAGCAAGTATTGCTTTTCTAGTCTTTTGCTACTTTCTTTGTCGCTTTTGTTTTTTTAGCTTGTGAGAGTGTTGTTTTACACATTTTATTGAATGACCACTGGAATTTTAATTTGTTTTAGCTTGTAGAAAAGTTGCTCTAAATTTTTCATTGCCTTTTTTATTTGTTGCATGCATCACCTAGTTTTTGCAATAGTGGTCGTTGTTGCGGTGACTCTCTCCACATGCTTCATTTTTCTTCAATTTGATTGATTCTTGCTCTCATTTGGTTTGCATACATCATCATTCACTTAGATATCCACCCAACTTCACTTCCTCTTGAAAATCTGCTCGGTTTCATATTGTCATTGGGCAGATTTGGGCTTCCCTAGCCTGAATCCACTCCTCCCTAGCATGCATTGCGCATTTATCGATCTCAACGTTTTTCCTTGGCTCGAGGAATTGCGCGGAGGCTACTAAGCCTGGCTCCAATTGTATATTGTGTAGTTCCACAATCCAGTCCTGAGCCTTGGCCATTGGGATTACAAAATGCGCATTCCCACCTGGCCTAAACCTGACTGAACTTTGCATTGTGCAGTTCCCGTCTGCAAGACCTCCCCACTAGCAGTTGGAACTGCGCAATTTACAGAACCAGCTGGAAATCAATCATCTCTAATAGCTAGGATTACGCAATTCTTCCCAGCAGTTGCCCAGTTTTTTGTTTGGTTTGTTCTTGAAATGCTTTTTGTTTCAAGCTAACATTTGCATGCAATGAGTGTCCTCTCTCTCTCTAGGTACAACAGTTGTTGAGAAAATCTCCAATAGCTACAGAAAACATGGCTTCTAAGAGAGATGAAACAAAGGATATTGTCGAGAGTAGCACTGGGGAAGTATTTGAGTTGGTGTTACAGGATTTCCCAGTTTATGCAGACACTCAGTTATTCATTGAGAAGGGCATGAAGTTAACATGGCAAGAAATCAAGGATATCTTTGCAGGGGACTTCAAGGAAGATCTAGAGGATCGATAGGTGTATTTCAATGTCCATTGATCATGCTTACATAAGGTTTCATGCAAGTACCCCACCTTCCCATGTGCAGACATCATCCACTGGAGTCTCATACACAGATCTAGAGACTATGACATTGAGCAGTGCCAGTGGGACACAACTTGCTACCTTCAAGACGGAGAACTATCATTAGATGTATCACTAACCGCAGTTGGTGAACTACATGGATACACTTTTCTATGCCACCCATAGTTTTGTAAACACCAGAGATATTATAAAGCGTTAGGTGAAAGAGTCGTCGAAGTTCAGAGCCACACCCACTCATCCCAATGTACAAGTTGATATTTGAGCAGGATCCACCTTGCATGTCCGGAGAAGCGATGGAGGAAATACTCAACATTACAGATTGGTATGCCTCACCCGGTGGCACCTTCATTAAGATGTTTGGCGGAGATTCCTCTTCATGTTCTACCAAGGTATGCCATGGACAAGTTGGTCATGCAAGAGGTTTCATATCACATCTCCACAGGGTTATCAGTAGGGTTTCATAGGAGGAAGAATGCACCATGGCCCGCTCTTCCTTTGTGGATCAGATTGTACGAGATTAAGAGCTTGAAATATGCGGATGTTGAAGCTAAGGAGATAGCGGAGTTTGTGTTCAGCACCAAATACTTCAATCCATATGATCCCCATGGTATTTTCAAGGACCATTATGCGAAGACGTACTATCGATGGATCCACACGACATGTCGTTGGGCAAAGGAGGACCTTTGGAGGTATTGTTACAACTACTCCAAGCTCAATGAACCACTCAATATAGCCATAACATGGAAAGTTGTTATGCAGGAAGCAACAACAACAACATAAATAAGCAGCAAACCGGCGCAGGACAAGGGTAAGAAAAATATTGTAGAGAACCCAAAGGCTAAGGAAATCTACAACTTCAAAGAAGATCATATCACTGAGAAAGCAGCTTTAGTAGCAGAGGAAAAGAGGAAACATCGTATAAAGCGAGCAGAGCGAAGGAAGAGAGAAAATCAAAGGTTGGAGGAAGAAGAAAGGAAGTTGTAGGAAATGGAGAAGAAGTTGAAGGAAGAGCGGGATCTAAGAAGGAGAGAGGGGGGAGAGAAGCATAAACATGAATAGGAAGAAGGGAAATGCATGGTGATAGAGCAGACAACACCCATATAGGTTGAAGAAGAGGGTGAGAAGATGCAAGATCGGGAGATTTCTCATCAGATTGAGCAAATGGTTGAGGCAACAAACATGGAGTTATGCTAGGAGCCACAGGACCAAGATACTGACCTCATGCTGAGAGCACCTAAGGTCACCCCTCAGTCTCCACCACCTCCAGTATCAGAACTAGTCCCGAGCAAATAAGGAGAGGTTGATCTCCTTTATGATGATCCAATGATGGATGTGTACAATCTATAATTTGACAAGTTGAAGTAGAAGATTGTACAGGCGTGGAGAAATAATTTCCCAGATGATCATGCATCCCCTACATTTATGAAGGAAAGGGTGATTCTCCTAGATGTCAGAAAGCATCATGTTTCCATGGTTGGTGCCACTATGTATTATGCAGGAGCCACAAGCTCAAATGTCAAGTTCCTGTTATCAGAGAATAAACATATGGCAAAGAAATTGCAAGTGGCCAGGTAGAAGGTAGAACAATCCGCAGGATCCGCTGAAGTATCAACTCTTGAGGACACCGTGCGAAAACTCTATGACAGATTTGTCACCATGCATAAGGTGGTTGTTCATCGATATGGTTTCCAGCAACAGTGCAGGAAGATTTTCCAAACTCTCAGGGACATACATGATACCATCGCCTATGTATAGGAATGAAAAATGAGGTATAAGGGAGCCCCACCTCACTTGCCGAAGATGATGAATCCATGAGCAGAGCTAGACAAAGCGAAGATCCAGATGTTGATCCAAAACTATTAGCAGCTCACCCTATTCGTCAGCAGCATACAAGCTTCATATGCACGTTGTATAAGAGTTTGGATGTCATGGTGTGAATGCATAGGATCCTGTCAATCGGTTCCCCCACCGAAGCTAAGGAGAATAACCAAGTCCGTCTATAGATCCACAGGTAGATAGAGAAAATAAGACAAGAGGCCACCAACTATGACTTGGAGCTAAGCTTAGAAATCATGCAGAAGTACATTGGTAGTCCTCTTGTAGTCAAGACCATGCTGCACATGCTTTAGTGTCAGTTTGACAAGGGTTCTGTTGTGGCCAGCAAAAACCCCCCTTTTTATTTAGTATTAGTAATAAAGCTAAATAAATGGGGACCCTTCTAAAAAAATAAAAAGTAGCACTTATACTTCCCTTTGAATAAAACACACTATCATAAACTTAGGAAAACGCCTGCAAAACCCAAAAAACTTAAGTTTTATGATAAGTTCCGAATAAAATCGTTCTCTTAATAATAAAAAATCGCATCGGAAAGGGTAATGGAGGACATCATATAAACAAGCTTTCGAAATTGCGAAAACGCGATGCGAGATCACACGCCTTAAAGACTCATCACACATCACGGATTTCATATGCACAAGTATCACCTAAGATAAAATATCCCGATCCGGCGATATGCAATAAGGCATCTCGCAGTCACATAACGAAATAAATGATCGTTAACGAAAAGGATTAGCGATATTGCGATATGTGATATTGTGAAGCAAATCGCAAAATCGCTTTATCACAAATCGGCAGGGCTCATTGTTTAATAAAGTATTCCTCATAGTCCAATACCGAGTTATGGGCATTAATGTCAATTTAGTGGTTAGTTGATGGTCATTTATGAGATAATATTTAGATCTGATCGAAAGGTTGTTTCACGTAGGGTGATATATTTGATATGATTTCGGAATTAAGAGCTTTCCCATCACCTTATCTTTTACCATTATTCTTTCCTTATTTGTAAACTTGCAGGAGCGGCAAGCAGAGTAATATACACAGCAGTTTGCAGAGTGTAATGGGAAAGAAGGGAAAAGCTCTGGTTGCTGAGGACAAAGAGATGACGCCCTTATTCACAGACACCACTTGTAACAGAGATGTCAGCATAACCACTTGGGAAGGCATGTATAGTCTGCTCAAAGAAGAAAACCCCAGAGTTATGGAAGTTAAAGCAACAGCAGACTCACGCGGGTCATCTGAGGCATCAATTACTAAACTTGCATGTTCATTCCTTCATCGAATAGCGGCAAGGCCTAAGATACTTCCATACACAGACATGGTCAAGTGGGTACTAGACAGTGCTGATATAACAGACAGACAATTCAAGTCTCGGAGCCAAGACCTCATTGGGTCATTCACTCCACAAGATTTAAGGCTTATGTATCATCTACCAGAGCCACAGGCAAGCTACAACAAGCAGTTCGTGGAGAAGTTCGCCAAAGAAAACGAAGATTTGGCGGAGTGCACCAAGAACTGGTCGGTAAGAGAAGAGCCATTAAAAAAGGACAAACACGGTATGTACAACATTGGTTCCCTCTCCTCCCCATATTGTTTTGCTGCTGCTATGCTATGTAGGCTATTTGGAAGGCCCAACATCAACAAATTTTCATCTAAGTGGCTACCCCTATTAGACGCAACCACTAACGCCACTATTATGGATTGGGCTCAGATATTGTCTGATAATTTAGCCTCGGCTATTTGGAACTACCGGTCTAAAAGAACTCCCTCTCAAAGGATTTATCCTCGTTTCTTTTTAGTTGCATATAGTATGGATGCAATCTGTTATGTTTCCAGATTTCCTTTAATGGGTTGGAAGTGGACTATACAGAATCCCTTGCCCATTCACGTTTATCATAAGGAATTCTGGGATTCCAAGTTTACCCTGTATTTTTACAGAATTTGTCATGGAATTATATAACCTCTTCAGAGAATGTTGTATAATAGGGACGCCCTGAGATTTTCCCCCGAAGCGGAAGTTGACATTCCTTGTCGCAAGATGGTTTGGGGAAGAATTTTTCACCTATGTCAAATTATTTGGAAGCATTGCTTCCCCTCATGTGCTACCCTTATATTTCCCTGATAAGTTATTGGCTCGAGAAATTGCCTATCAAACCTGCGGGGTGGGAGGAATGAGCAAAGAGTTGAAAGACAAGAAGAAGGCCACCTGGCTGCAATTTCCTATGGCCTGTGGGGCCTTTTCACTGTTTGATTTAGGTCATGCATTCAAAGAAGTAGACAATATGCTAAGTCTAAGACTATTCAAGTTTCCAGGGAGACAATTCGACCCCTTTGATGTCATTAAGAATTTTACTACCGTTGTCAAGATCAAAGTATTTTCTAAAGAATATGATATCTTTGATGACATCTTCCAACAGAAAAACACACTAAAAGAAGTTTTGCATATGGCTCAAATTCAATTTCCCCTAGCAAAATTCCAAGAATTCAAACTGTACAGAGAAAGGAGACTAGCAAACATCCCCTTGGATAAGTTGCGCTTAGAACCAATAAGGGAGCCAACTCCCAGTATCAGTTTAAGTGGAAGTTCGGGTACAGATAAGTCCAGGTCTAAGTCTGGGAAAGAATCACCAGAACACTTTAAACAGTCCGAGAGTGACCATAATAAAAGTGAAGGATCAGTTAGAGATACTGCCCAATCTAAAGAGCGCCCAGAGCAACAGGTCTTGACTACACCACAGTTAAAGGTTCCCCCTTCCCTCATCCAGCCACCAAAGCCAGTAAGAACTAAGCTAGATAAAGAGTGGGAAACATTCAATGAATTGATTAATATTGAAGAGCAAAACACGAAGACACCTGAAAGTACAGTACAGACAATGAAAAATATGGTCAATGGAACAGTAAGCAACGCTCTAGAAATGGAGCATATTCCCATTACCCCATCATCTGAAATCATGCTCAAGATAGAGGAGATTCCTCCTCTAGATGTATTTTATAGTCCGCAACACAAGGCAGTGGTAAGAAGGAAAAGAAAGAAACGAAAATTGAACAACGTGCTCTCACCTGAAGCAGAGCAGCTAGATGTCCTTTAGCGAGACCCTACCACTGACCCTACTGAAAATCTAACTAAGTTATCCCAGATCGCATGAGCTTATGCTTCTGCTACCATTGATAAAGAGTCCGAGGTATAGCAATTACTTCAGGATACAGAGGAACAAATCCAAGTTTTGCAGCAACAGCTATAGCAGGCTAGTGCCAACCGAGAAGCAGAGGAGAAGTTAGAAAATTACAACAAGATTTTCAACAAATGCAGCTGGGATATCAGAACAATTTGGTCGAAAAGGAAAATCAGTTACAGACTATGCTAGAAATGCATAGAGATGATCCCAAGCTCACAGAGTTTGTCTCAGAAACCCTTGCCTTGAATGACCAACTCTTGCAACAGTAAAAGGCATTATGCCAAAGAATATCGCAATGGAGTTCCCATTGCAAGATGAGCGATAAAATTACAAATCAAGTCGTGGACTTGCGACTCGACTATGATTTAAAAGAATTTCTAATTTTTTTAAATGGCAGGTATTGGAGGAAGGAAATAAAGCAGGCTTGCTCAGAATCAATGAAGCCCACAAAGAAATGCTTTTCCATAAGTGGGACGCATAGATTAAAAAAGCAGCATAGACAACTGAAGAAGCAGCGACAGCGGCAAACAACGTCATTGACTGTGCCAATGAAAACCTACACAAAGCAAACCTCATATCAGAAACCGCTCCGGGATTTCTCCCAAAGGCACAGCAACTGGAGACAAGCTGGAAACAGAGAGCTGAGGAAAGGGAAAAGTCCATCAAGAAGTTAACCAAGTTGAATTGGGACACTTACTGGCAGTGCTTGGTTAAACCGCACAGTCAATGCATGACTCTCAAGTGCCTTACAAACTCTGCCGAGAAGAAAGCGCCAACATTTGTCGATTTTGTTTTCGCGGGGCAGCTAAAATCGAAGGTCGGCCAACCGACGCTCCTCAAGCCGATGTTGAATGCTTGCGATCTCAGAGAACAGATACATAGATAGTTAATTTCCAGATACAATTTTAGTTTTATTTTTTATTTATTTTTGCCTTAGATGAGGATGGTCATTTAAACCTCCTCCTATATTTTTGTAATAAACTATTTTTAGTATTTAGGTAGTAGTATTTTAACCCCTCTCATGCATTTAGAGAGGGGTCCTGAAATTTGTCAAAAACGTTTCCTCAGAACATGCACTTCTGCACCCTCAGAGGAGGTTTTGATGAATGAATGAAACAAGATTTATTGATATCTGTGTTTAATGTCTGCTACTGAAATGCATTTCTGTACTCTTAGTAGATATTGAATTAGGAAGAGAAAAATATATATTGCTGAAGCTCATGAGTAGAACTTGTTATCAATGGTACTTTTATCTCTTAATAATTTATGCTTATGTGCCAACGTAATATTTTATGTTCACTTATTTATATATGAAGGCTTGAATGTTTAAGTTATCCTTTGGCACTTTTGTACAGTGATGACTATTCTATTTATGCTTTAATGTATCAATGACTTATTATGCGATATGTTTCTCACAATTGTTTCGACTAATTTCTTATATGAAACAATTCATTTTTAACGAATTCTTTTCTCGTAGCGATTGAATGATCTTTATTACCAATTGTTGTTAGATACCATTTTAGATCACATAAGTAAAAGTTAAATCCCGGGTTAGTTTTAGAGTTAGATATTTCTGTTCATTAGAATATAATTGCATGTTTTAAATTAGATTTAGATTAAAAGCATTTTACTTAGAAATATTTAGAAAGGGAAATATCAATTCTTATCATCACACACACAAATTGGGAAACTGGTCCCATTATCCCTAGTCGGACCCATCATCCCAAATGGAAAAGGAGCTGCTTTCAAGGTCCGAACCGGGTGGGTATCCCCCTTGTTGTAGACTCGATTTTTGGGGCTTCAACAGGTTCCAAGACCATATACCCAGAAGCTACAGAGGCAAGACTTCGCTACCAAAAAGACACTATCAAGTAGTATGGGGACACCATAGAAGAGTACCAAGCTTGGTACTAGTACATCACCGAGAGTCATTAAGTGGAGGTTCCCGAGTTGGACTTTCCCAAAACTTTTGAGCCATAGTGTTTTATCTTGTTAGGCTGTTTCTAGCCTATTTTGTCTCACATGGGTACATGTGGAAAATGTATATTATTCGTAAATATGTTGTAAATGAGATTCCAACTGTCATTAGTGGAATGTGAACAGTCATTATGTATTGTAATGATTTATTTATAAAATAAGTTGAAGAGTCACAAGGGAAGTCAAAGAGCCACAAAGGGGAATGTCAAGGGTCACCCCACCCTTTGTTATAAATAGAACCTCATAGCTCATAGTACAGGCTTTTGGGAGCCAAGCTTTTGGCTAGGCATAGGCTTAGAGAAGGCTTTGGAGTATTGTGACGAGCCTTGGCTTCTCCACAGTATAGAGCGAGTATAATTATTTGGAGGAGCAGGTATTCTTGAATGTAATGTTCCACTATTGGCGCTAGTGGTTGTCAATGGTGTCTGTATGGATGGAACTTTCACTTACTATAATAATAACTGAGCCATCACGTGTTCATGCATATGTTATTATTGTACTTGGACTATTTTGGTTCTTTAGCAATGTATGTTGTTTAACTTACGCATTTGCTTATGAACTACTTTGTATGCAATTGTATGAATCTTGTTGAATGCGTGTTGTTGGATTAACCCGTCACTTTGTTTTGTGGAATATTTTGCATTGCAGCTTGTGATGTAATTTCGCTCATGTGTTCCTTTCAAGTTGTGTTGATCCGAATTGGATCCATGAAAAATTATCAAATGCAATGACTGTATCAAATCAGGACAGACTTCGAATTTGTGAACAAAGAGTGATCAGGAAGACCTCTGGACAGTGGCAGTTTCTAGCCAGCAAGGAACGATGAGGACCTCGGTCAAAGCGCACTGACCGAGGCCCATGGAGACTGCGCAGGAGGCAAAACTAGCAGTTGGGAAGCCCGGATTGGGAAACGAAGGCCATTTTTGATGCGTGATTAGCGCCTAGCTGGGCAAAATCCCTCGAGAAGGAAAGGCCGAGAGCGCTCAGTTGCATGGGAAGCTGGGAAATCGTGGGGAAAGCGCTAAGGTGAAAGGCGGGTCCCGTGCTCTTAAACCGGCGGTATATCGGGGGCATCCTTGGGCGGTAAGCGGATTTCGCTGAAAACGAGCGATTCCATTCAGCGCACGACGCGTGTCCGGCGGATGAGAGAGAACACCGCCTTTCATCGCGCGCTAATGGTCAAGCAAGTCAACCGCGCGAAATGAGAGAATATCGTAGGATCTGGGGGCTCCAGATCTGACGGCGGAGATTGTGCCTGATAGAGGAACCGGATTTGACAGGGGAATTAAGTCGCAGCATAAAGAAGTTTGAAGTCCGATTTGACTACTGAGTTAGTGGATGAGTCATTCCACAGTGTAACTAAATTACCGAACCATCGAGGAAGAGCTAGCGCAGTTCGTAAGAGGACACGTGGCCACTTCCCTGTCGACAATGGCGATGACGCAGAGGCAGGGAACTCCAAGCGAACAGTAGCAGGCAATCCGAAGGGGCGGAAGAGGAATCGAATAGTCAAGGACAAATTGGCTTTAAGCCATGAACAGACAAAGAACAGAATAGAGAAAAAAAGTGAAACGAAGACAGAGAGAGCAAGAGCGAAGAAAAGACAGTGAAGCAAGAAGCAGAAAACAGAGAGACGAGCTGACCTAAGGCAGCATCGAGCAAACAGAAGGCTTGAGAGGTTCGAGCAATCCCTGAGAGGATCTTTCGGGAATTGAGTACCACATTGGGCTCCTCCCATCAAAGACCAGAGAGGTCAAGACTTGGAAAGGAAAAGAGTCTGTGCACTCTAGTGGCTTGGGGAATCCAAGAACCACCCTACCAAGCATTATCTGTTTCAGGAGACTCTAATTGAGCTCCTCAATGTAAAACCTCTGCTTTAAAGACACAATAAAAGAAGGCCACCATTGAAAGCTGGATTGGAGACGTAGCCCTGGAGGATAGGGTGAACTCCTTATTAATTTGTTGTGTTCTTGTATTTGTTTACTGTGTTTCTCTTACTGTTTTCCATTTTTCCAGTGTCTGTGTATTTTGCAATCTGATCAATCCGTTGTCTAAAATGACATAGACACACACCAACTCATGTGTTTGTAATACCTTCATTCAATAATTATTTAACTGAGATCACTCAAGAGTGATTTTCAGATCAAGTGGTATCAGAGCTTTAGGCTGTAAGGTTAGACAAGCTTGTGTTGGTTTAGTTGTTTAATGTTAACTAGATCAAAGCTCAAATTAGGAGAAGGAGAGTTGGTCGAAACTAATCCTGAAATTGGGAGAGTCTATCCTCGGAAGACAATGGCAGAGGAAGGTTCTATGGGGCCAGACCCTTAATTCATAGATAGTTTCCTAGCCATAAAGTCCATGGTAGAAGAAATGTATAGGGACTTTAGAAAACATAAGGATGAAGATTCATCCAGCTCTAAGCAAGACAAGGGAGAAGATGAGTCTCACTTCCATGACCACTCAAAAGGAAAAGGGAAAGAGGAAAGCTTTCTCACACCTCCTAACAGCCCAGAACACAAAAAGAAAGCATCTTTGATCAAACTAGATGTCAAATTTGATTTGCCTATATATGATGGAGAGTTGAATGCAGAAAAGCTGGACAATTGGATTAGACAAATTAATGTTTATTACAAAGTACAGAATATCTACTCAAACAAGAGTAAGATTCAGCTGGCAAGCCTACACCTTGGAGGCACTACCTTGGTTTGGTGGGAAGGCAGGACCCAAGCTGATATGAAAAGACATGGTAAGACCATCTCTGTCTGGAGTGAATTTGTTTCTGCAATCAAAAAGCAGTTCTATCCATTGGCCTACATGCAGCAAGCCATGATGAGTTGGCAAACTCTTCGACAGTTGAAAGGGCAAAGTGTGGTAGGGTACACTCAAGAATTTAGAAAGAGAGCATTGATTCTAGGAATCTCATTAGACTCACCTGAGACTCTATTGAAGTACATTGGTGGTCTACACAGCTACATGAGGCATACCATCCTCATGTTTAATCCCACTAGTATAGATGAGGTATCTGTACAAGCTACTAATCTAGAAGCTAGAGGAAAGAATGGAAGTCCAGAAGTTGGGGGATCATCCCAACCCACTGCAATCAAGAATAAGGAGAAAAGAAAGCAGAAGTGGAAAGCAAGGAAGGCTAACACTGCACAGAATAGCAAGGCTTCATGAACTCACTATAAAAAGGATGGGCATGATGATGAGCACTGTTGGATTCTGCATCTAGAGCTGAGACCTAAGAAGTTTGAGGGCAAGAAGAAGAAGACTGTTGCAGCTATTCAGAAAGATTTGGGTTCAGAGTCAGGAGATGAAACAACCATTGCAGCCACGGGTATAAGAGGTAAGAATTCTGAAGCATCTACTAGTAATTCTGCACAATCTACTATTGATGAAGAAAATGAGAGAAAAAGACATGAGCTTTTCCATATTCGAGTTATTTCCAACAATCAAAAGATTGATACTTTGTTTGATAGTGGCTCACAAGTAAATTTAATTTCTGAAGCAATTGTAAAGAAGTTGGGATTAGTAACTACACCTCACAAGAAACCATACCCACTAGGATGGTTGAATGATAAAGCACAACTACAAGTGACTAGACAGTGCAAACTCAAGTTTTCTTTTGGGTCAGCATTTGTAGATGAGGTTGAGTTAGACATAATTCCTTTGGATATATGTGGAATTGTTTTAGGAAGTCCTTACTTGTATGATAGAAAAGCTATTTTCTATAGAGCTGAGAACAAGTATCTACTTATTAAAGAGGCAATTGAATACTTTGTAAGAGCTCATAAGCTCAAGAATAATTATACTCTCATAAACTCAGGGCAGATGAAAAGAATGATAAATTCATGCAAACAATTCTTACTGATGGTTGTAAAGGAAAAGAAACCTGACAAAACCAATGTATTTGAGGGCTGTAATGCTAAATAGCAAGCTTATTTAGAAAAGGTTGTTTCAGAGTATGATATCTTGTTTCAAGAACCTAAAGGTCTGCCACCCAAAAAGGAAATAGTGCGTGCTATTATTTTGCAGCAAGATGCTCCATTGCCTAACATTGGAATGTACAGGTTGTCCTCTTTAGAGAATGCTAAAATCAAGAAGCAGGTGCACGAGTTGCTCGAGAAAGGGTTCATCAGACCTAGCAAATCACCATGTGGGTCGCCAATCGTTTTAGTGAGAAAGAAAGATGGGTCGTGGAGAATGTGCATTGATTACCAAGCACTGAATAAGATAACAATCAGAAATCGTTATCCCCTTCCTCGCATAGATGATCTTTTAGATCAATTGAAAGAAGTTGTTTATTTCTCCAAGCTAGACTTGCACAGTGGATACCATCAGGTCAGAGTTGATGAACAAGATGCATGGAAGACTACTTTCAAAACAAAGCAGGGATTGTATGAGTGGCTGGTTATGCCTTTTGCCTTAACTAATGCTCCTACCACTTTCATGAGATTAATGAATGATGTACTCAAACCTTTTCTTGATGATTTTGTTATTGTGTATCTAGATGACATTCTAATTTTTAGCAAAACGTGGGAAGAAAACTTAAAGCATGTTAAGCAGACACTAGATGTTTTGAAAAGAGAAAAACTTTATGTTAAACTCTCAAAATGTGAATTTGGAAAAACATCTCTAAATTATTTGGGTCATATAGTAGGGGGTGGTGAATTGAAGATAGATCCCTCTAAGGTGGCAGTCATTGTAAACTGGCCAAAACCCAAATCTGCTATAGAAGTTAGAAGCTTCTTAGAAGCAGCACAATATTGGAGGAAGTTCGTTTCTAACTTTTCCTCAATTGCAGCTCCCTTACATGCTTTAAAAGAAGGTGTTTCAGTGGGGAGGCAAACAGCAGAAAGCCTTCGACACCTTGAAAGAAAAAATTAGTACAGCACCTATACTAGCACTGCCTGATCTTCAAAGACCATTTGAGATCCAAACAGATGCCAATGACTATGCCATGGGAGCAGTGTTGACACAACACGGTAGACCCATATGTTATCATTCTGAGACCTTTAATTCTGCAGTAGTTAACTATCCTACATATGATAAAGAATTGTATACATTAGTACAGAGTGTGAAAAAGTGGAAACATTACTTAATGGGCAAAGAGACAGTAATACATACTGATCATCAACCACTTCAATATCTACACTCCCAAACTAAGTTGCAGCAATCAAGACACTATAGATGGATGGGTTTTCTACAACAGTTTCATTTGGTCATCAGATATAAAAATGGCATACATAACAAAGTTGCATACATGTTATCTAGACCCATTATAAATGCATCTACTATACTTAAGAATAATTCTGTGCTACATGAAAGCTACATTGAACAATATGCTCAAGATATAGACTTTAAAGATGTATATGCAACTTTGAGTCAAGGCAAACAAGTAGAAGAATTGGATTATCATGTAAAGGACCAACTCTTATACCATTGTGGGAAGTTATGCATTCCACAAACTGAAAGAGTAAAGATAATTCGAGAAGCACACACTTCTCTGATATCAGGTCACTCTGGGGTAAGTAAAACAGTTGCACAGCTGCAAAGATTTTGTTATTGGCCAAAAATGAATGAGACAGTTTCTAGATATGTAAGAGGGTGTACTATGTGTGCTAAAAGCAAGCCCAGCAATAGAAAACTAGGCTTGTACACTCCATTACCAGTTCCTTCTCACCCTTGGGAAAGTGTTTCCATGGATTTTATTGGAGGACTGCCTAAATCTAGGAAAGGTCATGATTATCTATATGTTGTTGTGGATAGGTTCAGCAAAATGTGTATTTTGATACCTTGTAATAAACAGATCACAGTTGAACAAACTGCAAAACTGTTCTTTGAACATGTATGGGTTCATTTTGGATTACCCACTTCCATTGTATCTGATCGAGACACCCGATTTGTGGGGAAGTTTTGGTCAAGTCTGTGGGAACTGATGGACACCAAATTGAAGAAAAGTACAACTTTTCATCCACAAACTAATGGCCAGACAGAAGTAGTTAACAGGACAGTGATCCAGTTACTCAGAGGATATTGCAGCAAACACCCTGAGCTTTGGGATGAACATTTGTGTTATGTGCAGCATGCTTACAACAGAGCAAAACACTCTTCTACACAGAGATCTCCTTTTGAGACCTGTTTTGGTTTCACACCAAGGTCTCCTTTGGATTTTGTCTTTGGTAAAGACACCATAGTTGAGGGACACAGTGATGTGGATAGGGCAACTAGGTTCATTGAACAAATCCAAGAGATCCACTAGGCGGTACAGGAACAGTTGGAAAAGAGCCAAGCCAAATACAAGGCAAGGCATGACAAGCATCAGATGGAGCACAGTTTCCAAGTTGGTGATCAAGTCTGGCTGTATATCAGCAAGGACAGGATGCAAGGTGAAGGTAAGAAGCTAAAGCCTATCAGGTATGGACCCTTCAAGATACTTGAGAAGATTGGTGAGAATGCTTTTCTCCTTGATCTACCAGCTTACATGCACATCTACTCAGTCGTAAATTCAAATTGCTTGAGATTGTTTGAACCCTCACTGATTGAGGATCCCGAAGAGCAGAGTCGATTGCCTTCTATTGATGACTTGCTACCTGAATATCTTAATGAAGTGCACGAAGACACAGTTCTGGACAGGAAGGTGAGGACGATGCACAGGGGAGATGTTGAGTACCTCAGAGTTGGGTTCAAGGGTTCAAAGCCGAGCAGTGCAAAGTGGATTGGGATTGGACAAGTGAGACAATTGTACCCTAACTAAGTCGATGCTTGAAAACTAACTTTTGGTGGTCCAAAAGCTTTTTTAAGTGGGAAGGCCGTGATCTGAATTGGATCCATGAAAAATTATCAAATGCCATGACTGTATCAAATCAAGACAGACTTCGAATTTGTGAACAAAGAGCGATCAGGAAGACCTCTGGACAGCGGCAGTTTGTAGCCAGCAAGGAACGACCAGGACCTCGGTCAAAGCACGCTGATCGAGGCCCATGGAAACTGCGCAGGAGGCAAAACTGGAAGTTAGGAAGCTCGGATCGGGAAACAGAGGCCATTTCTGATGCGCGATAAGCACTAATCACGCATTGTTGGGCAAAACCCCTCGAGAAAGAAAGGTCCCGAGCGCTCGGTCACATGGGAAGCCGGGAAACCGTGGGGAAAGCGCTAAGGCAAAAGGCGAGTCCCGCGCTCCAAAACCGGCGGTATATCGAGGGCATCCTTGGGCGGCAAGCAGATTTGGCTAAAAACGAGTGATTCCATTCAGCGCACGATGCGTGTCCAGCAGATGAGAGAGAAAACCGCCTCTCATCGCACGCTAATGGTCGAGCAAGTCAAGCGCGCGAAATGAGCAAATATCGTAGGATTTGGGGGCTCCAAATCTGACAGCGGAGATTGCGCCCGATGGAGGAACCAGAATTGACAGGGGAATTAAGCTATGGCATAAAGAAGTTTGAAGTCCGATTTGACTGCTGAGTTGGCAGATGAGTCATTCCACAGTGTAACTAAATTACCGAACCGTCGAGGAAGAGCTGGCGCAATTCGTAAGAGGACATGTGGCCACTTCCCTGTGGACGATGGTGATGACGCAGAGGCAGGGAACTCCAAGCGAACAGCAGCAGGCGATCCGAAGTGGCGGAAGAGGAATCGAATAGTCAAGGACAAATTGGCTTTAAGCCATGAACAGACAGAGAATAGAACAGAGAAAAAAAGTGAAACGAAGACAGAGAGAGCGAGAGCGAAGAAAAGACAGTGAAGCAAGAAGCAGAAAACAGAGAGCCGAGCTGACCTAAGGTAGCATCAAGCAGACAGAAGGCTTGAGAGGTTCGAGTAATCCCTGAGAGGATCTGTCGAGAATTGAGTACCACATTGGGCTCCTCCCATCAAAGACCAGAGAGGTCAAGACTTGGAAAGGAAAAGAGTCTATGCACTCTAGTGGCTTGGGGAATCCAAGAACCACCCTACCAAGCATTATCTGTTTCAGGAGACTCTAATTGAGCTCCTCACTGTAAAAACTCTGCTTTAAAGACACAATAAAAGAAGGCCACCACTGAAAGCTGGACCGGAGACATAGCCCTGGAGGATAGGGTGAACTCCTTATTAATTTGTTGTGTTCTTGTATTTGCTTACTGTGTTTCTCTTATTGTTTTCCATTTTTCCAGTGTCTGTGTATTTTGCAATCTGATCGATCCGTTGCCTAAAATGACATAGACACACACCAGCACATGAGTCTGTAATACCTTCATTCAATAATTATTTAACTAAGATCACTCAAGAGTGATTTTCATATCATGTGTACTATTATAGGCTTCTAAGGGATACACTTCCTTTTCCCCTCCATGTGTTAGAACACCCATGCATCTCACTTGACTCACAGCAAGATCACACACTTGCTTCCGACCAAAGTCATCATTCTTATCTCTGCATGTTATCCCAGTAAAGGCTCTACATTACTACCCACAGTTGGGACTCCTACTCGAAACGATCTGAGGTCTAGTTGGGACTTCTTACTGGGGAGATCCCCATGAATTTTGGTGGGTCCAACACTATCAACATTTCTGGCGCTAGAAGGAGGGCCAGATGATAAGTTGAGCCCTCAAAGTCTGTTTTGATTCTCTACATATCATTCATGACTTACATCACAATATCAACCTCGACATGTTTTTCTTATTCTTCTGATTTCGATGTGTCGACAGATGTCATAAATGACTTGTCACGATTTAAATATGATGTTGAAAACGAAACATCCCTGTTAACTCACGAAATTTCCTTTTTGGGTTTTTGCAACAAGGATGAAATCCCCTTAGACGACATTGTGTGTGGGTTGTTCGCTTAAACATTCGAAGGGCGCATTAAGAAATGGTGTCTCACATTGCTTGTACCCTCTATACACTCTTTGAACCATATGTTCAAAGAGTATGCCACGCTTTCTTCTTTTATGACCATAAAGCACTTAATTACAAAAATTTAAAATTATGAAAAGCACCTAATGAATATATTTCACACTTTTATGATTGTTTCTGTCATTACTGTTTTGAATTTCCAGAAGATGAAGTTGACTAGAATTTTCTGACTGAAAGGTTTCAATATCTTGTTCACATCTCAAAAAATCCACATGAGTTAGAATATTTCAAACCCCTCCCAGCATACCTCGGTTTTAGAGCTTCTAAAATTGAGACGGACAAGGTTTTTGTCTCAATTGACACTTTGTCCACTTCTCATCAAATAGATCTAACTCCACAAGATGAGGTGGGAGAACCTGCAAACTTGCCTGTTGAACTGTCACCTTCTCCTCCCACGCCACCTGCTCTGGATTTCTACACAGATTTGGACTGCAAGCCTAATGGTTGTCACGTGGTCTCATCCCCTCAACCTCCATCCATTGGTTCCTTTGGTCCTTCAGATTTTGGTGAGTTTCGTTCATCTGTCTCGGACTTTACATGCAATGTTCATAGGGATCAAGTTATGGACGAAGTTGGTGTTAAGCATCCAACCTGCGCTATCATTTTTTATGAGTTTGTGTGGGAATATGAACAATAAGTTGTGGTGAGGGATGACCTCCTCCTTTGCGCACCTCGTCCGATTTATCCTCACATATTCCGTGATTCTACAATTTCTGATTTTTCTTGTGAAAATTTATCCCCAGATGTTTCCACTTCTGATCATTCACAGAACACACGGGATGTCAGTCTGTCATTTGATTGCGGAGAGGACAAATCTTTCTTGTCAAATCCACTTGACCTCTCATCTATCATTAATTGAAATTTAGAGGGTGAAATTTTTTGTTTCTCATCAACCCCTCTCTATGATTCGTCAGATCATGAGGCTGCTCAGGTCTATCTTGGATTTTTTTTATCGTGGTTGTCATGATCTTTTAACTCATTCACTTGATCACGATTTTGATTCACTTACTTTTGATATTTTTAATCCACTAGTATTTGGTGATCCATCTTCTGATGAAGTGGAAACCACTCGAGCCATCGAGGCACTTCAGCCCAAGCTGATGGTTATGTCAGGTTCTCGTAGCCTTGAGCTCAGTTCCACTTCTGATCAGAAATCTGTTGAATCACCCCAGGCTCCTCGTCACTCTCTTGTTCACATTGAAAAACAATCTAGTTTACAATGGTCGCATCCTCCACCAGAATCACATGATCCTATCGCTCATGACTTTTGTTATCACTCCCTAATTTCCCAAGGTTGTGGAAAGAAACCCAGAGGTAACCACACAACCACTTGCAAAGCTGGGAACTAGCCCTTCTAGCTTCAAAGAGGTATCTCTCTTTCTTATTTGAATTATGTCTTAAGTTATTAGGCTAGTTATTGAGTTATGAGGTTGGATTTTTTCAAATATTTGGTTGAAAACTACAGGGGAAATCCAATGGGCATGGAGTCATGACTCTTTGGGTGATCAAATACAAAAATGACAGAGCAGCTGTAATAGGGCAGGATATGCAAGCTTTTGGATCTTTAAAAGTATTTGGTGGAGTGAATAGGGTGAATATGATTTATATTCAATTAAATATAGAGCATGCTAAGATGAATTCTATACTTAACATCAGATTGAAAACATTAATATTGTTTACAATGCAAAGCAAAGTGTAATTAAAAAAATTTGGCCCTTTATCTTCTTGAAATAATAGAGACAGAAAAACATATGGAAAACTGAGAGAATAACAATTTCACATGAGAAGGAACATCACCAATTGCTTGACACAGGAATCCTGGAACAAACTCTCTATATTATTGAAATTGATCACTTCAACACATGTACAACTTACATCAAAATGTTTGCTTTCTTCATACAAGTTCCAACCTATTCTAAGTCTTATTACAACATATTTATAGAATTTTTGTTAAACTAACTTTCAGATTCCAAAAAGCAACTAATTGCAAAATAACATCTAACAATTTCTAGAAAAATTCTGAGTAATAAATTAAAAATAAATGAATCGCTAGAAAACTGCAGGAACTCTGGAACTGCTGTAAAATATTAAACCTTCAAATCTGGAAATTGGTTTGTTAATGCTGACCATCTACCTTGGAATCTCAAGAGATTGGAGTTCTCTTCACATAACCTGTTAGCTTCCCTTTCAAACCTGATTACTCTACCATTTGTATTAACTAGTTGTCCCTTTGAATGCTATTTCTGATCCAAAAAATATGAAAATAATTGCATTTTTGTTCATGTTTTCCACCTAGTTGCTTAATAAATTATTTGTATTTTGGAGTTAAATCAAATTTATGTGTTGAACCTTTTTCCCATAGTCTTTGACTTCATCATCTTTCAATACTTCATCATTTTTGTAAACTATTTGGGAATAAAATATTCTAAATAATATTTCCAAATATTTTGGCTAAGCATGTAAATGAATCTCATAAAATAAAATCTCAAAATATTTCTTTGAATGATTTAATAAAAAAAATACTCTTATTTTGAAATCCATGTCTTGTTTTTAAATCCATACCTTGTTTTTCCTTCCCATGGATTTTAAAAACCATGTGTTGTTTTTCCTTCCCATGGATTTTAAAAACCATGTGTTGTTTTGCCTTCCCATGGATTTTGAAAACCATGTGTTGTTTTCCCTTCCCATGGATTTTAAAAACCATTTGTTGTTTCTCTATGGCTGGTAAAGTATGTGTTGTTTTTCCATGGCTAGTAAAGTATCCGTTGACGGTGCTAGACCCGCCAACATGTCAAGGGGATCTCGCTGGTAATAAGTCCCAATTAGACCTCAGATCGTTTGGTGTAGGAGTCCCAGCAGTGGGTCGTAAGGTAATGCCTTTACCGCGATGTCGCACAGAGGCAAGTAAGATAACTCTGTCAGTAGCAAGGGTGTGACTGATGCAGTGAGTCAAAGAAGGTGTATGAGAGGTTATAACACTTCGAAGGGAGATGAAGGTGAAGGTGAGTTCCAGGTTGAAAGGGATCAGTCCCAACTCGGCTATGAACACACAACACAAAAAGACATGCATAGCTTCTGGCAGAGCAGTCCACTCGGATGTGGCAATCACATCATGCAAGGTAAGATAACACGTACAACACTAATGGATCAATCTAAGACGAGTGGGATGGTTGTTATAGCAAGGTTCATGTGAAAGGTATGTCTGATGTCCGGTATAGTAGTCGACACGGACGGTGACAACATTAACAACATATACAACACATTAACAACAAGATTCATATAATTTCATACAAATCAGTTCATACACAAGTACGTAAGTTAAACAACATATATCATTAAGGCAACCGGAGCAGTCCAACTACAATAACAACATATGCATGAAAATGTGTTGGTTCTTATTATATAAATAAGTGTAAGTCACAATCATACAATACATCCATGTAAACCTGCGAGCCCCACCAGTGGAACGTTACAGCCACATCCACCAGCTCCTCCAAAGATATGTACTAGCTCTGTGCAGTGGAGAAGCCAAGGCGTGTTACAATACGGTCCAAGCCTTCTTCAAGATAGTCTTAGTAGAAGCTTGGCTGACCAAAAGTTGATACAATGAGTTATGAGGGACTATTTATAGCAAAGGGTGGGGTGACCCTTGACATTCCCCTTTGTGACAGTTCAACTACCCTCATGACTCTTCACCTACTCTATGATTGTTACGTCCAACTATTGACACTTGAATTACACTTGACATGACTCAATGTTACAATGCACATGTACTCATGTGAGACAACATGGCTTGAGTAAGCCATGCAAGACATCACTGACACTCGGTCCACTGCATGAGACCAACTCTTTGATATGCTTGTGATGGTGAAGGTGATGAGTTGATGCCAAGCTTGGTCGTCTGTGATGGTGTGCATGCACCTCATGGTGACATCTTGTTGAAGCGAACTCTTGCCTCCGTTGCAATCGGTGCATTGGTTCGGCCCCTTCATCCAACTCGTCTGCTAACATGCGCATGGTATTCTTGGGTATGGTTGAACCGGAAACACATTGGTGCATAGTGTCCGTGTTGATCTTCAAGTGTGTGTTGGTGGTCATGCGCATCAACTTGTCAGAGTACATGTTTAGCCCCAGTTGAACTTGCTTCTTGTCTTCGCCTTGGTGAGTGTGTTGAATGGGTTGGATTGCATGTGTGCACTCAATGACATACATGTTGTTGAACCCCTTACATGTGATCAACAACACTGTTCACCATGTCTGCTCTGTGTCAGCTGCTGGGATGGATCCTTAACTTGTACGGGCACAGTTTCATCCGTGAGTGCATGTTGCACCCACTGCTATTCTTATTCCTATTTGCAACTCATTCGTCTGTCTGTGCAACTTCATGTTCTTCCTGAGTTTCTGCTTCAGCACATGTAACTCCTTCTTTGTTCCATCTTCTACCTTCGCACAATCTTCATGTTGCATTGTCTCTTCATAGTCGGAGTTTCTAAAGTTGCTTATCATCAATGGACCTGCTTGAACTTGCAACCTTGTTCTACCTCCGTGTTTTCGCATTTGGTATGTTGTCTTCAGCTGCTGTTCATAATGTTGCTTGTTGTGATGCTGTTGTCATTTATTGATATCCTTGTCTACGAACAAATTGATGTCTTCGTGGGTAGGCAAGTCGAAGGACACTTGATCGACTACATCCCCAAGTGTGCTTTGAACGGTGTCTTCGTCTCTGCTCTCCTGGAAACCATTGTACTTGTACTACTAAGAGGCAGATGAACACCTGGGATACTTGGAGACATGGAAACACTCATGGCAAGCAATCTATCAGTTGAAAACCAAAATGAACATGAGAACTAACTTGCAACATATCTGGGTGCATGATCATGAAGGTTGCACAATTTCGGCCGGGAGGTCGGGAGACCGACTGCCAAGACTACATAAGGCACAATCTAGGCTGTTGGGGGACTGGATGACTGCTGGAACTGCACAATGCACAGTCCAGTCTGGTTGTTGGAACTGCGCAATGCATAGTCTAGTCTGGCTGCGGACAGTTGGGATTGTGCAATGCGCAATTCCAGCTGGGAAGGATTGTTGGCCTAGGGACAGATTTGTGCAATTTCTTCGGCCAAGTAGCCACTGTCCTCCAAAAATGCACAAAACAGTCCTAGAGGCTAGTGCTGGGAAGGAATGCGCAAATCTGGAGAGGAAGGTGAGCCTTTCTTCCCCATATTACGTAATGCAGCCTTGGTGAAGGAAAATTCCGGGCCAAGTTTGGCCCAACTCGCCAAAAGGAAACTGAAAGCAACTAAGACAATAAATGCATGGCAACGCTAAGTGATAGTAGAAGTGATTGACAGTGCATGCAAAACATGAATGAAAGATTAAACAAACAAATCAACATGCATGCAGGTGAGGCAGTTCGCCGGTTGGGCGAACATCCGTGCAAAGCAGTTTCATGCATGCGACAACAGTTAGATAGCAACGAAAACTAAAACAGAGCTAGGAAAAGCTATTATATATGTAAGCGATAGCAAGCGTTCAAAGAAATCAAGCAAACAATACTCCCACAAGAGAAAATACAAAAAGTGACATAAATACAGCACAAGGCATGGGAAGCAGGCTTACCCCAAAACAACTGAGTTGAATGTGCCGACTACTCCTAGATGTGATGTGGGATGTCAAAGTTGCAAGGTTGATGTGAGGATGAGCTTTGCAGCATCTGGTTGATGAATTTTGACAACATCGAGGTTGTGACGCGCATGCCACGAATATAAGGGAAGCGACACTTGGTGGGAGGTTTCGGAATCGCTCCTTGCATGTAACCTCCAACTACTAAACTTAGATCCCTGAAACAAGGGATGCCTTTGCATGCTGCCTTGGGAGAAGCAGCCATGCATGCAAGTCTATTTTGCTCAGTCCCAGAGGGAAATGGTCAACTCAGTTGCACATGCAAGAGATTGCTCGATTGCTCGAGAAAAATGCGCATTTCTAGTTGGGAGTTGGGCTGGCTACCCAAGATATTTGCGCAATTTCTCGGTAGAGTAGCTAACTTCTGCCCAGATTTGTGCAAATTCTGTGCTAATCAGCCTTGCTGGGGAAATTTGTGCAAATCTTGCTGAGAATGTTGGCAGGCAGGATTGCGCAATCCTAGAGCCCAGCAGGCTGCTAGAGAGGATTGTGCAATTTCTGGAGGGAAGGTTGGTTGCCCTCTAAGAATGGCCAATTTTCAAGGGGAAGCTACTCAACCTATAGTTATACTAAGCCCAGGTGAACAACCTATGAGGGGAATGGATCAAGCTTTGATCGACAGGCCGCCTTTGTGCAAGAAAGACATTAAAGCTTGTGAACTTGACGAAGCAAGGCAAGCTGCTGTGAAGGTTGGAAGGGAGGCTCCAAAACAAGGCTAAGGAAAAATTTTGGAGGGTGGTTGTAGCCGCTACAACACTTGGTGACACACTGGTAGAACTCCAGCTCTTTGAATGGACCTTTGCTCGTGAAAAGCAAGTCTAACACCTTTGGAAGTATTGATCAGTTTTCAGCTCATCTTGGTTTCACACTAACTTGATTGTATTGATGTAGCATCTGCCAAACCCTTGGTCAATTGATACACATTACATGCCAAGGAAACACAGTTGTTTTGATTGGGGTTGAGGGGTATATAGCTGCACAAGCAGTATAGTCGTCAGAGTCTTAGTTTCATCTCTGGTGTTGCTCCACTGCCAGCAGGCCTGGACAGTACCCCGGTGGAGTCACATAAGAAAACAAGCATGGCTCCGGTGCCAATGATCCTGGTTAGTACCTTGGCGGAGTTACTTGCATCACCTCCCTGCGTAGGAAGCCTTTCTCTTCTTTCACCTTATTCATTTTTCATTTTGAATGTTTGACTTTTCATTTTTTCATTTTCATTGTGCATAACACTTATTCGTCTTAGAGGCGGAAGAGGGATCCCAACTTATTGAGAGCACAAGAGGTTGTTCCAACAAAGAAGTAGTTTATTGTATCTCTGACATGCCTGTTGAGTTTTCCCCCCTTAACTTACTCTACTTGACTGAGTTGACAAGGGTTAACCCAAAAACAATCGACTAGAGAAGGTGACACTAGTTAGCGCGCAAGCGTTGTATTTACACTAAGGTTCACTTTGAACAGTACGCATTTTCCTTCGATGTATCATGGACTAAAAGTAACAAGCTCATCATACAAAAGAAAGATGACAGATAACCAAGTAGCGATAGTTGTACAAGCCCTCTTGTACTTTACCCAGCTAGCTTCAAGAGTCATACATGGTTTCATGCAAAACTAACCTATGAACGAAACAAGTGAACCAAATATCAATCAACAAAGTAAAGCAAGAGCAGAAGCAAAAATGAAAGCAAAGTAAGTAAACAAACAAGCAAACAAAGCACGTAAGAAAACAAGCATGCAAGCAAATAACTAAAAGCAAACACTACTCCTACTCCTACACTAACGGTACATGGACCTGATCATGTGAAGTGATACTTCCAATGCGGCCACCAACGGTAGACCCATGTTCGTGAAGGCTTGGTCCGCGACCAACCCAGTTGTGCGAACCAACAAGCAAGAAAGATATAACAATGAAGAAAACCACACTTCATGATTCAAAGTGCCCATGGGACATAAGTGAGTGCATGTGCATGACGGGCAGTCTGCGGACTTATCATGGTGTTGTGTGACACTACGTGCAACTTTGAAGCATAAGCACACTCTTGACTGTGACATGCAAGCAAACGAAAGAAAAAAAGATAACTTGTGTCACACACGAGTGCTTGCAATGTAAGACTCCTCCAATGCATGAGAAATGGGATCATGTAGTTCGAGTGGAGGAAGTAAAATCTGAGTGTTAGATTGATCTTGAGTGCATACATATGAGTGATGAGGAGCCTTGAGTGTTTGAACAATTTCCTGATCGGAAGCGAAACCAACCTCAGGACAGCGAGGGCCTGACATAACCATCAGCTCGGGTTGAAGTGCCTCGACGGTCTGTGGGGTTTCAACTTTGTTGACAGATGGATCTTCATAGACCAGTGGCTTAGACAGATTAACAACGAGTGAATAAACATCATGATCGAATGATGAGGTGAAGAGATCACGACAACCAAGATCAGAAAATTCAGGATGTTGGTCAGCATCCTCATGGTTTGATGAATCACACAGGGGGCTAGATGAGGAGGAAGGATGTTCACCCTCTACGTTTCTGGAAAAAGTAGATGAAAGATCACGTGGCTTTCCAATGAATGAATGGTCCTCTCTGTTGTTGGATGATGGGCTAACATACAGCGTGTCCTGTGAAATATCAACAATGGGTGCATCTGTGGATGAAGACACACATGCGAAATCATGGATGGCAGGTTCACCAACGATGTTAGGAAAGAATGGGGGGGGGCTCGGACGGAACGGATTCATCCTTCACCGAGTGTTGATGCTCAAGCTCCCACTCATACTATTCATGAATGACAGGGCATGTTGGTTATGAAACACCAACTCTGTCAGTGCGGTGTTCCTCCTTTACAACAAGTGAAGAGTATGGAATGGATGAACACAAGGCAACATCATCTGGAGGAACACCCGGGTGCGAAGACGAAGGTCGTAGAAAAGAATGCATATGAGGACTCGAAGGACTCACAACCAAATCTGTGAAAAAATTGAGTGAAGTGATTTTGGGAGGGTGTGAAGGATGAACAGGTGTGTGGGCATGATCCTCAACATCACTGGGCAGTGGTGGAGCTGTTGAATAAGAGGAAGGCGGACAGCCAGTTGAGATAGTGCCTGCTTCCACATGAAAACTAGTACCACCTACTCTATTCGGTTAACCCTTTTGAACTCAGTCAAGTAGAGTAAGGTGAGGGGGAAAACCTTAATAAGTATGTCATCGGTATATATAAATATCCTTCTCTAAAGGGACAACCTCTTATGCTCTTAATAAGTTGAGATCCCTCTTTCACCTCATGAAATAAATAAGTGTTTATGCACAGTTCTTCGAAAAATGAAAAAAAATGAAATGAAAAATAAAATTAAGGTGAAAGAAGAGAAAGGCTTCATGAGAAGAGAGGTGAAGCAATTAACTCCATCAGGGTATTGTCCAGGCTCACTAGCAGCAGATCAATGCTTGTGTTCTTGAAGTGACTCCGTCGAGGTACTATCAAAACCTATTGACAGCGGAGCAACACTAAATATGAAACTAAAACTCTAACAGTCTAGATTACTTGTGCATCAATACACCCCTCATCCCCAATTGAAACAACTCAGTTGACTTGGCTTGGTATGTGTGTTCTCGATAAAGGGAAAGGTAGGGACTACATCTTTAACTCAAGCTAGTGAGGAAGCCATGACGATAAAAAATTGAACAATACTTCCAGAAGAGTTAGACTTGCTTTAAAAGAGACAAGGTCCATACAGAGAGTTGGAGTTCTACCAATGTGTTGCCAATGTTGTAGTGACTACAACCACCCTCCAAAATTTTTCCTTTGCTTTGTTTTGGAGCCTCCGTCCTAAAATCACAGCGGTCTATCTCGTGTTGATATAGGTACTTATGCTTTAATTGAGATTTATCTTTTGCATGTTGGCTTGTGTTTTCTTAGTTGACTTACTATGTAACCCACAAGAGGATCTTTTCACTTGGTTCCAACCCAATTCCGAGCTTGCCTTAGTGAACTACGCAATCCTTGAGGGAAACCAGCCTTTCTCTTGGGAATTGCGCAGTCCAAGATGACAGTGAGGCTTTAGCTCCAAAATCGCGCAAAGCCAGTTGATAGGGAGCCTTCAGTTGGGAAATTGTGCAGAGCTTGATAGGCAGCCTAGAGCCACTCAGCCTAGAAATTGTACAAAACCTTTTCCCCAGCAGCTGCCTGATGCATGAGCCAGTGAGTTGCTAGTCCTTCCTAGAGCTGCACAATCTCCGTCGGAAATGCATGGCAGTTTTTCTTGAAAAAGAAAAAATAAAAAATAAAAAGTGAAAAAACATCCATAAAAAATAGGGATCTATTTTTAGTAGTCCGGAGGTGGCACTTGAGTTATTTTGGAAACTGCCACCAAGTGTCACTTTTTACTAGATTTTTGGCCTTTGCGTCATAAACCCTAAATCGACCAACTCTAATGGATGCTGCTATAGCCCATTTGCAAATTCAATCTTGGAGCTCTGCCATTACTGAGGAGATCTAGGAACCTTCGGCACAATCATCTAACTTTTATGTCGCATTTGTTTTTTTTCTTGTGAGAGTGTTGGTTTACCCATTTTATTGAACGACCGTTGGCATTTTGATTTGTTTTAGCTTATAGAAGTGATTTTTAAAGTGTTGCATTACCTTTCTTAAGTGTTCCATGCATCACCCAGTTTTTTCACTAATGGTCGTGGTTGCGGTGACTCTCTCCATATGCTTCATTGTTCTTCAGTTTTATTGATTCTTTCACTCATTTTATTTGCATGCATCATCATTGACTGAGATGTGCACCCACCTTCACTTCCACTTTTAGATATTCTCATTTTCATGTTGTCATTGGGAAGATCTAGGTTTCCTTAACTCGGATCTTGCTCCTCCCTGACATGCACTACACATTTTGGATCTCAAGGCTCTTCCTTGGCTCCATGAATTGCACGGAGGCTGCTAAGGCCTAGCTCCAATTGTGCATTGCACAGTTCCATGAGCCATTCCTTAGCCTTGGCCACTGGGATTGTGAAATGCACAATCCAACCTTGCCTAAGCTTGACTGAATTGTGCATTGCGCAGTTCCAGTTAACAAGATCTCCCCAGTAGTAGTTGGAACTGCACAATGCACAGAACTAGTTGGCAGTCAGTCACCTCTGAGATCCAGGATTGCGCAATTCTTCCCAGCAATTGCCCAGTTTTTTGTTTGGTCTGTTCTTGAAGTTCTTTTAGTTTCAAGTTAACATTTGCATGCCATGAGTGTCCTCTTTGTCTCCAGGTACAACAGTTTTTGAGAAACACTCCAATAGTTACAAGTAACATGGATTCCAAGAGAGCCGCATGAAAGGATACTATCAAGAGTAGCATTGGCGAAGCAGTTGAGTAGGTGTCAGTGGATTCGCTAGTTTATGCAGACACTCAGTTGTTCATTAAGAAGGGAATGAAGTTAACATGGCAGAAAATCAAGGATAGCTTTGCAAGGGACTTCAAGGAAGATCTAGAGGATCAGCAGGTGTATGTCAATGTCCACCAGTCATGATTACATAAGGTTGCATGCAAGTACCCTGGCTTCCCATGTGCGGACATCATCCACTGGATTGTCTCATAGACAAATCCAGAGACTATGACATTGAGCAGTGCTAGTGGGACACAACTTTCTACCTTCAGGATGAAGAACTATCATCAGATGTATCACTTACCTCAGCCGGTGAACTGCATGGATACAGTTTTCTATACCATGCACAACTTTGTAAACACTATATATATTATAAAGCGTTGGGTGAAAGAGTCGTCGAAGTTCAGTGCCACACCCACTCCTGTTTACAAGACTAGGTCACTTAGAAAGGCCTACTAGTTATTGATCATCTTTTCATGCTGATTGTACGGTCAAGAGAGCATGAAGACCTTTCTGGAGAATTAGGTGGTTATGTTGGACCAGGTTGTGAATGATGGCAAGTCGTTCAACTGGTCGGGTATGTTGCTTTTTCAGTTAAAATATCATGTGACTAACACTCGGAATCCGCCCAAGGATGAGCAAGTGAGATTCTACATGTTTTCATATTTACTTCATGCAATCTATGCCCAACATCAGTTTCCTGGGATGGGTTGAACATGGACACCCCAAGAGAATACCGTAAATATTTATTGCAAATTTTTTTCCGAGTGCAACTACAAAGAAGTTATGGCAAGGCTAGTTGAACATTTCATAATCCTGGTTTACAAGTTGATCTTTGAGTAGGATCCACCTTGCATGTCCCGAGAAATGATGGAGGGAATACTCAACATTGCAGATTGGTATGCTTCACCTGTTGGTACCTTCATCGGGATTTTTGGCGGAGAGAAGCCTATGCATTTTCTACCAAGGTATGGCACATATAAGTTGGTGATGCAAGAGGTTTCATATCACATCTCCACAGGGTTATCAGTAGGGTTGCATAGTAGGAAGAAGGCACCATGGCCCGCTCTTCCTTTGTGGATCAGATTGTACAAGATTAAGAGCATGAAAGATGTGGATGACGAAGCTAAGGAGATAACAAAGTTTGAGTTCGACAATAAAGACTTCAATCCGTATGATCCACACAGTATTTGCAACGACCACTATGTGAAGGTGTATTATCCATGGATCCATGAAGCATGCCAATGGGCAGAGGAGGAACCTTGGAGGTATTGTTACAACTACTCCAAGCTCAATGAACCACTCAGTATAACCACAACATGAAAAGTTTCTCTAGAGGCAGTAGCACCGCAGGAAGCAACAACAACAACAGCAACAATAAGCAGCAAACTGACACATGACAAGGATAAGAAGATTATTGTTGAGAACCTAGAGGCTGATAAAAGCTACAAGTTAAAAGAAGATCATATCACCAAGAAATAAACTTTCGCAATGGTAGCAAAGAGGCAAGAACACATAAAGAGAAGAGAGAAAAGCAATGGTTGGAGGAAGCATAAAGGAAGTTGCAGGAAATTGATCTAGGTGGATATTGGTGGCCACCTGCCTATTCCACTTCGATCCCCAACACTGTCTCTTTCAGTTTTTTCGGTTTCCTTAATTGTAGCACAATTTACTATTTTTGGCAGTTTTTCGAGTCCTGAACTTCCAGAGCTGTTTTGAGGCCATAAACGAAATTTTTAGGGAAAACAGAGATATCAAAAATGTCCCAACCTAGCCTGCCAATTTGTTTACAATTTTCTCGTCAAGATATTCGAAACGAGGTATTATGATAGCCAAACGGAGATCGTATGCCAAAGTTATGACCCCGGGAAGTTGATGTACCAATTTACCCAAACGGGGTCCACAGTTTTGGTGCTTCATCTCCTAGGGTTACGTTTTTAGATGTTTAGTGGTATCAGAGCAGTCTGCTCCTTCTCTGTTTTTCTTTGCATGTCCCCAACAAGGTCGGGATATAAGGAGTTAGGGCTTGAACTAGTCGAACCTTTGCAAGACCAGCCTCGCAAATCCCGATGGCCTCCCATGGCAACTGAAAGAAAGATGAGGGGGCAGGAGATCCTATCAAAATCTTGCTCGAAGAAGCCCTCGAGTGACAAAAGAACGCGATGATGGACAACTTTGCCCAGATCCTTCAGCGGCTACCCAGGGGCGACGCATCTACTTCTGGCAGCTACTTTGGAAGCACCACACCCTTTAAGGTACAAGTTAACTTTGACATTCCCATATTTGAGGGTCAGATAGATGTAGACGTTGTAGATAAATGGTTAAATCTACTAGAAGGATATTTTTCCGTTCATGATTTTTCCAGTCGGGAAAATATCACTTTTGCACTTCTCAAAGCAGCCCCCCATGTCAAGGATTGGTGGGAAACCTACTGTGAGTAGAAGGATGAAAGTATGAACTCACTGTTTTTAGCTGCACCCACTTGGAACTCGTTCCGGGATGCCATCAAGGAGCAGTACTACCCTATCGGGAGCTATGAGGATAAATACATAAAGTGGACAACGCTGCGATAGGGAAGGGACCAAGATGTGTCGGAGTTTACCAATGTTTTTCATACCCTTCGCACGAAGTTGGGTATTAAGGATTCAGAGAAGCATTTGGTTCTCAAGTACTGTGGCTCCCTACACAGGTACATCCAAGACGAGATGGAGTTCCTGGACATCTCCTTGCTTGGCACGGCATATCGATATGCTATCAAGATCGAGCAAAAGTTTAAACAGAAGAAACGAGACTTTGGATCTGCGAATCCAAAGCAAGGGAAAGGTGCCCACAAACTGCAGAACAAAGGACAAAGCCAAGGCAGGGCGGCCCAGGACAACCCACCAAAGCCGCAAGCAAAGAAAAACACCGCGAAGCTAAAGAAGGACATGGGAAAGTGGTGTGAGTTCCATAAGAGCTCCACTCACAACACAAGTGAGTTTCGGGCCAACTAGTCACTGGTGGTTGAGTTAAAGGCTTCAGAATCAGATGCACGTTTCGACTCTCAGTCATAACCCGACAAGGGGAACAACAAAGAGAAACAGATTATCAATGCGGAGCCCAACGCCACCATTTCCACCGCGAAGATCCAGAAGGAGGAACCTGAAGATCGAGAGGAGGAGGAGCGCCTCTTCCACTCCCAGATGTGGGTGAAGGGTTCCCCACTACAGTTCATTGTCGACAACAGGAGCCAAAATAACCTCATTTTAGCAGAGGTCGTGAAGCGGCTGGGTTTACCAACCATAGCACATCCACAACTGCACACCATCGGGTGGATTCACAAAGGACGAGATCTTCGCGTGAGCTAGCAGTGTCGCCTTCCATACAACATTAAGCCCTTCACAAATGAGGCATTATATGACATTGCATCCCTTGATGTTTGTGATGTATTATTAGGCCAACCATACTTATGGAAGCGACATGTTGTATATGAGTCAAGGCCTCATGTTGTTATTGTTACTTTGGGAAATAAGTTGTACAGGATACCGGAGGTAGCACCGCCTACCGCCATCTCTTTGGTTATTGCAAAAGAATGCAGTAAGCTCATTTCCAAAACTGGGAAATTTGTTTCCCTCATGATACGCCCTTAGGGAAAGAAGAAGACGGTGGCCACGACCTCCAGATAGGGCCCCTCCGCATGACAACAACAGATCGACAAGGTCATGGAGGAGTAAGAGGACATCTTCACGTCCCCTGCAGGGGTGCCTCTGCACTATCAAGTTAGGCACTCCATCAATCTGACCCCAGGTGCATCACTGCCCAATGGACCAATCTATTGGTGCTCCCTTCTAGAGAACGATGAAATCAAGAGGCAGATTCAGGAGCTGCTGCAGAAAGGTCACATATGGTCGAGTTCATCGCCCTGTGGGAGCTTGATCGTGTTACTACAGAAGAAGGATGGGACTTGGAGACTCTGTATTGACTATCGAGTGCTAAACAAGATCACTGTCCGGAATAGGTATCTGATCCCATAGATTGATTACCTTCTGGACCAATTGAAGGGGGAAAAATATTTTAGCAAGATCGACTTGAATCACTAGGTACCAAACGAACCCTCTGATGTGTGGAAGATTGCCTTCAAAGCCAAGGAGGGCCTTTTCAAATGGTTGGTTATGCCTTTCGGGTTGACGAATGCTCCCACAACCTTCATGAGGCTGATGGATGACATCTTGCAGCTATTCACCAACTCATTTGTAGTGGTATACTTGGATGACATCCTGATCTTCAGCCAGAGTTGGGACAGACAGTGTCGGGGGTCCAAGTGGAATAGGTAGGTGGCCACCAATATCCACCTGGATCAGAAATGAAGAAGAATTTGAAGGAAGAACAAGAGCTAAGGAGAGAGAGGGAAGATAAGCAGAAACAGGAACAAGAAGAAGGGTAAGGCTTGATGACAGAGCATACAATGCCCATTTAGGTTCAATACTGAGAACAGCCAGCAGATTAATAAGAGGGTGAGCATATGTAGGATGGGGAACTTGCTTAGTAGATTGAGCAAATGGTTGAGGAAACGGACATGGAGTTGGGAAAGGAGCCACAAGATGCGCAAACAACATGGTGTTCTACTTCGTCACGCAGCAAAGGACCACTTGGGCACACACCTTTCCCACTCCACTCCCTACTCCACCGAACAGGTCACTAAGGCATTTAAAGGAGAATTGACAGAAGTCGATCGAGCAGCAGTGAATCGCCTCAAGAAGCTGAAAAGAGCCTGATGACAGCAAGGACGTGGCTCTATCCAAGGCCTCCACTGAAGTAGCAAGGGGACACCTCCTCTTTCCTCTCTCGATTTTCTTTCTTTGTGCATTTATTTTTGCATTTTTTCCAAGAAAGGGATTCGATCCCTATTGTAATCTTTAGGTAGGTGGTAGCAGAGCCTTACAGAGCCGAGACAGCTAGTCTAGCATGACAGCTGGGGCTTAGGCTCAGATATTTTGATTGTAACTCAAAGCTCTCCCCCTCTTCTTATAAATAGGGGGATGAAATCTATAACAGAGGTTCCAGATATTCTGACCCACGAGGGCTGAACTCTATGATGCCATTTTGGTTCTAATTTGCTTATTCATGGGGGTTTCACTAATATCATTGCTGAGTGTATGGACTGGTTATTGGACCCTTTGAGATAAATGGTATTTTCTTGTTGGTTCCTAACATGATTAATGTGCAATAAGTTTTCCCTTCTGTAACCTCATTTCATAAGCTGTTTTTCCTTTTCTGAAATAGTGTAATGAGATTGTTGGTTTCTCCTTGGTTCATGGATTTACCCTGGCTGCTAAATAGAGAATAGTGCCTGTGTGTATTACAGATTTACTTGGTTTTTTAATAGCCTACAGTACCTGTATGAGCACAACCTTTCTCGCACTATTTGGTGATAGAGGTACCCATGTCATAGGCTTGAAACCTCAATAAGTTATCTGTTGTTTCTATCACTCCATCTCCTCCCTCTTTCATATTTCTATTGGAAAACTGTGGTTTAGGATTCTGTGTTGTTTACAACCCTATCCATCGGATTCCACTTCTACTGGAACACTATTTTTTAGGATTCTATTTGTTACAACCCTATGCATCTATTTCCCTCCTTCCTTTCCTCCTCTCCATCATTCCTACAACTTCAGTTTTAAGCTGTCTCATTTCTGTGTGTCGGCCACCAGAAGAAGAAACCATTTCTCTTTGAGATTGCCCCATATACCCCCAACATTTGGATCCATGAGTTGGCTTGAATCTACCTCTTTGAAAGCTAATTGAACCAAGCCCCTCCTATTACCTTTTACATGATAATTGGAGTGCCGCAAACCCCTCACATATAACCTTACAAGCACTCCTCTATTTAAGATGCCCTAGGCACTAGTCTACAATCAACCCATAGGTTGTCTCTGGGGAGATTTCCTTGCCTCCTGCTGCAAGTGCAAGATTTAGCGACAACATCTTTCTGGCGCCGTTGTCGGGGGAACGGATTAGAATATGTTTCCCGGGGTACGACAAAATTTTACATTTCCTCTATTAGGTGAGCAAAGGAAGTGTGGGTTGAAGATCTCTCACCTTGGTGACTCCACTGTCCATATCTGTATTTGGTCATCCTGGCTTTCAAGCAACCCCATACTCACTCAAATGCTACAACAACCCAAAAATCTCCCTGCTTTTGAAGCTGAAATCACTCGTATATGGAGGTTTTCAAGATGGCCCTTCTTGCATTCCTATTCAACAAACTCGCTCCACTGGATCTTTCTTTAATTGTTGTCTCCCAATCATGTTCCTTCATTTCATGAGTGGGATAACTATTTGCCTAGATTCAGTGAGAGCAAAAAGAGAAGGATTGACCAGCACCTCGAAGAGTTTCATGAATACATGAAACAACAAGGTATCTTCCTTGAAGATGTACAAATGAAGTTGTTCATGTATTCTTTAGAGGGGGATGCTAGAGTCTAGTACAGAACAATACCTCGTGACATCATATTTTCCCTAAAAAGTTTTCATATAACATTCAACCACTACTACAAAAGACTATATTCACCGAATGCTCTATTTGAAGATTATTGCGCACATTTTAACAATGGAGACTTTCCCGAGGTCAAATACCATGTTGAAGATGTTTGTGAAACTCCGCTCCAAGAAATCATCTGCTCGCTTTAAGAGGCATCACCAAATGAGTGAGAAAGAAAAGAAGGAAATATCATCAAGCTGCCAACAAGCCCTCAGGGTCTGATTTGGTTGAATTTGATGTTCCTCCTTCCTATGATGAACACGGCTCAAGTGATGTAGAGCCACAACACTTCCAGTCAAGGGTAGCTACGCAAGAAGAGGAGGCTGATCAGGAGGTCAACAAAGAGGATCTAGTTCACAACGCACACCCTTCACATGGAGAACAATACCAAGACCCTCCTCCAATTTGTGATTCAAATTATTCAGAGGAGGAAGAGATGGTCATGGAAGTTTAGAAGGAGCTGTTTTCCAGCAAGTGGAGAAAAATCTCCCAGCAGCAGGCTTTTCTTGAAAAGGCCAAAGCTGAAGAGTTGGATAATGTTTGTGGCTGCCATGACCAAAAAGACATCGGCCAGCAGACTGTATGTGAAGAAGAGGTTGCTGCAAACATTCCTTATCTATTCCATGACCCTGTGGCTACGTACATGAGCCTATTCTTAAGTCAGCAACAGAGGTTATTTCAAGAGCATGTATCAGGTTCCTTGTTTGAAGATTTTTTATGGTGCATGCTTGTTTTAATTTTTATTTTCAGCAATGTGAAGGCATAAGGCCCAGTACTCTAATGTTGGCCTGGCTCCATTGGAGGGTTGAACTCACTTAGGTGAATTGAGCCCTGTGCATAAGTACGAGTGTATATAAATAAGCTCACTAGCTGAGTAGTTACTTTTCAGTTGTTAGAATTTTTATTTCTGCATTTTAGATTGAGAAGGAAAGTCCCATGGAGATTTCGTTGATTACGAAGTTTCATTTATTACTAATTCCATTGCCAATGGTGAAGGATATTGGTCTGCAATTTTTCAGCACCTTGCCAGCAAGGCATTGTCCCTGGTAGGATCCAATGTTGTCACTCACTGCTTTACCAGTCACCAGTTGCTTCAAAATCTAGATAACAGTGAAGTTTGATGCCACGTTTTGAGCCACATAAGCTATCAAAGCCAAATTAGACCCTCCCCATTGCATAGTGCTCTGAAAGGGCTTTCCAATGGTATATAGAAGTCTGAAAATGGACTCCTGGAGCAGAAGTTAAAGCATTTTCAAGATTACCTTAGTAAAGCCCACCAAATAAAGAAAAATGACTAAGTGTGGAGGTAAATCGCAATCGAGACCCGGGAAGCTTATCGCAATCGCAAATCAATTATCAGAGGAGGTCAGCAGGCAAAGAACAATGGTGGAATGAAAATCAGCAATTGTCGATCACTGATATCGCATATCAGTAGTTGGCGGGTCCACGCACACCTTTTATCGCATATCGACGTATCGCAGTCCCGAACGCCGATATCGCATCCCACATCCCGTAGATCCAGCAGTCCATCAGTTACGACATACTCCAAAACATGCGGGGGGCTAATTTGCGATATATTGTCGCACCGCCACGGAAGGGCCGAAAATAGTTAACAAAGAAAATCACGAAAAAACCAAGGTGGGGCCTCCCCTTTCTCTCTCCTCCAGGGGAGATCAACAATCAGCGATCCGGTGGGGTTTCAACTTAAAATGACATGAAAAACCATTGATTTTAAAATACAAAGGAATTCCATGCAAAACCAAGGCCCGACTGACCTTTTTTCTCTCTCCTTTAGGGGGCCACGAGGCGACCTCTGATTGGTCCTCAGAGCAGATGTGGCAGCTGACATCATCAGTGACGTGGTAGTACGAAGGACATGTGTCACTCAGTTTCAGTGTTTTTAGGGGTCAAATGGGGCCATTTCTGGGTGACACGTGGCAGTGATGACATCACCCTCGGGGTATCGGCAATTGCGCAGTGTAAAGCCCCTTCTTATCGCTGATAATTCTCCTCAGCTGCAATTGCGATAAGGAAAAGGCCCCAGATGCGATATTTCATAAGCCACATTTCATAATGTTTTCGCGTCCGGGAGATCGACCGATGCGGTGTAAGAGGCAATCAGAGGTAAATTCGAATTATAAAGGAAAAGGCCCCCCGCACGGTTGTTCAAAACCTTGGCGTTCAAAAGATTAAACCCCTGGTCCCAACACCCAATTATATTGAGGAATGTCACACAAGGGGCTATAATGAAGGTAGGCTAAGGGAGAAATGAAAAATGCCCTTTTTTCCTGTTTTAGGGGTACAAAGTCCCGTGTTAGGATACTCCAACACATAGGAAATATTTAAGTATAACTTGGTCTAGAGTAGAGTTAGGTAAAGTGTATTTCTTTACTATGTACTTTTGTAACTTACAATCCGACGGTCACGATATGTAGTGATCCAACGGTTCATTCTCTCCTCGGTATTATCGACACTTGATTCGTGGCTTAACACCCGATTGGTCCATGATCTCTATTTAAAGAGAATGGAGGGTCATTTGTAGGGTAACCGTTCATGAGAGAAGCTTATGTAAATTTTCATTCTTTTATTAATAAATTGCCTGAAGTGGCCGCGTTAGCTCAGGCCGTGGACTGTTTCCCTCTTTGAGGGCTTTAACCACGTCAACAATACTGGTGTATTGATCTGTGATCTATTTGTGAGTGGTGTCCTTTGGTGTTCTGTCTGAGGAACTTACCATGTAAATTCCTACATGGTATCAGAGTCATTTGAGGGCTGCATCCGTTGGTGATCCAAATCTGAAGCCAGTAGAACTGCATCCGACTATCATTTCGTAGATCTACTGTTACTAACTGCTTTCGAGCTGAGAGGACTGCTCTATTGTGTTAGGAGCATCTGTTCTAGTGAGGAACCCTTTTCATTTGACGCGAAAAGGTTTCTGGTAGCCCTAGCAACGTCATTTTTAAGATCTGGAGGTATACAATGTTTATTTGCAGTTTTTAGTTATTTTCTCTCTGTTTATTTCGGTTTATTTAGTTCTTTGTTTTTTTTTTATATTACCAGATCTATACCTTTCATTTCTATGTATTCTCTTTGCTCCGTGACTCTGTGCGATTTGGGCAAATAAAAAACAGAAAGGAAGGATTTTTCTCATGCGTATGCTCTTTTCCGCCGCGTCTTAGTGTGATCTCAGAAAATCAGAAACATTGAGGAAAATATTTAGTTTCCGGCTAAAGCTAACTTCAAGGCGTAAGGTTTGGTTTTTTTTGTATGTCCATGTTGGGTTTTGTGTTTTTTGTTTTGTAGGAAAAAAAAAAGAGCTTTCTCAAGTAAGCACGCACCCCAAAGCTTCAGTGAAAAAAAAAAAAAAAAAAAAAAAAAAAAAAAAAACCTTCCTCTTTTCCAAAAATTACTAACCTTTTAATCTAGCTCACTTGGTCCAAAGCTACTTTACGAGAATAGAGGTCTTGAGTTCAATTCTTTCGTTTTGTTGAGCTAATTAGATTAAGTTTGGAAAGGGGGCGAATTTTTTTTTTAAATATAACATTATCATTCATTCCCGCACTTCGTCGGCATCTTCAACAACTTTTCTTCAAAAAGCCATAACTTCTTCATTCGGAAGCCGTTTTTAGAGCCGTTTTTTTTTTTTTTAATCAGCCTAATTTTTTGAGATATTTCCATTGGAACACTTAGTTTTAACATCTATAGCTTCAGTTTCTGTTAAAATGGAAAGTCCAAGCCAAGTTATTCTTGACAGCACCAACTACTTCCAATGGTGGTCCTACGTTGTGGATGTACTTAGAGGTAAAGGTCTTTACAGAATAGCCTCATGCCAAGAAACCAAACCGAAAGATGAAGATAAGGCAGCCAAATGGGAAAATAGGCAAGATCAAGCACACAGATTGATAGGGATGTCTATTTCTCCAGACCTTAGATTCCATATCGCAGAACTTGATACTCCTAATGAAGCAATGAAACAGATCACTAAATTTTTTGGAATTAAAAATGAATTTAGAGCCCATCAACTCGAAAATGAGTTGCTTACATTGGACCCGAATAATTTTTCTTCCATTGAGGATTTTTTGTCCACGTTCAAGACCCTTATACTTCTCTTGTAGGTGTTAAGGTTAAGAAAGAAGATGGCAACCTTATCTATTCCATTCTTATTAAGTTGGGACCAGCCTACTCTATGCTTGTTTCCACCTTCCATTCTAAAAGAGAAGCCTTCATTTCTCAAGGACAAGACTACAAGTCCCCTTCCTTTGATGCCTTTTATGATTCTTTAATCAGAGAACAAGAAAAACTCTTACACCTTGGTCTTCTTAATCTTGGAAACTCTTCTAAGAAAGCCTTAGCCGCCCAAAAGCAACCAAATTCAAAGAATCCTAAGAAGCCATATCCTAAAAAGAATGGTCCTAAACCAAACAAGGGTCCTAAGCAATTTCAGTCTCAAAATGAAAAATCATTTCAACAAAATGATAAGGCAAATAAAAACAAAGGGAAGAAGTCTGATAGACATTGCCACTTTTGTAATCGAGATGACCACTTAGAATCCAAATGCTTTAAGAAGATGGAAGCCTTGGAAGCAGCAATGAAGAAGCATAACATCCATTTGGAGGACTCTTCATCTTCAGGAATAGCACTTTCTGCATGTGGTTGTCAAACATCTCAGTCTGGATATGCACTAAATGTATCTTCTTCTTCTAATTCTCATGAGTGGCTCATTGATTCTGGAGCTTCTTATCACATGGCAAAAAACAAAGCCATGTTTTCTTCTTTAAATAATTGTAACACCAAAAATATATATGTTGGTGATGATATATCTCTTAGTGTTATAGGGACTGGAACTGTTCATATAGACAATGGTCAATTTAATGATGTATTATGTGTTCCAAACTTATCCTGCAACCTTCTATCTGTATATCAGATAACTCATTCAGGTGAAGGTAAAATCGTTGAATTTTCACTTCATGATGTTGTAATTAAGGACCAAAGAGATCCTAAATAGATTTTAGCTACTAGCATTGTTGATGATTCTACAAGGTTGTATAAGTTTAACAACTTTGGGTCATCAAATCTTCCCTCGGTATTTGTTGCTCATAATGATGAAGTGAGCAAACTTTGGCATGAGCGATTTGGTCACTTAAACTATCGCTCCCTTCAGAATCTATGTAAAGAAAATATGGTGACAAGTCTTCCAATGGTATCTTGCAGAGATGGTGTTTGTTCTAAATGTGTACTCGGAAAATAGCATCGGGATAGTTTTGAAAAATATGCCTCTTGGCACGCCTCAGCCCCTTTATAGCTTTTGCATAGCGATTTATGTGGTCCACTTCCAATTGTTTCATTCTCTGGCTACAAGTATTTCTTAACTTTCATTGATGATTTCTCCAGACGCACTTGGGTATACTTCTTAAAACTCAAGAGTGAAGTATTTAACATGTTCTTGGCCTTTAAGGCCTTTGTTGAAAAACAATCTGGACATCAAATTCTTAAGCTAATATCTAATAATGGCGGAGAATATGTTAACAACAAATTCATCAACTTTTGCACTGAGAATGGAATTCAAATGCAACATATTGTTCCATATACTCCACAACAAAATGGTGTAGCTGAAAGGAAGAATCACACCTTAAAGGAAATGGCTAATTGTATGCTTCAATCTAAAGGAATTAGTCTTAATTTTTGGGCAAAAGCAATTAACTGTGCAAATTACATAATAAATCACACTCCTACAAAGGTTTTAAATAATATCACTCCAGAAGAAGCATGGAGCTCAATTAAACCAGATGTAAGTCACTTTCGTGTTTTTAGAAGTGAAGCATGGGCCCATATTCCAGATGAGAAACATAAAGCTTTAGAACCTAAGCGTGAAAAATGTATTTTTGTTGGATATTCTGAAAATGTCAAAGGATACAGACTTATTCCACTTAAGCCCAAAAATGTTATCATTATAAGAGATGTAAAGTTTTCTAAAAATATATTGGCCTACGAGCCTAGTTTGGCGGATGTACCACCTCTCTCTATCCCTTCTACTTCTGAAAATATTTCTTCTTCAGATGATAACAACGAGGATGGCAATCCTCCCCCACCTTCTCAGGATCCTCCTTCAGCTCCTCAACTTCCAAAATGGGTTCGTGGTACTCGGGATACAGCAGGTTCTCTTGCCAGTGATCCTACAGATCAACGACGTACACATTCTCAGTTCGATAGAGCCTCTTCTTTACTGGCTCGAGCTTCAGCTAATTATGATCATGACACCTTTGCAAAAGCTTCAGGCCATCCAGATTGGGATGCAACTATGAATGAAGAATATTGTTCATTATTGGAAAATGATACATGGGATCTTGTTCCTCTACCAAAGGGACGAAAACTTGTTAGATGCAAATGGGTTTACAGAACCAAGTATGGACCAGATGGAAAAGTTGATAAACATAAAGCTCATCTTGTTGCTAAGGGTTTTTCACAAGTAGAAGGCATTGACTATACTAAAACCTTCTCCCCTGTTGCCAAAATGAACTCTATCCGCCTTGTTTTTTCCCTTGCTGCCTCTTTCAAATGGGAAGTCTATCAAATGGATGTTAAATCTGCCTTCTTGCATAGGGACTTGCATGAAGAAATCTATATGGAACAACCTACTAGCTTTATACAAACAGACTCCAGCCTTGTATGTCGGCTTAAGAAATCCCTTTATGATCTCAAACAAGCCCCTCGAGCTTGGTATGCTAAAATGGACAGCTTTCTTTTAGAAACTGGATTTTCTAGATGCCATTCTGACAATACTGTCTACACCAAGAAAGTGGGCAAGTCTCTTATCATTCTTGTTGTTTATGTTGATGATCTTATCCTTACTGGTAGTGATCCCAACCTTATAAACCATGTGAAGTCCAGCCTTAAAAAGAAGTTTGAAATGACAAACTTAGTACACTTGCATTATTTTCTTGGTCTTCAAGTCTTGCAATCCAAGGAAGGTATTTCCCTTTCCCAATCCAAGTATGCCTGTGATCTTCTACGCCATTTTCACATGGAAGACTATAAGGCAGCAGCTTCTCCCTTTCAGTCTGGAGCCAAACATTCAGCCACTTGTACTTCACCTGAAGTTGATGTACCTTATACCATCAACTTGTAGGAAAACTTTTGTATCTGACCCATACTCGTCCTGAACTTTCCTTTGTTGTTGGCCTTATTGCTCGGTTTATGCAAAACCCACATGAAAGTCATTGGAAAGTAGCTAAAATAATACTTTGTTATGTTCAAGGTACAATTCAGTTTGGGATTCATTACAGTGCCAAAGCATCTCCTCTATTGGTTGGTTTCACTGATTCCGATTGGGCTGGTGACCTTGATGATCGGAAGTCTACTGCAGGTTATGTGTTCACTCTTGGTTCAGGACTTATTACATGGGCTTGCAAGAAACAAAGTTCCATTTCTCTTTCTTCAGCAGAAGTAGAGTATAATGGTACCGTAGAAGCTAGTAAGGAAGCCCTGTGGCTTTGTTAGATCCTATCAGAGTTTGGCTTTCAGCAGCAGCATCCGACTACACTTTGGTGTGATAATCAAAGTGCCATTCAACTATGCAAAGATCCAGTCCAACATCAGCACAACAAACACATTGAACTGCACATGCACTTCATCAGAAAGCTCATTCATGACCATGTTCTTGAAGTGCAATATTGTTCAATAGATGATCAAGTTGCAGACATATTTACAAAGGCTCTAACAGAGGCGAAGTTTACCAAACTTCGATTTATGGTTGGAGTTCAGGAAGTTGTCAATAAGAGGGGATATGCTCTAATGCCTCCTTCCTTCTCCTATTGTGTCATATTTGTACACCCTTCAATCCTATCCCAAGTTGTTCTTAAGGGGGGATGTTAGGATATTCCAACACACAGGAAATAGTTAAGTATAACTTGGTATAGTGCAGAGTTAGGTAAAGTGTGTTTCTTTACTATGTACTTGTGTAACTTACAATCTGACGGTCACGATATGTAGTGATCCGACGGTTCATTCTCTCATCGGTATTACGGACACTTGATCTGTGGCTTAATACCCGATTGGTCCATGATCTCTATTTAAAGAGCATGGAGGGTCATTTGTAGGGTAACCGTTCATGAGAGAAGCTTATGTAAATTTTCATTCTTTAATTAATAAATTGCCTCAAGTGGTCGTGTTGGCTCAGACCGTGGACTGTTTCCCTCTTTGAGGGTTTTAACCACATCAACAATACTGGTGTACTGATGTGTGATCTATTTGTGAGCGATGTCCATTAGTGTTCTGTTTGAGGAACTTACCCTGTAAATTCCTACATCCCGCGGCTGAGAGATTTGCTTTCTACACTATGGCGAGACACCAATAGTGCAAGAAAGAGATTTAAATGGGCGGATGGGCCAACAGATAAGGACTTTAATGGAGCATGGCGTTGTTGTAGATTAGTATGGGGGAACTCAAGAAGTTTTAATGGCATAGCATGGTGCTCTACTTCGTCACGCAGTAAAGGACCACTCGGGCACACACCTTTCCCACTCCACTCCCTACTCCACCGAACAGGTAACTCAGGCATTTAAAGGATAATTGACAGAAGTTGATCGAGCAACAGTGAACTGCCTCGAGCAGCCAAAAAGAGCATGATGACAGCAGGGACGTGGCTCTATCCAAGGCCTCCACTGAAGTAATAAGTGAACACCTCCTCTTTCCTCTCTCGATTTTCTTTCTCTGTGCATTTTTTTCAAGAAGGGGATTCGATCCCTATTGTAATCTTTAGGTAGGTGGTAGCTGTTAGCCTTGGAGGCAAACAGCCCAAAAATGGATCCAAAAATGCCCCAAAGTCTCTAAGTGTGCTTAAAAATCATGCCAATGGATCCATTAATGCTCTTCGAGTCTTCGTAAGTGCTTAAAGTCATCCATCACTCAAAATACACACAAGAGGAAAGCCCTTAGAAGAGCGGAAATACACTATCGGGAGGCCTGAATCACTCTAAAACCATGAAAAAACCCACAGGCGCAGGCTTAAACAGTGGTTGCACAGTAGCCGTTAGATCTAGCCGATCAGCGGCCCACATCTAATCGACGGATCACATCGGTGGATCTAATCGGCACAGGCAGGCAATGGCAATCAGCACTGGACACTGTCGATCAGCGATCACCGATGATCGGATCGGCGGGTCGCAATGGCAAAGGCAAATCGGCGCAAACCATGGGGCGATAGTAATGGTGATCGGCGATTAAACGAGGATCGTCAATCGCGCATGTGGATCGACGACCCAAATCACATCGGCGGATCGCAGATCGGGGAGACCAAGAGGCAGGGCCTTTACATATAGCGATATGCGATTGTGATCAGATCACATTGCAATATCACATCTGCGAAACCAAAGGGTCCGAGAAGGGAAATTAATAATTTTTGAAGTCCGAAAAGGCCGATTGTTCATGGTTTTTAAGTATTTTATGCATATTTCACAATGCGAGGAAAATACACAGGGCAGGCTTCTTTGCGACTTGCGACAGCAACAAGGGCAGACCCGAGAGGATATAAACCATCTTTGAGGACTTTTTGAAGTCCGAAAAGGACAGGGAATGGCGGGATTTCACAGTATGGTTGTGCTTTCGGTTGATAACAAAAAACAATCATTATTAAACAGCTTGAAGAGAAACAGAGGTCGAGAGGCATCTACAACACAACAAAGCATGCCAACTAGCCTGAAACAGAAATATCATGGGACTCTATAGCACAACACAGGTGAATCAGATACATCATGGAGCAGCACAGTGTGACACAGTCGAAATCAACATAAGAGATTGTGGACATCTCTATCAAGAGAGAGCTCCCTACCAGCGCACCCAAAATATCTGAATGCGGTTATTCCTCTGTCAGAAAGAGAAAAACCTTCGAGCCATGCCTGCCTATTAAGGGAATCAAATGGTTAAGGGATAGATCAAACAAGGTTAAGACTCTGAGCTTTCTAGAGAGCTCAGGAGCATTGTAAAGGGCCTATAAAGGGCATAAAATTAGATGTAACAAGGGTTAAACTTTTGGAGATTATTGCTCCTCTGTTCATTCAAGCTTCTCATATTCATTCCAGCAATATAAGCTTCTTTTGCCATTATATGTTCAATGTCCATTCTCTTTGTTGTTCTATGCTTGCACTTGAACATTTTGTTCATGTTTTCTATGTGTTTGAGGCCAGATAACTGTCATCTTATCTCTGCTTCGATATATTAGAGTTGTAAGCTTCTTTACTGCCTGTAGCTAGCCATTTATATGTGTTATTATATATGCATCTGCCAGTACACTCAGTGAGATCATTTGTTACCTGTAGCTAGCCATTCACATATGTTCATGTATGCAATCTGCTAGTATAGTCAATATTCTCCATCTATCCATTAAATCTACAAACTATTGAGCATTAGTGGTCTAAAGCCTTGTGTTGTTGGGGGTGTTCATGCATGTCTTGAGTGAGAATAGAGCTGAAATGGTTATCTGACTTGATCCAAACCATCATCCATTCCAGTAGTTCAGAGAACAATACTGAAGATTATATGTTACCAGGCATCTCTGAGCTGCAACCTAGGAGAGTTTCCTGGAGTGATAACATAATTGGCGTCGTTGCCGGGGAAAGGAAACTGAAGCTCAGCTTCCCTGGGAAACGACATAGATACAACTTTGATGATAGACAAAGTCTGGGATTTTTTTTTTTTTTTTTGTAATCATCTATCTGGCGACTCTATTGGAGGCCGAACCTCTTGGCGACTCCACTTCATAGTTCTGGCTCAGTTTGTGAGGCATACTCGTAGAAATCCTCAAAAACTACAAGCTGACCCAGCGCCTGATCTTGAAAAGATCATCAAAGAAAGAAAGTAATTGCGGAAAGGAGCATCAGGTTTAGGTAAACCTAAACAATCTCCTATATCTCATCAAGAAAGGCTTGTAATAGAACAAATACATGTTGAGAGTATAACATCTAACACTAGCAGTGAAGAAAAACTTTTAGAGATTCATAAAGCTCCTTGTTCTTTAGGTTCTCCTTTTGCTTTAAGCCCAAAAGGAAACCTCACCTCCTATCCATCGCACTCCTTTAGTCATGTCAGTTACTCCTTAGCCCTTTATCATTCAGAATGCCAGTATTCTTTTAGCCACCACAACTATGGCCGGTTCACAAGCACCTACCAAAATGGAAAGAATCATAGCTACTAGGTGTGGACCCCTAATACTGCCCACTCCTTTGAATGCCATGCCTACTGGAGAATATCAGAAATATAGGCCTAAGTTCACTGGGACTAAAGGTGTTACTAAAGATGATGCATTCCTAAAGCATTGGGGGGATAAGAAGGATCTCCTCTACTACCACACTGAGTTTGGCAACTTAAAAAGAGAAAATGGTGAGTCGCTGTCTGATTTTAATAAGAGGTTTAACCGTATGTACAACAAGATACCAGCTGAAGTAAAACCCATTATTACCTCTGCTAAATTCACCTATGCCAGTGCTTTTGATTCTGATTTCTACCTACTGTTAAGAGAGAGGCGATGCGCAACTTTGGCTAACATGCAGGATGCAGCCTTGGAAGTGGAATCCAACATCATGGCTGCAGAGAAACTTAAGGGAAATGTTGATAGAAGAAGACAGAGGGGTGAGCCTTCATCATCCTCTAATCCTAAGATAGATAAAATGAAGAAAATGATTGAGTCATTAGCCTCTGAAATCTCTAAATTGAAGGTTGAACAGCAACCGGGGAAAGGAAGAATGCCTAATACCTTTGCCCCAAGAAATCCAAATCCAAATCCATATAGAAGAATGAATGAGCAGTTGTAGATTTTGCAGAGAAACAAAAATGCAAATGAAGACCAAAGGGTGAAGGCTCCTTTTCAAAATGTAGTCATGGAAGAAGAGCAATTCCAAGAAGATGATGAGATCCATTGTCTAGAAGACAAAGGCAATGCTTCCTTTTTTACCTTGGCTGCATATGAAAAGTCATTATGCAATGACCAGATCAGCCAGGAATGGGATGGTGAAGCTATTCTACAAGTTGTAGATCAACAAAGATATAATTTAAGGTCAAAGATAAATAATGCCAAGGAAACTCATGTTCAAAGAGCTGTTGTCCCTACAGTACCGCAAGCTAATAAGCAAAAACAACTGGCAGTCGATCCCATCATCCTCAAAGCTCCAGCTCATGAGGTAAGAGGCCTCGAAAAGTCCCCTTCTCCTTTCAATTTTCAATCAAAAATTTAGAATCTAAGAATACCCATGCCTCTGATTGAACTAGTGAAGAATGAGTCCTTCAAAAGATCCATCCTCGAGGTCCTTGAACCTAAAGCCATCCAAGCCTCCACTGACTATGTAAATCTGCAAGATGACAAGCCAGTTGTTATCCTCAGCCCAATGATTGAAAACTGTGAAGACAGCTCCCCATCATTCTATGTCTCTCTGACTATTCATGATAAAATCCTTCACAACTGCCTTTTGGACACTGGAGCTAGCCATAATCTAATGCCCAAGGCTATCATGGATGAGTTGGGTCTTGACATCACTAAGCCTTATCATGACCTGTTTTCTTTTGACTCTAGAAAAGTGAAATGTCTAGGGTTAATCAAGGACCTAGCCATCACTTTGTCTCAGCTGCCTATGAAAAGCATGATGATGGACATTGTGGTAGCAGATGTACCTCCCAAGTTTGGCATGTTACTTTCCAGAGGTTGGATCAAGAGATTAGGTGGATCATTACAAAATGATCTGTCCTATGCTACTGTCCTAGTTTTTGGAGGTGAGAGCAAGAGATTATACAGAGAGGCGCAGTTGGCTTACATAATCAGCGATGAAAAGAATCCCACAAATCATCCCATATATGCTATCGACACTGGTTTTGGAGCTTGTATCCTTCATATTGAAGAATCTCAATTGGCCTCCATGCAGCTCAGGAAACCCGTTTGCCAGATCGCGAAGGCAGAAAACCCACAGATTTGGGATATGTTTTTTGATGGGGCTTGCTCTAAAGAAGCTGCAGGGGTAGGTGTGGTCCTTGTGTCCCCAACACAGGAATACATCCATTTATATTGCAAATTAACCTTTCAAGTCACCAACAACATCACAGAATACGAAGCTCTAATTCTGGGCTTAAGCGCTGCTAAAGAAATGGGCATCAAAGATCTGAGAGTGTTTGGAGATGTAGACCTCATTATTCAGCAGGTGAACAAGACATTCCAAGCGAAGCATCCCAGGCTAAAGGCTTACAGAGATGAGGTATGGAGGCTCAGGGACTCTTTTGATAATTTTGGCATTTCTTACATTCCAAGAATGAAGAATCATCTTGCCGACTCCCTTGCTGTGTCTGCTAGCACGTTTATTCCTCCCTTGCCTCCTAAATTAACGTATGAAGTTCAGGTAAAATACAAACCATCTCTGCCTGACAATGTCAAATATTGGAAAGTTTTTGAAGACGATGAGGAAATTAACAGGTTTTTGCAAGTCGTGGAGGAATTCACTGAAACACACATCGACCAAGAAAATGAAACCCAAGAAGAAGGCAGCCAGTCCAAGCTAAAAAATGAGATCGGTCGAGAAAGCATCGTCCAGCTGCCTAGTAATCACATACCAAAAGGATTGGTGCCTCTAGAGAAGCTTTTTGACCAAAACGATGTGCCATATAAGCCCGCCGAAACAGAAAATGAATCCGCTGTTCGTAAACATAATATAGGGAGCCCAGCCCACCCGAAATTCATTAATCTGTCCTCTCATTTATCCTCTGCCCAGAATTTCGAGTATTGCACCCTTATGAGGCAATTCACTGACATTTTTGCCTGGGAATATAGTGATCTTAAAACCTATGATGCAGACATCATTCAGCATAAGATCCCATTGGAAAAGAATACCACCCCTTTTAAGCAGAAGCTAAGACCTATCAGCCCTCTCTTATTGCCTTTGATTGAGAAGGAGATCAAGAAGCTATTGGATGCCAAAATTATAGTGCCCCTAAGGTAATCAAAATTGATAGCTAACCTTGTGGTAGTAAGAAAGAAAGAAGGAGAAATCAGGGTTTGTGTTGACTTCAGAAATTTGAACAAGTGCTCTAAAAAAGATAACTATCCCCTCCCCAAGATGGAACACTTGCTGCAAAGAGTTTCAGGGGCTAGAGTCATGTCTTTTCTAGATGGATTTTTAGGCTACAATCAGATTGCTGTACATCCTAAAGATCAGGAAAAGACTGCCTTCACTACTCCTTGGGGCACTTTCATGTACTCCAAGATGCCTTTCAGACTGATGAATGTTGGGGCTACCTTTCAGAGGGCCATGGACATAGCCTTTGTGGGAGAGAAGGACAAGTTTGTCCTTATTTATCTTGATGACATAACAGTCTTCTCCAACAGCCACAAAGATCATTTACAACATTTGAAGAAAGTCTTTCTGAAGTGCAGACAGTTTGGAATTTCAGTCAACCCAAAGAAGTCACAGTTTGCTCTAGAAGAAGGCAAACTTCTGGGACATATTGTTTCTGCTGAAGGTGTGAAGATTGATCTAGCCAGGGTTCAAGCCATTCAGACATTGTCCATCCCAAGGTCAAAAAGGGACATTCAATCCTTCCTAGGTAAGATTAACTTCGTAAGGAGGTTCATTCTAAACTTTGCAGAGCTTGTAAAGCACATCACTTCCATGCTGGAGAAAGGAGCAGAAATAAATTGGACAGATGCTTCAAGAAGCTCTTTTGAAGCCATCAAGCAAGCTATCATGGAATCTCCCACTCTAATCAGCCCAGATTACACTAAGGAGTTTTGTATCTTCTCTTTTGCCTCTTATGATACACTTGCGGCAGTTCTGTTGCAAAAAAATGATAAAGGCATAGAGCACCCTGTGGCCTTTTTCAGCAAAACTTTAAGGGATGCTGAACTAAGGTATGACCTTATCAAAAAACAAGCTTATGCTCTCATAAAGTCTTTAAAGGCATTCAGAATTTATATTCTGCATTCCAAAGTAGTTGCATATGTACCTTTAGCCTCAGTAAAGGATGTCTTAACTCAGCCAGATATTGATGGGAAGAGAGCTAAATGGATTGCAAAATTCATAGAGTTTAACATAGAGGTGAAGCCCACTAAGCTTGTCAAAGGCCAGGGCTTGGCTAAACTTATGGCTGAAGAAAATTGCAGCTTGTTAGATATAAATTCCATGGGTCTAAATTCAGATTATGAGCAGGCAGAGGGAGCAATAGAAGAGCAAAAGCAAGATCAGTCTTTGGCTGAAAATCTAGTCACATGTGAATGGTATTACAGCATAGTTCATTTTTTGCAAAAACTAGAAGTCCCTCCAGGACTTAGCTCAAGTCAAGCTCATGCCATTAAACTCAGATCAGCCAAGTTCTACATTAATAAAAATCTGCTTTATTGGAAAGACCCATCAGGAATCCTCTTGAGGTGTCTAGATAAAGAACAATCTCTGGAGGTCATACACCAGTTTCATTCTAGCATCTGTGGAGGGCATCATTATTGGAAAACCACAACTCACAAAATCTTGAGGGTTGGATATTATTGGCCTACTTTGTTCTCTAATGTGTTTTCTTTTGTAAAAGCTTGTGACAAATGTCAGAGATTTGCAGGAAGACAACAACTAAAATCTCTGCCCTTAAAGCCAATACATGTCAATGGTCCCTTCCAGTAGTGGGGCTTGGACTTTATAGGTGAGATCAACCCACATTCTAGTGGCCAACACAAATGGATCTTAGTAGCCACTGATTATTTTACCAAGTGGATTGAGGCTATACCCACTAAGAATGCCAATCATCAAGTTGTCATAAGGTTCTTGAATGAGAATATTTTCACTAGATTTGGTTGCCCAACCAAACTAGTCACTGATAATGTAGCAGCGTTCAAGGCAAAATAATTGATGGACATGACTGAATCCATGGGCATTCAAGTGGTGCATTCTACCTCATATTATCCTCAAGGCAATGGCCTGGCAGAATCATCTAACAAGAGCCTGGTAAGGGTAATCAAAAAGCTGTTAGAGGACAACAAAAAGAGTTGGGATTCCAAGCTGAAGTTTGCTCTATGGGCTAACCGAGTTACCATTAAAAAATCCATAGGGAATTCTCCATTTAAACTGGTTTATGGTGTTGATGTTGTTTTCCCCATCCAGCTGATTCTCCCTGTGGCTAAGTTCTTGCAAGAAGAACAAGATGAAGAAAATGACATGGTAAGAAGAATGAATAACCTAGTTGAACTACAATAGATCAGAGAGCAGTTGATTGAGAAGTCAAAGGCTCATCAGAAGAAAATCAAAGAAACCTTTGACAGGAAAGCAAAAGTGGACAATTTCCAAGTTGGTGATTGGGTTCTTAAATGGGATGCATTTAAGGAAAAGAGAGGAAATCATGGCAAGTTTGACTCCTTATGGATAGGTCCTTTTGTCATCACTCAAGCTCAGCAGAACAATACATTCATTCTGCACAGTCTGGAAGGAGAAGATACTTTTGGCAGCCCAGTAAATGGGCGATTCTTGAAACTTTATTTCGTTTAAGGCTTTAAGGCCTTGTTATTGTAAATATGTTTTTCCAAGTTTTTATTTCATTACAAAATGTACTCCATGCCCAATGGAACACTAGAAGGAAGATTTAATTTTTGTTTTTTACAGGAAAGGCATTGATCTGAGATCCTTGAAACCTCACAGGGAGGATTTCATCCCTAGAAGGAGCCAATGTTAGCCTTAGAGGCAAACAGCCCAAAAATGGATCCAAAAATGCCCCAAAGTCTCCAAGTTTGCTTAAAAATCATGCTAATGGATCCACTAATGCTCTTCGAGTCTTCATAAGTGCTTAAAGTCGTCCATCGATCAAAATACCCGCAAGAGGAAAGCCCTTAGAAGAGCGTAAATACACTATCGGGAGGCCTGAATCACTCTAAAACCATGAAAAAACCCACAGGCACACGCTTAAACAATGATTGCACAGCAGTCGTTAGATCTAGCCGATTAGCGGCCCACATCTAATCGGTGGATCTAATCAGCGCAGGCGGGCAATGGCAATCAACACTGGACACCGCCGATCAGCGATCACCGATGATCAGATCGGCGGGTCGCAATGGCGAAGGCAAATCGGCGCAAACCATGGGGCGATGGCAATGGTGATCGGCGATTAAACGAGGATCGTCGATCGCGCATGCGGATCGACGGCCCAAATCACATCGGCGGATCGAGGAGACCAAGAGGCAGGGCCTTTACATATAGCGATACAAGACTACGATCAGATCACATCGCAATATCGCATCTGCGAAACCAAAGGGTCCGAGAAGGGAAATTAATAATTTTTGAAGTCCGAAAAGGCCGATTGTTCATGGTTTTTAATTGTTTTATGCATATTTCACAATGCGAGGAAAATACACAGGGCAGGGTTCTTTGCGACTTGCGATAGTAACAAGGGCACACCCAAGAGGATATAAACCATCTTTGAGGACTTTTTGAAGTCCGAAAAGGACAGGGAATGGTGGGATTTCGCAGTATGGCTGTGCTTTCGGTTGATAACAAAAAACACTCATTATTAAACAGTTTGAAGAGAAACCGAGGCCGAGAGGCATCTACAGCGCAACAAAGCATGCCCAACTAGCCCAAAACAGAAATATCATGGGCATCTACAGCACAACACAGCCCGAATCAGATACATCATGGAGTAGCATAGCGCGACACAGCCGAAATCAATAGAAGAGATTGTGGGCATCTCTGTCAAGAGAGAGCTCCCTGCCAGCGCACCCAAAATATTTGAATGCGGTTATTCCTCTGTCAGAAAGAGAAAAACCTCCAAGCCATGCCTACCTATTGAGGGAATCAAATGGTTAAGGGACAGATCAGACAAGGTTAAGACTCCGAGCCTTCTAGAGAGCTCAAGAGCATTGTAAAGGGCCTATAAAAGGCAGAAAATTAGATGTAACAAGGGTTCAACTTTTGGAGATTATTGCTCCTCTGTTCATTCAAGCTTCTCATATTCATTCCAGCAATATAAGCTTCTTTTGCCATTATATGTTAAATGTCAATTCTCTTTGTTGTTCTATGCTTGCACTTGAACATTTTGTTCATGTTTTCTGTGTGTCTGAGGCCATATAATTGTCATCTTATCTCTACTTCGATATATTAGAGTTGCAAGCTTCTTTGCTGCCTGTAGCTAGCCATTTATATGTGTTATTATATATGCATCTGCCAGTACAGTCAGTAAGCTCATTTGTTGCCTGTAGCTAGCCATTCACATATGTTCATGTATGCAATCTGCTGGTATAGTCAGTATTCTCCATCTATCCATTAAATCTACAAACTATTGAGCATTAGTGGTCTAAAGCCTTGTGTTGTTGGGGGTGTTCATGCATGTCTTGAGTGAGAATAGAGTTGAAATGGTTATCTGACTTGATCCAAACCATCATCCATTCCAGTAGTTCAGAGAACAATACTGAAGATTATATGTTACCAGGCATCTCTGAGCTGCAACCTAAGAGAGTTTCCTGGAGTGATAACAGTAGCAGAGCCTTACAGAGAAAGACAGCTAGTCTAGCATGACAACTGGGGCTCGGGCTCAGATATTTTGATTGTAACTCAAAGCTCTCCCCCTCTTCTCATAAATAGGGGGATGAAATCTATAACAAAGGTTCCAGATATTCTGACCTGCGAGAGCTGAACTTTGTGATGCCATTTTGGTTCTAATTTGCTTGTTCATGGGGGTTTCATTGATATCATTGCTAAGTGTATGGACTGGTTATTGGACCCTTTGAGTTAAATGGTATTTTCCTATTGATTCCTAACATGATTAATGTGCAGTAAGTTTTCCCTTCTGTAACCTCATTTCATAAGTTGTTTTTCCTTCTCTGAAATAGTGTAATGAGATTGTTGGTTTCTCCTTGGTTCATGGATTTACCCTGGCTGCTAAATAGAGAATAGTGCCTGTGTGTATTACAGATTTACTTGGTTTTTTAATAGCCTGCAGTACCTGTATGAGCACAGCCTTTATCACACTATTTGGTGATAGAGGTACCCACATCATAGGCTTGAAACCTCAATAAGTTCTCTGTTGTTTCTATCACTCCATCTCCTCCCTCTTTCATATTTCTATTGGAAAATCGTGGTTTAGGATTCTGTGTTGTTTACAGCCCTATCCATCGGATTCCACTTCTGCTGTAACACTGTTGTTTAGGATTCTATTTGTTACAACCCTATGCATCTATTTCCCTCGTTCCTTTCCTCCTCTCCATAGTTCCTACGAATTCAGTTTTAAGCTGTCTCGTTTCCATGTGTTGGCCACTAGAAGAAGAAACCATGAGTTGGCTTGAATCTACCTCTTTGAAAGCTAATTGAACCAAGCCCCTCCTATTAACTTTTACATGATAATTGGAGTGTCGTAAACCCCTCACATATAACCTTACATGCACTTCTCTATTTAAGATGTCCTAGGCATTGGTCTACAATCAACCCATAGGCTTTCTCTAGGGAGCTTTCCATGAGGCACCAACCTCATGGCTAGAACACATCTGATGCTACCCCAAATAAACAACCAGATGCCTTTGTACTTTTTTGCCTCTCCAATATCTGCTTATGTGAAGAGGATGGTGTCCCACCTGTAGGGATAGTATGTGGACTCTTTACCCTCTCTGTCATTGTGTTTCCTGCGATGTCTTCAACGAATTCTTCTTCTAAGTAAGGCTAAGGCCACTCCCGATTACCACAATTGAAAAATATGTTGATCCCGGAATACCTATGGTAAAAATTTCAATAAACAATTTCTAGTAATTGCTACAGGTGCAAGTTTTAGCGACAACAAGGCGCACCCATGAAATTTTGAAGTTCAACTCAAAATGTTGAAGGGGTGTCGACCCATGAAAAGGATGGTAGTTGAACGCATATAGGTAGAAGTGAAGAGGCATTTGACTAACGAAGAAAACAAGTTCTCTAAACAAGGAACATCACAAAAGTAGATAGCAGAAAAGGGCAAGTTTGTGATATCGCATAAATGCGAAAGTTTGCGATATCAGAGGTCAGTAGGGCGCACAACGCGACGTTGAAAATGCAGTTAAGGCAAGTCACTGGAAGGGTCGAGGTCTAGTTTTATGTAGTATTGGGAGCACCTATTATGGGGTTTCTACTAGGAAAGGTGCCAACCTTACATTGGCCATGCCCTACTTGTGGAATTGTTATTTTTGGGCAAGTGCGTTGGGTTGGGCCAACGACTGTCACTTTCCGTACTTCGGCAGCGCATGAATTTGGGAATGGATGGCCCCTTTGTAAAGTTGTTGTAAACTGTGTTTGAAGTATAATATAATATTTGGGTGACCTACTTTGGGGAGTTTCCCCCTCCCATGTATATTGTTGTTTATGATATCACACATTGTTGAATATCGCAGATTTAATGAATGTTAAATGTTAATGAAGTAAATGAATTAAATTCTATTGCATATTGAATAAGAAGATTAAATTAAGAAAATTGAATTAGTTTTGGAAGTAGGTGTAGTTTGGATAAAAGTAACTTTGAAAAGGTGAAATTGTGTAGGCGTCGCACAACACTCATGGAGGACTTAGGTCGCACAAGCGTGGGGCTGTGACAGGTGGTATCAGAGCTTGGTTCGGTAGGACCGAGCTGATTTGAAGAGTTGAAGTTTAACAACAGTAGAGGCATGTCAAGGTCAGGGATGAGCTGAACAACTTGGGTACTTGGAGGCATGACTACCATGAGCAGTTGGGTGAACAGTTTGAAGTATAAAGGTTGATTTGTGGTTGCAGTGCGACGTGTTTTGTGACTGTTTGACAATGGCATAGACTTAGGTCAAGGGCCAAGTTAAATGATACATGATGGAGAGTTGGCCAGAGTGCCATGGGAGACTTTTGCAAACATTGTATTATTTGAGATGCATGAAGGAAGATAAATCGAGGATTCAATCTAAACTTGAAATTTTGGAGGATGAAGTTAAAGGAGATCTTCTTTGATTTGGTTAGGTAGTTCAGCAAGATGAAATTGTTGATTGTGATGAAGGAGAAATTGTGATATGTGAAGAAGTGTTACAGATGGGTGAGTGAAAGAGGAGGAACTTGGTACAACATTGCTTGCCCAAGTTGGACCATATTCATGCACACTGCAGTCGTTGTAAGAAGGAGGCACTCATGTGGAGAGACCTCATGAAGATGATTCGAATGTAAAGATGAGGGAAGGAAGTATTTGTTTTCCAATGCAATGGACATAATTTTGATGGATGATTGGGATGAGACCTTGTGCAGTTGAGCAGCAAGGAACATTATTTGTTGCAAGGCTTGTTGGGGTAGGTTGCGACCTTGGGGCAGAAAGTGCAAATGCCTATGACACGGGTGGAACATAATGAACTTTGCGATGGGTGAGTCATGCTTAGCCAAATGAAGAATTGGCTAAGTGCCCGACATGACTCATGGACTGAACGGGGGAAGGGCACACTAAATCGAAGTGAAGGAAACATAATTGGGTGTATTTCTTCGAGGCCAAGAGGTAGTCTTGGGTGAAACTTTAGTGGGTAAGACAGTGATAAAGGAAGGAACCTACAATAACGATATGAGGGTAGAGCGATCGAGGGCACAAAGCTAAACAAAAGCAAGGATGTGATGATTGAAGTTGCGTTGGGTCTGTTGAAGTGGACGAGTTGGGAAACCAAAGTCATGGGCATTGAGTTAAAGAAGAAGGGTGCATGGCAGACTTCGTGCAAAGGCATCAAGCGAGAGCACTTGTAGAGATGTCGTATATTGGAATCATGGAGAAGTGCTAAAGTAATGATGTTGGGCAAGATGGACTTGCCGATGCGACATGAGGATGTTTTGTAGATGAATCGATGCAGATGTTGGACACATTCAAACAACAAGGCCATGTTGTTTTTGGAGGAAACATGGGCAACCTAAGAGAGCATTCATGCAACGAAGAGGGAAGAGGAAACTTGCGAAGGAATTTGCGACCGAGACAAGTGTGCCTGCTGAAGTGTTGGATGGAGATGGTTCATGGGAGCTTATGACGACTTGAAGAAGTTGCAACCGATGAAGACTTCATATGATGGTGGTCTTGGAGTATTTGATTCATTGAGAAACTGAGGTCAGTTTGCAGTTGAATTTGATGCGGTATGGGACACATACATTGGGCATAGTATGGGATGTGTTTGTGAGGAGTGACTTGATGGATGCGATAGAGGCGAGACACCTTGGAGTTGGATGGTGGTTGCAGCGATGGAGGTTCCTTGGTGGGATCACTTCGGGATGGGTTGAGTTTGTTGAGACTTAACCATTTTTGATGGACAAGGAGGCTGATTGGTCTACGACCATAGGAAAAAAAATGGATGAGACGATGAGGCAAGTGGAGACTTGCCCCTTTGACAACATTAATGGGAAACATATCGTAGATGAGATGGAGATTTCTTCATGTACCTGGATATGTCATATTGAGCGTTGGATTGATGGGAAGAGTTATTGATCGAGTTGAAGATGTGACAAAATGTTGGAGAAACAAGTGACGAAGGCATGAGGAGGTGCATTCACATGGATTTGGATGATGGTTAGACAGTCCATCTAACTAGTTTGAGTCATGGGTACCATATTGCACTGAGATGTGTTGGAGTTGAGTTGGAGTATAGTAGCAACAATTCATGTGATGACCATATGTGGTAGATTGCCATGATACGAGTTGCGACTGAAGCATGCAGCTGAGCTGGAGGGAGCAACCTTCCATGAGTTGAGGTAATATGGAGGATTACGATGAGTTATGGATGATGACCGTGGATTGAGGAGTCTTACCCACATATAATCATGATCCTTGATGGAGGTTTGTGTGATGAAGGCAAATAGTTGGACAACAAGGATGATTTACGTTGGAGCTGATTACAGTTTGTGACATTTGGTTTTGGCAATGGAGTTTGTCGAGATGGTGTTGTCGAGGGCAACAAACTTTTTGGAGTGGGGGAGGATGTGAGGGCCCTGAGTTGGCACCAAGGCCAATGGGCACCCATGACCGCCCACGAACACTTGGAGAGTCAAAAAACCAAAGTTCGACTGAGTTGAGCAAGAGTGCACGGCAGGTGCCCACCTATGTGACGAGGTGATTTGAAGATGAGCATGCATTAGAGGGTGAGTTGAGAGGTGTAGACGTTATAGCAAAGGGCGCCACACAACTCGGACAATGAGTGCATGTATTGCAAAGTTATAGTGGTCTCCGACTCATGGACTCATGCCCATGACCACGCCCACACCATGGGGCCTCAGGGCGATATGATGTGACAAGCGATGCGACGTGACGGGCGAGAGGGGGCGCGATAGGGCAACGAGCGAGCGTGACATGCGACACAAGCAAGCGACCTGGGGGCAAAGCATGAGTTACAAGGCAAGGCAGGGCGCATGGCACCCACACGCCCACAGGCAGATCGGCCCAAGGGGTGCACCTATACGACAGGGGCGACCATGAAAAGTTGAAGGTTAACTAAAAATATTGAAGGGGTGTCGACCCATGAAAATGATGGTGATTGAATGCATATAAGTAGAAGGGAAGAGGTATTTGACCAAGGAAGAAAGCAAGTTCGCTAAACAATGAAAACTGCAGAAGTAGATTGCAGAAAAGGGCAAGTCTGTCATATCATGGAAATGTGAAAGTTTGCGATATCACAGGTCAGCAGGGCACACAACGCAGAGTTGAAAACGCAGTTAAGGCAAGTCGTTGGCAGGGTTGAGGGCTGGTTTTCTGAAGTATTGGGGGCACCTATTCTTGGGTTTCTACTAGGAAAGGTGCCAACCTTAGGTTGGGCACGCCCTACTTGTGGACTTGGTATTTTTGGGCAAGTGCGTTGGGTTGGGCCAACGCGACTGTCGCTTTCTATACTTGGGCAGTGTGTGACTTTGGGCATGGATGGCCCCTCTATAAAGTTGTTGCAAATTGAGTTTGGAATATAATATAAGATTGGGGCGAACTACTTTGGGGAGTTTCCCCCTCCCATGTATATTTTTGTTTAAGACTGTTGTTTACGATATCGCACATTGTTGAATATTATAGATTTAAAGAATGTTGAATGTTAATGAAGTAAATGAATTAAATTTTGTTGCATATTGAGTAAGAAGATTGAATTGAGAAAATTGAGTGAGTGTTAGAAGTAGGCGTAGTTTGGATAAAAGTAACTTTGAAAGGGTGAAATTATGTCGGTGCCGCATGTCGCCCACGGCGGATTTAGGTCGCTCAATCTTGGGGTCGTGACACCCGCTATGCCTCGCCCAATGCCCTTCATGCGAGCACGCCCAAGGAGCTCGCCCTTCCAACTTGTGGAAGTTGCTCCTGTGTGGACTGTTGGAATTTCTAGTTTTAACTCGTTAGAAATTCTTCCTGTATTATCTAATTTATTTCTTCCTACTTATTCAATTACTTAACAAGTTATTTACCATGTAAATACTGAAAATAAATACAAGTACATTATCAACATCTAGAGATCATCAACTGAAAGTAAACAAGAACACAAGTGACACCGTTATTTTTGGACTAATGTCCTGAAAAAACCCAATGCGAGAAAATCGGTGCAACTATTCAAAGGGTTTTATTATTATTCAGATTTCATAATACAACCAGGGTGCCAGAAATGGCTCGCCTAAAAAAGAATGCCCTCGGTAGTGGTACCTCTCACTCAGAGATAGATATTCTAGCTGATAAATCACCAGATGAACAATTCCACAGCAACAATTGCAGCTTCTGCTCTCTGCGTCACTCTGATAGGGATTGCGTCACCCTATCCGGTTCAGCAGCTCCCATTCTGTCCCACGAAATCCTCCTAGTGCTACCTCTAGGCCCTGCGTTAGCTTCTGGAGCCTCTGCGTCAGCCCCTGGACCCTCTACATCTCACACGCTGGCCTCTTTGGCTCTACGCAGCTCCTCGCTGCCTTTGCATAGCCTCCAACTGCCTTTGGGTCAACCTCTCTGGGCTCTGCATTGCCTCTCTGGTACCAACTATGCCTCTCTGCTATGTATTCATTACCCCTTGCTGTTGATCACTGATTCTATCTCTCTTAGCAAACCTCGCTCTAGGGAATAGAATGACTGATCACTCTGGTGTGTTCTCCAACTAACCCTTAAGCCTCCTCTTATACTTTTCTCGTTGATCCATCAACAGTCGAGATTAAATCTCTAATCAATGACTAAGATTAGATTTGGCTTGATCCATGACTTTTGGACCCTTCTAACATAGTTTTATATTAATAGCCTTTAATATTTTATTTTTCCTAAGTTTAGACTTAGGAACTCCATTAAAAATACTAATTATTTTAATATCTCCTAAACTAGTTAGAATATTCCCAAACCATTGTTAGGTCTTGGAGATCTCATGTGCTTTATCCTCTCCACCAATTTTCATCGCTAGAGCACAACCGATGCTACCCCAAATCAACACTCCCTCTTAGCGAGGACTGTGCTCTAGTAATACTCCTCATTGAGTATCACCCTGATCATCTAGCATCGGTCCCTGCGTTGATGCTAGGCCTCTCTACCTAACATCCTCTACACTGCTGCATCATGTACTGTTGCCCATGACCCTGTCACTGCCACTGCTGCATCCGTATGGCAACTCCCTCTACATTTGTGTTGTTGTTGGTCCATATACCCAGCATTGCATCCCCTTTTCCTCACACTGCATCGTGCTGCCCATAGCACTGCCACTGCTAACTGCTACACTGCAACCCAGTTACTAAGAAGGAAGTAACTAATCCACCCAACTTTGACATCCCTCTCAAGCTAGGGACTCTCTCGATGCTGAATCTCCCTCCATTGCTAACAAGTGCTCCCTCTACTAACCTTTGCGTTGTTGCAACAACTCCATGCATCTCGCACCATTGCACACCTCTCTGTACCATCCGGCACTAGTGCAATACTCCCGTGCTTCTTGCACTATTACATCCTGCTAGCCTCGCGCTGCTCGGGGACTCCCGCACTGTATCTCTCTCGGCCGCTTCATCTACATCTGTCTCTACCGACATCCGCCAGTCTTGCTACTCTCTCTTCGGGGCTCCCGTAGCAAGGTATAATCGAAGAGGTTGGGTACCTCAAGGATCCTGCCCCTCATCGCCTGTAGTCCTCCTCATTACAGCTCGATGTCTCCCGACCTCTCCTTTAGAGGTACATGAGCACTCATGGCACAATCGCCATCCTCCTCGACTTCTTTCTCCGCTCTTGTTGGCACTGCCTTGGTATCGGAAGCCTCTCCCTTGCTCTTCTTCCTCTGACACTCGTTCATAAAATGACCCAGTTCCCCACAATGGAAGCACTCGACCTTGGAGAGCTCCTTCTTCTTCCTTTTCTCCTACTTTCCCACAGATGCTAAAGTTGCATCCTCTTCTTCCTCCTTTTTGATCCTGATCCCTTAATGCTACTCCCCACCTTGGTCATCTATCTGATCTCTTCTTAACGAAGAGCCACCCACAGTTCTTCCCAATCTGGAAGCTTCGACCTGCCCAGTATGCTCTAGACAAACACTTCCCAATCCTTGGAAACTGCATTCAGTGTGGTCCTCACCAACATCTCCTCATCCGGCATGGCCCCTATGGAAGTCAGCTGGTCCTGGATCTCCTTCAATCGACCGAGGAAGACATCTATCTGCTCTCCCTTCTGCATCTGGTATGACCGCAACTGATTTTCAAGTAACATCTCCCTCTGCACAGAAGTATGCTGGTACAATTTCTTCAAGGCCTCCCACATCGCATTTGTCGTATCCTTTTCGGCAATATGTGGCACTACATGATCCTTGACCCCATCAATAATGATGCACTTTGCCCTGGACATTGCCTCCTCGTACTTCTCATTTTCAGCTGGGTCAACTGGGATCATTGTCGTTTTCAATGCGAAGTCCTTGATGTCATAACTGTCTAGGATGGATAAGATCCTGGCCTTCCAGACCACAAAATTGGACGCTTCATCCAGCCTATCTTGATCTCTTAGCCCATTCATGGCCATCTCACTGCTCTTCTGTCGAATCCTCCGAGTCTCTTAACTTCTCGTTTGAAAGTTTTCGGTTTGACTCCCTCTGAGTCTTGACTTCCCTTCTGGAAATTTTGCTGCCAATGTCAAGTTGCCCCACTTCGATCGTCTGTGTAACGACACAACTGATCCGGATTCCTTGGCTAGAAATCTGCCTCGACAACAACTCCCTCCTCCTTGGTCTTGCCCTGTTAGGTACTGTTCTGACCACAGTACCCCACCAGCTTCGCTCCGCAACTTACCCACAACCTCCTATGCCCCAACAACTGAAGGATTAAGCCTCTAGGCTCTGCGCAATCCCGACACCGGTAAAATCTGCACCTCCTGGCCACAATGTCGATCTTTCCTGACTGAGAAATATGATCGGGCACTACGTAGGTCAGGGCTGCTCCTCTCTGCCTATGCGCTGATCCTCCTCCTGGCTCGAACTGATGACGCAGGCTCTCTGCATCACCCCTTCCTTGCTGCTTTCTGCTAGGAACAAATTCTATCACTCAGGACAGTTGTTTCTACTGCTGCTACTATGCTCGGTTGATGCCTTCAGTTATCCTATGATCTACAACCACGCTCTGATACCATGTTAAAATTTCTAATTTTAACCTGTTAGAAATTCTTCCTGTACTATTTGATTTATTTCTTCCTACTTGTTTAATTACTTAACAAGTTATTTACCATGTAAATACTGAAAATAAATACAAGTACAGTATCAACATCTACAGATCATCAACTGAAAGTAAACAAGCACACAAGTGATACCGTTATTTTTGGACTAATGTCCCCGGAAAAACCCAATGCGGAAAAATTAGTGCAGTTATTCAAAGGGTTTTATTATTATGTAGTTTTCAAAATACAACTAGGGTGCTAGAAATGGCTCACCCAAGAGAGAATGCCCTCGACAGTAGTACCTCTCACTCGGAGATATATATTCCGGCTGATAAATCACCAGATGAATGATCCCACAACAACAATTGCAGCTTCTGCTGCTCTGCGTCGCTCTGATATGGACGACATCACCCTATCCGTCTCACCAGCTCCCAGTCTGTCCCACGAAATCCTCCCAGTGTTGCCTCTAGGCCCTGCGTCAGCTCTGCTAGCCTCTGCGTCAGCTTCTAGAGCCTCTACGTCAGCCCCTGGACCCTCTGTGTCTCACATGCTAGCCTCTCTGGCTCTACGCAGCTCCTGGCTGCCTCTATGTAGCCCCCAACTACCTCTGCGTCAACCTCTCTGGGATCTGCACTGCCTCTCTAGTACCAACTCTGCCTCTCTACTATGTATTCACTGCCCCTTGCTGTTGATCACTCATTCTATCTCTCTTAGCAAACCCCGCTCTAGAGAATATAATGACTCATCACTCTGGTGTATTTTCCAACTGACTCTCAAGCCTCCTCTTACACTTTTCTCGTTGGTCCATCAACGAATGAGATTAAATCCCTAATCAATGACTAAGATTAGATTTGGCTTGATCCATGACTTTTGGACCCTTTTAACACAATTTTATATTAATACCCTTTAATATTTTATTTTTCCTAAGTTTAAACTTAGGAACTCCATTAAAAATATTAGTTAGTTTAATATCTCCCAAACTGGTTAGAATCTGCCCAAATCATTTATGGGTCTTGGAGATCTCATGTGCTTTAGCTTCTCCACCAATTTTCACGGCTAGAGCACATCCGATGCTACCCCAAATCAACACGGACTTGGGCGTCCCTCCTCCATGTGGGCATGCTTATCGCACCTCCAAGTCAGAGTTTCACCACCAAATGAGCATGGCCTGTCATGGGCACCTGTTGGACTTGGTGCCAACTCGGGGCCCTGACATCCTCCCCCACTTCAAAATGGTTTTCGCCCTCGACAACGCCATATCAACAAACTCCATTTCCAAGATCAACTATCGCAAAGTCCCACCAACTCCAACGTCAATCTTCCCTGTTGCATGAACTCCTTGCCTTCATCACACAAACCTTCTTTAAGGCTCATGATAGTATGTGGGTAAGACTCCTCAATCTCATGGTCATCATCATCCACAACTCGTCGCGACCCTCCACACTGCTTCAACTCACGGAAGGTTGCTCCCTCTGACAGGGTTACACGCTTTGGTCACAACTCATATCATGCCAATCCACCACATATAGTCATCAAGTGAACTATTGTTGCCATTCTCCAACTCAACTCCAACATATCTCAGCGCACTGTTATAGCCCCCATGACATGAACTAGTTGGTTGATCAATCCAACCATCACGTCCAAATTGTGAGAATGCACCTCCTCGTGCCATCATCAGTTGTTTCTCCAGTAGTTCGTCACATCTTCAACTTGGATCAAGAACCCTTCCCATATTCTCACATCAATCCTTCCATATCCAAGTCCATGAAGAAAACTCCATCTCATTTGCAACATCCTGCTCATCAACGTTGTCAAAAAGGCAAGTCTTCACTTGCCTCATCATCTCATCAATGTGTTGCCCATGGTCATAGACCAACAACCTTCATGTTCATCAAAATGGTTAAGTCTTATCAAACTCAACCCATGCTTAAGTGCTCCCACCAAGGCACCCTCATCACCGAAACCACCATCCAATGCCAAGGCATCTTGCTCCTATTACATCCATCAAGTCACTCCCTGTGAACACATCCCATATTGTGCCCAAGGTATATGTCCCACACCGCATCAAAATGAAGTTAAAACCAACCTCAGCTCCTACAAACTAGATACTCCAAGATCACCATTGCATGAAGTCTTCATTGACTGCAACTCTCTTCAAGTCGTCATAGGATCCTTTGAGCCATCTTCATCCAACGCTTTAGGCAGGCACACTTGTCTCGGTCGCTAGTCCCATCACAAGTTGCCTCTTCCCTCTTCGTCGCATGAACGCTCTCATAGGTTTCCCATGTCTTCAAAAGGACCATGGCCTTGTTGTTTGAATACACCAAGCATCCCCATCAGTCCATCTGCAAAACATCTTCATGCGACATCGACAAGTCCATCCTGCACAACATCCTCGCTTGGCACTTCTGCTTAATGCCCATATACGACATCGTTTACTAGTGCTCTTGCTTGATGTCCCTGCATGAAGTTTGCCATGCCCCTTTTCTTCTTCAACTCAATGCACATGACTTTAGTTGCCCAACTCGTCCAGTTTAGAAGAACCAACGCAACCTTAGCCTTTGGTTAGGTTAGCACCCTCAGGTGCCCTACCCTCATATTGCTATCACATGTTTCTTCCATCATTGTTGCCTCCCCCACCAAAGGTTCCCCAAAGACTTCTCCTTGGCCCAATAAGACTCCAATGATGAAGTCCACCCAAGTATGTGTTTTGTTTCCTTTCTCACTTTGGTGTGCCCTTCGTTCTTTCTTTCCATAAGTCATGTTGGGCATGTACCCAAATCTCCATTCGGCTAAGCATGACTCACTCATCGCATAAGTTCATCATGTTCCACCCTTGTCTCAGGCATTTGCACCTTTTGCTCTAAGGTCGAATACCACCCAAACAAGTCATGTAATAATCAAAATCGTCCATTGCATAACTAAACACAAACATACCTCAACCTTCCAAGTGAAAGTCATCCAACGCATGTTCCTCTCAATCAACACAAGGGGAATCACCATACGACTTCCATCAATAACTCCATCTTTCTTCCAAGGATGTGATATGCATGAATATGGTCCAATGTTGGAAAACTTCATCTCACCAAGTTCCTCCTCTTTCGTCGACAATCTCGCAACACTTGTTTTTTCATGCCCATCCCTATGGCCAACTTCTTCCTTCAATGGCTACGACATGCCAAAATCTGGTACAACTATGGTAGGCATCGTCCCACCAAACTCTTCCTCTTTTGGTTGCATGTCCATAACACTTACATCACACTTAACCAACTTCCTCTTCATACATCACAACTTCTTCTTCCTCATCATGACTAGCAGCTTCAACCTGCCCAATTGCCCAACCAAGGTGAAGAAGCTCCCTTCTAACATTTTCTTCCAAAAATTCAAGTTCTTCTTGCAATCGTGGCCTCTCTTCCTTCAAGCAGCCCACCCTGCCCATGATCTGCATAAGTCTATAGCAACCCTCTTGTAGACTTGCCATCATGCTGCCCAAACTTCGTTCACAACCTTGATCACAAATTTTCTTCCAAACTTTTCCAAGTGCCCACCTTTGCAAAGTAGGCTCTGATACCATCTGCTCACGGAGTATGCATATGTGTCACAAACTTCTGTCAATGCCCACTTTCTTCAAAACAGGCTTTGATACCATCTGTCACGACCCCACACTATGATGCCTTAAGATTGCCGTGGGCGACGTGCAACACCGACAATATTTCATCGTAGTTATACAACTACTCGAACCTGGACTACGCCTACTTCTTTTTCATTTTAACACTTAGTCAAATTTCCAATTTAATCTTCTTATTAATACGCAGTGGAAATAAACTTCATTTAACATTCAATAGTTCCACAATTCTGCGATATTATAAAATCAACAATATGAACACAATATATGCGAGGAGAGAGGGAAACTCCCCAAACACTTCTCCCTTTACTCTTATTAAACTTTAGATAATATTTACAATAGAGTTACAAAGGGGCCAACCATGCCCAAACTCATGCGTTGCCCAAGTACAAAGAGTGGTAGTCATTGACCCAACCCAACGCACTAGCCAAAAGTGCCAAGTTTTGCAACCAGGGTGTGCCCAACCCAAGGTTGGCACCTTGCCCAACAAAAACTCAAAAAATGATGCTCCAAAACAACCTAGAGAACCAACTCTCAGCCCTGCCCAGAAACCAGCTTGCTTGGGTGAGCTCTCCTCCTTCTACGACATGCCTTAGCTGCGTTTCCAAATTTTGCGATGTGCGCCCTGCAGTTCTGTGATATCGCACCCCTTACATCTTTGCGATATCGCAGACTTTGCCCTTTCTATGATCTGCTCTGTGATATTACTTATCTTGTGCGAATTTGCTTGCTTGCTCCCTCCAAGTGCTGAGCTCCCTTCATTTATATGCGTCCTTGCCCTTTTATTTTAAGTGGACTAATGGCCTTTCATAAAGTTGAGCTAACCTTTTACTTTCATTCAGGTGCCCCTACCTCGGGGCTCCGGCTACCGTGCTGCCCATGCTCCCATCGATGGTTGCTGCCATGTTGCACACTCCACATTGCGCTGCTCGCTCGCTCAAGCGTCGCGATCACACTTCCTTGCCTTACCCGTCGCGGTGCCTGGGTACCCCTTCTTGGATGTGAGTGCGCCTGTGGACGTGGTCCTGCTAAGTTAGGCTACTGTTGTGTTGTGGGATGTATGGGCGCGCTCTCCCTCACATGCCTCAAACTATGTCATGTTGTTTGGCGGACACGCCTATCGTGGCGTGCCTGCTATGCCTTTCCCGACAATGCGTGGCACCCCACCTTCGTGTGGGTGCGCCCACAACGCTCACCCTTCCAACTCGTGCACGCTGTCCCTATGTGGACCTGGGCACCTCTCCTCCATGTGGGTGTGCTCGTTGCACTTCCAAATAGATTTTTCACCACCAAGTAAGCATGGCCCACATCATTAGCTCTAATACCAACTCGGGCCTCACACTTTGATATAAATAAATAAAATCAATACATAAATAAAATAAACCAAAATAGTCTTCCTCTCCACACTAGATTGAATAAATACATTCTCCACATTGTTTACCCTCGATTGTGAAAATAGCATCCCATACCATTTGCTTTTTAAATGGAGCGCTATGGACCCAACCCATAGTGGCAACATTTTTGGCAAAGAACCCAAGATTTTCTTCAACGCTCAATGATTGACACATATATAACATATATTATATATATACATTTTAATGATTAACACATATATATGACCGTATAAAATACTATGAGTGTAATTCTTTTCAGTCACGAGGCCATATAAAACACTCTCAGAGTAATTCAAGAAGCTAGCTCCTGTGATTAAAGATATTTTGTAAATTAGCAATACCAGAAGAAGCAGAAGGCGAAGGCACATAAATAGCCGAGCTCTGGGAGTCCGAGTTCAAAATGGACGCGATGGCAGCATTTCTACCGCCGCCAGCGACTGTGCCAACAAATCAATCGAACCATCCATACTACACATTTCCTCCGCCTCATCCTCATCCTCCACCACCGCAACATTTTCCAACGCCATATTATGCACCTCCGCCAGTTCAATACCCCCAACCACAATACCTTCATCATCACAATTATTATCCTACTCAACAGCAGCAGCAAGCACATCAGGATGAGGTCCGGACTCTCTTCATCGCTGGTCTCCCCGATGATGTCAAGTATCGTGAAATTTATAACCTTTTCCGCGAGTTCCCTGGCTACCGAACATGTCAGCTCAGGAATTCGGAACGCGGAGGCCAGGTATTCATTACTCAATGTTCAGTTCTTATTCATTTATTTATGGTTATATAATAAATTTTAATTTAATTTACCTTCCAAGGCGGTTTTAGGGTTTTTGGTATTGAATAGGGCTCAGTACTAGGCTATAAGATTGTTATTTATGTGGGTTTTAGTTTAACTATCTATCGAGTGAAAGGTTGTAATTATGTTTCCTGTGAAAGGTTGTCCTAAATAAAATTAGGGTTAATGATACGTGTTTGTCTTAATGTCTGAACAAAACTTGGATGAAGCAACCTCTAAATTGATGGAAACATTATAAATGCAGTGCACAAAATAGGTGAAAACTAAGAGCATTTGTATTTTTTCTTTTTTGGCATGACTCTAGGCCTGTGCAAGAGAAGTAGAAAGGCGAACTGAGTGTCGATGGGTTTTGAATCTGCTATTCATTTAGAGCAATTCTCTGGCCTATCTCTCTTCGCGGTGTGCGTCTTATGATTTGGTGTTTTGCACTTATTTCTTCCAACTTAAAGATTATTGAATTTTGTCCTTAAAAAGGCCAATGGGTCGTGGTTCAGTGGTGAAGACTGCCATGTCAGGCCTCGTACTGAGGTTCAATCCACTAGGAGGCATGAACAAGCGGTTGGGGTCAGATGCACATGCTGGTGATTTTGATAAAAGTCCAATGAAAGTTCTCGTGTTCAGTGGTTTGCTCTTTCAGGGCCATGCAAGCAGTCTGCTTGTGGTGCCGGACCTCTTAGGGTTAGTTGCAATGCTTTTCTCGAGTTTAAAGAAAGGCCGAACCACTTTCAAAGAGAAAACTTCCTAAATAGGAAGAAAAATGGAATGCTCTTTTGCATCATGCACGTTTCCGAGTTTTCTTAAGAAGAACAAAGTTTCCTTAATAAGAACAATGGAATGCTCTCTTTTGTTGTTTTTGATGAACAAAGCATGAATGTTTATAGGGATCCTGAATGGAGGGGAATTATATGATATCGATGTTAAATCATTTCGAAGTTTTAATTTAACATGAATGAATGCCGTGATAAAGGTGGATCAAATTATGAAATGGAGTTGTTGTGAAATATTTTGAAATGAAACACAAGGGAAGGGAAGCGAAGATTGCAATGCCCTTGTAGCCAAAATGGACCACTATACAATACTATTAATATTAAAAACAACAACAAAGAAAGAACAAAATGATTAGGGGCACTTACACACTTGAGTTGAAATGAATTTCCAATTCCCAAAAGATGTAGGAAGACACTTTAAATGGTACTTAAATGAGTAAAAATATTTGATTGATTGATAATAGGGTGATCATTACAAGAGAAAGAGAAGATCTATTTATACAAAAGTGAGACTAAAACACTAACTTGAGGTCCAAGTTACCCTTATTTATGGGGTGATTGGGCTGCTAAGTTCTCTTTTTAAGACCTTATTTAATATAAGTGGCTTTGTGCAAAATATCAGATTACTACAGATTACTAAAGACTAAAACATTATGACAAATTATGAGCTTACACACAAAATAACTCATAAACACAGATTTTACTTGCATAAATAAAGATTTGTGTAGGTGCACAACATGCCCCATCCCTTAGGAAGTTTTGTTTGCAAAGTTTAAGGGATGAAATAGTAACTTGACCACATGATGTCTTTTTCTTGTGCCTCTGCAACCTTTGATTGTATATGAGCATTTGCACCAACTTGAATGGATATTGACCTTGTAGAATGGTATTGATGACCAAATGAACTCATTCATTCTACCCTGTTGATCATTCTTAGCAATATCACAAGGATCAAAGTCTAGACACTAGGAATCATGTGATCATAAATGTAATCTACACAGATGTAAAAAGGTGGCTTTGGAGTCGAAGAATAATCATTTTGAAACCTCTCGTTCACCAATTTCTCACGACTTCCTTCAATGATTTATGCTTCTTTTCCAACCAATACATTTTTCCCACCAAGACATTCATTATTGGGTGCAGAGTTTCATTGAAAAGAAGTTGAGATATCTTTCTTATGCCTTCTAAATCTTCTTCACGTTGAGAGTCATCATAGAGAGGGTAGATTCAACTTAGAAAAACTAACAATAGTCATCTTCACATAGTTGGAACTTGGAAGATGTCCATATATCACTATTCAAAAACCTCTTCTAGATTTAACTATGCATCAATTTCATTATTATATTCTCTTTTTGTATTGATTTTAATAGTAAATCTATCACACATTTCTCCTAAACTTATTTGAATTTGTCTTGCCCCTTTTTTTAAACGTTTTTTTCTAAATGAGGCCTAACAACATCTTTGGCCCCAGTGTTTTTCCTCATTAGGTTCAATACCCATGAGTGGTTGTAAATGTATTTTGTAATGCACTTGGCATGCTCTACAGTGTTTTTTACCCACTCCACTTTGGTGGAAGGGATAGAAGAGGAGCCTTGAATCTCATAATCATCATACCCACTCTCTTTCATGGCTTCTAATAATTCCCTCTTCGTTGCAATGTCATCTTGGATGGCCTTCTCCCTAGCCTTATCCTCCTGAAACTTTTCAAACTTGGAAAGGTATTCTGCCCTAATAGGACGTAACACTTCATTTGGTGCTTCACATGGCTTTACTTGGCCTCTTATCCCAGTGAAGTGTTGTTTCAATTTGAGAATACCCCCACCTCCAATAGGTTTATGGCATAATTTGCATATCATTTTTCCATCAATGAAATCACAATGAGTCCATGCACTATCCTTGGCTTTTGGAGCCATGTTGGCTTGAAATAATTAAAATTTGCAAAGAAATCTGCCATTTAAAAAAAAATTGCAGCTAAGAAACATGGAAAACCAAAGCTAAATTTAGGAAAAAAATACACATGTAGCCTACAAAATTTGATAGCATAGATGATAGAACACATAAAAACATTTAATACATGGACAACAGTCAAATGAGGAATTTTTCAAGTGAAAATCCTTACCTGGAAATGCAAACTAGCTTCCTTAGCCTCCTCTTGAAGATGCCAACTCCATTGACAACTCCAAACTATCTCCAAAATAGCTCCAACTCCAACTCCAAGCCTCCAAGATGACTACTCCAACAAAAACTCAACACTCTCCAAGCTCCCAATCAAGCTCAGAAAAACTCCAAATGAGACGTGTGAGACAAATGAGAGGGACACCTTGGAGAGGGTGTTTTTGGAGGGAAACAACCATTATTTTCCCTCCAAAACACCCTAGAAGCTTTGTAAATTGCGCTGCGTGGGTCCTCCGTGGCTTGGCAGCTAATCGGTTGGTTTGACCATAAACAGGCTGGTTCCGACCTAAACCGGCCGGTTAGCAACGATTTTATTGTTTTCTGGGCGAAGGGAGGGGTTGAACCCAATTTTTCTGCTGGTTTGACCCGTTTGGCTAGTGAATCGGTTGGTTTGACCGATTATCGGTTCAAACCGACCAGCTTTTAAAACGATGATATGAACCTCCTTATGGCGACTCTGGCAAAGAAGCTTAGAATTGGAGAAGATAGAGTTTCCAACTGGAAGGTCATATTAGATGGAAAATCGAGGGATCGAGAAGAACCAAGGGAGTTTAAGAAAGGAGTAAAAAAAAACCCAGTTCGAGTGCCATGAAGCATTCACAGTCCCCGTTTAAGATGGAAGTGAAGGTTGACATCAAACCATACTAAGGCGAGATTGACGCTTTGAAATTAAATTAGCGCTTGTCGCAGTTAGAGGCTTATTTTAGTGTTCACCACATAGAGGAGGAATAGAAAATTTCATTTTCTTGTTTGAAACTAGAGGGCATGCCCTGAAGTGGTGGGAAAGCCACGTGAAAACCCCGAGGCTAGAGGGGTATACTCTAGTGACTAAGTGGAAGGATTTCAAAACTCTCTTAAATTCCCAATTCTACCCTATTGGGTATGTAGTGGAATAGTGGATCCAATGGCATTACTTTAGGCAGAGACAGGGGTAGAGTGTGTAGTACACCACAAAACTTAGGACAATGGCAATGATGCTGGGAATTGCTCCCAAGAACCCAAACGTACTCCCCAAGTATATGGGGGATCTACACAACCATCTGCAAAAGCAAGTGATGCTGTTAAAACCCAGAATGGTGAATGAGTCTTGTGTATAGGCACAATATCTGGAAAGCATAGGCCAAAATAAAGGGCAGTCAAATGGGTCAAAGTAGAAGGAACACTAAGTAGCTTCTAGAGAATGGAAGAAGAAATGGAAGGGGTGGGGAGGACAAGAAGACAATAGCCACAATACACTAATGCAAAGATCCTAGCAAACATTTGAACCACTATAAACATTGATGGTCGCACAAAGGAGAAGTGTTGGAAACTACATCTAGAACTCAACTCAAAGAATTGGAAGAAGGACAGGAAGAAGAAAAATCTCATGGCCATAGGTTTGAGCAATCATGGCTATAGATTCAAGCAATTAGGTGGAAAGCAGATTAGATGTGGATGAGAAGGTTGCTTATACATTAGTGCAGAAGAGGGTGAATCTGAGTAAGCCTTCAACAAAAGGAAGAGGGGGAGATGACCAAACTCTTCCATATGAAGATACAAGTCCAAGAAGAAAAAAATAATGCTTTGTTGAACTCATGATCATACGTGAATCTCATTGCAACAGATTTGATAAAGAAATTGGGATTGGAGGTTTGAGATCACCTTAGCCCATATCCCATTGGGATGAGTAAATAAGGATGCAAAAATCAAGGTAATAGAACACTGTGAAAGCAAATATGCTATCAATGCAAAGAATCAACCAATATCACCTCATCAAGGATAGGAAATATTTAATGATCAAAGTGCATAAGGGAAAATCTAAATTTTGCTGCTAAGTGCCAACCAAGCCAATAATCTAATTAGCTCTAGCAAGAAGTATGTTTTACTAAATTTGAGACAAAATTAGTTTGTAAAAGAGTCAATGAGAGCAAAATCATCCCTGGCGGGGGGTACTAAGGGACATAGGCAACAATTGGAAGAGTTGCTACAGGAATATAGGGGAGTGTTCTAGGAGCCTAGAGGGCTACCACACAAGAGGGAAGTGGGGATCACAAGATCCAATTGTTGTCAAAACTCTCTGTTGCCAAACATTGGGTTGTACAGGTGGTCCGTAATAGAAGCAAATTTGGTGAAGTAGTTGTAATAGTTGCTGGAGTAGGGCGTTATTTGACCAAATACTTCACCTTGTGGGTCATCCATAATAATTGTGCCTAAGAAGGATGTGATGTAAGGAATGTGCATTGATTACAGGGTGTTGAACCAAATTGCACTGAAGAATAGGTACCTGCTGCCAAGGATAGATGATTTGTTGATTAGTTGCAACAAGTAAAATACTTCACCAAGTTGGACTTAAAATCAGGATATCACCAGATTTGAGTCAAGGAAGAAGATATGTAGAAAAATACCTTCAAAACTAGACAAGGTTTTTATGAGTGGTTAGTCATGCTATTTGGTCTATGCAATGCACCGTCTACATTCATGAGATTAATGAATGATATACTGTGCCCTTTTCTAGATTCATTTGTTATTGTTTATTTGGATGATATACTGGTATATAGTGCTAATTGGGAGGCACATATCTCACATTTGATGTAGGTGCTAGAGACATTGAAGAAGCATTAACTAATGGAAAATCTCACGAAATGTGAGTTTGCATGGCAGTTTTTAGTGTTTTTAGGATATGTGATTGCTGGAGGAGAGTTGAAGATAAATTTTGCCTAGGTGGAGGCCATCATGAAGTGGTCATTTCATACCAATGTTTTTTAGGTTAGGAGTTATGTTGGGGCAACACAATATTCGAGGAAATTCACAGCCTCATTTTAAGCAATAACAACACCACTCCATGCCTAATAGCGAGTGGCCAAGAGTTTCCAGTGGGGGAAGGGTTAACAAAATGCCTTTAAGGAGCTAAAGAAAAAAATTAGTCAAACATTGGTTCTTGCATCATTGAACTTGTACTAGCCCTTCAAAGTGGAGTCAGATGTGAGTGGGTATGCTATGGAAGTGTTCTTGATGTAGGACGAAGGCTTGAAAACTACCATTTTGAAGTGTTTCATGGGGCAGTTCTCAACTGCCCTACCTACAAGGAGTTGAATTCTGGTACAAGCTGTCAAGAAGTTGAAATGCTATTTGATAGGAAAGGCGACAGTCATCTAGACAGATCATCAACCATTACATTAATTGCAAGCCCATAGTAAGTTGCAATAGACCATGCCTTACAAGTGTTTGGGGTTTTTGCATTGGTTTCATTTAGTGATCTGGTATAAGAAGGGCAACAAAAACAAGTTGGTTGGTCAGCTTTCAAGGCACCCACATCAAAGATCACAACGTTGGGAACATTGATGCACATGGAGGCTTTCACCCATTATGCATACAAAGAGGCATATACAGAGGATGAGGACTTCAAGGAGGTGTTTTAGTAGTTTCAGAACTAGAGCCATGCAAATAGTGGGGATAACATTGTTGACTATCATCTCCAAAATGGGTTACTCTACACGTTGGACAAGTTACGTGTTCCTAAAGTGAGCGACTACAACTGTTCAAAGAGGATCGCACCTCCAAGGTTTTAGGGCATTTTGGTGTAGGGAAGATAGTGGTCAACTTATAGAGGTATGTGTACTGGCCTAAGATGCAAGATGTGGCTAGGTTCATAAGAGGATGTATGCTTTCCTGTACCAGCTGGCCTATTATTAGGAAATCAGGTCTATACCATCCCTTAACTGTACCCTCTCGTCCTTGGTAAGGCATTTCCATGGAATTTTCGGGAGGTTTAACAACAATTGAGAATGGACATAACTACTTGTTTGTGGTAGTCAACAAGTTCGGCAAGACACCCATTCTATTGCCTTGTACAAAGACCATCAATGAGCAAAAAGCTACAAATTTGTTCTTCGGATAGGTTTGGGTGCACTTTGGGATGCCAAGGAGCATCATTTTTAGACATGGACACAAGATTTCTTAGTGCATTTTGGACTACATTGTGGGAGAAGATGGACTCAAAGTTGAAGAGGTCTACAACATTCCACCCACAGTTAAGTGGGAGAATAGAAGTAGTTTGCAGGAATTTGGTGCAACGTTTGAGGGGTTACAATCAGAAGCTTCCAAAGACTTGGGATAAAAATTTGTTATATATACAACAGACTTATAATAGCGCACTTCACACTTCTATTGGTAAGCACCATTTTGGAACTTGTTTTGGATATTTGCCACGTTGACCTTTGGATATTGCATATGGACAACGAGGAGGAGTGAGGGACTATCTCACATGGAATTTTTTAAGGGAAGAAAAATTAGTTGAAAATATTAGGTAGATCCATCTGCAAGTATAGGAGACACTGAAGAAGTCATAGGAAAAGTACAAGGCTAGAAATGATCAACACAAAATAGAGTAATTATTCAAGGTGGGAGAGAGGGTATGGTTATAGTTGAACAAGTAGAGGCCACATGCATGATAAAGGTATGCAGACACTTCTGCCACATTGTCTACATAATTGTAACGTGCCTCCCAAGAGGTCTAGTAATGTACCATAATCTACTTGTCATCACTTTTGCATCATAATCTACTTGCTATCACTGTGGTCACTGGTGCAATTGAAGTGAAGCAAGGATAAGAGGAAGTTTTTGTGTATGTTTTCTTGTTGTTGAAGGAGAACAATGATCAAAACAACTTGTAAAACTGACAAGTATGACCAAGAGGATTATATTATTGTTGGCTTGGATAGTTTGCAAGGAGTAGACGAGGTTTATCAAGGGCAGATTTATGTGAGAGAATCTCACAATTGCTTGGCAAGGCCTTTATTTGGCTTGGAAGATTGGTTAGATGCTCCTCCCTTAAAAAAATGATTTTGATAAAGCTTATGATGAAATTTAGTTGGATTTCATCTTTAACATGTTGGATTGGCTTGAATTTGGTTCTTTGTATTATCAATATGCGGAGACAGAGTTCTCACGAGCCTTTGCTATAGTTGGTGTAGAGAGTGTGCTATTAGAATCTTTCTTCTTACAACGTTCCATATGTAAGGGTTGTTCCTTGGAGTTATATCTCTATGTGATTGCAGTGAATGGTCTTGGTTCCCCATTGGAGGCACAATGAAAATAAGGATAAATTAGAGATATTTTCTTACTATATGGTAACTAACTCCTTGATGTCCACTCTTTAGATGATTCGGCCCTAAAAATTGAATTGATATAACGATATGTAGAGGGAACTATGTTATGGTTTTACACTTTTGTTGAAGTTGTTGGGGTAGTTGTTAGTGAGATGAAATGAGTGTTTTTTTTTTATAATTATCTTTGGTGACCTTATAATTGAGCTGGAGGATCCCATATTCTATAACTGAATCAGAAGTGGAAGTACATAAGATTTGGGGTGATCATTTGGTATTTGGGAATCGCTTTTGGTGTTCAGGTTTCTCTTGTAGATCAATGAAGGGGATCATGGGCAAATTCAAAAAAGAAGCTTCATGCCTGGTTAATTTTTGATATGCCACTTGCAGGGAGAATTACACTTGCGGGTAATATCTTAGGAATAGGACACTTCCATTACTCCCATGTCTTTTTCCTTCTCAATCAGGTTATAAATCTATGGAGTGTCTTCTCTAGAGGTTTCACTAGGGCAAGCATGGTAGGACAAAGAGGCTTCATTTGGTGGCTTGTTACATATGTACCTAATCTTGAGATGAAGGAGATTTGTGTTGGAATTTCTAAGTTTAACCCGTTAGAAATTCTTCCTGTAATATCTGATTTATTTCTTCCTACTTGTTCAATTACTTAACAAGTTATTTACCATGTAAATACTGAAAATAAATACAAGTACAGTATCAACACATACAGATCATCAACTGAAGGAAAAACAAGCATACAAGTGACACCGTTATTTTTGGACCAATGTCTCGGAAAAACCCAATGCGGGAAAACCGGTGTAGCGATTTTGAGGGTTATATTATTATGCAGTCTATCTGAGTACAATAGGGTGCCTAATCTGGCTCACCCGACAGAGAAAAATACATGGCAACAATACCTCTATGTTTAGAAACAGGTATTCAGAAAACCTGTCCCACAAAGCCCTCTCTGTCACAACTGAAGCTCAACACTGGCCCCTTTGCCCTATGCATGGATGACGCAGTCTCTCTGGGCTCTGCGCTGCCTCTGCTGGGCTCTGCATAGCTTGGACTGACTGCTGCTCTCGCTTTCTCTGCTTCTGTGCTGGTCTCCCAGTATTGTCTCTGCCTCTCTGCCTCGTACTCACTGCCCCTCGCTGTTGATCACTGATTCAACTTTGCTTAGCAACCCTGCTCTAGCAAAATGAATGACTGATCACTTTGGTGTGTTCTCCAATTGAACCTCAAGCCTCCTCTTATACTTTTCTCGTTGGTCCTTCAACGACCAAGATTAAATCTCTAATCAACGGCTAAGATTAGATTTGGCTTGATCCATGACTTTTGGAACCTTCTAACCCAGTTTTATATTAATACCCATTAATATTTTATTTTTCCCAAGTTTAGACTTAGAAACTCCATTAAAAATATTAATTATTTTAATATCTCCCAAACCGGTTAGAATCTGCCCCAACCATTTCTGGGTCTTGGAGATCTCATGTGCTTTAGCCTCTCCACCAATTTTCATAGCTAAAGCACATCCGATGCTACCCCAAATCAACACTCCCTTTCAGCTAGGACTATGCTCTAGTAATACTCCACATTGTGTATTACACTGATTATCCGACACTAGTCCCTGTGCTGATGCTAGGCCTCCCCGCCCAACATCCCCTGCACTGTTGCATCCTGTACTGCTGCCCATGGCCCTGCCACTGCTGCATCCATACGACAACTCCCTCTGCATTCGTGCTGCTGCTAGTCCATCCTCCCAACATTGCATCTGCACTGCATCCCTCTACTGGCCTCTGTGCTGTTGCAAAAATTCCCTGCATCCCGCACCGTTGCACACCTCTCTGTGCCATCCTGCACTGGTGCAACACTCCAGTGCCTCTCGCATTGTTGCAGCCTGCTAGCCTCACGCTGCCCGAGGACTTCTGCACTATAGCACTCTCCACCGCTTCATCTGCATCCTTTTCTATCGATATCCGCCAGTCTTGCTACACCTCTTCGGGGCTCCCATAGCAAGGTATAATTTAAGAGGTTGGGTACCTCAAGGATCCTGCCCCTCATTGCTTGTAGTCTCCCCACTTCTTCTCGAGTGGCACATGAGCACTCATGGCACAATCGTCATCCTCCTTGAATTCTTTCTCCGCCTTCGCTGGCATTGCCTTTGAGTCAGAAGCCTCTCCCTTACTCTTCTTCCTTGGACACTAGTTCGCAAAATGACCCAGTTCCCCACAATGGAAGCACTTGACCTTGGAGAGGTCCTTCTTCTTCCTTTTCTCCTGCTTTCCCGCAAATGCTAGAGTCGCATCCTCTTCTTCCTCCTTCTTGATCCTGACCCCTTTGCCGCTACTCTCCGCCTTGGTTAGCTGTCTGATCTCTTCTTGACCCCTTTACTGCCCACAGTTCTTCCCAATCCGGAAGACTCATCCTGCACAGTATGCTTTGGACAAATACCTTCCAATTCTTGGAAACTGCGTTAAGTGCGGTCCTCACCATTAATTCCTCATCTGGCGTGGCCCCTATGGAAGTTAGCTGGTCATGAATCTCTTTCAACCGACCGAGGAAGACATCTATCTCCTCTCCCTTTTGCATCTGGTATGCCCTTAGCTCATTCTCGAGGAGCATCTTCCTCTGCACGGAAGTATGCTGGTACAATGTCTTCAAGGCGTCCCACATCTCCTTTGCTGTTTCCTTCTCGGCAATATGTGGTACCACATGATCTTTGACCCCATCAAGGATGATGCACTTAGCCTTAGCCATTGCCTCCTCATACCTTTCATTAGCTACCGGGTCAACTGGGATAGCTATCACTCTCGAGACGAAGCCCTTGATGCGATGTCTATCTAGAATGGACAAGATCCTGGCCTTTTAGACCACAAAGTTGGATGCTACGTTCAACTTGTCCTGATCTCTCAGCCCATTCACGACCATCTCGCTGCTCTTTTGTCGACTCCTCCAAGTCTCTCTACTTCCCTCCTGGAAGTCCCCTGTTCGACTCTCGCTGAGTCTCTCTACTTCCCTTCTGGAAGTTCTCTTCTGGACTCCCTTTGAGTCCTGATTTCCCTCCTGGAAATCCTTCTGCCAACGTCAAGTTGCCCCTCTTCGATCGTCTGTGCAACTGCAACACTGATTCGGATTCCTTGGCTAGAAATTCGCCTCGGCAGCAACTCCCTCTACCTTGGTCTTGCCCTGTTAGGTACTGTTCTGATCACAATACCCCAACAGCTTCGCTCTCGCAAACTACCCATAGCCTCCTATGCCCCAGCAACTGAACGACCGACACCGGCAAAATTTGCACCTCCTGGCCACAAGGTCGATCCTTCCTGACTGAGAAAGATGACCAGGCACTGTGTAGGTCAGTCTGCTCTTCTCTGCCTTAGCGCTGATCCTCCTACTGGCTCGAACTGATGACGCAAGTCCTCTGCGTCACCCCTTCCTTGTTGCTTTCTGCTAGGAACAACTTCTGTCACTCGGGACACCTGTTTCTGCTGTCACTGCTCTGCTCGGCTGATGCCTTCAGTGATCCTGTGATCTGCAACCATGCTCTGATACCATGTTGGAATTTCTAAGTTTAACTCGTTAGAAATTCTTCTTGTACTATTTGATTTATTTCTTCCTACTTGTTTAATTACTTAACAAGTTATTTACCATGTATATACTGAAAATAAATACAAGTACAGTATCAACACATACAGATCATCAACTGAAGGAAAAACAAGCACACAAGTGACACCGTTATTTTTGGACCAATGTCCTTGGAAAAACCCAATGCGGGAAAATCGGTGCAGCTATTTTGAGGGTTATACTATTATGCCGTCTATCTGAGTACAACAGGGTGCTTGATCCAGCTCACCCGACAGAGAAAAATACATGGTAACAATACCTCTATATCTGGAAATAGGTATTCAGAAAACCTGTCCCATGAAACCCTCTCCGTCTCAACTGAAGCTCAATGTTGGCCCCTCTGCCCTCTGCGTGGATGACGCAGTCTCTCTGGGCTCTGCGCTGCCTCTGCTGGGCTCTGCGTAGCCTGGACTGGTTGCTGCTCTTGCTTTCTCTGATTCTGTGCTAGTCTCCCAATATTGTCTCTGTCTCTCTGCCTCGTACTCACTGCCGCTCGTTGCTGATCACTGATTCAACTTTTTTGCTTAGCAACCCCGCTCTAGCAAAATGAATGACTGATCACTCTGGTGTCTTCTCCAACTGACCCTCAAGCCTTCTCTTATACTTTTCTCGTTGGTCCTTCATGTAGAAATTTCTCATTTCCCACCTCGGTTTTCAGTTTCACCTTATTTCTCCAAACTAGTTAAATGCCCTTTCCAATATCCATACATTCAACAACAGGAAAATAAATTTTGCTGAAAACACAAATTTTGGAAATATAACATAATGCTGGAAAATGCAGAAATAAATATCAGCAATACAAACAGCCATTTAACACATTTAAACACAGTGATTTTTGGTCAAGGTGACCCTGGAAAAACCCCCTACAACTCTTGGGGAAAACCAATTCGAAAGCTCCTTCTTATTTCTGGAAAATGCTTTTACAGTAAGAGAAATATTCAACAAAAAATCAGCAAGCAAACTTTTACAACTTATCTCGTTTTCTGTGCCTCACAACCAACTGGAAAAACTTGCAAACAGCAAAACAGAACAACAATAAATGCTGTACGGCCTCCTCGATTTTTGTGCCCAAATTTCAGCCTTAAATGATGCTGTATGGACTGCTTAGAAAAGCGTGCCAAGGTACATCCACTTGCTGTACAGCCTCCCTCGAAAAATGTGCCAACAAACTTCAGTTTTTCTGCTCCTCGATTTCTGTGCTAACTTGCTGTACGGCCTCCTTGGAATCTGAACAAAAACTGCTGTACGGCCTTTCTAGAAAATCGTGCCTAAAACTTTCCTTTCACTATGTGCTAACTCAGCTGTACGGACTTGCTGAAACGCTGCCTTGGAATGTGTGCCAAGCTGCTGCCTCCTTCTTCTCACTGTCTAGAAATCTCCCTTGCTCTCTTGCTCTCATTCTCTCTCTTGCTCTCCTTCTCTCAATCTGCTCATGAAAGAATGAATGACCTTTTCCTCCTTTCCCTCCTTTAATCTAACCCTAAGTGACTTTTGGGAAATCCCTAAATCCAATGGCTGAAATAGATTGAGATCTAGGGCTGAGATTAAATACTCATTTAAATCTCATTTTCTATTTTTTAATTCACCCCACTTTAATAAAGACCCACTTAGTCATTTATTTCCAAAGTCACTTTTCCTTTCTAATTTTACATTGACTTTATTAAAGTCACTTTAAAATTAGACTTTAGTAACTTTATCACTTAAAGTCACTTTTAAATTAGATTTGACTTTATAAAAATTATAAAGTCACATTAGGAGAAAAATTAAATTCTTTTGGACACTTTTCCCTAGGCCAAAGATCAAAGCCTTAGGGAACCACCTGTCCTCTGGTACCAAATTTCAATACTCCCTCTTACCGAGGAAGGTGTTCCTCTCCACACCCATCTTGTCTCTAAAGTAGACATGCTTGCTCTGTGGTAAGCTTTGGTAAGAATATTTGCAACCTGCTCGTCAGTGGGAATATACTCAAGCTTCACAGCTCCCTTCTGAACATAGTCTCTGATGAAATGATATTTGATCCCAATATGCTTTGACCTTTCATGAAATACTGGATTCTCCGTGAGTTTAATGCAACTCTGATTATCACAGTAAATCACTGAAGGTCTCAACGGCTGACCAAATAAGCCAAACAACATCTTGCGAAGCCAGATGGCCTCACAACTAGCTAGACTGGCTGCCATATACTCTGCTTCCGCTGAACTCAATGCTACTGACTGCTGCTTCCGGCTGAACCATGACACTACTGCCGAACCCAACCCAAAACAACACCCTGAAGTACTCTTCCTATCAGAAGCACAACCTGCCCAATCAGAATCAGTATAACCTGCCAATCTCACTCCATCCCCCTGCCTGTAGTCCAGACCATAATCCACTGCCCACTGCAAGTACCGCAAAATGTGTTTTGCAGCCACCCAGTGAACCTTCCTAGGCTCACACATAAACTGACTCATCGTGTTGACTGCAAAACAAATATCTGGTCTAGTGTTGACCAAATACATCAAGGAACCAATCAGCGGCCTGTACAATGTGGGATCCACCAACTCGGAATCCGAAGCATGAAGCTTCTTCCAGTTGGTGATCATTGGTGTCGACATGGGTTTACTATCCTCCATGTGGAATCTGCCAAGGATGTCCACAATATACTTCCCTTGCCCCAGGAAGAAATGCCCCTCCTCCTGCCACACCTCCAAACCCAAAAAGTAATGCATCAAGCCGATGTCCTTCATCTCAAACTCCGCCGCAAGATCTCTCTTGCAGTGCTTTATGAGTCTCTCTGCACCTGTAATGACCAAGTCATCCACATACAGCACCAGAATGAGAGGCTCCTCACCTATCACAATATAGTAAAGGTTTAGATCTGCCTCACTCTTTGTGAAACCCATCCCCTGCAAGCATGTATCTATCATGGAGTACCAAGCTCTGGGAGCTTGCTTCAGGCCATAAAGGGCCTTCTTCAGTTTGCACTCATGGGACTCCTTCCCATGCACCTCAAAGCCCTGTGGCTGCTCAATGTACACCTCCTCTTGTATGAAGCCATTGAGAAATGCAGTCTTCACATCCATCCCATCTCTGTTGCTATCGATATAATGGAGCGGATCGAAGTATATCGAGCCACGGGAGCGAAGGTCTCCTCATAATCAACTCCCTCTACCTGGGAGAACCCTCTAGCCACAAACCTCGCTTTGAATTTCTCAATGCTGCCATTTGCAGCATGCTTTACCTTGTAAAGCCATCTGGAAGTAACCACGGATTTGCCCTCAGGCCTCGGCACCACCTCCCAAACATCATTCTTCATGATAGAAGAATACTCCTCCTGCATGGCCTCACTCCAGACGTGCTGGCTAGCTGCCTCCTCATAGCTAGAAGGCTCAGAGTCAAGGATGCTGGTAGCCATTGCCATATAGCTACAAAACCTCTCAGGTGGTCTACTCTCTCTGACCGGCCTCTTAGGCTCAGCAACAGATGTGGCATCTCTCAAGGTGTCCTGAAGCCACTTGGGCTTCCTCTTCCCTGAGCGTACTTCTCCCATTGGAGAATGAAACTCCTCCTTCTCATCATCATTAGGAGCCTGAACACTTGACTGTCTGTCTGCTGTCCTCCTGCCTGCCCCTGAACCTGTAGAAGCTGAGGTACCGTGTGAACTGTCCATCAGTGGACTCCCTAGTGAACTGCTCTGCATGCTGCCCGGAGCACCACCCCTCTGGCTCGGCGAGCCACTGCTCACTGACGGACCTGACATCCTCATAGATGTACCTCCGGATCCTCCTGATCCTTGCCCACTGGATCCTTGCGACTGACTCAACTGCTGCTGAGGGTCTGGCTGATCCAGATACTCTAACTCCCGTGACCTCCTAAAGGCCCTGTCCTTCTCGAACTTCACATCCCGCCTGACAACAACTTTCCTTTGTGCATGAATGTAAATCCGAAAGGCCTTTGAGGTCTCACTGTAGCCCACAAAGATACCCTTCTCTGCGGTGGGCTCTAGTTTGGTCCTCTTCTCCTTGGGTATGTAGGAGTATGTAATGCACCCAAAGATACGAAGATGACCAATATTGGGCTTCTTCCCAGAAAAAGCCTCTTCCGGAGTCATGTGCTCTAAAGCACGATGCAGACTCCTGTTTTGCAAATAAACAACTGTGTTGCAGGCCTCTGCCCACAAAAACAATGGCAACCCCTGATCATATAACATGGCTTTGGCAGCCCCTCCGATGGATCTGTTCTTCCTCTCCGCAACCCCATTCTGCTGGGGGTTGTAAGGAACAGTGAACTCCCTCCTAATACCTGTCTCCGCACAATAGTCAACAAACTCTCCAACGGTGTACTCTCCCCCATTGTCCAACTTCAGGGACTTGATCTTTCGACCTGTCTGTGTCTCCACAAGAGCTCTAAACTCTGAAACTGCTTGAAGACCTCACTCTTGGTCTTCAAAAAATAAATCCAGGTCCTCCTGGAGTGATCATCAATGAATAAAACATAGTACTCATATCCACTCAAGGAAACATGAGACATCCGACCGCTCACATCGGAATGAATCAAATCAAGTATCCTAGTAGCTCTGCTGTCACTGCTAGGAAAAGGGGATTTGGCAAACTTGCCCATCGCACATCCTCTGCAAGTATCAAAGTAATCAGTACTGAAATCTGGCACACCTGTAGTGATCTCCCCCAAGGTCCTTAAGGCTCCATGATACATATGCCCCATCCTGCGGTGCCAAATCTCACACAGCTCAGAACTGCTAGCTCTGCTGTCGGTACTACTGCTCAATGCCAAAAGGGGCTGGAATGCAAACTTGTACACCTTTGCATGGCGTACACCTATCACTCTAGCTGAAGCAGCTGGAGTGCCCCTGGGATACATCAACACCTGTCCTCCCCTGAACAGTACCTCATATCCTCTGTCCTCCAAAGCTGAGATGGATATGAGGTTCTTCCTCATCCCTGGCACATAAAGAACATCTGACACCTTCAAGGGAGGTTTGGACTCCCTCTGAAATGTTAGTGTCCCCACACCGACTGCTCTAACAACTCTGTCATCACCGAGTACTACCTCTATATCAGTGCCACTCTCTGAAAGCTCTGAGAAGTACTCACGGACTCCTGTCATGTGACGTGAAGCCCCACTGTCCACATACCAGATACCCGAAGATGCTCCGTTAATCGAGAGAAAAGCATGCTCCCTCTGAACCTGTGTGGCAGGTGATTCTGCACTAGAGGACTCACACGCAGTGAACCCAAACTCCCGGTCAAAACGATCTGCAAAGTCCTCAACCTCTGTTGAAGCTGCCAAGCTCTGGTTTTTCCCCTTCTTCTTCTTCTTCTCCAGACACACAACTGCATAGTGTCCCATCTTTTGACAATTCCAATACTTCACCTTGGAATAGTCCTTCTGTGTGTTACCCTGTTTACCTTTACCTTTGCCTTTGCCCCCACCATTGCTTGTGGAAGCCTGCTTCTTCCCTTTGCCTTTTTTGCCTTCTGCCAACAGTGCTACATCCTCATCCTGCTCAACTGGCTTGGCTGCCCTAAGCTGACCTTTCCTGATCTCTGTCTGAATGCAATCATCCCAAAACCTCTCCCATGTGGGAAGGATTTCACGTGCACAAACCCCATCAGCAAAGTTCATCCATGAACGGGGGAGGCCATTCACTGCAATCCGCACCAACTCAGTGGGTGGAATGACCTCTCCAACTGCTGCCAACTCATCTCTCACATTAGTAATCTTTGTGAGATATTTAGCTGCACTATCATTACCCATCTTAATGGTCTTCAGCTTCTCCTTCAGGACCATTTTCCGGTTCTCATTGGTACTCTGGTAGAGATTGGACAATGCTGTCCACATCTCATGGGCATTTCTCTTTCCTCTCACATGAGGAATGCAATGGTCTTTGACTCCGTCTAGAATCAGTCTCTTACCCTTGTTGTTCTTTCTATTATAAGCAGCCAACTGAGTAGCATTAGTAGGCACAACAACAGGGTTCTGTGTGGTATGCACCATAATGTCCCAGACTTCTGCCTCCTCAAAGATACTCTGCATTCTCTCCTTCCAAACGCTGTAATTGGTATTGCCCATCCAACCTGTCCTCCACCCTCAATCCCAATGACATTTTGCTGTCCTAAAACTGAAAAATAGCACTGCTGTAGTAAAGATAAAACTGCTGTTTGTGAAAAATCAGCTTGCTGGAATTTTCTGAGTGAAAAATCAGCAGGCTGTAATTTTCCTCCTTGCTGTCCCAAGCTGCACTTCAGCACTCAAGCTCTGATACCATGTAGAAATTTCTCATTTCCCACCCCGGTTTTCAGTTTCACCTTATTTCTCCAAAATAGTTAAATGCCCTTTCCCATATCCATACATTCAACAACAGGAAAATAAATTTTGCTGAAAACACAAATTCTGGAAATATAACAGAATGCTGGAAAATGCAGAAATAAATATCAGCACATACAAACAGCCATTTAACACATTTAAACACAGTGATTTTTGGTCAAGGTGACCCTGGAAAAACCCCCTACAACTCTTGGGGAAAACTAGTTCGAAAGCTCCTTCTTATTTATGGAAAATGCTTTTACAGTAAGAGAAATATTCAGCGAAAAATCAGCAAGCAAACTTTTACAACTTATCTCGTTTTCCGTGCCTCACAACCAACTGGAAAAACTTGCAAACAGCAAAATAGAACAACAATAAATGTTGTACGGCCTCCTCGATTTTTGTGCCCAAATTTCAGCCTTAAATGCTGCTGTACGGACTGCCTAGAAAAGCATGCCAAGGTACACCGACTTGCTGTACGGCCTCCCTCGAAAAATGTGCCAACAAACTTCAGTTTTTCTGCTCGATTTCTGTGCTAACTTGCTGTACGGCCTCCTTGGAATCTGAACCAAAACTGCTGTACGACCTTTCTAGAAAATCGTGCCCAAAACCTGCCTTTCACTGTGTGCTAACTCAGCTGTACGGACTTGCTGAAACGCTGCCTTGGAATGTGTGCCAAGATGCTGCCTCCTTCTCACTGTCCAGAAATCTCCCTTGCTCTCTTGCTCTCCTTCTCTCAATCTGCTCATGAAAGAATGAATGACCTTTTCCTCCTTTCCCTCCTTTAATCTATCCCTAAGTGACTTTTGGGGAATCCCTAAATCCAATGGCTGAAATAGATTGAGATCTAGGGCTGAGATTAAATGCTCATTTAAATCTCACTTTCTATTTTTTAATTCATCCCACTTTAATAAAGACCCACTTAGTCATTTATTTCCAAAGTCACTTTTCCTTTCTAATTTTACTTTGACTTTATTAAAGTCACTTTAAAATTAGACTTTAGTAACTTTATCAATTAAAGTCACTTTTAAATTAGATTTGATTTTATAAAAATTATAAAGTCACTTTAGGAGAAAAATTAAATTCTTTTGGACACTTTTCCCTAGGCCAAAGATCAAAGCCTTAGGGAACCACCTGTCCTCCGATACCAAATTTCAACACTTCAACGACCGAGATTAAATCTCTAATCAACAGCTAAGCTTAGATTTGGCTTGATCCATGACTTTTGGAACCTTCTAACCCAATTTTATATTAATACCCATTAATATTTTATTTTTCCTCAGTTTAGACTTAGGAACTCCATTAAAAATATTAATTATTTTAATATCTGCCAAACCGGTTAGAATCTGCCCAAACCATTTCTAGGTCTTGGAGATCTCATGTGCTTTAGCCTCTCCACTAATTTTCATGGCTAGAGCACATCTGATGCCACCCCAAATCAACAATTTGGACCTCCATGATTGGAAATCCCAAGAGATGGCCCTTGCTGGTAAATGAGTGATATAGGCAATGGAATAGAATGCTCCTTGGCAGGTCTTAGTGAGTCATTAAATTCAACATTATAAATGTATTGGATGTATCAAAGGTCCTCTTTAAATATATGACAAATCTATATTGCGAAGGCATTTGTGATGTCACATTTTGTTGTACTTAAAAAGGTGGTGGTAGCATGATAGATAGTCTTTGTATTTCTCTGTTGGTAGTTTGACGGGCTTCATGATGCTAGTGTTCTAGCTTTCTGACAAATTTGGATGTTCCAGCCTTGAGGGAGCTAGATTGAACTCTTACCAAATTATGTGTGTAGAAGGTTGGCTGGGTAAGTCTCGTTCCTCTAGAAGGACTTGTGGAGCTAGGAGTCAGGATACCCAATGGTGATTCACGTGGAGGTCTCTAAACTGCATTCAAAAGCTATTTGGGCATGGCAAGGTTGTTTTAAGGTGTCTTTGCTGTTGATCCAAAAAGTTGTTGGTATAAAACAAGTATGCTTAAGGAAGGGCTGGCATGGAGGGATTGGAGACGGAAGAGTGGGAAGCCTATTTATATCTATGAGACAAAGGACTTTTATGAGCTAATGACACTTTCAACTGACCTTGTTCCCCATTTAAATAAAAGGTGTTGTCTTGGAGATCTAGTGGTGTAATGGCTGAAAATTTGGCAGTACTCATTTGACATGTGTGTATTGTGTGGTAAGGATGAATCAGTTTGGCATGTTTTTTGGAAATGTTAGCCTGCTAGAGTCTCTTGGGATAATTTCTAGGCTGAGTTTCATTCCCCTTTTGTGACCTTGCTCTCATGGAAGTGGTCCTTCTTGGAGGACACTTGGATGGTCAAGGACAACTGCACATTGTTATGGCATTCAGTTTGTTTGGTCACAATTGGCTTTCTATGGAAATGTTGTTATAAGGTTTAAGGAGAATTGGCACCCCCTTTAGGGGATTTGAGGAGTTGTAAGCAAGAGTTGGCTTTGTTTTGAGTAATGAAGACCTTGGCATTTTGTTGTGACATTGACTCCCTCCTTGTGGGGAATGAGCTCATATGCTGGCCTTTTTGGCTTTTGTAGACCGGGACTTTCCTGGCACCCCTGTTGTCTGGACTCTCTGTGTTGTAACCGCATTGAATCCCCATCCACTTGTTTGGCCTCTGAATAAAGATATGAATCTTTAAAAAAACAATTGGTGTTATGAATTTTAGTATCTGTGATAATCAATTAAATTATATACTTCAGTAGGCTGTTTCATTAATGTTTAGATGCAACATAAAATCTTGTTTCCCAGGATAGTAGTTGCCAGGTTTAACATAAGTTCTTGCTGTGCTTCATTTTCCTCATTTTTTGTTGATTAGCTGGTACAACAGGAAATATTTTCAGTTGATTAGCTGATACTTCACCAAGAAAGGCATCAGTAGGAATTGGAAGGATGAGATTTGACATTCACTTAATGCATGACAATGAGTCAGCTGGTGACATTGTTTCCTTCACAAGGCCCCTGAGATGATAGCATGGGTTTTGATGGTTGACTCAGTGCACTAAAAATAAATTGCTTTATGTATTATCAAGATTCTGGTTAAATAATTAAGAGATGGTTTTGCTTAAACTGTATATATTTCTGTATTCACATTATCAGTTATGGCCCATGGTCAACTCTCCTTTTTGCACTTTATATGCCTGTTATTTATGACCCGTTTCTTAAATGCTATGAATTTTGAATTAAATGGTGGCTTATGAACTACTCTCCGTCATTATACTATGGTTGAAGTTTGAGGCAGGTTAACCATGGTAAAATTTTAACTGGATTTCTTTGTTGACATGAGATGAACAGGTGTATGCATTTACAGTATTCACAGACCAGCAATCTGCCTTAGCTGCAATGCACGCTCTAAATGTAAGAACTTTACTATTCAAATACAAAAAGATATTTTAAACATTTTCCTGTAGAGTGTTTGGCATGTATGTTTTCTTTGTCTTGGCGGTCTGAGTTTCTCTTGTCTAAAAGTAGTTTAATCGGAGGAAGTTGCATTAAAGATGCTTTTGTTCTTTCAAGAAACATAATTGTTCAGTAGTAGCTAGAAACCTTTATTGTGTCTTACTCTCTCTTTTATGTTACGTTGTTGATTTAGATTTCTTGGTGATAGGAAGTTTGGTAGGCCCTTGAATGGGTTGGATGAATATTATAGTTGTTTTACTGGAATTGTGATGAATTTTGACAAAGCATTAATATCCTTGAGGGTTAAGCTGTGCATAGTGATAGTATAATGATCACCATGCCCATCTATTCAGTGGTAAAATAACTGTTGTGTATCATCAAGATCGCTTCCTTTTTTATTCCCAAAGGAAAACCTTGTGGGATTCCCCCTGCTTTCCCCGAAATATCTGGATGGAGGGCAGCTTAACTGCGAGTCACAATAGCGGCTGGTAACCCGGGGGAGTCGACCAGATTTAAACCCATGACCTGTGGCCTGCCTGTTGGCAACATGACTTGGGATGCTTTTATTCTTTCAAGAAAACATAATTGTTCGGTAGTAACTAGAAACCTTTATTGTGTCTCTCTCTTTTATGTTATGTTGTTGATTTACATTTCTTGGTGATAGGAAGTTTGGTAGGCCCTTGAATGGGTTGGATGAATATTATAGTTATTTTATTGGAATTGTCGTTAATTTTGACAAAGCATTAATATCCTTGAGGGTTAAGCTGTGCATAGTAATAGTATAATGATCGCCATGCCCATCTATTCAGTGGTAAAATAACTGCCGTGTATCGTCAAGATCACTTCCTTTTTTATTCCCAAGGAAAACCTTGTGGGATTTCCCCTGCTTTCCCTAAAATATCTGGATGGAGGGCAGCTTAACCGCGAGTCACAATAGCGGCTGGTTCTTTGTTAGCCTCAATCAGCCCATGCATGTCAAACTTGTCACAAGTGGGATTTGAAGCTGGGCTGGGAGGATAACAACCTCTCTTAAAAACAGCTGTGCTTGTCACTATACTGTGTTTGTATGCTTCCTTACCTGCTTGTGTTTCTTTGTGCACTAAATTAAGGATATGACTAATTTGTTGATGGAAGAGGCTTCATGGTATTGAGTTGAAGATGAGAATGAAGTATGAGTTGTTTCCATAGGGGATTGGTTCCTTGCCTCCATGAGAGACTGTCCTTTTAATGCTACTACCATACTACCTCATCCATCTTTTCCTTTTTTTGCATGAGGATTTGGCTGGTATTAGTTTACTTATTGCAGAAATAAATTTGATGATCAAAGTAGTCTTAAACAAGTTTGATAGAGTCGTTTTGTGAGTTACATAGAAGCAATAATCATTTTAATGAAACATATACTGCTACCCATATGAAAATAAAGTTATTTTGAAATGACGCTTGTTTCCCTTTTGTGATAGCCTTAGGTAGCAAATAGAAAGAGATCTAGAGATGAGAAAAATGTTTTGGTCAAAAAGACTGCTAAATCCAATATTGTGGAATACAATGTAACGAACAAAGTTCGTACACACACACACAAGTATTCAGAATATTTGGAACATGTAAATATCCATAATAGGATAAATATTAATATATATAAATGTTGATTGTACAAGTGATATCTTGGTTACGAATGAGGGCCCTGTTTATATATACTAGGCAAGGTATCTCTTCATGAATAGTCATTTCCCTTCAGACATGTCTCTTCAATATACTGATTATAATTAATTATTAATTATATATTATGTTCATAACATTGCTATACCCTTTAGAGAGCCTTGTCCCCAAAGCTTATTGATGGAAACACTTGATATCTTTTTCTGTCTTGTAATGTCTTCTTGTCTTTCTCAATTCTCGAAATTTTCATCTTCAAGTTTCAACGATACAAGATGATATGAACTTCTAAGTGTGGTTTAATTTGAACGCTAGAACCCTTCTAGTTTTTCTTGAATTTTATTTAGACTTACCTTTAATTCCTTCGTATAAATTTAGGTAAGTTAAAAATTTTCCTTCCCAACTTTACGATGCACGTTTATCATACGAACGTAATGTATTGATAGGTCGTGTGGATGCAATGTATGGAAAGTCATACAAGGCGTTGTATGGACACAATATTTCAAATTTTAATTGATGGCAACATATGCGTGGTGGTGTGCAACGTACAAAAGGGGTTGGCGGCAGGATGCAAATATGATTGACAATACCGATAGTACCAACGTATCTGTGGCATCAAGGAGTTGAGTTGTGGCAACAAAGATGGCGATGGCGGTGGAGCTTGGCCATGGGTTGGGGGGGGGGATTTGGCGGCAGTAGAGTGGGTGACAGACGGTGGAGATGGTTGACAACCATGTGGGCGACAGACAAGGCATGTGGAATGGCGATTGATCGCTTGCTTGTTGGCGACTGCTCGTAGGACGAAAATGGCAATTATAGTGCGACTGCGACGGCTACAGGTATGTTGTGGTCTCTTTTTTAATACTATTTATCTATTATTTCTATAATTTTTATAATATCTATATATATATATATTTTTTTTTTGAAGTTATCTATATATATATTGTTTTTTTTCCCTTTTTCTTTTGTTTAAATATTTTTTTTTGATATCATATATTTGTATTTATTTTTCAACTTTTTTTTTGCTTCATCACAAATGTCAGAATTGGAGAAACTACAAAAGTTTTAAGGGTGTGACTAAATGCTAACCAATGGCCTGGTGATCACAAAATGCAGCTTTAATACCAATGTAACAAACAAAGTTCATACACACACACACACACACAAGTATTTAGAATATTTGGAATATGGAAATATCCATAATAGGATAAATATTAATATATAAAAATGTTGAATATACAAGTGATATCTTGGTTACAAATGAGGCCCTGATTGATATATTATGCAAGGTACCCCTTCACCAATAGTCATGTCCTTTAAGATATGTCTTTTCAATAGACCAATTATTATTAATTATTAATTATATTATGTTCATAATGAATATACAAAGTGGTAGTGCAAAGGTTGCTCCTATAAAATATATAAAAGCAAAAAATTATATCTAATTTATGCTAGACAAGATAAGATTTTTAGTTTAGTACAGTGAAATGAGAGAGTAGAATGGTGATGCAAAAGCATGCACGCATTGTTGCGAACACAAAAATAACTCCTCCATAAAGGTGTGAAATTTTTTGCTTGACCTTTTAATGCAAAATAGAAATTTCACCTCTTTCACTAGAGGTTTCCTAAATCTTAACCCTACATTTTATTAGCCTTAGGGATGTTATGAAATAGAATATAAAACAACAACAGAAGGAGGCCAATATTTCATATTTTTATAGCCTAATCTTCCAGGTAATTCAAGGAGAAAAGATGCGAAACATCTTGTGATAAGTTTTAGCCCTTTAAGGTAGCTTATTCCACATATGCCATTTTTTTTAGGAGTATAAGGAACATTTTGTTGCCAAGAGATGCCATGAGAGCGAAGAAACTAATGCAAGACATTATCAATGTGTTTTTCTCAACTTCTCCCCCATTAGATTAAAGACAATTGATCTTCTACTTACATGAGCTTTAACAATACTTTGGCAAAACACCTTATACTTGGATTTAATGGTGTTGAACTAAAAAAATTATCAATAAACGTGAGGATGTACTTGGTTTCCCAGGAGAATAAATGGCTATGGGGCCACAAATATCATTGTACTAACTTAAGGGCTTTAAAAGCCTATCTTTCGTTGTCCTTTGGAAAGGACTCTTGATGGTGCTTACCCATCACATATCCCTTGTAAACACCACTAGGAGGGTTGAGTTATGGAAGGCCCTTATGGTGGCTTGGGTGCAGGCGATATGGACAAGCGGCCGATACCTGATATAATTTCTTCTAACTCTGGCTGAATTTCTCCTTCTTTTTCTACAGGTGTATCAGTCATCTAAGGTTAAACTGATTTCCTCATGAGGTTTCCCTCTGATCACCCCAACCCTTATTATTGGCATAAATCAGATCATATGCCTGTTTTCCTCCTTTCGGAACATAATTCCATGGGAATTACAAAAATATACTATTGTTGCTTTTAAACGAGGAAACCGCGTGTTACACGCAAAACACACAGGCGGAGGGCTTTCTTTCCAAAGGAAGGAAAATACACTATCGGCGTTTTAAAACCCACTATAGTATTAATTCTGAAGAATTACACTATCGGCGCAGATAACACTATCGCAATACAATCGGCCCTTCCAGAGTTCCTTCCTCCGACGCGATAACACCTAGTGTTATCGGAGATCGCAATTGCGACTCCAATGCTCCCGACGCAAGGCCCCTTCTACTCTAATCTGGCGATGCGATAACTATTGCGGACTCGATAACCTTTCCACTCTTCCCTATAGTGTTTTGGGTCCGGGCTGTCGGAGTTTCGGACTTCGACAGTTCCAAAGGTTAGCTCTGTCCCGCTCGCACTCAACGATGCAATAAAAGGTTCGGACCCGACGAGGGTATAATCCTTGTACAATAAAATTTCAAGTCCGGAACTCTGCTTCGGCTAAGTAATTTCACGATTTCTCTGTGTAAAACAGAGTCTTCCGCTGCGGAGCTTAACAATGCATGTAAGAGAACAGACATGTCGATATGAAAGGAAAACATAACCTAAAGGCTTCAGCGAAAATATTAATTGGAAAATAAGGTTAATTCATTGATATTCAGACTCAGAAGAAAGCCATTTAAAACTAATACACGCATACAATTACCATTCAACAGAGAATCATAAAATTAGATGCACAGAGAGAGTTTTTGCAGATGATAATGCCTCCGGGCTCGACTCTTCTCGAGTGTCCTGTTATTTCGTTTTATAATTAATAGATAAGCTCCTCGGTCCTTATCCCATACAAAAGCATGCCTTTTACATAGAGCGATTTAAAGCAATTATGCATAAAGCTTATTACAGCTTATCCATAAGCGATTATTATAGCATGATTTTATTCTTAATTCTATCCTTATCCTAAACTAGAAAAGCATGGAAATTGTTGGCTAAAGGACCCCACTCCTTTATCTATAGATTTTTTTGGATTTTTGGAATAAGTTTGAATATTTTCCCTCCAAGTCACATGCTCCTGCATCAAACTCCTGAGGACAAAATTCTTCATGGGCTCCTGTCCATGAGCTCATCTACAGAACTGCCTAGTTTCTGTAGCATGTCTTTTGTAACCCAAGTAGCTTCAGCGGTTGGCTGATCCTTCCATTTTACCAAATACTGGAAGTACTCTCGTCCCCTTGTTTTCTTAAACACCTTCTTGTCCAGAATTCTTTCTGGCTGCAATTCCTTTGTTGTGGGTAACTGTTTTACCTAGTCAATCTCTTGTGTCTCTTGATCTTGTGCTGTATCATCTGTAGTTTCACCTTCATACTTGTACAAGTCAGCAACATTAAAAATTGGTGATATTCCAACATCGGGGGGTAATTCAATCTCATATGCATTTGCAAAAAACTTTCTTAACATTCTGCATGGTCCAATTTTTTTGAACTTCAATTTGTTATACTCCCTCTTTGGAAATCTCTCATTTCTGAGGTGTGCCAATACCAAATCTCCAACTTCAAAGTTTACCTCTCTTCTTTTCATGTCTGCTCTGGTCTTGTACTTGATGTTACTATCCTGCAGCTGCTGTTTCACTTGTTCATGTATTGCTGGCATTTCTGAAGCAAAATCTTCACCCTCTACACTTCTCATCTCATCTTTTCCCAAGTTTCTTAACTCAGATACTCCTCTTGGATGCATTCCATAAACAATATTGAATGGACTCTGTCCTGTACTCATGTTAGGCGAGTCATTATATGCATATTCAGCTTGTGCCAACACTTGATCCCATTGCTTTGGATGTTCTGCAGTAAGACTCCTTAAAAGATTGCCCAAACTCCTGTTCACAACTTCAGTCTATCCATCAGTTTGTGGATGATAGGCAGAGCTGAAACTTAATTTAGTTCCCAATTTCTTCCATAGTGTCCTCCAGAAATGTCCAACAAATTTGGAATCCCTGTCTGAGACAATACTCTTAGGCAACCCATGCAATCTTACAACCTCCTTAAAAAACAAATTAGCAATGTGAGAAGCATCACTAGTCTTATAACATGGAATAAAGTGTGCCATTTTTGAAAATCTGTCCACTACAACAAAAATTGAATCATTACCTCTTTGAGTCTTCGGCAAGCCCAAAACAAAATCCATACTTACCATATGCCAAGGCCTATCTAGAATTGGTAATGGGATATACAAACCTGTGTTTTGGCTCCTTCCCTTTGCATATTGACAGACTTTGCAAGTTTTCACATACTTCTCCACTTTAGATTTCATTTTCGGCCAGAAATAAAATCTGTTTAACTGCTCATAAGTCTTCTCTACACCAAAATGTCCTGCAAGTCATCCACTATGTTTCTCTTTGATTAAGTTCTCCCTCATAGAACAGTTTGGTATGCACAGGTGATTTTTCTTAAACAACAGTCCATCTTGTAAGAAGTAATCCAACCATTTACTCCTATCCATCAAAACATGATTTTTACAAGCTTCAAATGCCTCTTTAAAATCTAGATCTGTTTCATACAATTATTTAAGAAAATCAAAACCCAACACTTGGATTTGACTCTCTTGAAATAATACACTTCTCCTACTTAAGGCATCTGCAACTTTATTTAATTGGCCATTTATATGCTTCAAGACAAAATGGAAACCTTGAAGATACTCTACCCATTTAGCATGTTTCTGGCTGAGCTTTTGTTGCTGCATTATAAACTGTATTGCATGGTTATCTAAATAAAGGATGAATTCCTTTGACATTAGATAATGCCTCCATTTCTTCAATGACTGTACAACTGCATAGAAATCCCTATCATAAGAAGAATACTTCCTTTTTGAATCATTCAACTTTTCACTAAAATAAGCTATTGGTCTGTCTTCCTGACTTAATACACCTCCAATAGCTTCTCTGCTGGCATCACACTTCACTTGGAAAGGTTTACTAAAATCAGGTAGAACCAAAATAGGCTTTTCAGTGATTTTCTTCTTTAACAGTTGAAAATTCTTTTATGCTTCAGCAGTCCATTTAAATGGCTGTTTATCCTTCTTTATGGTCTCAATAATAGGTGCATTGATCTTACTAAAATTCTTGATGAATTTTCTATAAAATCTAGCAAGACCATGAAAACTTCTTACCTCAAAAACACTCTTGGGTGAAGGCCACTCCATGATTGCCTTGATCTTCTTCGGATCCATCTTCAGCCCTTTAGCAGAAATTACGAAACCCAAGTACACTAGCTCTTCTTTCATGAATGAACACTTTTTCAAATTCAACAATAATTTCTCTTGCTATAGCCTTTGTAAGACATAATTCAGATGTCTCACTCGCTCCTCCTTAGACCTGCTATAAACTAATATATCGTCCAGATATACTATTACAAATTTACCAATGAAATCTTTAAAAACTTCATTCATGAGTCTCATAAACGTACTTGGTGCATTTGACAGCCCAAAAGTCCTTACTCTCCATTCATACAAGCCCTCATTTGTCTTAAAAGCGGTTTTCCTCTCATCCTCTTCTCTTATCCTTATCTGATGATACCCACTTTTAAGATCTAGTTTTGAAAAATAATTTGCTCCACTCAAGCAATCCATTAAATCTTCAATTCTAGGTAAAGGAAATCTGTACCTGATTGTGATTTTATTGATGGCTCTTGAATTTGTACACATTCTCCAGCCTCCATCTTTCTTTGGACTCAACACCGTTGGTACTGCGCAAGGACTCAAGCTTTCTCTGATCAGCCCTTTGTCAAGCAATTCTTGCACCTGCTTCCTAACCTCTTCATTTTCTGTAGGAGTCATTCTGTAAGCTGCTTTGTTAGGTAGACTTGCTCTAGGAATCAAATCTATATGATGGCTAATTCTTCTAATGGGTGGCAACTCATTAGGAAAATCATCAACAATAATATCACAATAGTTCTCCAACATTTCTTGAATTTCAATGGGTAAATCAGAAACTTTAGTAGAAGTCACTATTACCTTGGGCTTGCAAATTACAGCAAAATTTACCTCATTCTCTTCAATCTGCTTCAAGTATTCCTTTCCTCCTAGTAACAGAGTTTTTGGATCAGTGTTCTTTCCTGGTACATCTTCTTCTTGTAGAGGCAGCAATGTATGATTGACACCATCCTTTCCAAACTTGTAGGTGTTTCTTTTTCCATCATGCATGGCTCTTTTGTCATATTGCCAAGGTCTTCCAAGCAATATGTGACACACATCCATTGGCATCACATCACATACAATTTTATCTTTATACTTGCCCACCTGAAATTCCACTTCACACTGTTCATTCACTAACAGTTGATGTCCCTTTTGTAACCATGACACCTTGTAAGGTGTTGGATGTTTCATTGTCTTCAGCTTCAATTTCTCCACCACTTCTGTAGAGACCAAATTATCAGTGTTTCCACTATCAATGATCATCTGACAACATTTCCCTTGAACTTTACACACTGTTTTGAATAAAGTCTTTTTTTGTGATGGTTCAACTATCTCCTTTGCTGGCTTGAGCAAAAATTTATTAACTACCAAAGATTCTCCTCTTTCTATTATATTTTCTTCTTCTACCACTGTTGCTTCTCCCTCAATTGGAGCAATAATTGCATTCCTCTGGCTTGTTCCTGCATTCTCTGGGCACTCAAAAGCTCTGTGTCCTAGTTTGTTACATCTGTAACATCTTATTTCTCTTCCTCTTCCTCTGCCTCCTCTTCCTCTAGAAAAACTCCCTCTGCCTCTTGCATCACCTCCTGTGGGTGCATGCTGGGTTGAGCTGCTGCTAGCTCCATCTTTAGGTGCTGTAGATCTTCCTCTACCACCTTGACTTCCCCTTCCTCGGAAAGTACCTCTCCCTCTGGCAGACTGCTTCCTCATGAGTTTTTCTTCAGCTTTCAGTGCTATCTGATAAGCTTCCTCTACTGTTTTAGGAGACAGTATACTTATCTCATCTTGAATGTCCATCCTAAGACCATTCACATATTTGACCACCTTCTCATTTGTATCCTGGTCTTCTCCAGCTCTTATGCTTACCTTGTAGAATTCCTCTGTGTATTCTTTCACTGTCAAAGACCTCTGTTTAAGATTCTGCATCTGTCTGAACAACGTTTGTTGATAATTACTTGGTAGAAACTTACCTCTTAGCTTTGCCACCATTTTGCTCCAATCCTTGATAGGTTGCTTGCCAAGTCTATTTCTTTCTGCTTGCACACCATCCCACCAAAGCGCTGCATGGCCTTTTAGCTTGGTGACAACAAACTTTACTTTCTTCTCACCCTCTGTTTCTTCATAGTCGAAGAATTTCTCCATGCCATTAATCCAGTTTATCAATTCTTCTGGATTCAATCCTCCTTCATATATTGAAACCTTGGTCTTTGGCCTAGCTGTGGATCTCAACACTGATTAGAAGAATCTCATCTCAGGAGTAACGGCTACAGCTTCTTCCTCTGCAGCTTCAATCTCAGGTTCACTAACATCTCCATCATCTATATTTCTTCCTGTTGTTAATGCATCCAATCTAGCTTGCATCTGTTGCACAACTCCCATTACTTCAGCATTTGCAACAGACCGTCCTCTTCCACCACGTCCTCGTCCTCTTCCAACTCTGAAAGCCATAGTAATTTTCCTTCCCCTGTTTCTGAGATTCAATTCAATGTCAGCTAGTAGCTTTGATACCACTAATGGTGGCCTGGGTGCAGGTGATATGGACAAGTGGCCGAGACTTGATATAGTTTCTTCTAACTCTGGCTGAATTTCTCCTTCTTTTTCTACAGGTGTATCAGTCATCTAAGGTTAAACTGATTTCCTCATGAGGTTTCCCTCTGATCACCCCAACCCTTATTATCGGCATAAATTAGATCATATGCCTGTTTTCCTCCTTTCGGAACATAATTCCATAGGAATTACAAAAATATACTAGTGTTGCTTTTAAACGAGGAAACTGCGTGTTACACGCAAAACACAGGCGAAGGGCTTTCTTTCCAAAGGAAGGAAAATACACTATCGGCGTTTTAAAACCCACTATAATATTAATTCTGAAGAATTACACTATCGGCGCAGATAACACTATCGCAATACAATCGGTCCTTCTAGAGTTCCTTCCTCTGACGCGATAACACCTAGTGTTATCAGAGATCGCAATTGCGACTCCAATGCTCCCGACGCAAGGCCCCTTCTACTCTAATCTGGCGATGCGATAACTATTGCGGACTCGATAACCTTTCCACTCTTCCCTATAGTGTTTTGGGTCCGGGCTGTCGGAGTTTCGGACTTCGGCGGTTCCAAAGGTTAGCTCTGTCCCGCTCGCACTCAACGATGCAATAAAAGGTTCGGACCCGACGAGGGTATAATCTCTGTACAATAAAATTTCAAGTCCGGAACTCTGCTCCGGCTAAGTAATTTCACGATTTCTCTGTGTAAAACATAGTCTTCCGCTGCGGAGCTTAACAATGCATGTAAGAGAACATGCATGCCGATATGAAAGGAAAACATAACCTAAAGGCTTCAACAAAAATATTAATTGGAAAATAAGGTTAATTCATTGATATTTAGACTCAGAAGAAAGCCATTTAAAACTGATACACGCATACAATTACCATTCAACAGAGAATCATAAAATCAGATGCACAGAGAGAGTTTTTGCAGATGATAATGCCTCCCGGCTCGACTCTTCTCGAGCGTCCTGTTATTTCGTTTTATAATTAATAGATAAGCCCTCTCGGTCCTTATCCCATACAAAAGCATGCCTTTTACACAGAGCGATTTAAAGCAATTATGCATAAAGCTTATTACAGCTTATCTATAAGCGATTATTACCGCGTGATTTTATTCTTAATTCTATCCTTATCCTAAACTAGAAAAGCATGGAAATTGCTGGCTAAAGGACCCCGCTCCTTTGCCTGTAGATTTTTTTGGATTTTTGGAATAAGTTTGAAGATTTTCCCTCCAAGTCACATGCTCCTGCATAAGGTGAAGAGGACTCGTGTGCTGTAATGATTCGTATTTGGTGTGAACATAACAAATGTGCTTTAGTTTACTTTCATCATTTGCCCTTCCACCATTGCAATGAACTTATTTGAAGTTGGAGGTAGAGAAGACTTTTGCAACTTGTACATATGTTTGGTTTCATCACATTACCCAATGGAAACAACTTTGATGTTGTCGTTGATGTTTTTAGCAACCAATGCATTTGGCCAAAATTCCTCCTTTTTATTGGTGTGAGTAATGGGGTAAATATAGAGAAGATTGGCTCTCACTCTATGAACATGGAGAAAATCTTTGTATTGAGCATTGTCTATTTGAGTAGTATTGCGACTAGAGAATGGAGTGTGGAGTTATCACTAATAGCTACTTACTCACGTTTATGTTCATCATTGTAATTATAGAGGAGGTGTTTTTAGTTCATCATATGCTTGGTAGCCCTAGAATTTGCGATCCATTATTGAGTGGAGGGATACCCATAGAGTAGTGTGTGCGACTAAGTGTGCTATGTAAGCATGGTATTCATAACCTGCATGTCTCACTAGCATGGATTTTTTGTGGAAATGAGATTTGGTCTTTGCTCTTGGAACTATGCAAAGATCTCTATATTCATAATTGATTTCAAGGCTTTCGTTCTTAGTGCAATTTTGAGTGCATAGATGGTATGGCACATATGAAACCTCTATTCTAATTTTGCTTCCAATGCTTGGTTTGTTTACTTTTGGGTTAAGGTGGATGCCCAACCAAATTACATTTGAAGCTTAATGAACAAACTAACATATGAATTGAAATAAACAATGCACTGATATAATGGAATATATAAACACATGATCCAAGAGGATCTTCATGATCAATAAAAGTTGAAGTCTTCAAATGATGATGCAAGGTGTTCAATGTCAAAGAGCATGGTGAGAGCTTTCCAATGATGTTTGAACGAAGTCAAATGGATGTCATATGAGAAAGTTATGGAGTTCTGAAGTTATTGTGAAACAAACAAAAAGTTAGTAGGGTGTGCCATGTGGCATCACAAGGGCTTGACATGTGGCAACATAGTCAGATGACATGGCAGCTCTGGAAGAGGACATGTGCCAGGATTGTTGACAGGTGGCATCTCTAGAGTAGGACACGTGGCATGGATGGTTGATGTGTAAGGTTTACGTGGCATTGATTGGATGTGACATGGCTCAATCAGAAGCTTCCACATGCCAACTTCTGATTGCCCTATTTGGATTGGGTCATTTAAAAATTATATCGGCATGATCTTCGGGTGGGTGGTTTGAACCCTCGACCTCCAAGTTACAAATCATCATCTACTACTATGCCATTAGAACCACTTGTTAAGAGTTGCGAACGACATTCTATATCAAATTTGGAAAGTTTGTTTTTGAGAAAATGGCGCCAATGGGGTTTTACCTCACGACCTACCCGCATGCCAACAAACTCCGCCAAGTCCTCTGCTAGTACACCACAATGGTGGTTCTTGTTATGGGCCGACACTCAATGCATTTTGTTTCTTAATAACACCTTATATTGCAACATGGCGCATAGCTTGCGGGTTTGACCATTGGTCTATTGTGCCCAAATTGTTTATAAACCAGACCTTTGCTATTGCACTAGGGGAGTCGTTGTGCAGGGAATATGAATTAAATTGTTTTGAACAATTTTACACTGTGTATGTTGTAAAAAAACTCAATTTTGAGCTTGAGCACAGAGAAAGATGAGAATAGATTTTTCAGGGTTTCTAGAAATTACCGAGTTGCTGTAGAACAAAGAATCAACTTGGAGATCGTGTTTTGATGTAATTTTGTCACCTTTTGCACCATAGTTAAAGAGGCCATTCCATTGGAAGCGGACCCAAAGACGTAACCCACATTGGGTGAACTTCGTTATCAATCTTTGTTTATTAACTCTGATTTTATTTGCTGTTCATCATTTCATTTTAGTCCTTTCTTGCCCTTACTCATAATTAAGCAAATCAAGTTATAGATTTTTGGATCAAGTTTGGTATTAGAGTAGGTTTGACATGATTTGCGAGTGTGGATGTTGTTGAGAAACCAAGATGCTAGGCGCCAATGGGGTTTTACCTCACGACCTACCCGCATGCCAACAAACTCCGCCAAGTCCTCTACCGGTACACCACAATGGTGGTTCTTGTTATGCGCCGACACTCAATGCATTTTGTTTCGTAATAACACCCTATATTGCAACATGGCACATAGCCTGCGGGTTCGATCGCTGGTCTATTGTGCCCAAATTGTTTATAAACCAGGGGGAGCTATTGTGCAGGGAATATCAATTAAATTGTTTTGAACAATTTTACACTATGTATGTTGTAAAAAACTCAATTTTGAGCTTGAGCACAAAGAAAGATGAGAGTGGATTTTTCAACTTGGAGATCGTGTTTTGATGCAATCTTGTCACCTTTTGCACCATAATTAAACAGGCCATTCCATTGGAAGCGGACCCAAAGACGTAACCCGCATTAGGTGAACTTCGTTATCAATCTCTGTCTATTGGCTCTGAATTTATTTGCTGTTCATCATTTCATTTCATTCCTTTCTTGCTCTTACTCATAATTAAGCAAATCAAGTCATAGATTTTTGTATCAAGTTTGCTATTAGAGTAGGTTTGATAAGATTTGCGAGTGTGGATGTTGTTGAGAAACCAAGATGCTAGTTGATTTGGATTGATTTCTTTTAACTTGATAATTACTTGTGAATGTTTGTTGGCTTCTTATTAAATTTACATTCTCTTCATCAAGTAATTATCAAAATATATAAAACACGAAGATCACAAAGAGACAAAAGACTCAAAAATTAGGCTCGAAGCCAGGGCAAAACCCCAGAAGGGGGAAAACCCAAGAAATCCTCTTCTTATAGAATCAGATTAAAGTGAGATATCCAAGACCTAAGGCCAAGACAAGGTTCCAACCTTCAAGATGCCAAGTCAAGCCAGCAACAAGTCCAACAACAAGAGCAAACTTTAAGATACCAACAAAAGAGTTGTCCTAGTAGAATTTCCACATGTGCGAGCTCAAGAAAGATAAGATTTCAGTCTCTACTTTCTCTCTTTGACTTTGCTCTCTTTTTCGCTCTACTGCAGAAGAATAAAAGATGTGATGACGCGAATTGGTCTCCAGATGAGCTCAACTTGACCTTTATTTATGCTTGTTCAAAGGGGGTCAAATATGCGTCTCTTCTTGGGCAGGGCTAACTTGACAGGTAGGGCCAACTTGGCTTCTTGAGGTGAATTTGACCCAAATTACATCTTTTGAAAATTCTTTTTCTAGGCTATGAATAAGCGTTTGACTTTCACCAATACAAATAATAACGAGCATGAATAACATGCTTGAATAAAATAATAATTTGACATGAGCATGAAACCCATGTTTGAAAAATAAATAAATCTTAGCGTGAAAATGAGCATGCTAGTAAAGATAATCAATTTATTAGTCGTGAAAATTTACATTATGAAAACTGACAATAATTTCATCTTTCAACACTCCCTCTTAACTAGGTAGGTATTTATAATGACACAACAAGATATTCTCAAATTGAAATATTCTCATAAGAAAGGATCTCAGATTGATAAGCATCATCATAACCAACATTGTCAAAAAGAGCAAGGCCTTGTCTAACAAGATTTATCTCTCCACTAGATCGGAGCAAAATGTTGGGAGGCATAAATTTGGACACCTCCGACTCTCTAGGCACATACATCATCCAGATGTTCACCAGGTATGTCCTCACAAAACTATTCTTATCTTTGATATCCATCCTCAAAGGATATCGGTCCTCGGGACTATTCTTATTTTAGATACAAATCTCTAAAGAATATTGGTCCCAGATGCTTATCCAATCCACCATTCTCCTTACCAGAGCCTTCACTAGGCTTACTGTTGTTAGTCTTGGCCATAGTTCATGACACATGGAGAATACAGTGCCCATCCTCACTCCCTATCAACCGGGGTGGAGATTCTCACTCCCTCTCAAACAAGGAGAAATAACCGAAAGTCTAAGCTTGTCAAAGATACTCATCAATGCATCGATTACTTGGTCTTTTGTGGAGATTTGTTGTAGCTTCTTGGCTCGTATCTACAACACGTCATAACAAGCTTCGATCTTCATGGTTCTCTGACAATCTTAATGCAACTTTGAATTCAACATGTCATCAAGTAGTCCATCAAACATCTTATGGAGCCAAACTTCACATCTGATTGCACACACCTTCACATCTTCTTGCTTTGTAACAAGGTTTTGCTTTCATGTTCTTCTAAGAAATTATATCAGATTTCAATCAACAATAGTATCTCTATCAACATCAATATCATCAATCAATGCGTTCATGGATTGAACCAATCAACTACCGGTACAACTATCAGAATTCTTCAACTTCTTTTATATATCTATCATCTTGTCTTTTTTATCATAAGCTTCTCTAGTTTGTACCAAATCTAATAGTTCCCTTTTGCCGGCTAAGGTAAGTGAACTTCTTGCTTTCATGTTGCCATTTAATCAACGTCTTCTTCCTTCTACTTAATCTTCATATTTTGACGTGTTCTTCTAATTCTTCCATTTGCTAATCAAGCTTAGATAGATCTTGTCTTGACCTGCAACCTTTATTAGAAGACTATGAAAGAACAAAAAGCAAAGTACAAAGATAAAATGGCAATAGTAGTAATGTAGAGTACTTATCTTTTGAGCAAGGTTGGCTTCCTCTTAATCTAGGATCTGTTCACCAACCTTGTTCTCACATTAGCTTGATGTCATTATTATCAAGGGTTAGATCTACCTCTTATAGTAAGCACGATTAGATAGGTTTTTTGTTCCTGGGGTTCTTCTTAATCCAAACTATGCCAGGGTTTACAAACTCTAGTTTCTAAAGTCTTCAAGATCTGTCAGATTATAAATTGCAAGTTCTATATATATACAAACCCTAAAAATATCATTAGCATGCTTTCTATATAGAATCCATTTCATTCATAACCTTTATATGCAAGGAAAGACTTCAAATGCTAATGATTTCTAAAATATATCTTTACAAACCCTTTCTAAGATACATTACTATATTTCAAGAGATCAATATCTTAGTGTCACTACTATTGACATAGATCATTAGTTGCAAATGAACAATAGTCTATACGTACCTCTTTTAACTTTACCTGTTCTCCATTATTGCCTTTGGGTATGGTACTATATTGTAACTTCTTGAGGTTGCTTATACTAAAATCTAACTTCTCATTCAATTCACTGCTGCAACCTAGTATTCTTATGGTCTTTACATTGATCTCAGCCCTTTGTCCTTCAAGCTTTCAACATTCAATGCCAATTTGGTCGGCTTCAAGGTTTCATTCATTCTTTTATTACATATAGGGGTCTTGGAAGCGTGGTTGCTTCATATACTCATATATCTATTCATGATTCTTCTAGTCTCAGCCTTTAGGATGTCATTGGTCCAAGGACTACGTATATCACAAAAGAAAATGTCTAATATGATGTCACAAAATATGCATTCTTCCATAGAGTACTCAAAGTAATTTCGGCCTCTTCCTCAAAATGTCATAGTTCTATTCTCAATGAAGATATATAGCCATATGACAACGTTCCTCAGTCCTTGTATACAATGCCATAGATGAGCTTCGCATATCTTATCTTAGTTCAAAGTTCCAACCTTTGATTACGTAGTACCAGTGTCTTTTATAGATTGTATACCATAGTAAGGTGACCTTTGTGTATGTCACCAATTTCTGTTTGTCAAAAATTGCAGAGTCACGTCCCTCATGTCCTTTCGTATATACCTCATAATCTCGCCCTTGTCTTAAATGACAAAGATAATTCAGATGCCACATAGGTTCTATGCTTAGATCTTCGGCTTTGCTACCCCAGACTTGTTTCCTTATGGATGATTCAAATCTTCAACTATATTTTTGATTGCCATGTATAGGATAATAGTGGATAAATTTACATGGCAATTTACAAGGTAATATACAAATTAAGATAACCTTCATTCCTGTAATGATATGAGATAATTTGTACCTTCGATTAGATTTGCCTTCGATGTCATGGAGACTTGTAAATTTTCTTTACCACAAATATTCTTTTCTTGATCATCAACATCTCTAGATTGGAACTCGAATCATCACATAGAATTTCAATACTGGAATTACATCATAGAGGGAGACTCAGACCTTCTCTTTTCACAGAGGCTTGGCTTTGACTCTTCACTCAAACTTGTCATATCAATAGTAGACTTGAATTTTAACCACAGTGAAACTTGAGGCTCGGATTACTGGTCATGCAAAGATGATCTTTGGACTTCATGGTTTAGAGGTACAAGGAGACATGGGAAACTTGATTTGAAGCTTGGTCTTTTTCTGAATCTGAGTCAAACTAGATCTTTTTCCTATTCGGTCCTTAGGCTCGAGACATCTCTGAGAATGAGGTTGAGCTATTTCGGTTAGGTAGCTTGCTTCCAAGTTTAAGGGCTTTGACCTCCTTTAAGGATATTTGATTTTTAGGTTTAGATTGAATTCATCTCTGGTCCAAAACTTTTGATTTTGTTGGAGGCAACTTAGATACCTTTAACAAAGATCTGAGTTGGGTTTTCTAGGGATTAGGGCTTCAACTGATACACAAAGATAAGTTTAGTTCCCTACAAGATGTGATCTCCAACTTCCCTTGCTTCACCATAGCTCTTCAAGGTGCCAACAAAGAGAGATCTTCAAACTGACCTTCCTTCACCTTGGCTTTGATACCATGTTGAGAAACCAAGATGCTAGTGGATTTGGATTGATTTCTTTAACTTGATAATTACTTATAAATGCTTGTTGGCTTCTTATAAAATTTACATTCTCTTCATCATGCAATTATCAAAATTTATAAAACATGAAGATCACAAAGAGACAAAGGACACAAAAATTAGGTTCTAAGCCTGGGAAAAACCCCACAAGGGCAAAAACCCAAGAAATTCTCTTCTTATAGAATCAGATCAAAGTGAGATATCCAAGACCCAAGGCCAAGACAAGACTCCGAGCTTCAAGATGCCAAGTCAAGCCCTCCTTTCAAGATATCCTTCCAGCGACAAGTACAACAACAAGTACAACAAGAAGTCCAACAACAAGAACAAACATTAAGATACCAACAGGAGATTTGTCCTAGTAGAATTTCCACACGTGTGAGCTCAAGAAAGATAAGATTTCAGCCTGTACTTTCTCTCGTTGACTTCGCTCTCTTTTTTGCTCTACTACAAAAGAATAGAAGACGAGATGATGCTAATTGGTCTCCAAATGAGCTCAACTTGACCTTTATTTATGCTTCTTCATAGGGGGTCGAAAAGGTGTCTCTTCCTGGGTAGGGCCGACTTGGCTTCTTGAGTGAATTTGACCCAAATTACATCTTTTGAAAATTCTTTTTCTAGGCTATGAATAAGCCTTTGACTTTGACCAATACAAATAATAATGATCATGAAGAACATGCTTGAATAAAACAATAATTTGACTTAAGCATGAAACTCATGGTTGAAAAGTGAATAAATCTTAGCATGAAAAAGAGCATGCTAGTAATGATAAACAATTTATATGCCATGAAAATTTACATTATGAAAATTGACCATAGTTACGTTTTTCAACAGATGCTTACTCGATCAAAAGCTCAAACGAGGAGAAGGATTGTTGGAGGAATATGACCTTGAAATAGGCTCAAGACACACAAACCAACCACAATGAAAGCCATGGTGGAGGAATTGTATCGTGAGTGAAAGTATTAAGGGGAAAGTGGTCCATCAGTAAAAGCAGAGGGAGCTGGGGTCCTCTTAAGACTTCTTTTTCTTTTGGTTCAAGAAAAACTTTTTTAAAGAAAGAGAAAACTTCGTCTAAATCATCTTTTGTTAAAACTTGATGTTAATTTTGATTTTCCCACTTATGATGCTGAGCTTAATGTAGAGAAGTTGGACAATTGGATCGAACAACTAGAGGTTTATTGCAGGATCCATAAGATTGTGAAGGACAAAGCCATGATCCAGCTTGCTTTGCTTTGATTGAGTGGTTTAATCTTGATTGTGAAATTTCCAACTATTGCAACAACTGGAAATTATTCTTCTAACTAAATATTATTATGTGCAATTTATTTGCTATTACGACAAATAACGAATAAAATCACTATCACAATTTTCACCGAAATAAAATTCACTGCGGAAATTAAATTTGGAACTGAGAAATAAAAAGCACACACAATAAAAATGACACCGTTATTTTTGGACAAATGTCCCTGGAAAAATCCAATGTGGGAAAACCGGTGCAGCAGATGAGGGTTTTATTATTATCATGTAGCATTCAAATGTCTGAGTACAATCTGGATGCCAAACTAGCAATCCCATGCAAGATAATCTGGCCAAAAATTAATGAGACAATTTTTGTCTCACCCAACACTGATCCAGCTCCAAATCTGGCACAAACATGCTACTTGCACTGCCACTGCGTCAGCTTTTGCGTAGGCCAAACTCGCACTCCCTGGAGGCTGCTATGATGTTGTCGTTCTGCCCAACTCAGTTTTTGAGAATGACTTGCTTGACCTTCTGGAATTTGTCCCGGCCTCCAACAACTTAATCAACTCTCTCTTCAGCTAAATCACACTCCTCCTCCGAAGCTTCCTGTGTAGTTCTTGCGCAACCTCTTTGAGGAAAACTCGACCCTCCTGCTACTGACTCTTCGAAACTGGAAACTCCTCCAAAATCACTGTCTTTGCTCCTTCTCTATCTTTGCATCTCTTCTAGCTCAAACTTCTCTCCCTTGCTCGATCTCTGCAACTGGGTAGCTTGATATCTGCCAAGGAACTCGATCTCACAAGTGTTTTCTCCATCTACCCATCGAGTTGCTCTTATAATCTCTCATTGGTGAACCGACGACCATGATTAGATCTCCGTCTACGACTAAGGTTATCTCAAACTCGATCCGTGTGAGTTTCTAGAGAATTTTCACCTTTCTCAACTAATTACTATCAATTAATCACTTTTCCTAAGTTAGACATAGGAAATATTTAATTATTTATCAATTAACTTAATAAGTTAATTAGCTGTCTCTAGGTGTTTTCTCCCGAAACTTTTTCTGGGTTCTGGAGATCTTGTGCTCTTTAGCTTCTCTAACACAAGTTGAGACTAGAACACCTTTTTGATGCTACAGAAAATAACATTGATCTGGTGGGAGAGCAAAACCCAAGAAGACCTCCTTCAATATGGTAAAGTAATATCTTCTTGGTATGAATTTATTGCTGTGTTAAGAAGACAATTCTATCCATTAGCTTACAAGCAATAAGCCATAATGGACTAGCAATTTTTTTGACAACGTAAGGGGCAAAGTGTTTAGAGTTACACTCATGAGTTTAGAAAGAAAGCTTTGATTTTGGGTATTCTGTTAGATACACAAGAAGCTCTTCTTAAGTACTTTGGCGGTTTGCATAGTTTTCTTTGATACCATCCTTATTTTCAATCCTACTATCTTGGATGAAGTTTGTGTTCAAGTCACTCATCTTGAATCTAGGGGGAAGAATGTTGATAACGGTTTCTTTGTGGAACCTATTCTGTCAAAGGAAGGCAAGAACAAAGGAAAGGAGAAACTAACAACCATAATGGAGAAGGAAGATCATGATGAAGTCTGAAGATCACTATTGGAGGTTGCCTCCAGAGCTTAGATCCAAATGGTTGTGAGATTGGAAGAGTAAGCAAAAGACGACTGTGGCAGTCCAACAAGATCTGGGGTCTCACTCAGGTGATGAAACAAAAATCATAGTTTTAGGTGTTCAAGATATATTATCTTCTCATGCTAGTTCAAGCTATACTGTTCAATCACCTAACTCTGAAAAGAAAAGAAGTGAGCTCTTCCCTATTAGAATCATAACAAGGCATACTAAAGTTTGATACACTTTTTGATAGTGGTTCCCAAGTAAATCTCATTTTTGAAGCTAATTGTCAAGAAGTTAGGCTTGGAAACTAAACCTGATGTAAAACCTTACCCTTTGGGATGGGTGTGTGATAATGCTAAGTTTCAAGTCACTAGATAGTGTAAACTCAGATTTGCGATCACCGTTAACTTTACAGGTGAGGTTGAATTTGCAGGTAGTACCTCTTGATATTGTGGAATTGTGTTGGGAAGCCTGTATTTGTATGATAGGAAGGCCATTTTCTTCAAAGAGGAGAACAAGTACCATCTCATTAAGATGGGATTGAATACATTGTAAGAGATCATCGTATGAAAACTAGTCTCTCTCTTGTTACTAGAAGACAACTAAAAAGGCTTGTGAATGCAAGCAAGAATTTTTCTATTGTGTCTGCAAAAACAATTGAGGAATGTGATCTCAAACATAAAAATGAAATAGTTAAGTGTGTGTTTGACAATGAGGTGTTTCAAGATTCTCAAGAGCTGCAACATGAGAATTCACTACATGCAAGTATTTATGATCTTGTTAAGAAGATCAAACATGCTGTTGATTCATTTTCAATAACAACCTTATGTTCATTTCTAATGCAAATGTATTGTGTATGATTAGTAGTTGAAACAATGAATGCAAATAGTTGTGAATGGACAAGAATGATAGGTTATGTCAACAATATTATTTTAGTTTTCATCCTTATACAATTTGTTATGATAAACTAGGTGTTCCAAGCATGGAGGACATATACACAAGTGGGGAGGTAGTACCCTTATTTTCTGAAAATAAAATACTTTTGGTGTTCCAAATGCTTCTAGTGGGGAAGGATTGATCCAGGAAGATGTTCATGATTGATAAAAATCTAAGTCTTCAAATGCTAATGCAAGGCATTCCACATCGAAGAGCACGACGAGACCTTTCAAATGGTGTTTGAACGAAGTGAAACAAATGTTGTATGAGAAAGTTATGGCGTATTGAAGTTTTCGTGAAACGGGGAAAAACATTAGTAGATAATGTTGACCACTGAAGTGTACCCAAAGATTTTTGAAGACTTTATGCCCAAGGATGTATTAGAGGCTTTATGTACCATTAGAGTTCATCATATCATCAGAGTTTTTCAACTCTACTTCTTCTCATCTTCTGTTGTACTCAGATTCCACAAGCCCTACGGGGATGATGTAAAGTGATGCTAGTATGATGAGTTGAGTCATGTAACAAGCCTAGGTAACCTGGGACCTTGTCATCAAGTGAGTTTACTTTGGGAGGTTTTTTTTCACTTGGTTAATTATTATATCCTTACGGGGAATTAATAATTAATTGATTTTTTTCTTCCAAGCATAACCCCAAAGCCGGAGTACGACCTGAAGGCGAGGCCTTGGGTGAGTCCTAGTGTTTAGAGTCATTTTATATTTTACCATACTAGATCACTCGTAAAATTTCGTGGAATTTGATTAGGTCTATGGGTCATTTTTGAAATTTTTTAAATTTCTCGTAGGGCAAAGATTTGAATAAAATTTGAATGTATAATGTAATCAGTGATTTCTAGAGAGGGCCTAGGGGTCATTTTTTAATTTTCCGTAGGGTGAAGATTTGAAATAAATCTGAATGTATAATGTAATAAGTGATTTATAGAGAAGTTGTATGGGGTATGTGTGCTCAAAATTACATTACTCACCCTCAACTTTCTACTATGACACACTTTGAGGGGTAAAAAATAAGTTTTAGACCCCCAAAACTCACTTTTCCTAAGTTTAGTGGGAAATCTGGCAATAAATTAAACCAGAAATAAATTAAATGAAGAAAAATAAGTAGCTCCATGTGACAAAATGACATGGAAATTATCTCAAGTCAAAGGAATGAGTCAAAAGACAAGTGGAGGATGATTTGGTACCTTGCGTCATAAATACATGGCCCACTGAAGGAAATCGAATTTTTTGGCATTAATGAGGAAGCTGCTTTCTTGGAAAATTCGAATTTGTGGAGTTAATGCTCATTTGGGAGGATTTGAAAGAATATTTGGCAGAGATTTTTGTGGAAATTTGTCTCACATTGGTTGCCACCCATTTACACTTGTCATTCTATCAAGAAACACAAGTTTGCTCAAGAGGCCCACACAATTCCTAGAGGAGGACTACGCATGGCTTGAAGGGGACAAGAGTGGAGAGGTGTCACCTGATGGCTTGATTGTTGGGAGTTGACTCCCTCTCTTTCACACTTGGCTTTGCTCATCTTCACACTTGGAGATTTCGATTTTGCTTGAAGAGTTCTTGATGCCACCTATGGTATTCGATTTGGTGAAGGCTCTACACTTGGCATCTCTCATCCACACTTGGAATTCAATTTCCTCCCTTGGGATCTTCTCCATGGCCATTTGTCACTTGGTTGCTATGTTGGGATTGACTCCCATTTCTCTATATAATGGAGCTTTGTGCTCTCATTTTGTATCATTATTACGAGCTATTGTGTTTGGAGAAGCTCTGCGCTTATGTACACTTGTTGTGAATTGCAATAAAGACTTTGGGGTTCATTCATGAGTTGTTGTTCCATTGGAGTATGATGATTGGCTCACTATTGGTATAATTTCTTTTGCTCATGCTTTGATTTATGTTATTTCCATATGCTCTTGTAGATTTGTTAATGTAAATCTATCTTGCATTGACAATTGATTTAGGAATATGTTTTAGGTGTAGAAATCTCTAGCTGGAGTTTTCACATAAGTGCCTTGAGGAAAGACTATTGAAAACTCTCACTACCTCTCTTTTAATACCTATCAAACATTCAAGATCTATTTCCAAGGAGGCCGTGGACACTAGAAGGAGTTGCAAAGAAGGCTAGGCCGTGGGCCCTTATGGAGATTGCAATTTTTTGATTTTAGAAAGACTTCTTTGGCCTTTGAGGTTGCTATTGTTTTGAGGGATATTATAACTTTTTCTAGCTCACAATCTTGTACAAATTCCATTCACCTTTTGGGTCAAGAAATTGATAAAATATCTCTTTTTCTTGTGGGAGCTTGGGTTTTTGCCCAAGGCATCATTTCTCCTTATTTAGAAAGAGGATTTTGTGTGGGTGTATTATTTTTGGCATCTCATCTTTTCTAACTTTCTTTTTTTTAGTTCATTTTGCATGCTTTAAAATTCACACAACCTCACCATCATATTTCGATTTGTAAGTTAGATCTTGCTACAAGTTTCATTTGATGCTCTGCATTTCAATTTGTTTTGAAGTACAAGCTAATATTTTGCTTTAGAGCAACTCACTTTTCACATGCAAGTATTTGGAGTTATGTGGCAAATTTAATTTAGTTGCTTAACAATTTGCTTTCTTTGGGATACAATTGCCTCACTATAGGCTCATTTGTTATTTTGCTCACTTATTTTCCAGCATACTTTACATGCAAGCATTGTATTCTTGGCTCCATATCATTTAAATCTTGCTTCAGTTTCTTGTTCATTGGCTAAAGCATTTACTTAAAGCAAACTTGCAAAATCATTTACTTATGAAGCTTATGATTATATGTCTTGAGTGAAAATTTTCAAGTTATATCATTGTGAGCATTTCCATTTACTTGAGGCAATTCCTCTTTTGCAAAGCAAACTTACTTGCATCACTTTAATTCAGTTACAAGCTAATTTCCTTTTCCAATTGAAGTTACTTTTGCAATTTACTTTGAGCATTATCTCATTTCCATTATTTTGAAGCATTGCAAATCTCTTTTGGGAAAATTCACTTGCATCTCATTCAGGCATTCTTAGCATAATTTGCATTTTAACTCAATTAACTATCAAGCATAAGCTTGGTTGATAGACATCATAAGGAAAAGACTTTCTTGGAATATTCTTCCAACTGGTATGAAGTAAAGAAAGAGTGTGTGACCCTACAGTTATGAAGGTGGCTTGTTGTTACAAATAAAAATTACCTAAAATAAAATGAATATAAATAATGTAAATAATAAATAATCAAATATTGATTATGTTAAATAGTCATTAAGTTAAGTGAAAAGGCATGTTTAAAAGACATGCCCAGTCATGAAAGGACACCTGCTTAGGTATATATATGCAGGTCCTCATTGTAACATTCATCACTTATACATTCATATATTAGAATAAATTATCATTACAAAATACCTCTTGTGTATTTTTACATTCAAGTCAACAAGCTATCAGTGTTGATGCTTCAGTGGTATCAGAGCCATGGCGCACAATCTAATCATGCGAGTCTTTGAACGTTGTTCGCCAAACAATATGCCATTATATTCACGTCCTGAATTCATGTAGCAGTTTAGTAAAATTCAAGAAGCATTTCAGCGTTTAGAAAAATCATATGCAGAAGTTAAAAGCATGTCAAAAGGAAATCGATAATAAGGAAGATAATAATGATAATGAAGAAACAAAACAAGGAGAAGTAGGAGAAGAAGATTTTGATCAGAATGATGATAATGAAAATGAAGATGTAATAGACAATGAGGAAAATGATATTGATCAAGATGAGGATCCAGATGAAAATGATGGGATGAGGACTATCTTGAGAAATAAGAAGATAAACAATATCATAACAATGAGGAAAATGCTAAAGAAGACAATGATGATTCTGAAGATGGCAAACTTTTAAGTCATGAGGAATCTATATTGCTAAAAGGAGCTTCAAAAAACACATTGGCCAAAGATTCGAAAAAAGTTGCAATTTGCTTCCTACTAGCAAATTTATTCAGCCTAAAGAATCTATGCAAACAGAATCTGCGAAGTTTGAGAATGATTCAGATGATGATGTTCCCTTGGGTATGAGGTTTCAGGTAAAACAATTGACAAAACCACCCAGTGAAGGTGTTGTGGCGTTGACTCCGAGAATGAGAAGCCTTTAGCATTAAGACATAAACCAAAATCTCCCAGTGGAAGTTCCCCCATGGATAGTGACGAATTTGAAGATGAGAAACCTTTATTGACAAGAGACAATCTAAAACAAGCCAATAAAGGGTCCCTTATGGATAATGTTGTAAATAATGTAGCTTTAAAGAACAAACCCAATGGATTGGTTAAGAAAGACATAACTGGAAAAACTCAATTTGTTAAAATTGAAATTAATTTGAAGAAGAGACCTTCAGATCAAGGGGCTAACAATCTAAGCTCTTCAGTCACCCAAAAGGCCAAGCCATCAGGGGTATCACCAGAGGCCAAAGTGAAAGAAGAACCAGAGGTTAAGGTAGAGGCTGATGGATATATTGATGCAGAGAGGGTGACGATAAAGGTAAGCAGGAAGATACGCCGAGGCGATGGAAGGTAGATCAACTACCGAGAATTCAGAGATAAATATATGAAGACCAATGAACCAGTTCTCCTCACCGGCCTCATGGATGATTGGAGGGCTTGTCGCAATTGGGTTTCTCCTGATGGCCAACCCAATCTCTCATTCTTCTCCCTAAATTTCGCCAAATCTCGAGTTCAAGTTGCAGATTGTGACAGGAAATAATTCACAGACTAGAAGAGACTGGAGATGATTGTTGCTGAATACATCGAATACTGGCATAATCTCAATTGCAGATTTTATGACACGAACTGTGATGGGAACAAAAATTACTCATCATTTCTTTATTTTAAGGATTGGCATTTTATAAAGGAATATCCTGATTACAATGCTTACACTACTTCAACAATTTTCTTAGATGATTGGCTCAACTTATACCTTGATTCTTACAGCATCCATGGCATTCAAGGTGTTGATGAAGGTTGCGAATGTGACGTGTCATGCTCAGATTATCGCTTTGTATATATGGGCTCAAAAGGTACTTGGACTCCATTACATACAGATGTCTTCAGGTCATACAATTGGTTTGCAAATGATTCTGGCAAAAAAGTTTGGCATGTTCCTTCACCCTCCCAGTCACACCTTTTGTATGACAGATACATGAAGCAAATTGTCTATGATATTTATGGAGATGTCTTAGCAACACAATTCCCTAGATTTTCCGAGACATATTGGGTGGAGTGTATCCAAAGAAGGAATGAAATTATCTTCGTACCTAGTCGCTGGTTTCATCAAGAAAAAAATGTAGAGGACACTATTTCAATAAACCACAAATGGTTCAATGCTTGCAACATTTCGTGGTTGTGGAACCGCCTTGTAAAGGACTACAACGAAACACAAGAATATAGTGAAGACGTAAGAAGCGTAGTTGATGACTTTGAAAGTCTCTGTCAATGCAATTCGGCAACTAATATAGGGATGAACCTTGATGTCTTTTTTGTCGTTATTAGTCGTATGGCTCTTGTAAATTTTACCCAGCTCATTGATATCATGCATTCATGGGAAGGAAGATTTGTAGATTACTCATATACATTGGAAAGACATAACCAAATACACAGAAGAAGAGAATTCCCACTGTGTCGCCATCAGAGAGAAGACAACACTCAACACTCGTTAAAATTTGGGTACCGGAGGACAAGTGGTTCCCTAAGGCTTTGATCTTTGGTCTCGGGAAAAGTGTCCAAATTTATTTGTACTTCTCTCCTAAAGTGCTTTATAAGTGGTAAAGTCAATTTAATTTAAAAGTGACTTTATAAGTGGTAAAGTTACATTCTAATTTAAAAGTGACTTTATAAGTGGTAAAGTTACATTCTAATTTAAAGGTGACTTTATTAAACTCAATGAAGAATTAGAAAGTGAAAAAGTGACTATGGAAATAAAAGGCTAAGTGGGTCTTTATTTAAGTGGGTGAATTAAAAAATAGAAAGTGAGAATTAAATGCACATTTATTCTCATCCTTAGATCTAAATGAATATCAACCATTAGATCTTAGGGTAACCCAAAAGGTCATTTAGAGAATAAAAGGAGAAGAGAAGAGGAAACGATCATTCATTCTTTCATGAGCATTTGAGAGAAAGAGGAGAGAGCAAGGAGAAAATTTCTGAGCAGTGAGGAAGTGAAGGAGAGCAACAAGAAGACATTTCAGCGAATCTGGGCAGCAACATTTATTGGCACGCATCCCAAGGAAAAATTGTACAAGAGAATGACACAGAAATCGAGGAAGAGGGACAAGTTTTGGGCATGTTTTTTTGAGGCTGGCCGTACAACATTTAATGTTGTTTTATTGATGTAAAAATTTCTGTTTTGGTTGTTCGCTGATTAGCAAGATTTCTGAGGTGGAGTTCAAGCACGGAAATCGAGATAAGTTGTAATTTGTGGTTGCTGGAATTTTTACTGTGTATTTTAGTTTCTTTGTAAAAACATTTTTAGAAATAAAGAAAAGCTCTCAAACTGGTTTTCCCCAAGAGTTGTAGGGGGTTTTTCCAGGGTCACATTGACCAAAAATCACTGTGTTATTTTCTGTGTGGGGCTGTCATAATTTTGTTGTGTTTTATTTCTGCAATTTCAGTAGTTGTAAAATCTCTAAATTTGTGTTTTCAGAAAATTATTGTGATTTCCAGATTTTAGAATTTTTATCATGCTTGGATTTAAAACTAAATGCATGGAGTGATAAGGAAAACTGATAACCGGAGTGGGGGTTGAAATTTCTTTAGCACTCCGATAAGAGACAATTCCCACCTTGTTGCCTGTGGCGACAAATTCTCCCTGCACTATTTTGGAACTCCTTCCCTTCTCCATGCATCCTCAACATTCTCATCACCACTATCACTCCTTGCCTTCTTGCTGCTCGCAGAAGGCTCGCAGAACTGCAAAGCACAATAGATGTTGGCATTCGCCATTGGGATAATGTGTTGACAACAATTGTATATCAGTTTGAACAATGGAATCTTTTGGTAAGAACAAAGAAAGTTGTTTACAACACTTTGAACATGCTAAGCATTGATGTTACAAGGAAGTGTCTAGTTGCTGAGGGGTGGTGCCCTGTATTTGCAAAAAGTCAAGTTCAAGATGCATTGCATCGTGCAACTGTGGATAGTAACTCACAGGTTGGAATTATATTCCAAGTGCTTTATACAAAGGAGGCACGACCCACATATTTCAGAACAAATAAATTTACCACTGCTTTCCAAGAAATAGTTGATACATATGGTGTGGCTAAGTACCAAGACGCAAATCCTGGTGTATTCACCATCATTACATTCCCATATTTGTTCGCTGTAATGTTTGGTGACTGGGGCCATCGTATATGCTTATTACTTGCATCCTTGTGGTTCATATGCAAAGAAAGAAAACTTGGTAGTCAGAAACTTGGAGACATAATGGAGATGGCTTTTGGAGGTCGCTATGTGATTTTTATGATGGCAATCTTCTCAATTTACTGTGGACTCATCTACAATGAATTCTTTTCAGTTCCCTTTCACATTTTTGGCCCATCTGCCTATGCATGTCGTGATTCTTCCTGCAGGGATGCTTATTCAACAGGGTTGATAAAGGTTCATGAGGCCTATCCATTTGGAGTTTATTCGGTGTGGCACGGTAGTCGAACTGAGTTTCCATTGTTAAACTCATTAAAGATGAAACTCTCTATTCTGTTGGGAGTTACACAAATGAATTTGGGAATTATTATAACCAATAGACAGTTAAAAAAAATTGTCGTCGTTCCACTGCCATCAAGCATCGTAATTGAGGTCGAAGGGTCAACAGGTGTGAAGTGTGAACCCTGGCGGCGATTCGTACGGGCTCAGTGACGTAATGGGTTGGTCGGTATATATATTTTGATACACCGTAATTAATATATAGTCGGCCAACGATTCGTACATGGAGCGGTGTGTATAATTGGTAATCGATATATACATTACGTGAACGGTATATAGTTGAGTTATGGTGATATGGTCAATATATATATATATATATATATATTACAACCTTGGGTGGAAGCAACCCCCTACACCATGATCACAATGACACACGTAATAATCTTTTTGATGAAGCAACTTCACATTCATAAGCTTAAGAACGTTAATGCCATGTGACTCTTGTTCGAGCTCTAACTAACTTCTAGACCTCAAGCTGATAATTATTATATATATATATGTGTTTAAAAAAAATAGAATTTTATATATATATATATATAGTTATTTAAAAAAAAATTATTATTAAAAAAATATTATAAAAAAAGGGAAAAATTATTATTAAAAATATATATATATATATATTCGATAACCTTGGATTCAAGACAGTGTTACCAAACAGATTATGCAGGCAGAGGTGCCAATGTCGTCGAGTTATATATGTCGAGATGACAAATGCAAACTGAAGGAAACTGCCGACAATAAGCTTTGAGGACAAAGCTTTTGAAGGAAGCGACAATGTTACAAATAAAAATTACCTAAAATAAAATGAATATAAATAACGTAAATAATAAATAACCAAATGTTGGTTATGTTAAATAGTGATTAAGTGAAAAGGCAAGTCTAAAAGACATGCCCAGTCACGAAAGGACACCTGCTTAAGTATATGTGGGTCCTCATTGTAACATTCATCATTTATACATTTTTATATATAATAAATTATTATTACAAAATACCTCTTATGTATTTTTACATTTAAGTCAACAAGCTATCAGTTTTGATGCTTCACTTGTAGGAACAAAGGCTCATTCTGACTCTTAAGATTGAGGGGAAGGGTATCGTTAACGACATTATCGTGTCCTCTGTAAAAATTTTTCATTTCCCACCCCGGTTTTCAGTTTCACCTTATTTCTCCAAAATAGTTAAATGCCCTTTCCCATATCCATACATTCAACAACTGGAAAATAAATTTTGCTGAAAACACAAATTCTGGAAATTTTACAGATTGCTGGAAAATGCAGAAATATAAAAATCAGCACATACAAACAACCATTTAACTCATTTAAACACAATGATTTTTGGTCAAGGTGACCCTGGAAAAACCCCCTACAACTCTTGGGGAAAACCAGTTCGAGAGCTCTTTCTTATTTCTGGAAAATGCTTTTTACAGTGAGAAATATTCAGCAAAAAATCAGCAAGCAAATTTTACAACTTATCTCGTTTTCCGTGCCTCACAGCGCACTGGAAAAACTTGCAACAGAAAAATAGAACATCAATAAATGCTGTACGGCCTCCTAGAAAAGCGTGCAAGCTGACATTAAATACGCTGTACGGATTTCCTCGATTTGCGTGCAGAAAAAACAACAAAACAACTATACGGATTTGCCTCGATTTGCGTGCCAAGGTACAACCACTTGCTGTACGGATTCTACTCCTCGATTTCTGTGCCCTCGTTGTACGCATTTCTAGAAAAACGTGCCCAATATCTTCTTTTCACTGTGTTCTAACTCAGCTGTACGGATTTTCTAAAACGCTGCCTTGGAATGTGTGCCAAGCTGCTGCCTCCTTCTCCTCCCTGTCCAGAAATCTCCCTTGCTCTCTTGCTCTCTCTCTCTCAATCTGCGCATGAAAGAATGAATGACCTTTACCTCCTTTTCCTCCCTTAATCTAACCCTAAGTGATTTTTGGGTAATCCCTAAATCCAATGGCTGAAATAGATTGAGATCTAGGGCTGAGATTAAATGCTCATTTAAATCTCACTTTTTATTTTTTAATTCACCCCACTTTAATAAAGCCCCACTTAGTCATTTATTTCCAAAGTCACTTTTCCTTTCTAATTTTACATTGACTTTATTAAAGTCACTTTAAAATTAGACTTTAGTAACTTTATCACTTAAAGTCACTTTTAAATTAGATTTGACTTTATAAAAATTATAAAGTCACTTTAGGAGAAAAATTAAATTCTTTTGGACACTTTTCTCTAGGCCAAAGATCAAAGCCTTAGGGAACCACCTGTCCTCCGGTACCAAATTTCAACATCCTCAACCCCTCTTTCTTATAGTCTTCCCAATTTTATCCCTTTGGCAAGAGTTCAAGAGGAAGATCTCTCACATAGAGTAAGCATTTAGTTTAAAATTAACCAAGATAATTGCACCTAACCTTAGTTAAGTGCATTTCATATTAGTTTACTTTACCTTTCAAGCATGCAATTTATTTATATACTTATCATGATGAAAATGTTTTGAATTGATCTCTCATTTGGGCAAGTACCATATCTTTCATTTTGCAAGTAAAGTTTTAGCTTATTTTCATTTGCAAGTTATTTTATATTGCTTTCTGACATGCTTAGAATCATGAATGGTTATACTTTGAAAGCATTTATTTGAGAGCAATTTTAAATCTTGCAAGTGACATCATCTTTTCTAACATCTATTTGATTGACAGAGTTACTAGTGTTTCACTTTGATACATTTCAATTTTTAGAGCAAGTGTTATTTACTTTGGAGCAATATTGAAGGCACTGGTTTTATATGCTTATCTTTGATTTATGTGTTGATGGTTATTGAAGTATATTTCATTTCATATTGCTCACCATATTTGTTGAAACTTGCTCATAATCTCAAAGTAATCCCATTGACCTTAACATCTCCTAGAAACCTCACATCAATTTTTGAATTAGCTTTTCATTTAGGGACTATTACTGCTCAACGAGCAGGGGACCTAAAGGGGATACCTAAAGGGAAAATGCTAGGCCAAGGTCAATAAATGGAGACTTAGCCCATTGTCACTTCAGCTAAGGCGCCTTACTATTTACAAACTTTCATCGATGGGAGGAGACCCGATATATTATGGAGTTACTAATGAAGGATAAATCAATGAGTGGATATGGAGTGACCCAAATGATTCCCTTTCCAAAAGAGGTTGAAGCATAGAGCTTGCTTGCTTTTTAAGCAAGGTACAATGTTTTCTAGGAGAGGAATGAGAGGATTTGAGGGTTAGGTTTAGGGGATATGAGTCGTGAAGGAATTTCCCAATCCCTAAAATCCTTATTGAAATTAGTATCCTAGATGGTTCTTGAACAATTGTCTTTTCAAAGGAACGAGACCACATGGGACCAAGTGGACCCAGGTTACGAGGTGAGAGTTTAGCATCAATGATGTTCCAAACCTAGACAAGGTGCGGGAAAGGATCAAAGATAGAATATTCACTCAAAGGTGTTAAACTGATCCTTTGAGGCACTAGCCTTGGGGATGCTATGGCAAAGTTTGATCTCAGAGCTAGGGCTTGACTTTTCTCACAACTCCACTGTTAGAATGGCCTCAAATTTGCAGGAGGTTTTGAGGAGACACTAGCGCAGGAGAGTCTAGGAGATCGAGCTTTTTGGAGGGATAGTTTGCCGGGAAAATGATGCCCCAAGTGACCCAACTTGGTTAGACCTAGGAAAAGGTGAAAAGAAGTTGATTTTAGGTGACCATCTTTGGTAGATCAATGCCTTAGCCTTGGGAGAATGGATTTAATGATAAGTATGAGTGAGGACCTTTGGTTCCTAGTCAAGGAGGCCTCTAGACTACTTTGTTAGCCTTCTAGGTCAAAGAGAAGCAATCTTGTACTTTTATACTTTGATGTGCAAAAGTTGATGGCTTATCAGGATAAATTCGTTGATAGAATTACCCCTAGGAGATTTCATTCACATTACATGGCCCATACATTGAGAGATGCTATATAGAGACAAAATTCCACAATTTAAGTAGTAAACTCATGTAACAATTAGCCCTAAAGAAAAACTCCAAACAAGAAGCCAAAAGTGGAATCAGAGGAACAAGAGAAAAATGGCACTCGCTCCTGTTAGGTTTTCACGCTCTTTCCCCCTGCAGTTCGGCCCCATCACCAGGGCTCCATCCACTGCTGCGGAATATGGCGACCGGGGGTTTCTGGGCACTGAGATTCCTAAAAAGGAATACCGCCTTTGCGGCCATAGAACGACTACTCTGGTGGAGACTTTCTTGGAAATATGGTATACTGCTCCGAGTTTTCCTCATGAAACAAGGGAGTGCGTGAGTGTGGAAGAACCTTGCTTAGTGGACAGACAAAAGACCACGAAGGGCATACTTGCTGTTGCTCAAAGATCCGAGCCCATAGCTGTGGAAGAAGCTTGTTACCTGTTGTTGTGGGCGACGAAAAATGGTGAAGCCGTTGCGGGGAAATACGAATGCTTTTTCCTTCTGCAGCATCATTGTGTTGGGGAGATGAAAAGATATCGCTGGAGCTCTGCAATTATGGTGCCATTCTCCCTCCTGTTCGCAGAGCCCCTTCCCAAGGACCTCGATAGTTTGAAAGAGGACTTGTGCTGGCCGGTTGTGCCCTATAAGCTGAACTGTTATACTCGGCCGACTGAGGTAAGTTTAAAATATCCGCTTCCACATTTTGGGTTTTTCCTTCTTCATTTTTACCAGTGTGATGTTGGGTCTCTCGGCCAGATCATTATCCTCCGGAGCCCTCTGTCTGGGCCGGTGTCACGCATTAACCCACAGTCTCGGAGCAGAGCGGCGGATGCTTGGTTCTTCTGCCCGCCCAGAACAAAACTGTCAGCTCAGACTGTTCGGTATATGCTTTGGCCTGGCTCGGCTACGTCCTCACTCAAGCAGGCGTGTGAGGGGAAAAACGAGGTGGGCCGGACGACATCCTGGCTATCATCTGAACAGAGAAAACCCAGTCAAATAGTAAGGGAGCTGACCACAGAGGCTTCCTTAGAGCGGGGAGCTGAGACAGGGTATGCAAAAAATGACTCGAATAAACAAGATCTGGTGACCCTAGGGGGCGGACAAAAAGAAAAAAACAGGGGAGCGATGAATATTATACAGAATACATCCAATCCACAAAAGCTTTTCTACAAAGTGGCTGAACCATACTGCCAGGATGAAAATAGGATCCAAATCTTTATAAAATCAACTGGGGGCAGCCACCGCTGCATGAGACTCAGTATGGGATCAAACATACAAGAGCTTAAAAAAGAAATACAACATCAACTTGGAATACCCTCAAATCACCAGAACCTGATTTCTGCAGGTCGCAGCCTACAGGACCATCTTACTCTTCAGGAATATGGGATCTGTCAAGATACAACCATATTTCTTAACCTAAGGCTGCGCGGTGGATGCACCGGATCCGGATCAAAGACGCCAACTTCCTTCCGTGATGCAGTTAAGGGAAAAGAAAAAATGCAGAACATACCAGTGATAACAACAGAGCAACCAGGTCCATATATAGTAGATCAAAAACTGGAATCCCCAATGCTCCAAGTTACAATGCCAGAGGTAACAGAACTACACTCTGATCTCAATAAAACTGCTGTAATATGTAGATTCAATGGATTCTGGCCAAAATCCGATGCTTTACATCAGTGGATTTACTCCAATTGGACAATAGACTGCGATATACACCTATGTTCAAAAGGTTTCTTCATAGTTAGCTTCCATACAAAAGAAGAAAGGGATAGTATCATCATTGAGGGGCCTTGGTTTTGGGGTAATGTTGGTCTTTTTGTTACCCCTTGGTTCGCTGATTTTGATGCAAACACTATGAAAATCTCAACAATGCCTGTATGGGTGAGGCTTCATAATCTCCCATTACACTTCTGGCATCATTTAGTTTTATCTGCCATTGGGAATACCTTAGGGAAATTCCTAAAAGTGGATGAGGACAGAGTTAGCAGAGGAATCTTCTCCTTCGTCGGAATTTGCGTTGAAGTGGACCTGAGTCAGGGGCTGCCTGATCATATTTCTCTAAACTTCAACAACACTCAGCGGATTCAGCCCCTTGACTATGAAAACACCGCATTCAGATGCCGCAGTTGCAGGCAAACAGGACACCTCCAATATTCTTGCCCCCTGGTCAAAAAGAATCCTAAAGGAAACAAGAATAGGAAAAAAAAGCCCAATGGGTGGCAGCATACGGAACCGCTGGAAGAAGAGGACATACTGTCAGAACAGGCAGTAAACCAAGAGGAACCTGATACAAATATGGAACAGAAGGGTACACAAAATGAAAATACTCCAGTCACTCATATGGAAGCACCCCATAATCAAATGCAGCAAAATCCTCAGCTGGATGTAAGTGGCATCAAAAGATCTTATGGATCTGAAGGCTCTGAATCCGACAAGGATCCACCAGTGAACACTCAGGAGTCCATGCAGGCTATCATTGTTCCCTCTCCTGACTCTCAGGGTTGGCGTAGGGTGGAGAAGAAAAAGGGTAGAAAAGTATAGGCTTGCGGTATTTTTTATTTATTTTTCCTTTTATTATTGTATCAGTCCTACACATGGACAGCTATCTGCATATGCTTACAAGCATCTACAACATGTAATTTTTTTTCATTTTATGAATATAAATTACGCGCTCTTTTCCCTTGGAAAAAAAACAATTAGCCCTAAAAATAACGAAATTGCCAGTACAATGTATATCACAAAGTAAAACAAGAATCACATTAAAAGCATGTACTAACATGTAATAGAATATATCCAACCATCCACAATTTGACAATAGAGAAGCTCCAAGACAAGATAAACCAAATCCACACATCAAAACCCATCCATAAAGCTCCAAATTCATGCTTCAAGAAAAAGTGCAAAATTCTCAAGAGAGAGAAGAGATCTAGTCCAAAGTGATGATGAGCAAATGAACTCATCTCACTTGTATTTATACACTAATGAGGAGTTCGAATTAGCCTCCTTGGCCTACATAAGCCCCAAAAATAAAATAATGTTCTAATAATCTAACTTTTGGTGAGAAGCCCACCAAACCAGCTCACAAATGAAAGAATAAGCATCTCAAGAGGTCAAATAATAATTTATGCATGTCTTAGGGCCCTCTAAGAGGCCAAATGAGGTCCATGGGTGCCATAATGAAGAGTAGGACCCTCAAAAGTGATGGACAAGAGGTTCTCCCTTTGTTCTCCAAACAATAAACTTGTGGTGCTCCCAATGGATGTGGGGGCACAATAATAACCTCATGGGTCTCCAAATGAGTCGAAGATGACTGTACATTGTCTGTAAGGGCTTTGATGATGGTGTAGGGGATGCCACATCGTCCTACAAGTCCTAGGTAAGTCGCCAAGTGCATGGTACATCTGTGGGGTTGGCTGGGCAAAGGGGAGCTGAGTGCATCTTCTTTGTCCAATGGAAGCATCTCGAGCATCTTTGACCATCTTCGGGGATCCACGAAGTGCTGTCTACTACTGTGGAGGCCCATGGCTCTCAACACACACCCTACATGTGCCAATGTAGCCCTCTGGAAGATTAGGACCTTGTATAGGGAGACCAAACCCAAGATGGAGACCATCTGCAATCTTGCATAAGATCCAATTCGTCCCCTAGCCTTCCAGTAGAACAAGTCATTAGGGAAATTGATTAAATGAGCTTGCCAACAATGGACCACAAGTGGGGACTTCATAATGGCCTGCCCTTCCATAATGGGTTTCGGGATGTGCCAATGTCTCTTCAACTCCAAATGGGGTTAACCAAGTATCCTATTTGGTGGTTTCTACTTCTAAAGGGGATAATATGTTCAAGGTACATCCTTCAAAAGGGGGTGGCATGTGACAGATAGGTCAATGAATTAGGGGATGAGAAGGGGCATGTGACAGATATGTGAATGAAGTTTTACATTGTGTATGTTGTAAAAATTTCAGTTTTGAGCCTCTTGGAGGGCAATGTTATGCTTTCTAAATCCAACACCTGGTATTCGTTTACCAACAATTAATACGCGAAACAAATACACGACCAAATTCCTACCACAAAATATATATCAGAAGCAAAAATAATACTCAATCTAATTCACACACATAAAATTATTTTTGCCCAATCACCATTTCTTGATTAATAAATTAATCACAAAATTTGGGGTCCCATACCATGGATAATGGCCTAACTGAGAAAGTACAACATTGATCACCAACCTCACTGCACTCTCTCGGACCCAACACACGCTCATTGAGAAGCCTCTGTCAATTTTGTGCTGCTGTTGTATCTTAGCACCTAAGTTTAGGTTCAATTTATAACTTTCCTAAGCTAAAATTGACGACCAAAATTAGCTCATCAAGTTAACTGAAGATAAGTGACATTACATTAGCTAACTATCCTATCTTTAGCTTTCTCTACTTTAACTCAAGTACATGTCATAAATTTAGCTTGCCTTACATGCACATCTCATGTATGTCACACGCAACACATCAATATGCGTGCAACTCACTCGCACACTCTACATGTCACATGCAAGCTCCTAACATGGAAAATTAAGGTCCTTCTAGTCAAGACACAAGGTTAGAAGTACCTGTCGAGTTACAAAGCTCAACATTCCCTCTTAGTGAGGGAGGTACTTGTGGAAGAACTTCCTCCACCTGAATCTCTCTCCAAGCCCGTCTCGGTATTTGTAGCTGCTCCCTTTAACTTTGAAGTCTGTCCTTCTACCTGACTTGAAACCTGAGTTGAGAACTTGTCACATTTAGCCATGCTCTGAGGATCTTGCTCTTGAGCATCCGTCATCGTCATATCATACCAACTGAGGCTCCTGGCAGTACCTAAAGAATCACTCTTTGTCACCATTTGCTCCATTTCAACAACTGACTTTGATCCTGTATCCAAGATCCCCTTGGATATACCCACGGGTTGTCCCAACAACCTGTGTGACTGCCCTTGTCTGATGCCAAACATTACAACTACATCCAAGGTCTCACCCTCTGAATATAGAAGCATCTGTCCATCTCGGAACAAAACTATATATCTAACACCCTCCAAGGCTGATACTAAGAGCACGTGTACCATCAACCTTGGAACAAATGACATCCCTGACACCTCCAGAAATCCTCTTGACTCTAGTTGGAATTTGACACATCCAACTCCCTTCACTGCATCATGTGTGGTGCTAGCTCCACTAGACACACCGCAGTATGAGCCTGTCTTTGAAATACTGTGGAATGTTGACCTCATCCCTATCATGTGACTAGATGCTCTACTGTCCACTAGCCATAAGCCACTGTCCTCATACACAAATTTTATTGCCAGAAACACAGGCAACTATAGAAAATTCCTTCTCGAAGAAAAATATATAGAGCCAGATTCCTATCACATCAAAAACATAGCGGAAGAAAAATATACTCAATCTAAATCACACACGTAAATATATTACTTTCCAATCACTAGTTCTTAATAAATTAATCACGGAACTTACTTGGGCTCCCATAATAGGGATAATGGCCTAACTGAGGAAATATGACATCGATCACCAGCATCACTGCACTCTGTCGGACCCAACACATGTTCACATGGAAGCCTCCCTCAATCATGTGCTACTATTGTGTCTTAACACCTCACTTTAGGCTCAATTTATAACATTCTAAGCTCATTTTGATGGCCAAAATTAGTTCGTCATGTTAATTGAAGATAAGTGACATTACGTTAGTTAACCATCCTATATTTAGCTTTCTCTACTTTAACGCAAGTACAAGTCATAAATTTAGCTTGCCTTACATGCACATGTCATGTTCTCTACTTTAACGCAAATACAAGTTATAAATTTAGCTTGCCTTACATGCACGTGTCATACATGTCACATGCAACACATCAACATGCGTGTTGCACACTCTGCATGTCGCATGCAAGCTCCTAAAAAGGCAAATCAAGGTCCTAGTCAAGACACAAGACTAGAAGTACCTTTCAAGCTACAAAGCTCAACAAACAAAGAAATGTGAGAGTTCATTTTCTAAGGTTTCAAGAGATTGCTGAGTTGCAGGAGAACATAGAAACAACTTGGAGATTGTGCTCTGATGTAATTTTGTCACCTTTTGCATCATAATTGAAGAGGCCATTCCATTGGAAGTAGACCCAGAGACATAACCCACATTGGGTGAATTTCGTTATCAATTTCGGTTTCTTGTCTCCTATTTTATTTGCTATTCATCATTTCATTTTAGTCCTTTCTCGCTCTTTAATGCTCACACACTCAAAATTAAGCAAATTAAGTCATAGATTGTTGGATGAATACAACCCAAATAACCATCAATCTACTCATGTATAATTGCAAACACTCTTTTCTCACCCTTTTCTACCACAATAGGCAAGAGGAATAATTGTGATTGACAACTTGTTAGCATAGAAATTAACCCCTTCGGAAGGTGGATAACTTGGTGGATTTGTATTTGTAATAGAAAATCTCAGTGCAACATGTAGAATAATTTTCCGTATTGTGTCACATTCAAACTCCCCTCTCCATTCTGTTTGGTGCTTGCTAACCACAGGTTGGTGTCCCTAGCCGTGCATGGAATGTTTTCTCTGTAAATTTGCAAAACAAGCATGCAATAGTTTCCTTTGACCACCAATTTACGACCAACATCCCTTCATATTAAGGGGGGGAGGGGGAGCGGGAATGTTGACACCTAATCTTTGGGATTAGGTAAATCCATGTAAATGTTGTAAATAGCAAAATAAAGGGAATTGGAAGACGAAGAAACATTGGGAAGATTAGGTAAATCCATGTAAATGTTGTAAATAGCAAAATACGAGACGAGATTGCAAAGACGAGATTTGCTAGCTATCACCTCACCTTTAGGCATAATTTGAAAGTAAGAGGCATTGGCTTGTTTGGTCTCAAGTGATCCATGGCAGGGCTGTATTTGCATCTAATAGAAATGAGTTTCATTAGGTGGAGGACACAATGCTTGATGCTTAGTTTTGGCAATAGGTTAGGTATGTTTTATGGTTAACCAAGCCCATTTATAATATGATTTAGTTTGTAAATCCAAAGCAGTCATTGCTTGGGGAGGTGTATGAGTAGATGGACAACATGCTAGGTCAAATCAAAGACATTGTTGAGTTGAGAGATGTGATCTTGTATGATCATATCCATAAAACATTTGGTCAAAAGTTGTGATAATCTGAATATTCTATTTCATGCCCTAGCATATGTCCTTATGCTCAAATATTATTCTCCATCTTGGCCTGCCCAACTAGCACCTAGGGGTGTGGTAAACAGAGAATCAAACACAAATATATAATGGTTAATTGTTTGCTTTGGAGAATTTGGTCCCTAATGAAGAGGAGTGTGCTCAAGTATGAAGCCAATTGAGCAAGTATATCAGTGAACTTGTAGTCTTTGCTAATTTGGATGCAACTAAAGATTGAGATAAACTGAATCCTATTGAATGGTGGAACATGTATGGCTTGTCTACCACACATTTGCATAAATTGGTGGTGAGGGTGGTTTCACAAATTGTTAACACTTATTCAGTAGCGAGGTGTTCGAGCACCTACAACTTCATCCACAATGTGAAGAGAAACAACTTGAATGTAGATTGGGTAAAAGCTTAGTTTAAGTGCACTACTGTTGGAAATACTAAGCGGGGGGGTGAAGCAATATTTCACTTAATTTTAATTAATTTTTCACTTTCAAAACATTAAATATCATTAGCACAATTCAAAGCAATAACACATCACATCACATGAACAATACACAAGAAATTTTTAGGTGGAAACCCTTCCAGGAGAAAAGCCACCAAATGCTTTATAATATAAATGATGAGTACAATAATTTATTAGCACCGATTGAAGGGAAGCACCAACTCCCTAGTACTCAGTTAGAAAAGCATTCAAGTTTATCAGGAAGCCCCAACTCCCTGAAACTTGAAAGGATGCACGAACACCTAGTTTTACCTGCTCCAACTGGAAGAATGCTCCAACACCCGACTAGCATCAATCTGCTGCAGGGATAATGGCCCACTTACAATGGTATGCAGATAAGACTTCACTGCTGCCCCTGTTGATGCATGCAATCATGTTTCATCAACAAACTTCTCAGATATCAATGTCTTATCACTGCTCAGGTTCAAACTTGAACCAACTACCTTCAGATCTGATCTTCAAATGCTGTTATAGTTTTGTAACATATAGATATCTTTTAATGATATACAACCAAACCACAAAAGGAGACTCTAGTTCATACCTCAGATATCAATTGAAGATGATGTCTAGCTGCCACTGAGTGTGCTTCAGACTTATCTCAGACTTTTTCCAGACATTGGTCCTAAAATCTATTTTAGAAAATGGGCTAATTAAGCCTATGCCTGTCCCTCAAATCTGTCCTTTAATCAAGTCGCAAATATGACCCCTGAACTGCTGTACTAGGCTGCCTTTTTCTGCCTTCAAAGATGCCTTAATCAAACCTCAGAACAAACCCTTAAAGATTGCCTCAAACAGCCTAAACAACCTTCAAAGGTGCCCTTAGCTGTGGCTGACACGAGCCTTATAACACAGGCTTTAATGATGCCCTTTCACTGTTGTCCAAGTATACCCATTTTCTTCTTCCAATACAACTGTAAACAAGGGCCCTAGTCTGCATCCTTAACCCTTCTTTAACTCCGGCTATCACAAGGGTAATTTGACCCCTTTTTTGTGTTCATAACAGGCCTCAACAATGCGAATTCCATAGGGCTACTGCAGCCCTATAACAGAGCAAACTTGGCCTCAAAATGTGCCTCAGGACAGGCTGAAATAGGCCTTAGGAAGACCTTAGATGAGGTCTTAGGAGGGCCAAAATTTTGTTACAGTGCTAGCCTTAGATCAATGCATTGCCTTCTTAGAATGACCTTAGAACCAGTGTTGTTAAAATCGCGATTTTATCACTATCCCGCTTAAATCGCGATTTTTATCCCAAAAAATCGCGGGTTTTTTTTTATAACGATTTTTTCCGAAAAAATCGCGATTTTTTTTCAAAAAAATCGCGATTTTTATTGAAAAAAGCGCCGAGGCGCGGGGCAGCGGGCTTTAAGTTATGAAAATCGATTTTTTATTAGTCATTTCTGACTTTCGCCACGCGGAGGAGGAGGAGACGCCTTGTGGAGGAGAGCTGAAGGGTTTGGGAGCGAATCCAAGTGGTTTTAGGAGAAATCCAAGACAAGATCACCAATTTGTCCATAAAAACGGTATGTAGATTAATTTTTTTTTGTTTTCCTTGTTATAAACTTTGTTTTTCATTGTTTTTGGTTGAGAAATTTCATATGGGCACCATTTGTTTTCAATGTTCATTGTTTTTAAAGATTTTTTTGTAATTTTTCATTGATTTGGGATGGGTAACTTGGTATGACTATGGGAACCAATTTTTTATTTATTTTTTTCATTTTTTTTAAACATTGTTTATGTTTTTTGATTTTCATTGTTTTTTGGCATTTGCCATTTGGTTGGGTAACTTGGGATTTTGTAAATTTGTAACTTGTAATTTTGTAAATGCTAAATTGTAATTTGTAATCCTAAATTCCTATTTCCTAATCCTTATTTTTCCATAGGTTTGCAAATTCAAAATTCAAAAACAAACATGCCAAGGAAATTGGATCCTTTCTGGGAATATGGTGAACCTAAAGCTCCGAATGATAGACAAAACTTGAATTGCAAGTTGTGTGGAAAGGAGATATTCGGGGGGGTGTACAGGTTGAAGTTCCACCTTGCACAAATCCCTGGACGTGATGTGGGGCCCTGTATAAATACAAATCCTGAAATTATCCAAAGAGCCATGAGAGCATTGGGAGAATTAGAGCACACTAGAGAGGCCAAAGAAGAACTCAAAAGGCAACTAAAAAGGTCAGCTGAAGGAAGTGGGCCAAGTGGCACTGGTTCTACTGCAGCGTCAGTCAATCCGGTAGCTGCATCATCATTTTTTGTTCCTCGAACCACACCTGGTTCACAACCAACTATCGGTTCAATGCTAAAAAGAACTGAAAAAGAACAAGCTGATAGGTTGATGGCAAAATTTCTCCTCTGGAGTGATATTCCTTTCAGCATTGTAAGGAATAATCCATTTTTCCAACCTACTGTTGATGCTATTGCCAGTGTTGGCCCGGGGTACAAAATCCCTTCTCTTCATGATTTCAGAGGCTGGATTCTTCAAGAGGAAAAGCGTGACTGCACCCAAAGATTGGAGGATTTTAGGGCATCATGGGCACAAACAGGATGCACTGTTATGTCAGATGGTTGGACTGACCAAAAGGGGAGAACCCTTATAAACTTCTTGGTTAGTTGTCCCAAGGGGACTATGTTTATCAAATCTATTGATGCAACTCATCAAATCAAAGATGCAAGAACTTTATGTGATTTGCTGGATGTGTTTATTTTGGAGGTGGGTGCAGAAAATGTTGTCCAAGTCATAACGGACAATGCTGCAAATTATGTTGCTGCTGGTAGAATGCTTATGGACATGCATCCTACTTTATTTTGGACACCTTGTGCTGCCCATTGTATTGATTTGATGTTAGAGGACATAGGGAAAATTCCCTTTGTCAAAGATATTGTTGACTCATCAAAAAGCATCACAAAATTTATTTACAATCACACATCTGTGCTTAGCTTGATGAGAAAATGCACCAACAACAAAGAGTTGGTGCGCCCCGCCATTACACGGTTTGCGACGAGTTTCATATCTCTTCAATCCCTCTTGAATTCTATGTGGGATTTGAAGAGAATGTTTCTTTCAGAGGAGTGGCGTGCTTCGTCAATGAGCCGCAAACCAGAAGGAGAGGCCGTGTGCAGACTAGTTTCATACCAGGAAGACTTCTGGGCGGGAGTGCAGGAGGTGTGCGCTGTTACTGAACCTTTGGTAAAGGTTCTTCGGTTGGTTGATGGTGAGAAGCCCGCAATGGGCTATTTGTATGAAGCCATGGACAGGGCCAAAGAAGCCATTCGGTCCTACTATGATGATAAGGGAGATGATGGGTTTCAGAGACAACTCCTTCTATGGGAAGTGATTGATGAGCGGTGGAACAACACACTCCATCGTCCCATTCATGCTGCTGGGCTTTTCCTGAACCCTGCATTTTCTTATGCATGTGGGTTTGATTTTGATGCTGAGGTCGTGGAAGGATTATTAACCTGTGTCCAGAAGATGGTGAGATCTCCAGAACAACGTATAGAGATCTCTAGACAAATTGAGACATATAAGATGTCAGGTGGCACATTTGGCTTTGAGATGGCTGTCACTGATAGGACGATTAAAATGCGAGGTATTTTTTAGTTTGTACTTTGTAACTTTGTTTCAAATTTCATTCTCTTCAAATTCCATTTTTTTCTTATGTTTATTTAAAATTTTATTTGTAATTTTGTTGTAGACGCATGGTGGAAGATGTATGGTGGTAGAGTACCCCTTTTGCAAAAGCTTGCCATACGCATCCTCAGCCAAACATGCAGCTCCTCAGGATGTGAGCGCAATTGGATACACAACAAGAAGCGCAATAGGTTAACACTTAAACATTTAAAATATTGCAAATTTCCAAATAAATTTTTGAATTCATTAAAGTTTTAAACAATATTTTTTTTATAATATTAATTATTAATTATTATTTCATGAACTTTGTACAGGTTGGAGTCCCATAGACTTAATGACATGGTCTATGTCTACTACAATCTTCGATTGTGGGTGAGACAACTAGAGAGGACACCTGATACGGAAGCCATCTCATTGGATGGGATTGACACCACTGCTGAATGGAGGGTTGAGACCGAGAGGCCTCTCATGGATCCCACTGATGATTGGTTAGTGCAGGATGAGGGGGAGGAGGAGGGGGAGGAGGAGGAGCAGGAGGAGCAGGAGCAGGAGCAGGAGGAGGAGGAGGAGCAGGTGGAGGAGGAGGAGCAGGAGGAGGAGGTGACACCGCCTACCCGGGCTACCACTACCACCAGTAGAGGACGTGGTCTCCGTCTACCTCAGCCTCCTGTAGCTGCTACTACTAGTTCTTCAGCTTCTAGAGCACGTCAGACTCCACTGCCATTTCCACCAGCACAGGCACCAGCTTCTACATCTAGAGGGAAAGAGAAAGTTGTGCCATTTTCTCGCAAGAGGGGCAGAGGAAATCAATAGGATTAGACTTTCATTTTATTGTATATGACATTATGACATGATGAGATACATTATCATATTTTTTGTTGATATTTTGAGGCTGCGTTGGGACTCAGGACTTACTATTCAGGACATGATTCAATGTTATGTGTGATTTTAGCGCTAGAAATGATATTAAACATCTTATATATTAGTTTTTTTATCATATTTATGTGTCAATGTATTTATTTTATGTTGTAGATGGTTTAGATATTAAAAAAATTGAAAAAAAATGAAAAAAAAAGAATATTTTTGTGCCAAACGCTTTTTTCCCGCTTTTGCCGATTTTTTCCGCTTTATTCCCGGCGCCGATTTAATCCCGATCGCGCTTTTAACAACATTGCTTAGAACCATGATCTTTGTCTAGTAAAAGACACCACAGAAAGATGAAACAATTAAGCCCAAAAAGCCTTTGAAAAAGCTGACCTTTAGATCTACGTGTTGCCCTGGCCTCAGAGATTTCAAAGAATATTTGAGATAATGCAGTAGAAATTGCTTTCTTTTGGAGGGAAGCTGAGTACGAATATAAATTATATAAAATAAATAATGTAAAATAAATAATCAAATAATGATTAGGTTAAATAGTCATTAACCTAAAGTGAAAAGGCATGTCTAAAGACGTGACCAGTCATGAAAGAACACCTACTTAGGTATATAAGCAGGCCTCATTGTAACATTTCTCATCACATATACATTTTTATATATAATAAATTATTATTATTAAATACCTCTTGTGTATTTTCACATTTAAGTCAACAAGCTATCAGTTTTGATGCTTCAGTGGTATCAGAGCCATGGCACACAATATAATCATGCGAGTCTTTGAACGTAGTTCGCCGCACAATATGCCATTACGTTTATGTCTTGAATGCGTTGAGCAGTTTAGTAAAATTCAAGAAGCATTTCAACGACTAGAAAAATCATGTGCAGAAGTTACAACATGTCTAAAGAAAAGTTATGCAGAGGAAAACGATAGTGATGGTGAAGAAACGAAGCAAGGTGAAGCAGGAGAAGAAGATTTTGATTAGAATGATGAGGTGGATGCGAAATATCTTGAGAAACAAGAAGATGAACAATATCATAAAGATCCAATTGATGACAAAGAGGATGAAACGATCAATCCTAGCTATCATCACCCGCGTTTCAAGCCAGCTCAGTATAGTGTAGAGGTGGTCAGTCTTCGTGCTAAGAGACCAAAGGAAAAGGTTGAAGAAAAGAGAGAGCACACCAAAAGAGAGAAAAAGGATTACAAGCCTACAAAGGTAGTTCAACTTGGTATTCCCCATGAGAAAGCATCATAGAAAGGTTGTGAAAATGAAAATAAAAAAGAATCGAAGAAATCTGGTATCGAATCGAATAAAGGGCTAGGAGACATTTTGTCTACTGAAAAACCCATCAAAGATGTTGCTCCGAATTGGGTAACAAGTGAGCAAGGGCCAGTTGAGGTTTTGTCCACGGAAAAACCCAACAAAGATGCTGCTGTGAATTTGGTAAAAAGCGAGCAAGGGCATGTCCATATTTTGTCCATGGAAAACCCCAACAATAATGTCATTGTGAATCGGATAATGAACGAGCAAGGGTCCTCTTGTGATAGTGAAAGTGGTCTGGAAAAGTTGAATGTCTACAAGGAGGGGTTTTTAAATTATTGCCAGAGTTATGGTCCTGTGACGAGATACATATGGTTACCCACTAAGCGCGAGGCTCTTGTTGAGAGGGAACGCAAGGGTGCAAATAAATTCATTCAAAGCAATCAAAACCAAAACAATTTGAAGGGCAAGACACTGTTTCAAACGAGAGTAATTCAGAAAATTTATTTGAGGAACTCGTGACATACGTGGAAACTTCAGTATTTACCCTTGGAAGAAAATTGCCCATCAATGGCATCTACGATATTTTTGGTTTTGAGGTTCGAACACCTTAATATTTTGAGGGTTGATATCAAGGGTTTTGAAGTTCGACGAGCTCTGAAGTTCGATGGTAATGGCAATTCGTATGGCAAGGAAATTTGTATGGTCTCCTGTCTTGGGCATTCACATGAAACATTTGTCCTGAACAATCAATTTTGGATGGCACCCTGGTTTGAGCATTTTAGATATCACTACCAGTGTAATAGTTGCCTCACATTTTGTCTCAGGCCTCAACACATCAGAATTTGGTATAATCTCAACACTAGTGTATGTTGTGACTAATCTCATGCAGAAGTATATACATAACTGTCGGATTACAATATGCTATATACGGTTTTTCAATGAATCACAATATCATTTCTCTGCGTCATTTACACCTAGTATCCCAAGATATATGCATGGCATCTCTGCGATGAAGTTGACAATAATTATATTGACATTCATAATAGCAGGCAACCCTCATGCTACACCCGTCCCGTCCCCACTGTGCCCTAGACCACACCCTTCCGCAGATCACTGTCCCAACAGCCGACGAGGAACTCCACATGCATAGGACGTTTAAAAGGTTGCGTTCCCCTCCCACGCCGGTAAGCGTCGTGTCCCTAGTCAACGGTCAAGGGTGTGATACGTTGCATGGGGTTCGATGCATGTGGTCATGTGATTGGCTCGCTATGACTTTCCTATGACTCGATGTAATTATTTTTGCACCGTCCACGGGGTTCTGGTCCAACTCCCAATCACTATTCTAGAAGTGTTATTTCGATCAACGACTTTTCCCTATATACCGTGTTTGATACATCGATTGGTCGATATGTATAATTGGTCAATTATATGTGGTCCATATATAATGGTTGGTTTGATATATATAATAAATCAAACTAAATTAATATAATTTAATTAATTAAAATGATTTAATTTAATTAATTTAAAATATATATATATATATTATTTAAAAAATTTATTATATATATTAAAAATAGTATTTAAAAAAAGAAAAAAAAGAGAGGGAAGATAGAGAAACCCTAGCTTTAAGACCGCATTAAAAAAAACCCCTAGTTTCAAGACAACATTATCGGAGAATTCTACATGCTAAGGTATCAATAATGAATTACTTATGCCAAGATGAAAAACGCAAGGTGAAGAAAATTGTCGGAAATTAAGCTTTGAGGACGAAGCTTTTCGAAGAGGAAGGCAATGTTACAAGTATACATTATATAAAATAAAATTTAAATAAATAATGTAAAAGTAATCAAATAATGATTAGGTTAAATAGTCATTAACTTAAAGTGAAAAGGCATGTCTAAAGACACGACCAATCATGAAAGGACACCTGCTTAGGTATATAAGTAGGGCCTCATTGTAACATTTCTCATCGCTTATACATTTATATATATATATATATATATATATATATATATAATAAATTATTATTATTAAATACCTCTTGTGTATTTTCACATTTAAGTCAACAAGCTATCGGTTTTGATGCTTCAGCCCTATATATACACAAAGGTGGGGGTCAAGATGGGGGCTGACTTGCGGTAAAATAAGGAGCTGACTTGCCATAAATCACCAATTAAATTCACCAAAAACATTTTTCATGGAGCTGACTTAACCATCCCCTTTTGAAGCCTTTTTCAAAATGTAAGTCTTCCTTCTTTTAAGGCCAACTTGGCCAATGAATTGTAACAACCATCACCCAAAAACATATATCAAAGTTTACCCAATAAAATATATTTTCATTAAATTTTTATTCAAAGTTTTTGACTGAGTCATCAATCAGATTTGGGCACCATGGCCACACATTCGAGGCTTCAACTTTGAGAAGGCTTATCTCCTCAATCGTGAGGAGTTACGTGGTGTGCCACCTATAGTTATAAATGACATGACAACTACTATTAGATGATGATGGTCTAACATACATTCTCACGGTCATATGCCATAACAAGAGCGGGGAAAGCAAGCTTATTTTGGCTGTGGCTTGAGTTGACATTAATGACAACCAATTCTCAACAACTACGACTTGAGGTTGTTGTCCCATTATTGTGAGGTGGCAAAGAATGGTAAAACATATATGACTTGGGACGACAATCCATAAGATGCTAATTGATGGATGATCTCACTAAATTGATTTCCTCTCTTTGAAGCGCAGATCGATACTCTTTTGTTGTCCTTATGAGAGATTTCAATCTCTCTTTTCTAGCTTTCACTTGGTTTGAAAGTGGTGGAAATCCACAACTAAAGTTCAAAGCTCATTTTAGCTCTACTTGAAACATCAAACTCCATGAAAATTCCCAAACTTCTTGTATTGCGAGTCCAAATCCCATTATATTTGGGATCTGGACAATCCAGATGGTTTGTACTTGTAAATGCCCTAATACGTTTATGCCTGGACGTATTTAATCCAAATGTGCTCAGATTTGGATACTTCTCCCCTTTTTAGGCCCATATATCTATTGAAAAGTGTAACTAGGTTTGGTCTTCATAATGATATGTAATTATGATTTTATGTAATGAGATGTAAAGAAGAAAAATAAAATTATTGTATTGCTTGCTTCATGGGTTTCATGAGCAAGAGATTTTATTTTTGAGTCAAGACTCCCATTGAGAGTCTTTAGGAATTATTTGTCATCTAGTCATAAAATGATAGTCATTGCAATGTAATGAAGTCATGTTACACTTTGTAAAAGGTAAAACTTGCCCATGTAAACTTACAAAGAAAGAACTTGGTAGAAGAAGTCAACGCCCCTACTTGAGATCATGTCGGCCTAAGGGACATGAGAAAATGTGTATAAGTAGACACACTTGGCCTCCCTTAGAGGCAAGCAACTCAGCAAGCAATTCAGTGAAGAGAAGTGCAAGGAAGAGGCCTACAAAGCAGAAGTGCGAAGAAAGGATATGAAGGATTCTTTTGGGTATAATGAAGGAAGGATTCTTTTGGGTATAGCGAATGAAGGTTTCCTCTGGGTATGGTGAATGAAGGTTTCTTTTGGGGATAACGATGGAAGGATTCTTCTGGGATCAGCGAAGGAAGGATTCTTCTGAGGTTTTTCTTGGGTTATATATTCTCTCCAACGTGCAAAGGAAGAAGGAATGAATACATCACAAGAAGATAGAAGGACGAACCTATTGGAAGCTGAAGAGAAACAATATAGGTCTCAATTAAGGAAACTAGGGTTTTTAATCTAAGGTAAACCTAAGAGATCGAGGTTCTCTGGGTGACCAAGATAGAGATCGAGATAGAGACCAAGATCCTCTAGAGGAGACCAATGAGAGCCTATAGACTGAGATTCTCTAGGGGAAGCCGAGAAGAAGCAATGTGAAGGATAGAGACTAAGTTTCTCTAGAAAGCCGAGGAAAGTAGTTCGGTATCAAGAAGCAACCTGTGACAAGGAAGAGGCAGAACATCAATTGTAGCGACAAGGTTCTTGGGAGGATACTAGAGTCAAGGGTCTTTGTCATGGTCTTGGTATTCGTCAATTGAAGATCTATAAGAAGAATTTCTGATCGGGTTTTCCTCTCAAGAGGAGAGAGGTTTTGGCCATGGCTGACAAGCCTACATACTGTGTCACTTGTCTTCTATTGTGCATATTGGTAATTGTCTTGATGAAAAAGAACACAATAATAATATAATGAAGAGAGACTATTAGCTAAAAGGTAAAAGTATATCACAAGCAATTACCAAACAAATAAATCTTTTAACTCCTGCCCTAGATTTCTCAACATGGTATCAGAGCTTAGGTGTTGAAGTCAAGAAGGGGCACCCAATTAAGAAGACATCAAGCCTCGAAGAAGAATTATAGCACATTCAAGGGCTGCCAAGGGCAAGATCTTCAAAACCCTAGATCGAATAAATCTACATCAGCAAGAGTCTTGAAATCATCTTCAAGAGAGAAGGAAGACTAGAACATTCAAGAAGGATCGTGAATCAAGCTCTCTCTCATCAATTCCTCATGAAGCAAATCCTCTATCAACATAAAGATGAAGGAGGAAACAAGCATCAATTTCTAAAGTAAGTCTGACTATATTTGATAATATCAAAATGTCTTTTTGCAAGGAAAGCAATAAATTGGTGGAGGTTGCAAATTTCCCTGCATGGAAGAAAATGACAGACCTAAATCTTATTGAGAATGAGGTCATGGATCATATTAACGGGTCGATAACCCAACCTCTAAAGGAAGATACTCAAGCACATGCTAGATTCATGAAGGGAGAAGTGAGAGCCCAGAGGATTCTTATAGAATCTATAAAAGATTCTCTAATCCCATATGTATCAAAGTGATGGATGGTCTGCGCCCTATGAAGAAATCCCAAAAGATGAAGACTCCATCACAAGAGAAATTCATGACATCGAAGGAAAAGGAGTTCTTCAAGCAACTGGTTGTCCCATCATCTCCACCTGAGGAGCTGCTGTAGGTCCCTAGTTAAGAGGGAGCCTGGAAATATGTTTCTTACTTGGCAGAAACTTGGAAATTCCTAAGCCAAGGGGGAGCTTAGGTACATTCCTTTTGTAGGAATGAGTACATTCCTTTATTGGAATATGTCCTCCCTATTTGAGAGGGAGAGATAGACACATCATTTTGGTCTTCACTTGGGAAGACAGAATGGAGGATTGGGTAATCATTTGGCATCCGATACTCTTTGAGGATGAGATAGGGCATCCAAGAGAAGAGTGATCGTAAAGAACCGATATTCTTTGAGAACTGGGAATCCATGATAAGAATAGTCCTGAAGGAACACACCCTGAGTACCTGGTTAGTATGTTTCGGGAGAGACAATGATGAGTATGTCTATAAATCATTGGTCTCACCAACATTGAGCTCAGATTTTGTAGAGAGATAGAGCTGGTAGTCAAGGCCTTGCTATGTGACAACGTTGGTTGATATGATGCTATACAAATGAGTTACCAATCCAAATTCTTCTTATGAGAAATTCTTCAGATTGAGAATGACCAAATACCATTATGAATACCTCCCTAGTTAAGAGGGAGCATTGAAAAGTGTAACTAGGTTCGGTCTTCATAATGACATGTAATTATGATTTTATGTAATGAGATGTAAAGAAGAAAAATAAAATTATTGTATTGCTTGCTTCATGGGTTTCATGAGCAAGAGATTTTATTTTTGAGTCAAGACTCCCATTAAGAGTCTTTAAGAATTATTTGTCATCTAGTCATAAAATGATAGATTCATTGTCATGTAATGAAGTTATGTTACACTTTGTCAAAGGTCAAACTTGCCCATGTAAAGTATCCTCCAAGACCTTGTCTCTTATCCTCTTCAAGTTGCCCTACAACAAAGAAAGAACTTGCTAGAAGAAGTCGACCTCCCTACTTGAGATCATGTTGACCTAAGGGACATGAGAAAATGTGAATAAGTAGCCACACTTGGCCTCACTTAGAGGCAAGCAACTCGACAAGCAATTCAGTGAAGAGAAGTGCGAAGAAGAGCCCTACAAAGAAAAAGTGTGAAGAAAGGATAGGAAGGATTCTTCTGCGTATAATGAAGGAAGGATTCTTCTGGGTATAGCGAAGGAAGGTTTCCTATTGGTATGTCGAAGGAAGGTTTTCTATCGGTATGTCGAAGGAAGGATTCTTCTGGGATCAACAAAGGAAGGATTCTTCTGAGGTTTGTCTTGGGTTATATAATCTCTCCAACGTGCAAAGGAAGAAGGAATGAAGACATCACAAGAAGATAGAAGGAAGCACCTATTGGAAGTCGAAGAGAAACAATATAGGTATCGATTAAACAAATGAGGGTTTATGATCTAGGGTAAACCTAAGAGACCTAGATTCTCTGGGTGACCGAGATAGAGATCGAGATAGAGACCGAGGATCTCTAGAGGAGACCAGTGAGAGCCTAGAGACTAAGATTCTCTAGGGGAAGCCGAGAAGTAGTGTGAAGGATAGAGACCGAGTTTCTATAGAAAGCCGAGGAAAGCAGTTCGAGATCAAGAAGGAAGCTGTGACAAGGAAGAGGCAGAACATCAAGGGTAGTGACAAGGTTCTTGGGAGGATACTAGAGTCTAGGGTCTTTGTCATGGTCTTGGTATTCGTCAATTGAAGATTTATAAAAAGAATTTCCGATCGGGTTTTCCTCTCAAGAGGTGAGAGGTTTTAGCTCTGGTTGACAAGCCTACATACTGTGTCACTTGTTTTCTATTGTGCATATTGGTAATTGTCTTGATGAAAAAGAACACAATACTAATATAACGAAGAGAAGACTATAAGCTAGAAGGTAAAAGTATGTCACAAGCATTTATCAAGTAGAGAAATCTTTTAACTCCTTTTGCCCTAGATTTCTCAACAATATCTCTACACCTGGATTCCTTTTGGGTACAAACCTCGAAATCTGATTCCTTTTGCGAACTCTAGTGGGGTCCACCCTGGATAACCTCCTATCCAGTGCATTTTCTTTTATTTGGATATCTGGCTCAATTGCAATGCATACCCCTTAATGTGGCCCAAATTTGTTTCCACTTAGATATGCTTTGTCCACGAATCTCGATGTTTGTTATACTTTGCTGTGGGCTAGCTCTGGATGGCTTAAGTTTGTTTGTGGTTCAATCTGGATTTGGTCTCCTCGACACAGATAACTCAACTGACATAAATTCTACATACTTCAGTTATGTTCCCATCAATTGATGGATCCGTTGAACTGTTATGAGATGAAATTACAACTCTGAACTAATTGTGAAAACTGATTGCTTGTGACTCTGAACAATTTGAGAATTTAATCCAACTCTATTTCTAGATCACAAACACAAAGATTGAACACGAACGACACAGTGAAATATACAAGCAATATGTTAATTTCAAGCAAAAAAATTGTAGACTACAAATTGGTATATGTGTCTAGTCTCCCGTTGGTCAGATTCGACCTCTTCGCTTTCTTTCAAAATTCTCTTCACCAGTCTCTTCCTCACATACTTTCATACACAATTATATTCAAATTTTTTTACATGAAGTTCTCATTTTCAATCTCAACAAACTCAACTTGTTTTACTAAAATATCTAACAAATTCCTAAATTAGTCACATCTATTCTTTTACATAGCAAATAAATGACACTCATCTTTACTTAATAATACTGATTCTCCAAAATATATTATAGGAAAATATTATACAATAAATAAAATTTGAGGAAACCTACTTCCTTAGGTAAATGGGGTTGACCTAAGAAGGTCAAAATGATTTCATTGGGAGGTGCTACTACATCACTAATTTGGAGGATTGACCCATAGTTTTAGAGTGCTTGGATGATGAACTTTTTGGTGATCATATTCAAGGAGCAAACATGCCGCTCCCATCCACTAGCAAGTTTCTATATGTAGGAGCTTTGTCCTTCGCTTCACAACGTCCAACATTACGTGGGGTCCATGTAGCTTCTGTTTGTGTTCCATGAACACTTTCACTTTCTCTTGCTCCTCTTCTTCATTGATCACGAGCAAAGAAATTAGAAGTTTCGTGTGGCAAGAGGAAAACTTAGTAGACATTAGATCCCTTTTTCTTCTTCTAGGTAGTAGTAGTCTCTAGAACTTAGTACTTCGTCTTCATTATAGCTTATTTTATGAACTTTACATGACAATTTAACTTTTAAGTTTGAACCTAGAACTTTGTACCCACCTTTGAAAAATTTTCACTGAATCTTGTAACTCTTTGGTAATGAATATGTTTTTCTATTTCATTTCGTGGTTGATATTATATGTAACTGTTATGAACAAAGTTCATATAAGCAACAATTACTCAGAAGATCTGAAATATGTAAATATCCATTATAGGACAAGTAGTATATTTATATAAGAATGTAGAGAATGTATGAGATGATGAGACTGTTACAAATGAGGGCCCACTTATATGCCTAGGCAAGTACCCCTTCATGAGCGATCATGTTCTTAGACATGCCTCTTCTATACTAATCATTAATTAATCATTATTGCAGTTTCTATATATATATATATATAACATTGTCTTCTTCTTCAGAAAGATTTGTTCTCAAATCTTATCGCTGACAAGGCGTGTCATCTGTTTGTCTTGTAATCTCTCTGCATCTTTCGGGATTCTTTGATTTGTCATCTTTAAGAATTCTACCATTTATTTATAAAAGGTTCATCAAGGATGACAACTCGAAGAACTCCAAAAGATACAAATAGATTACAAAGCAAAGAAACAGATGATATGCCTTATCATCAATATGCTTTGAAGGCAGTTTTCTAAAGAGGACAACAATGTTATGAATAAAATATATTTTTATATAAATATATATAATAATGATTAATTAACTAGTGATTAGTATAGAAGAGGCATGTCTTTAAGGACATGAACTGTTATGAATATAATTTATGGAAAAATAATTGTAACAATAATAATCATAATTAAGGATTAATTAGCTAGTAATTAGTTAATGAAAAGGCATGTCTCTAAAGACATGAGCATTTGTGAAAGGGTACCTGCCTAGGAATATATACAGGACCCTCAGTTGTAATCAAATCATCTCATCAATTCTATATACATTATTTAATATACATTACTTGTTCTATAATGGATGTCTTTGTCTTCAAAGTCTTCTGACGATTCTTGTGAAGTATGAACCTTGCTCGTTACATTGGTATCAAATCATTCTTCGGCGTTTACGAACTTTGTTCGTTACATTGGTATCAGAGCCACGTTGTCTGATAACCAGGGTTGTGGCCATCAAGTAATCGTCAAGTTCCTTGTCATTTCGATCAAGGATTTCAACCAGAGTAGTTGGAATTTCGTCGTCGCTGACTTCGTCAGAGGCCCTTGGCCATTTAAAAAAAAAATTCAAATAAAACTAAAAATAAATTCAAAAAGAGAACAAAATTAATAAAACAGACGATTATAAAAAAACTAAAGCAAAAAAAAAAATCTGTAAGAAAAAGAAACGAGTCAAATTATATATATATATATATATATATGTATATAACAAAAAAATAATAAATAATATATACAAAAAAGGAATTATTACAAAAGAATAAAAAAAGAGATCACATATAAAATTTATGTTACATTTTTTCACAATTCAGAAAATAAGTAACTTAAAAACCCTGTATAATAAAAAAAATTACTGTTGATTTTACTGATAAGATAATATAACTCATATATAACATAATAATAACATTTAGTTATTATTAATGATATGTATTTATTTTCACTATTATATTATCGTCAATAATTATTATATATTCATGAATATAACTATCTCGTAATGAGACCCCTTGTCTTAATTAAGATAACCATAAGCCATTACCTTGGTTTGGTACTTAGTGTTGGTAATGTCAGTCTATTATTTCCCTATGAACATGGTATCAAAGGAGTTGATCCTACGGTGGAGGTGGAGTGTAATCTGGAGGCCTTGACTAGAGGCATTCCAGATCATGCTACTATTGATGAGGTGCCACTTTAGTATCATAGGGATACCATGGGGGTATCAACTAGATTGAGTTAGCTGTTGGGCCGAGATGTAAGAATTTTTCTTGTTCTCTTATTAAAGAATCATAAAAAGCATCAAAAGAGGGGGACTTGTAATCAGAGCTCCGCAGCTTCCTGGGTCTTGCCAACTTCTACCGCTGGTTCGTGTTAGGATTTTTTCATATCACTTGGCCCTTGAGTCAAGTCACCAAGGCGAAAGAAAAATTCTTTTGGTTTGAATATCTGGACACAGTGAACTGCAAGCAATAGTTGGGCCTTTGTTGCAACGTGGGGACTCTTTGACCTCGCCAAACGCACAATCAACCATAAAATGGCCCTCATAGAAAAAGAAAACAAAATTAATAAAACAAAAGATTATAAAAAAACTAAAGCCAAAAAAAAAATCTGTAAAAAAAAAAGAAACGAGTCAAATTATATATATATATATATATATAACAAAAAGATAGATATATACATAACAAAAAAGTAAAAGCAACTGCGATTCACCTTCATACCTACAGCTGCCCCGAACTACAACCCAACCAGCCGCCACCGCTATTGCAACCACTGACGCCGGCCACCGCACTCATCAGAGCCGCCACAAACCAAATTTACCCTGTAGTCATTCTTTTGTTATTACTAGCCCCGTTCCAGTTGGCTGACAACAATTTTGCCCCTTCTGCGCCAGACAACCTCAGTTGCTCCCCACGAACTCCAACGATCTGCCCACCGCTCCTGCATCCACAAAGAAGGCCAACACCACAAACTTCTGCACTTAAGCTGCAGCTACCATTGGTCCAACCGGAACCTACCGCAACACGATCCTGCTCGCTGTCGTTCTACCATCTTGCTCGAAACATAACATTCCCTGTTCGGCTGTCTTTTGCCACAATCGGTTTTGTTCAATCCACCCATCCGTCAATCCATCCACTGTCAAGCCACAATAAGATATCTGCTAGCATCCATTAAAGGTGAAAAGGGGATCTTAAGGGTCAAGATTATAACAAGTCATACTCTTCCAAGGTGACTTGTCAAAAAAAAAACGAAGGTTGATATTAAAATTAAAGGAGATTAAAAGGGTAATTTGAGAGAGTTAACACTCTTTTGAAAAAAGTCAAATATTTAATTATTTCCAAGGGTTTCTTGAGGAGACTTTGCATATATATCCACTAAAAATCAAGAGAGAGACTTTGCATATATATATATATATATATATATATATATCAACTAAAAATCAAGAGAAGAGAAATTAAGGAAAGGATAGTAAGGGGTATTTTTTTTAAGGAGGAATATTATATAAAGGGGATATATATTATATAAAGCTTTATAGAAGTCTATTTATACATACAAGGTTTTGAAGGTCATAAAAAAAGAAAATAATAATATTTTATTAGGGGGTTACTTTTAATAAACACAAAAGGGAGGTCAAATCATTGAAGAGAAAAAAATGGAGTTTAGTTCAGAAATAAAGGAAGGAAGATTTTCCTATAAAGGTTTTTTGATTGCAGATTACAGATTAATTACATTAAGAGAGACTATCCAAGGGAAAAGAGTTAATATTTCTATTAGTACAAGCAACGACGAAAATTACATAAATATTAATCTGGCGAATCAACTATTAGTTTCAGATGGCAATGTAGGCAAAACAACAAATATTTTGGGGAAAACATATGAAATTAATGATTTACAAGTGACAGTGGATCATTATGAGTACATATCTCAATTTTGTGTCATAACTATGTATGACAAAGAGGTTGACATAATTCTTGGTCGACCTTGGGTTAAAGAATTGAATACGTTTATATTAAACATAGAGGTTTTTTATTTATTTATTTTATATGTTTTCTTATAAGGAAAAGATTATCACATTCTGAGACATGACATTGAAGTCAAAATTGACAATGCCTTCATCAGAAGACTTTAAAGATGTTACGAAATTGATGTTTCAAGATAATCAAAAAACAATATCAAAAAAGCAGAAAGAGCTTGAAGTGTAGGAATTTACAGGGTAAGTTCCTCAGACAGAACACCAAAGGACACTGCTCACACACAGATCACAGATCAATACACTAGTATTTTTGACATGGTTAAAACCCTCAAAGAGGGAAACAGTCCACGGCCTGAGTCAACACGGCCACTTCAGGCAATTTATTAATAAAAGAATGAAAATTTACATAAGCTTCTCTCATGGACGGTTAACCTACAAATGACCCTCCATGCTTTTTAAATAGAGATCATGGACCAATCGGGTGTTAAGCCACGGATCAAGTGTCGGTAATACCGAGGAGAGAATGAACCGTCGGATCACTACATATCGTGACTGTCGGATTGTAAGTTACAAAATGTACATAGTAAAGAAACACACTTTACCTAACTCTATACTAGACCAAGTTATACTTAACTATTTCCTATGTGTCGGAATATCCTAACATCCCCCCTTAAGAACAACTTGGGATAGGATTGAAGGATTTACAAATATGACACAATAGGAGAAGGAAGGAGGCACTAGAGCCTATCCCCCCTTAGTGACAACTTCCTGAACTCCAACCATAAATCGAAGTTTAGTGAACTTCGCCTCTGTGAGAGCCTTTGTAAAGATGTCTGCAACTTGATCATCTGTTGAACAATATTGCACTTCAAGAACATGGTCGTGAATGAGCTTTCTGATGACGCGCATGTGCAATTCAATGTGTTTGCTGCGCTGATGTTGGACTGGATCTTTGCATAGTTGAATGGCACTTTGATTATCACACCAAAGTGTAGTCGGATGTTGCTGCTGAAAGCCAAACTCTGACAGGATCTGACGAAGCCACAAGGCTTCCTTACTGGCTTCTACAGCACCACGATACTCTGCTTCTGCTGAAGAAAGAGAAATGGCACCTTGTTTCTTGCAAGCCCATGTAATAGGTCCTGAACCAAGAGTGAACACATAACCTGCAGTAGACTTCCGATCATCAGGGTCACCAGCCCAATCGGAATCAGTGAAACCAACCAATAGAGGAGATGCTTCGGCACTGTAATGAATCCCAAACTGAACTGTACCTCGAACATAACGACGTATTCTTTTAGCTGCTTTCCAATGACTTTCATGTGGGTTTTGCATAAACCGAGCAACAAGGCCAACACCAAAGGAAACCTCAGGACGAGTATGGGTTAGATACAAAAGTTTTCCTACAAGTTGACGGTATAAGGTAGCATCAACTTCAGGAGAAGTACAAGTGACTGAAAGTTTGACTCTAGACTGAAAGGGAGAAGGGGCTGGCTTACAGTCTTCCATGTGAAAATGGCGTAGAATATCACAGGCATACTTGGACTGGGAAAGGGAAATACCTTCCTTGGATTGCAAGACTTGAAGACCAAGAAAATAATGTAAGTGTCCTAAGTTTGTCATTTCAAACTTCCTTTTAAGGCTAGTCTTCACATGGTTTATAAGGTTGGGATCACTACCAGTCAGGATAAGATCATCAACATAAAGAACAAGAATGATAAGAGACTTGCCCACTTTCTTGGTGTAGACAATATTGTCAGAATGACACCTAGAAAAGCCATTTTCTAAAAGAAAGTTATCCATTTTGGCATACCAAGCTCGAGGAGCTTGCTTGAGACCATAAAGAGATTTCTTAAGCCGACATACAAGGCTGGAGTCTGTTTGTATAAAGCCAATAGGTTGTTCCATATAGATTTCTTCATGCAAGTCCCCATGCAAGAAGGTAGATTTAACATCCATCTGATGGACTTCCCATTTGAAAGAGGCATCAAGGGAAAGAACAAGGCGGATAGAGTTCATTTTGGCAACAGGGGAGAAGGTTTCAGTGTAGTCAATGCCTTCAACTTGTGAAAAACCCTTAGCAACAAGACAAGCTTTATGTTTATCAACTTTCCCATCTGGTCCATACTTGGTTCTGTAAACCCATTTGCATCTAACAAGTTTTCGTCCCTTTGGTAGAGGAACAAGATCCCATGTATCATTTGCCAATAATGAATGATATTCTTCATTCATAGCTGCTTCCCAATCTGGATGGCCTGAAGCTTCTGCAAAGGTGTCAGGATCATAATTTACTGAAGCTTGAGCCAGTAAAGAAGAGGCTCTATCAAATTGAGAACGTGTACGTCGCTGATCTGTAGGATCACCGGCAAGATCACCTGCTGCATTCCGAGTAGCACAGACCCATTTTGGAAGCTGAGGAGCTGAAGGAGGATCCTGAGAAGGTGGGGGAGGATTTTCATCCTCGCTTTCATCATCTGAAGAAGAAATATTTTCAAAAGGAGGAGAGATAGGGAGAGGTGGCACATCCGCCGAACTAGGCTTGTAGGCCGATATATTTTCAGCAAACTTTACATCTCTTCTAATGATAACATTTTTGGACTTAAGTGGAATAAGTCTATATCCTTTGACATCTTCAGAATATCCAACAAAAATACATTTTTCACTCTTAGGTTCTAAAGCTTTATGTTTCTCATCTGGAATATGGGCCCATGCTTCACTTCCAAAAACACGAAAGTGACTTACATCTGGTTTAATTGAGCTCCATGCTTCTTCTGGAGTGATATTCTTAAAACCTTAGTAGGAGTTTGATTTTTAATGTAATTTGCACAGTTAATTGCTTCTGCCCAATAATTAAGACTAAGTCCTTTAGATTGAAGCATACAATTAGCCATTTCCTTTAAGGTGCGATTCTTCCTTTCAGCTACACCATTTTGTTGTGGAGTATATGGAACAGTATGTTGCATTTGAATTCCATTCTCAGTGCAAAAGTTGATGAATTTGTTGTTAACATTTTCTCCGCCATTATTAGATCTTAGCTTAAGGATTTGATGTCCAGATTGTTTTTCAACAAAGGCCTTAAAGGCCAAGAACATGTTAAATACTTCACTCTTGAGTTTTAAGAAGTATACCCAAGTGCGTCTGGAGAAATCATCAATGAAAGTTAAGAAATACTTGTAGCCAGAGAATGAAACAACTGGAAGTGGACCACATAAATCACTATGCACAAGCTGTAAAGGGGCTGAAACGTGCCAAGAGGCACGTTTTTCAAAACTGTCCCGATGATGTTTTCCGAGTACACATCCGGAACAAACACCACCTCTGCAAGATACCATTGGAAGACCTGTCACCATATTTTCTTTACATAGATTCTGAAGAGAGCGATAGTTTAAGTGACCAAATCGCTCATGCCAAAGTTTTCTCACTTTATCATTATGAGCAACAAACACTGAGGGAAGATTTGATGACCCAAAGTTGTGAAACTTATACAACCTTGTAGAATCATCAGCAATGCCAGTAGCTAAAATCTGTCTAGGATCTCTTAGGTCCTTAATTACAACATCGTGAGGTGAAAATTCAACGATTTTACCTTCACCTGAATGAGTTATCTGATATACAGATAGAAGGTTGCAGGATAAGGTTGGAACACATAATACATCATTAAACTGACCATTGTCTATATGAACAGTTCCATTCCCTACAACACTAAGAGATCTATCATCACCAACATATATATTTTTGGTGTTACAATCATTTAAAGAAGAAAACATGGCTTTGTTTTTGGCCATGTGATAAGAAGCTCCAGAATCAATGAGCCACTCATGAGAATGAGAAGAAGAAGATACATTTAGTGCATAGCCAGACCGAGATGCTTGACAACCACATGCAGAAAGTGCCATTCCTGAAGATGAAGTTGAAGTTGAAGAGTGCTCCAAATGGATGTTATGCTTCTTCATTGCTGCTTCCAAGGCTTCCATCTTCTTAAAGCATTTGGATTCTAAGTGGCCATCTCGATTACAAAAGTTGCAATGTCTATCAGTCTTCTTCCCTTTGTTTTTATTTGTCTTATCATTTTGTTGAAATGATTTTTCATTTTGAGGCTGAAATTGCTTAGGACCCTTGTTTGGTTTAGGACCATTCCTTTTAGGATGCAACTTCTTAGGATTTGGTTGCTGCTGGGCGGCTAACGCTTTCTTAGAAGAGTTTCCAAGATTAAGAAGACCAAGGTGTAAGAGTTTTTCTTGTTCTCTTATTAAAGAATCACAAAAAGAATCAAAGGAAGGGGACTTGTAGTCTTGTCCTTGAGAAATGAAGGCTTCTCTTGTAGAATGGAAGGTGGAAACAAACACAGATTAAGCTGGTCCCAACTTAGTAAGAATGGAATAGATAAGGTTGCTATCTTCTTTCTTAACCTTAACACCTTCCAGAAGTCTAAGGGTCTTGAACTTGGACAAAAAATCTTCAATGCAAGAAAAATTATTGGGGTCCAATGTAAGCAACTCATTTTCAAGTTGATGGGCTCTAAGTTCATTTTTGATTCCAAAAACTTTAGTAATCTGTTTCAATGCTTCATCAGGAGTATCAAGTTCTGCAATATGGAATCTAAGATCTGGAGAAATAGACATCCCTATCAACCCACGTGCTTGATCTTGCCTATTTTCCCATTTAGCTGCCTTATCTTCATCTTTCGGTTTGGTTTCTTGGCCTGAGGCTATTCTGTAGAGACCTTTACTTCTAAGTAAATCCACAATGTAGGACCACCATTGGAAGTAGTTGGTGCTGTCAAGAATAACTTGGCATGGACTTTCCATTTTAACAGAAACTGAAGCTATAGATGCTGAAACTAAGTGTTCCAATGGAAAGATCTCGAAAAATTAGGCTGTTTCAAAAAAAAACGGTTCTGAAAACGGCTTCCGGATGAAGAAGTTATGGCTTTTTGAAGAAAATTTGATGAAGATGCCGACGAAGTGTGGGAATGTGCGGAAATGAAAAATCCGCCCCCACAAAAAGGAGACTTGAACTCAAGACCTCTACTCTCATAAATTAGCTTTGGACCAAGTGAGCTATACAAAAAGTTTGAGAGAGAGAGGGGGGGGGGGTTGAAGCTTTGGGTTGCGTGCTTGCTTTGAGAAAGCTCTTTTTCCCTACAAAACAAAAAACACAAAACCCAACACGGACATACAAAAAAAACGAACCTTGCGGCTCAAAGTTAGCTTTAGCCGGAAACTAAATATTTTCCTCAATGTTTTTGATTTTCCGAGATCACACTAAGGCGCAGTGGAAAAGAGCATACACATGAGAAAAATCCTTCCTTTTTGTTTCTGATTTGCCCAGATCGCACAGAGTCGCGGGGCAAAGAGCATACGCAGAAATGAAAGGTCCAGATCCGGTAATAAAAAAAAGCTAAATAAACCGAAACCGAAATAAACAGAGAGAAAATAACTGTAAACTGCAAATAAACACTCTATACTTCCAGATCTTAAAAATGACGCAGCTAGGGCTACCGGAAACCTTTTCGCGTGAAACGAAAGGGGTTTCTCACTGGAACAGATGCTCCCAACACAACAGACCAGTCCTCTTGGCCCAAAAGCAGTAAGAAACAGTAGATCTAGGAAACAGTAGTCGGATGCAGTTCTACCGGCTTCAGATTTGGATCACCAACGGACGCGGCCCTCAAATAGCTCTGATACCATGTAGGAATTTACAGGGTAAGTTCCTCAGACAGAACACCAAAGGACACCGCTCACACACAGATCACAGATCAATACACCAGTATTTTTGACGTGGTTAAAACCCTCAAAGAGGGAAACTGTCCATGGCCTGAGCCAACGCGGCCACTTCAGACAATTTATTAATAAAAGAATGAAAATTTACATAAGCTTCTCTCATGGACGGTTAACCTACAAATGACCCTCCATGCTCTTTAAATAGAGATCATGGACCAATCGGGTGTTAAGCCACGGATCAAGTGTCGGTAATACCGAGGAGAGAATGAACCGTCGGATCACTACATATCGTGACCGTCGGATTGTAAGTTACAAAATGTACATAGTAAAGAAACACACTTTACCTAACTCTATACTAGACCAAGTTATACTTAACTATTTCCTATGTGTCGGAATATCCTAACATGAAGAAGTCATCTCCAGTAAAGACAAGGAAATTTCGCGCCTCAAAGATCATAGTGAAAAACTACTCGAACAAATCAAGAAGGCTAAGGCCACCAAGAAAGAACTCAAGAAGCACCTATCAGAACAAGAAGAGGAAAATTTACGATTAAAAAACCTTAATAAAAAATTATTAGAACAAATCAAGTGTTTAAAAGATGAGAAGCTTGAATGCCAAAATAAAGATGACTCAGAAAATGAGGAACTCTTACATCTTAAAAATCATAATCAGAGTCTACTCACTCAAATTAAGAAACTTAAAAATGATAAGAAATCATGGAATAACAAATTAGAAGAGATAATCACGAAAGAAGTGTTGAAGTCTTCAGTCCAAGTTGAAGAGAAAGGAATAAATACCAATCCAGTCAATCTTATAACTCAAGAAGAGGGTAAACCAATTGAAGTCAATGCATACTTAGAAGTTACGGTTCCAATGTCAGAGATTTAAAGTGAAGATCCAACGAGTAAGCAAGTGACGTTTGTACCTAAAGGAAATCAAATACATTAAGTAAATCAAGAAATCGACACAACCACGTTAAAGGGAAATCAAATCACAAGAACTTGTTATCGACATCCGAATCAAAAGAGCTGTCATGTTAATCAATCTACGTATCCAGACTGACGATAACAAATTATCCCAACTATCAAGTAGTTGCCAAGTTCCACAGAAGATTCATGTAGGATGGTCACATCCATTCTCATTGCGACAATTTTGTTTATCACTTAGAGGATCCTATCATCTTGTATCAACAAAGATGACAACTCCGAGAAATTTTAAAAGATACAAATAGATTACATGAAAAAAAGCAGATGACACACCTTGCCAACAATAAGATTTGATGACAAAGCTTTTTGAAGAGGAAGGCAATGTTATGAATGTAATTTATAAAAAAATAATGAAAAATAATGTAAACAATAATAATCATAATTAAGAATTAATTAGCTAGTGATTAGTTAATGAAAAGGCATGTCTTTAAGTGTTGAAGAAAAGTGTAACTAGGTTTGGTATTTGTCAATATAATTTTGATCTTTGTACTTGTCAAGAAAAAGAAATTTATTTTTATAAAATTATATGAAAGAGTTTCTTGCTCATTCCATAGGTCTAGGAAAGTCAAAGAAGCAAGATTATGTTAAAGAGCTCTTTATGAGCATTTATGTAATGTACATGGGTCAACCTAGTGTCAAGAAGCCCTCCAAGACAAGCACCATTCTTCAACAAATAAGACTACAAGCAAAACAATGAAGAGAACATCATGTCGGCATGCGAAAATGAATTAAACAACTAAAAGATGACATGTCGGCTCAGATAAATGACACAATAGTTCACTTGGTCATGTTGGATGAAATACAGGGTCAAACCACTATAAATAGGCGTGTAAAGTTTAGAATTACAATCAGATAATTTCAAATATCTTTGCAACTTCGGAGGTGCAGGAACTCGCATTCCTCTGTGATCTCGGATGGGTACAGGACTGAGTTTCTTCGTATAATAGTAAGGATCAGACTTCGGATGGACAACCTCACAATAATCTCGGATGGGTGCCACTGAAATGGTTACAGTCTCGGCATAGGTAGAATGATAAGAGTCTGTCTCAGCATGCTAGACAGTATCATGAAGGCCTCGGTATAGGAAGAAAACGCAGTCACAAAATCTCGGCATAACCAGTGATGACAAGGATCTCAGGGATCCCACAGTAGCATACACAGTCTCGGCATAAGTATGATAGAAGGATCTCACAATGATTCACTTATCTCAACATACATTAAGGTGCAGTCATGATCCTATCACAGTCATGATCTCGTTCTTGATGGAGACATAGTCACAAAGGCTATGATCTCAGTGAAGGTACAATTATGATGAGACTGTCATGATATCGGTGGATCTACATGCAGCTCTCCTATACATATCACATTATGAAGATCCCGTTGATGAAGACCTCGGTGATGGTGCAACAATGATGATGATCTCAGTAGTAACAAAGGAAGAGGATTGGTGTCTTGGTCTTGGAGTGGCATAGAGGGTCAAGTATAATGGTCTTGGTGTTTGTCAATTAGAATCTCTATAAGAAGAATTATGTGCAGGTTTTCCTCTCCAAGAGGGAGAGGTTTTGGCCTTGGCAGCACAATGCCAACTTCTTGCGTTCTTGTCTCTTTGTTTTGGTAGCAATTCGATGAAGTAAATGCACACACTCATAATAAGAAGAAGATCAAGATAAGATAAATAGTAAAAGCATTTCACAAATTGTTATCAAGTATAGAAGAATCTGTCTAGTGCTAACTGCCCTAATTCTTCAACACTAAGGAGATGGCCATTCGTGAAATGGTACCTACCTAGGTCTATATACAGGGCCCTCAGTTGTAATCAAATCATCTCATCAAATCTATATACATTATTTAATATACATTACTTGTCCTATAATGGATGTCTTTGTCTTTGAAGTCTTTTGAAGATTCTTGTGAAGTATGAATCTTGCTCGTTACATTGGTATCAGAGCATTCCTCTGAGCATACGAACTTTGTTCGTTATATATATAAATATATATAATAATGATAATTATAATAATTATCATTATTATCATTATTTATATAATAATGATAATTATAATAATGCCTTTAAGGGCATGAACATTCATGTAGGGGCACCTGCCTAGGTATATAAGCAGGCCCTCATTTGTAATAATCATCATCTCAGATCTTCTATGCATTTCTATATAAATATATTTCTCCTATCATGGATATTTTTATATTTCACATGTTTTGAGTATTTTGTCGCGTTTATGAACTTTGGTCATATCAGTAACAATTTTTTGATGACAAATTTTATATGTTGAAACTTGAAGGTTGATGACAATTTTATAACTATTAGTCTATTAGATGATTGATGTTATATGTGTACTAAATGGTTGATGATTTAACGATCATCATTAATCCAGTATTTAAATGTGTTTCATGTTTTTTGCAGTTGTTTCGACATTCTGCATGTTTATTCTTGAATATATATGCATCAAAATATATTAAAATATGTATTCTATAAAAAACACCTGCGAAACACTCTGCTTCTTGAAGCCTTTTGAAAATTGTGCTTCCCACTCCTGTAGAAATTTCTCATTTCCCACCCCGGTTTTCAGTTTCTCCTTATTTCTCCCATATAGTTAAATGCGCTTTCCCATAACCATACATTTAACAAGCTGGAAAAAATAAATTTGCTGAAAACACAAATTCTGGAAATTTTACAGAATGCTGGAAATTGCAGAAATAAAAATCAGCAGTAATAAACAGCGATTGAAACACATTTAAACATTGAGATTTTTGGTCGATGTGACCCTGGAAAAACCCCCTACAACTCTTGGGGAAAACCAGTTTGAGAGCTCTTCTTTATTTCTGGAAAATGCGTTTTTACAGTAAGAGAAATATTCAGCAAAAATCAGCAAGCAAATTTTTACAACTTATCTCAGCCTTGTTGAAACTCAGCCTTGCTGAAACTCCGCTTTGTTGAAACTCCGCCCTGCTGAAACTCTGCTGTACAGACTTGCTGAAACTCTGGCCTGCTGAAACTCCGCTGCTGAAACTCCGCTCTGCTGAAACTCCGCTCTGCTGAAACTCCGCTGCTGAAATTCCACTGCTGAAACTCCGCAGCTCACTGTCCAGAAATCTCCCTTGCTCTCTTGCTCTCCTTCTCTCAATCTGCTCATGAAAGAATGAATGACCTTTTCCTCCTTTAATCTAACCCCAAGTGACTTTTGGGTGATCCCTAACTCCAATGGCTGAAATAGATTGAGATTTAAGGCTGAGATTAAATGCTCATTTAAATCTCACTTTTTATTTTTTTAATTCACCCCACTTTAATAAAGACCCACTTAGTCATTTATTTCCAAAGTCACTTTTCCTTTCTAATTTTTCATTGACTTTATAAAAGTCACTTTAAAATTAGAGTTAGTAACTTTATCACTTAAAATCACTTTTAAATTAGATTTAACTTTATAAAATTATAAAGTCACTTTAGGAGAAAAATTAAATTCTTTTGGACACTTTTCCCTAGGCCAAAGATCAAAGCCTAAGGGAACCACCTGTCCTCCGGTACCGAATTTCAACACTCCCTCTTACCGAGGAAGGTGTTCCTCACCACACCCATCTTGTCTCTGAAGTAGACATGCTTGCCCCGTGGTAAGGCTTTGGTAAGAATATCTGCAACCTGCTCATCAGTGGAAATATACTCAAGCTTCACAACTCCCTTCTGAACATAGTCTCTGATGAAATGATATCTGACCCCGATATGCTTTGACTTGTCATGAAACACTGGATTATCCGTGACTTTAATGCAACTCTGATTATCACAGTAAATCACTGAAGGTCTCAACGGCTGACCAAACAAGCCAAACAACATCTTGTGAAGCCAGATAGCCTCACAACTAGCTAGACTGGCTGCCGTATACTCTGCTTCCGCTGAACTCAGTGCTATTGACTGCTGCTTCCGGCTGAACCATGACACTACTGCTGAACCCAACCCAAAACAGCACCCTGAAGTGCTCTTCCTATCAGAAGCACAACTTGCCCAATCAGAATCAGTGTATCCTGCCAATCTCACTCCATCTCCCTGCCTGTAGTCGAGACCATAATCCACTGTCCCCTGCAAGTACCGCAAAATGTGTTTTCCAGCCACCTAGTGAACCTTCCTAGGCTCACACATAAACTGACTCATCGTGTTGACTGCAAAACAAATATCTGGTCTAGTGTTGACCAAATACATCAAGGAACCAATCAGCTGCCTGTACAATGTGGGATCCACCAATTCGGAATCCGAAGCATGAAGCTTCTTCCAGTTGGTGATCATCGGTGTCGACATGGGTCTACAATCCTCCATGTGGAATCTGCTAAGGATGTCCACAATATACTTTCCCTGCCCCAGGAAGAAATGCCCCTCCTCCTGCCACACCTCCAAGCCCAAAAAGTAATGCATCAAGCCGATGTCCTTCATCTCAAACTCCGTCGCAAGATCTCTCTTGTAGTGCTCTATGAGTCTCTCTGCACTTGTAATGACCAAGTCATCCACATACAACACCAGAATGAGAGGCTCCTCACCAATCACAATAAAGTAAAGGTTCGGATGTGCCTCACTCTTTGTGAAACCCGTCCCCTGCAAATATGTATGTATCCTGGAGTACCAAGCTCTGGGAGCTTGCTTCAGGCCATAAAGGACCTTCTTCAGTCTGCACACATGGGACTCCTTCCCATGCACCTCAAAGCCCTGTGGCTGGTCAATGTACACCTCCTCCTGTATGAAGCCATTGAGAAATGCAGTCTTCACATCCATCTGGTGGATCTTCCAACCCATCTCTGCTGCTATCGATATAATGGAGCGGATCGAAGTATATCGAGCCACGGGAGAGAAGGTCTCCTCATAATCAACTCCCTCTACCTGGGAGAACCCTCTAGCCACAAACCTTGCTTTGAATTTCTCAATGCTGCCATCTGCAGCATGCTTTACCTTGTAAAGCCATCTGGAAGTAACCACGGATTTGCCCTCGGCCTCGGCACCACCTCCCAAACATCATTCTTCATGATAGAAGAATACTCCTCCTGCATGGCCTCTCTCCAGACCTGCTGGCTAGCTGCCTCCTCATAGCTAGAAGGCTCAGAGTCAAAGATGCTGGTAACCATCGCCATATAGCTACAAAACCTCTCAGGTGGTCTACTCTCTCTGATCGGCCTCTTCGGCTCAGCAACAGATGAGGCATCTCTCAAGGTGTCCTGAAGCCACTTGGGCTTCCTCTTCCCTGAGCGCACTTCTCCCACCGGAGAATGAAACTCCTCCTCATCATCATCAGGAGCCTGAACTCCTGACTATCTGTCTGCTGTCCTCCTGCCTGCACTTGAACCTGTAGAAGCTGAGGTACCGTGTGAACTGTCCATCAGTGGACTCCCTACTGAACTGCTCTGTGAACTGCTCTGCATGCTGCCCGGAGCACCACCCCTCTGGCTCGGTGAGCCACTGCTCACTGACGGACCTGACATCCTCATAGATGTACCTCCTGATCCTCCTGATCCCTGCCCATTGGATCCTTGCGACTGACTCAACTGTTGCTGAGGGTCTGGCTGATCCAGATACTCTAACTCCCGTGACCTCCTAAAGGCCCTGTCCTCCTTGAACTTCACATCCCGTCTGACAACAACTCTCCTCTGTGCAGGAATGTAAATCCGAAAGGCCTTTGAGGTCTCACTGTAGCCCACAAAGATACCCTTCTCTGCGGTGGGCTCTAGTTTGGTCCTCTTCTCCTTGGGTATATAGGAGTATGTAATGCATCCAAAGATATGAATATGACCAATATCAGGCTTCTTCCCAGAGAAAGCCTCCTCCGCAGTCATGTGCCCCAAGGCACGATGCGGACTCCTGTTCTGCAAGTAAACAGCTGTGTTGCAGGCCTCTGCCCACAAGAACAATGGCAACCCCTGATCATGTAACATGGCTTTGGCAGCCCCTATGATGGATCTGTTCTTCCTCTCCGCAACCCCGTTCTGCTGGGGGTTGTAAGGAATAGTGAACTCCCTCCTAATGTCTACCTCCGCACAATAGTCAACAAACTCTCCAAGGGTGTACTCTCCTCCATTGTCTGACCTCAGGGACTTGATCTTTCGACCTGTCTGTGTCTCCACAAGAGCTCTGAACTCCTGAAACCGCTTGAAGACCTCATTCTTGGTCTTCAAAAAATAAATCCAGGTCCTCCTAGAGTGATCATCAATGAATAAAACATAGTACTCATATCCACTCAAGGAAACATGAGACATTCGACCGCTCACATCGGAATGAATCAAATCAAGTATCCTAGTCGCTCTGCTGTCACTGCTGGGAAAAGGGGATTTGGCAAACTTGCCCATCGCACAACCTCTGCAAGTATCAAAGTGATCAGTACTGAAATTTGGCACACCTGTAGTGATCTCCCGCAATGTCCTCAAGGCTCCATGATACATATGTCCCATCCTGCGGTGCCAAATCTCACACAGCTCAGAACTGCTAGCTTTGCTGTCGGTACTACTGCTCAATGCCAAAAGGGGCTGGAATGCAAACTTGTACACCTTTGCATGGCGTACACCTATCACTCTAGCTGAATCAGCTGGAGTGCCCTTGGGATACATCAACACCTGTCCTCCCCTGAACAGTACCTCATATCCTCTGTCCTCCAAAGCTGAGACGGATATGAGGTTCTTCCTCATCCCTGGCACATAAAGAACATCTTACACTTTCAAGGGAGGTTTGGACTCCCTCTGAAATGTCAGTGTCCCTACCCCGATTGCTCTAACAACTCTATCATCACCGAGTACTACCTCTATATCAGTGCCACTCTATGAAAGCTCTGAGAAGTACTCACGAACTCCTGTCATGTGACGTGAAGCCCCACTGTCCACATACCAGATACCTGAAGATGCTCCGCTAATCGAGGGAAAAGCATGCTCCCTCTGAACCTGTGTGGCAGGTGATCCTGCACTAGAGGACTCACACGTAGTGAACGCAAACTCCCGGTCAAAACGACCTGCAAAGTCCTCAATCTCTGCTGAAGCTGCCATGTCCTGGTTCTTCCCCTTCTTCTTCTTTTTCTTCTCCGCACACACAACTGCATAGTGTCCCATCTTTTGACAATTCCAACACTTCACCTTGGAATAGTCCTTCTGTGTGTTCCCCTGCTTACCTTTACCTTTGCCTTTGCCCCCACCACTACTTGTGGAAGCCTGCTTCTTCCCTTTGCCTTTCTTGCCTCCTGCCACCAGTGCTACATCCTCATCCTGCTCAACTGGCTTGGCTGCCCCAAGCTGACCTTTCCTGATCTCTGTCTGAATGCAATCATCCCAAAACCTCTCCCATGTGGGAAGGGTCTCACGTGCACAAACCCCATCAGCAAAGTTCAACCATGAACGGGGGAGGCCATTCACTGCAATCTGCACCAACTCAGTGGGTGGAATGGCCTCTCCAATCGCTGCCAACTCATCTCTCACATTAGTAATCTTTGTGAGATATCTAGCTGCACTATCATTACCCATCTTAATGTTCTTCAGCTTCTCCTTCAGGACCATCCTCCGGTTCTCATTGGTACTCTGGTAGAGATTGGACAATGCTGTCCACATCTCATGGGCATTGCTCTTTCCTCTCACATGAGGAATGCAATGGTCTTTGATTCCGTCTAGAATCAGCCTCTTACCCTTGTTGTTCTTTTTATTATAAGCTGTCAACTGAGTAGCATCAGTAGGCACAACAACAGGGTTCTGTGTGGTATGCACCATGATATCCCAGACTTATGCCTCCTCAAAGATACTCTGCATTCTCTCCTTCCAAACGCTGTAATTTGTATGCCCATCCAGCCTATCCTCCACCCTCAATCCCAATGACATCTTGCTGTCCTAAAACTGAAAAATAGCACTGCTGTAGTAAAGATAAAACCGCTGTTTATGAAAAAAATCAGCTTGCTGGAATTTTCTGAGTGAAAAATCAGCAACTGTAATTTTTCCTTTTGCTGTCCCAAACTGTCTTTCAGCACTCAAGCTCTGATACCATGTAGAAATTTCTCATTTCGCACCCCGGTTTTCAGTTTCTCCTTATTTCTCCCATATAGTTAAATGCCCTTTCCCATAACCATACATTTAACAAGCTGGAAAAAATAAATTTGCTGAAAACACAAATTCTGGAAATTTTACAGAATGCTGGAAATTGCAGAAATAAAAATCAGCAGTAATAAACAGCCATTAAAACACATTTAAACATTGAGATTTTTGGCCAATGTGACCCTGGAAAAACCCCCTACAACTCTTGGGGAAAACTAGTTTGAGAGCTCTTCTTTATTTCTGGAAAATGCCTTTTTACAGTAAGAGAAATATTCAGCAAAAATCAGCAAGCAAACTTTTACAACTTATCTCAGCCTTTCTGAAACTCCGCCTTGCTGAAACTCCGCCCTGCTGAAACTCTGCTGTACAAACTTGTTGAAACTCCGCCCTGCTGAAATTCCGTTGCTAAAACTCCGCTGCTGAAACTCCGCAGCTCACTGTCCAGAAATCTCCCTTGCTTTCTTGCTCTCCTTCTCTCAATCTGCTCATGAAAGAATGAATGACCTTTTCCTCCATTAATCTAACCCCAAGTGACTTTTGGGTGATCCCTAAATCCAATGGCTGAAATAGATTGAGATCTAAGGCTGAGATTAAATGCTCATTTAAATCTCACTTTTTATTTTTTAATTCACCCCACTTTAATAAAGACCCACTTAGTCATTTATTTCCAAAGTCACTTTAAAATTAGACTTAGTAACTTTATCACTTAAAATCACTTTTAAATTAGATTCAACTTTATAAAATTATAAAGTCACTTTAGGAGAAAAATTAAATTCTTTTGGACACTTTTCCCTAGGCCAAAGCTCAAAGCCTAAGGGAACCACCTGTCCTCCGGTACCGAATTTCAACAACTCCCACTCCCACTGCCCACTCGCAACAGCCTTGATCTAGGCCAAAATCCCAAAACTTCTTAACACGTCATGTTTTAAGCCTTTAAGACTGCATCTTTGTAATGACGCTGACTTGAAAGTCATGGATGGATAGTGCATGATATTCAAGTAGTGTATACGTTATAGTTCTTTTTATACTACACTATATGTCCAGGAAAAGATCCCTCACATGTATTTGAACCTTCAAGGCCAGAGCACGGTGTGACAAACTGACAAACGTCACCTGTCTTTATGTACTTAGAATTGCTAACTAGGAAGACATTTTCAACAGTAACAGGTCTGATAGTCAACATGGTGCGAAGAAAGAGAATGCTATGGGTTTTTTGGTTGCCATTCGTAAGTGGTGACTTGATGGCTTACTATGAGTGACATTACCTGAATGTGCTTTCTGTGACCATTTTTAGGACATGTTAATAGCTTGTTATATGCGGAATCAGAGATAAAATTAAGCATGTTTTTCTTTACTTTTTTTTTTTGTTTCTTATTGTTTTTCTCTGCACTTTAGTTTGTAGAACATTGATGTATCTATGTATACAGGGCATGGACTTTGATCCAGAGACAGGGAAAGTGTTGCATATAGAGCTTGCAAAAGCCAATTCCAGGTCCAAGCGGTCCCGAACAGGTATTAATGGTTTATGGAAGAAATTTATAGCTAATTCTGTAACAATGCCATGGAAGAGGCAATGGGTGTTTATGGAATACACTTTGCATTGGCCTATTTTAAGATACATACTAAGTTCTGTAAGAATGTGATTGAAGAGGGAATGGTACTTCTGTAGTAGTCTTTGCATCCTTCTCTTTATGTTAATCAGATGATATCCTCAAGGGCTTTTTGCAAGTGAATTAGAAAGCGGACTAACAAAATCTTTTGCCTTATCTTCCTCTGTTCAGATGATGGAGGATCTAGCTCTTCTGACAAAAGAATTAGAGGACCAAATAGTGTTCCCGAAGTCTATCCAGATGCGGGTATGCTGACATGCATTATGTGACGTGGGCAAATCAGATCCTAACTCTGAGTTTACACAGATGATATGTGTTAATTATATACTGATTTTTAACATGATATGAAGTTCTCTACAGAAAAGTTACTGATTCATGAACATGAAATTTCTATCATAACAGCTGGCAAAGATTCTGTCAAAACTTTAGATTACTTATAAGCTGTAGCTATATATTGGGTTAATTCCATACAAGGTTTTGTCCACATTTGGTGTTTTGTTATGGTTTTTGTTGCTTTCACTTGACCATTAAATTAAGCTTCTATAAAGCTCCTCTGTTTTTGCAAAATGCCACTGGACGGCTTCATCACGTCAGCAGCACATGCTTTAGACAACTCACTTTGCACATGTTTGACACACTTGCACACTCACAGGAGTTGGCGGCACTGTGCACATTCCTGGAATGGCCAATTCCGGTTACAGCGACACGAGTGGGTTTCCATCCACACAGAGGTCAACATGCACTTTCTTAAAGCACAGCATTTTTTTAGTCACATGGAAGGATGATATTGAACATGAGGGATTTTGCAACAACTGTTTACTTGAAATTTAAAGTTTCAACCGACTTTGTAACCTGCTATTGTTCTTCTTGCAAGGTTTCCTGTATTATCCAATTATTCTGCCAAAAATGTTTGAAGTTTGATGTGTATAATTTTTGCCCTGATTGTTCAGTGGTGGGATGAAGGAAGCTGCTGTTTTTCAAGATGGCGTTCCTGGCCTGACTACAGTAAGTGGTATTTTCCTGTTTATGCTGGTGCAAAGTTCAGTAATAGATAAAAGAATTTGCTCTTTTTCTTGGTGTAAACTTGAATGTTAATTTAAGTTATTCTTTGTGTTCCCTTTGTGCAATCTTCAAAGTATCTTCAATCCAAGCTTCTCAAAGGCTCATGGTTTTATCTGTTCATGCTTATCAGATGCACACCGATTAATTCTATGTACCATACTATGTTTTATCACTCGTAAATGCATTTGCTGAAAAGAAACAGAGGTGTCAGGATAACTGAAAGAAAAGTGCCAGTAAAGTCACCTAATAATCCATCCTTGCTTTGGGTTAGTGCCTTGCTAACTTCATGGGGCTCTATCCCTAAGTGATTCATGGCATCAATGAACTATTGGGAATATGTTTGACCTCAATCTGAAAGAAAGGCTTGATATTTTGCACAAATAGACTCAGAAATATGAATCTAGACTGTCAAATCAGCAAGCTTGAATTCAAATTTATGATAATATATGTCAAAGCAAGTTGTAAAATTCATGATTTGCTAATTCCCCCTTATTTATGCAATTATTGTTTCCCCTTATAATCAAGCAATGTCAAACGGTTCAGGTTTGAATTCGAGTTTGGCAATGATTAATTTTGATTCGAATTCGAATTTTCCAATGAGGTTCATATGAGGTTAGGGATTAAGTTTGACTATATATATATATGTAATAAATTAATAAAAAATCAAAATCAATCAATGAACATATGAGTAAGAATTCTGATTATAAACGTACATGAATAACTGAATCATAATACAATCTAATTATCAATGACATTAGTTAAATATAAACATACACCGTAGTAGTTTGCAAATGCAAAAACAAATGACATAATTTTCAATCTTCAAAATTTAAAACAATGTCTATAATGTCAAATACTTGTAATCTCTGCAAAAATCACAAAATTAAAACATAATCAGAATTTAAACATACAAATCACAATACAATTATATTGCAAAATCATGGAGAACATCTTCAAATTTCAAAATTTAAGAAAGGAAGTCTATACCGTCAAGTAGTTATAATCCATAAGCGCGAACCGTAATTTCTTTTATCAATTCAGCTTTAGGTTTGACTCGAGGTTTGAATTCCATCAGGTTCAACCTTCTGGTTCGGATTTTAGGTTCGGCGAACTTGAACAAATCTGAATTTTTTTTTTGGGGTTCGCCGAATTTATCTCAAAGTTCAAATTCAGTGAACCTTGTGACATTGACCAAGCATGAGAAACCCTTGGAGATTTCAATGCTATTGATGGGTGGTAACTAGGGTAGACTGCTGACACCTAAGTTCAAAGCACCTCACCCTAAGGGGATAAAGGTAGTTGAACTCGTGACCTCCCCATCTTTGGGGAGAGATCTCATATATAGCTCATGACCGCTTGGGCTAATATTGGGGCTATTTTTGTAGTTAAAGTTGTAGAAGAACGAACTAAATTTTCCTAAATGCAAGCAAAAGACCTGAAATTAATGTTTCACTATTGATTTTAAGGTTCGACTCAGCTTTTTGCAATTTAATTTGTAAAAACAATGTCATTCAATTTTTTTTGCCCTAAAAAGCTTAAAGAAAACAAAAAATAGTGGCATCCCAAATTATTTGAATCTCACAAGTCATGTTCATAAGATCAGCTGACTTCCCAAATATGAGATCAGTTGCAGGGGTTTAGGGAGAAAATTTATGATTCTGAAATGATCATATGCTTACTAAATGCTTTGCCACTAGAATGGAACAGTTTTGCAACGAGCATCTACTCTAAGAAAGACTCAACCCCTTTTGATGAGTTGTTGGCTCAATGCATCTTGGAAGAAACTAGAATCAAGGCAAAGGATGACATTAAATCAATTGAACAGTCTTAGGCCTTTATTGCAAGGACCAAGAAGCTGTAGAAGGGAAAGTTTGGAAAGTCGAAGAAGAAGCCAAATATGTCCAAGGTTCAATGCTTTGGATGCAATGAATATGGACACTTTATGAGGGACTGTCCAAAAAAGCAAAACAACAAGAGAAAGGAAAGACGTGAAGCTCACACAACTAAAGAAGTGGGAGAACCTAAGAAGAAGCACAAGAAAAAAGATATCAAAGATCTTTACTAATGAAGTAGGCATCCTCTCTATTAGGTTCTTTGTGAAGGTGGACTTTCCTTTAGGATAGAATGCGTTGTTGTTTACACTAGAAGAGTATGGCATCATAGATAGAAGCATGTGATAGAAGAAGATTCAGAGTCTACTTGATTGAGTTGCTTTGTAGGAATCATCCAGTCTTTCAAAATTGAGAAGATTGGACCATTTTGCATATTATTGATCATCTAGGTATTCTCTAATATTATGTTAGAGATAGTCATTCTGTTAAGGTGGATCATCATGATCTTGGATGAACCATCATTTTGAAAGTTCTTGGAAGAAGCATTATGACAAGCATAGTATATATTCCATATAGTATGGAAACGATACTCTTGAAGGACGAAGGAATGTAGTCGGTCATGTTGCAAGCTCATAGCTAGATGATTGTATGAAAGCATAGGAATGCATATTTTAAGTAACTTTTGGGTAGGATTCATATGTACATAATCTTGTAAAAGAAAGTTGGTCATAAATTATGCATGGTGAATCTTCCATTTGGTTATATGATGTCTAAAAGATGAATTTGACTTACTCTAGAATGAATAAAAGATTAAGACTTTCTCACTAGAATATATAGAATAATGATCAACATCTAGTATAGTCTCCAAAAGAACGAAAAGGAGTTAACTACTCCTTGGAAGAAAATTGTAACTTGGTAATCAAGTTCGATCCTTCGATACTCTCTGATGCATGAGGGAAGATTTGTGTGGAGATGGACCATGAAGATGTTGATGCTTTGATGAGAAGGTCATCATGATGAGGTAAGTCTATTATTAATAATTGTTGTTGGTTATCTGGTTAACATATTGTTTTGCTACCTAGCAAGATATTGCAGGAATATATGGAGAATGTTGAGGCAAGCTCAACATATGATGCATGGCCAGTATGAAGTTAAGATGTTCTCATCTTGAGATTAAAAGGTAGTAGTGCAAGAAGATAACTCGAAGGTCAACTTCGTACAATAGTAGGAGATCACTTTCATGAGGAAGCTATGGTCAACTTGAAGTTTGGAAAGGCTCAATATTATGCCTTCATTAATGATGAAAAGATGAAAGTGATATGCAAGATTGATGACCTAGATCCTGTCAAAAGATTGAAGGAAGAGGATGGTTCCATGATACCTCAGAAGGAAGCAAGCTTGATACAATGAGATGCGAAGGAAAGAGGGAGCCATGCAACTATCTCCATAAAGAACAGGTGGCTGATACTCTTATGAAAGACAAGCTATAAGGCTTGTGGTGTTGACTTCCCAAATTGAAAGCAAATTTGGAATGTCCTCTAGATTTGAGAGGGAGTAAAGGATTCTCCTTGAATAGGAGCACAAATCTATTCCCTGGTCAAGAAGGGAATGGGGATATTCTGTGCATTCTCCTCTTCATGTGTCATGCACTTGACCAAGACTAACAATCATAAGTCTAAATGAAGGCCTTGGAGAGAGAATGGAGGATTGGATAAGCATCTATGGTTTCCTTGAGGATAGAACATCTAACAAAGGAAAGGGACCGACACTCTTTGAGGATAGGAAATGTAGCCAAGATAAGAGTGGTTGAAGAGGACCAATTTTCTTTGAGGATTGGGAATCCAAGATATGAATAGTCCTAACAGGACATATCTTGTGAACATTCAGAGGGGGTATGCACCTTGTAGAGGTAGTGCAGTATTAAATGTAAATCCTCCCAGCATAATGCTCTTGAATGAAGATGAGCTTGTCAAGTTAGTCGTCAATGATAGTGCTAGTTATAATGTTGACGTTTATAGTTGGCTTATCAATCTGACTCTTCTTAAGAGAACTCTTCAGTTTGAGAATGATGTTGTACTGGTTGTACAATTATGAATACCTCCCTAGTTAAGGGGGAGTGTTGGAAACGTAACTAGTTTCGGTCCTCATAATTGTTGTTGTACTCATTTCAATATGTATCTTATATAACAAACAAAAGAAGAAAGAAAAAGTTTTTATTTTAAAGCATGAGTTTCATGCTCCAAATTGGTGGTCTTCTAGGTAAAAGCATGTTCTTCATGCTTCTAGGGTTTTTTAGGTCATATGATATATTGTCATGCATCAAGATTCAAGAGAGTCAACATAATGATTATAAGACCTTTCCGGGCAAGATATACCTTGCAAAAAGTATTTATTTTGAGTCTGGAAGGTCCTCGAAACCTCCAATGTACAAGTCAACCTTGGCAGCTATAAGTCAGCCTAAACGAGGGAATTCGACCCCTTGGAAAGGCTATATAAAGAAGCAGATTCGACCTCATTTGGCACTCACTCACTCACAAGTTCGATCCCTCAAGAACAAGTTTGATCTGAAGCTCAGAATAATGAGGAAGGAAGAGAAAAGTTCTAGAAGGAAAGAAGAATACAGGAAGAAGGAAGAAAATATGTGTTTGGGCTCTATCTCTCTCACATGTGCGAAATCTAGGGTTTTTGCAGCTTCAAGGAAGGCCGAAATTGTAGGTTCAAATCGCAGGAGAGTGAGTTGTAGTATCAAGTTGCTGGAAGATCAAATACTCTGTTTGTGACCTCATTGACTTTGGAAGGATCGCTCTTGCTCAAAGGAGGATCTCTTGAAGAACCGATTTAGGGTTTTTGCAGCAGCTACAAGGCTGAAGTTGCAGGGTCGAAGTTGGGGATCGAAGTTGCAGTTGGAAGTTGGGGATCGAAGTTGTAGGGTCGACGTTGGGGATCGAAGTTGCAGTTGGAAGTTGGGGATCGAAGTTGCAGTTGGAAGTTGGTTGATGCATGATTGAGCCTTGTTGATCTGATCCTCTTGGAAGGGTTGACTTGGTACTTGGAGGAGGACTTGGTCTAGGGTTTGGGTCTTGATTGTCTCATTTGAAGCAGATTCTATAAGAAGAGAAGAGATTTACCGAGTTTTCCCCTTGGAGAGGTTTTGCCCTGGTTTGGAGCTAAATCTGTGTCTATTGTCTTTATTGTTTTGCTCTTGATATTTGTTTGATGAAGAGATCTAATCAAAGAAACACAAGTAGATACATAAAGTTCACAAGCAAATATTAAGATAAGGCATTTTTGAATTAATAGCTGCCATATTGCATTTTCCAACATGTGTGCTACTTGTTCAACTCTAAAAAACATTTTTCATTAATACTTTCAAATATATGGAAACAACTCTTATGTTTTGTTATTGTGTAGGCGAAGAGTAAAATCAAAATTTGAAGGGATTACAATTATGTTGCAGGAAACAATCCCACAAACAAAGTACTAGTATCTAGAACATCTGGAAATGCTGAATAGGGCATGGTATAACCTGGAAACATTGCATAGGTTAGTGAGATAGGGTATGCTATGGGTTGCTATGACAACATAAATATCAAACACTGGCGATATCAACGACAACATCTTGGATCACTTTCTTGATGTCAATATTGTTAAGTTGCATCACCAACGATATGACATTTGTTTGTTTAGTAGCACCAACAACAATGATGGCCATTGCGTAGCACGAATCCTAGACTTCACCACAACAATGTTTATGTTAAGGAAATAATTTTTATAGAAGTTAATTTTTTGTTTAATTCTCAAATTTATTTATTTTTGTTACTTCCATAGTTTTATATATAGTATATGTTATGTAATATATTATAATTTATAGCATAGCTTATATAATATATATGCAACATGTGATATGATTGTTGAATTTCATATATATATATAATTTGAATTTAGTGCTAAATATTATTCATTTTTTTGTTTTTTTTTTGGTTTTGTGTGTGTATATATACATATATAGAGTGTTGAACTTTATTCATTTTTTTTTGTTTTTGCTTTTGTGCGCGCACACACACAGACATATATATTTAGATATAAAATCTTTATATTTCCATATTTGAAAATTTACAAAAAAGAGAATACATCCAGAGGTCCATATGGTTATCTATCCAATTTTCTCACAAAACTGAAAAGTAAAGTGTTAGAGATGATGGGAAACAACTCCTACTGGCTGTTTATTCACGAGATCTTGATATTCCAGTTCCTTTGGTAAGATTTGAATGGCTTCTTTGGACAACCAATTTGCCAAGGAGTTAAGTTCCCTGTATATATGGTTGCATGTATGCCATTCCAAATTATTCATAACATGTTTTACCCCTTGTAGAATATGAGCAAGATGTGGAGCAACAACGCCAAATCTTCCATTTACCTAATCCGTCATTAGTTTAGAACCCCCCATAATTTGAAGTTTTTTGCCTCCTTTTGATTTTCCACAAAGATTAAGGGCCAAAGGGCTAAAAATTCTGCCCACATATTTGTGCCGCGACCAGGTGCATATTTGATAAGAAATTAATGATGCTTGTTTAAAAACAAAATAGCTCCTGCTCCACACATTGGCAGATTGCCTTGGCTGGCCACATCAAAGAAGCCCCAAGGGATCGACTTATCCAATAGAGGCATTGTAGGAACTCTTTGCTTTTTACCTTTAATCTCTGTTCTGAAAAAATCACATACATGTTCAATGACACCTGAAGCAACCTCCAGTGGAATGTCTTTATCGTGAAATATGGACATGTCCCTGGCCCACCAGACAGAGTGAACAAATGCTGCAGGGAAAACTGGATAAACCAAGATTGCTGGATCATTTGCCCATTCCAGAAGGCATTCTTCCAAATATTCTTTATTCCATTGAGAAATTGTGGGATTGAAACAAGACTTAGCCAAGGACTAGACTTGTTGGGCGAAAGGGCAATTGGTGAATAAACACTGGATGGTTTCTTCATTTGATTTGCAAAGGGAGCACCAATTGGGGCCAATACAACCTCTCTTTAAGCAATTGTCCCATGTGAGAAGTTTATCGGACAGGGCAAGCTATAGGGCTAATCTATGCTGGAGGGGGCCTTTGTATTTCCATATGAATCGCCACCACTAGGCAGACACTCCATTTGGTTGTTCTTTCATAAGAGCTTGATACCCAAGCTTAGTAGTGAATGTACCGGAAGAGGGATTGTTTGTCTAGATGAGTTGATCCTCATCTTCATTTGAAAGTCTAATCATTGATGTGATCAGAGCACCAACAAAAGTTGTCCACTCCTTTGCTTCATGCCTTGCTAAATCCTAGCTCCTGAGTTGATTTCCATGCACTAGTCCCCTAGGCCTGTTCAGTTTGAGAACTTGCTTCCACAAGGAAAAAACTCTGACAACATGCAAAGATGATATGGTGCTTTCTAGTAATTTATAGCTTTCCCTTGAACGAGCTTATGGATCCAAACACAACCCAATATTTCTGCCATCTTCTACCTTCTAGGCAATCCAATTCTTGATGACAGGGAAAGCATTAAGGAATGCTTTCCAAACAATTGAAGATTGTGGAACTGTTTTTCTAGCACTTCTGATTTCTCATTTACTCCCAAAGTATTTGTTCTTCAATGTTTTACTAAAGAGGGATATGTATTCAAAAGTCTCCATAGACTCTTAGTTGTAAGGGCGTGACTAAAAAGAACCAGATCTCTAAGTCCCCATCCACCTAGTAATTTTGGCTTAGCTATGATTTTCCAACTGACTAAGGGTATGCCTTTCGAAGTCCTATTGCTAGACTAGAGAAATTTAAAGCTTATACTTCTTATCTTGTTCAGGATTCCTTTTGGAATGGCTGCTATCAAAGTCCAATAGGGAGGGATCCCTTCCAGCACAGATTTAATGAGAACTAGTTTGCCTCCTCTAGATAGAAAGTGGCTAGTCCAAACATGAAGCCGCGCTTCAATTTTTTTAAGCAACCAGGTTCAGTTGATCTTCCTGTAAGAGTTTGGCTTTATGAAGAAACCCATATATTTCAATCCCTCTTGTGCATATTTAACTTGGATTGGGAAAGTCTGAGTGAGAAAATGCCTGATTCCATATGAGATATTATATAAAGACAAGATTTTTCCATATTCACCTTCATACTTGTTACAAAAGTATCTAGAACTCTTTTCACAGTTGAAATTTAGACAACTGAACCTTTCAAAAAAACAAGGATATCATCTAGGAACAGTGAGTGAGATATTTAAGATTGAACATAAACCTTAACTCCTTTGGGCTCAGTTGAAGCAATATCCTTTTTGATCAGAGCACTTAATACTTCAGCTGCAAAACAGAAGAGGAACGAGGAAAGGGGACACCCTGTCTGAGTCCCCGAGTAGCTTTAATTTTTTTTTGAAGGACGACCATTAATGAGCACTGTGAAATTGATAGTAGAAATACAAACGAGTGTCCAGTTGATGGACCTTATGTTCATGTCTAACTGTATTAGACATAACCTAATGAAGGGCCAACTAACTTGATCATAGGCCTTAGATGGGTCGATCTTAAGAGCTAGGAAAGGAGTGGCTGGATTTTATTGAGTGAAGAGATTCTTGCGCTAAAGCCACAACATCTTAGATTTGTCGGTTTTAGAGAAACCCAAAATTTTCCTCCAATATGTAATTGTTTAAATGTTCTTCAACCTCATGGAAATAATCTTTGTGATCAACTTGTAAATTACATTACAACATGAGATAGGTCTAAAATTGTTGAAGGATGCATCATCTTGCTTTTTCAGAATTAAATAGATAAAAGTTGATCTTAGAGCACGATGCTTGCAAGCCTTGCTTTGGCATTCCCTCACCACCTTGAGAATATTGTCTTTAAGTAATTCATAAAAACCTAGATAAATTTCCACGATATAACCATCTGGTCTTGAGCATTTTCCTTTCTGTATTGAAGACAAAGCACCCAATACTTCAGACTTGGAAATTTCTGCTTCCAACACTTCATTCGATTCTTCATTAAAAGCTCGAGGAAAAGAGTTGAGTACCTCCAAAATTTCAAGGATTAGGAATCTTGGAGGCTCAAGGCATAAAGAATGGAAGTAATTGATTCTTGTTGAGGCTTTGTCATTGAGAGTTTCTCCATTTTCCTGTCTTCATTTTTGATCTCCCAAATAGTGTTGCATGCTTTTTGAGCTCTGGCAAAATTATGGAAATACTTAGTATTATTGCCCCTCGCCTTCAACCATGTAGCCTGGCTTTTTTGTCACCACAATTAATAAGGACCTTTTTTTATGAGCCTATGATTTGTCTTCTTAAAATCACTTCAAATTTAGAGGGATCTATTTTCCATTCACCACCCCCTACTATGTAACCCAGACTAATGATGTCCTACCAAATTCACACTTTGACAATTTTACATACTTCTCCTTTTTCAAAGTATCAAATACTTGTCTAACATTCTTGACGTGCTCATCGCAAGTCTTGCTAAATACAAGAATATCATCTAAGTAGGCAATCACAAAATCATCAATGAATGGTCGAAAAACTTCATTCATCACACGCATAAAAGTTGCAAATCCCAAATGGCATCACTAACCATTTAAACAAACCCTACTTTGTTTTGAAAGTGGTTTTCCAAATATCACCTTTTGCAATCTGAATATGATGATAACCACTTCGTAAGTCTAACTTAGTTAAATAAATTGTATCTTTTAACTGATCCAACAAATCATTGATACGAGGAAGACAATATCGATTCTTTATTGTGATTTTCTTGAGTGCACGAAAGTCAATGCACATTTTCTATGTACAATCCTTCTTTGGTACTATCACAATAGGAGATCCACATGGAGAGGCTTGATGATTCCCTTTTCAAGCAATTCTTGAACTTGCATTTTGATCTCTGCGTCGTCAATCACGATACCAGTATTAGGAAGAGGGGCACTTTTGTGTAGTTGAGTCTCGGGAGGCAATCCTTCAGGCTCCTGGAATATCTCATCATAGTTAGAAATGAGATTAACTAATTCATCCTTATGAGAAGGATCACAACCCTTAAAGACATTAGATTGTTTGACATCTTTTGCTTTCACAACTAGAAGTACAAAATTTTTGCTAGTATTTATGAGCCTCTTCATTTGCCCTGCACTAATAAGTGATTAAGTTAGTTTTCATGTTGTGTGCTCTTACAATATACTCAAACCCATTTTTGGTGAGGTGATATTTGTTCTTCTCTATGAAGAATATGGCTTTCCTGTTATGCAAGTAAGGGCTTCCCAATACAATTTCACAAATATGAAAAGGAATCACATCTAATTCGACCTCGTCAACAAATTTTGAAGTGATAGCAAATTTAAGTTTACAGTGCTTCGTTACTTGTAGCTTTGCATCATCACATACCCAACCAAGAGGATAAGACTTCTTGTGAGGTGTTGTTTCTAATCTCAGTTTCTTGACAATTGCTTCAGATATTAAATGCAATTGGGAACCAGTATAAAAAAAGAGTATACACCTTCATAGGCTTAATTATCACCCTTATGTGAAAAAGCTTTCTTCTTCTGCGTTCATAATTAGGAGATGGAATAGAAGAAATAGAACTAGCATGAGAAGATGTTTTGCGTTACACTCCTAAGCTGACCTGAGTTTCATCCCCTGAATCAAATCCCAAGTCTTGTTGCATTTTGGCGACAATCTTTTGCTTTCCTTTGCCTCTAAACCTTTTAGGCCTTAGTTTAGGATATAGCTTCCTACAAATTTTTCGTCAATTTGTTCTATGCTGCAACTATCACTTCAGCAATATCCAATAACATCCAAATTAGCAGTTTTACTTCTTTAATTATCCAATGACAATGTCAGGCCAGGAGGTAACTCCTCAAATGAAATTCTATTATTCATTTAGGTTGTTCATTATTATATACAAGAAGGAGTGACTGTTCAGTTTCATCTCCCGATGAATCTCCATTTCTTCTATTGTTTATTTACACTAATTACAGTTGTTCACCCAATCCCTATGATTAGGTGTCAACATTCGCCCCCCTTAATCTGAAGGGATGTTGGTGAGTCCAAGCATTGTTCTGAATCTTTCAAGCTTTTCTCTTCCAAGCGCTTTGGTGAAGATGTTTGCGATCTGCTCATTAGTGGAATAATGCCGAAGATGGATTGTTTTGGTCTCAACATGATGTCGAATCAGATGATATTTTGTATTGATGTGCTTCGTTCGATCATGGAACTTTGGGTTCTTGGCCAACTTTATTGCCGAGGTATTGTCAATCATGAGTGGAGTCGATTGTACTTGTTTTACCTGCAAATCTTCTAGAATTTTCCAGGAGACAACTCCCGATCCAAAACTCGTAGCATAACCCGAAGTAGATACCACAGTTTCTTTGTCTCCATCGAAGTCTGAATCAGAGTATCCAATCAAGCTGAAGTCGCCCACCTGTGTATACTTGAGTCCAGAGACTTGAGTTCTCTTTAAGTACTTTAGAACTCTTTTTGCAGCAGACCAATGTCCCTCCCAAGGTTTTTGCATAAACCTGGACAAGATTCCAACAACAAACGAAATGTCTGGTCTGGTAGTAGTCAGGTAGGTGAGACTTCCCACATGCTGTCTATACTTTGTTGCATCCTCAAATTCTTTTCCTTCAATGGATGTGAGCTTTAAGTTTTGTTCCATTGGAGTAGTCAAAGGATTGCATTCAGTCATGCCAAACTTGTTCAACAGATTTCCAATGTACTTCTTTTGAGAAAGGAATATGGACTTCGGATGTTGAGTTACTTCAATACCAAGATAGTAATGAACATAGCCCAAATCAGTCATTTCAAAACCTTTCCTCAATTCCTTCTTTATGGATGCAATGTAGCTCTCATTGTTCCCTGTCATCAAAAGATCATCTACATATACCACAAGATATACAACTGTTTTGCCAACCTTCTTGACAAACAAAGTTGCATCATCAAGATCATAATGTTTGAAATTGAGTTTCAGAAGATGCTCAGTTAGTTTTTCATACCAGGCTTGCAGTGCTTGTTTGAGGCCATACAAGGATTTCACAAGTTTGCATACTTTATGTTCATGTCCTTTTACAACAAATCCTTCAGGCTGGGACATAAAAACATTCTCTTTTAGGTCTCCACTCGAGAAAGCAGTTTTTACATCCATTTGATGGACTTTCCAACCATTCTGAGTTGCTAGGGCAAATAGTGTCCGTATGGTAGCCCATTTTGCTGTGGGGGAAAAAGTCTCCTTATAATTGACCCCTTCCTTCTATGCAAAACCTTTTGCCACAAGCCTGACTTTGTGCTTGTCAAGTGAGGCATCAACTTTATACTTGTTCTTGTAGACCCACTTGCAGCCAATTGGTTTGGTTCCCAATGGAGGATCAACCAACTTCCAAGTGCCATTCTTTATCAAGGCATCATACTCCTTTTGCATTGCTTCTTTCCATTCATCATGGGAAGTAGCTTCTTTAAAGGAAGTTGGTTCAAAATTTGTAGACAAATTCAATTCACAATCATAAGAAACATCCATATCAACAGGTGAATCAGAGTCATCTACATCACCTCCATTTTGTCGGGTTGAATTTCTAGTTCCTGCCTTTCCAACCTCATCAGGATGAACACTTTCAAGTGTCTTTGTCAGCCACTTTGGGGGACCTTTTTGAGATGGTCCAGGCTGCTCCGTTGATTGAGTTGGGATTGAATCAAGATTGAGTCTCCCAATTCTGTCAATCACATCACTCAAAGTATCATCCATTGTTGGAGTTTCATTCGGGGGAGAGAGTGCTTCAGAAGAAGATTCCACAGGTTGATCTAGTATAGGAATCCCCCCTTTAAGATGTGGAATCTAATTATCAAATTCTTGAAATGATTTTGCATTTGCGAATCTATCCAAGCGATCAAATTGCCGCTCAACAACATTTTCAGTTTTGGATGATCCAAGAAAGATTACATCTCTAGATACAACAAACTTTTTATTGACTTCATCATAGAGACGGTATGCTTTGGAGGTGTTTGAATACCCCAGGAAGATGCACTTACGACTTCTTGCACCAAGTTTGTTTCTATGTACCTTTGGTATCAAGGCATAACATGTGGAACCAAAGACCCTGAGATGATTTACCGAAGGAATGTGCCCATACCACATTTCATAAGGAGTCTTGTTTCTAATAACATTAGATGGACATCTATTCTTTACATATACAACACATAGAACTGCATCAACCCAAAAGATCAATTTTACATTTTTGAAAAACATCATGGAGTGCACCATATTTAAAATTGTCCTATTCATTCTTTCAGCTACTCTGTTCTGTTGGGGATTATAAGGCACAGTTGTTTGATGTTTGATCCCATGTTGGCGAAGATAGTTTTCAAATTCATTTGAAGTGTATTCTTTTCCATTATCAGTGTGAATTGAGCCAATATGAGATTGTGCATCATTTTCAATCCATGTATGAAAGTTATTGAATGTTTGAAAAGCATCAGATTTGTTCTTCAATAAATAAACCCAACACATTCTGGTGTAGTCATCAATAAATGTCATCATATATTTATTTCCATTTGCAGAAGGAATAGGCATTGGACCACATAAATCTGAATGAATGAGTTCAAGTTTTCTATGTGCTCTGGAATGTGAATCATGAAAACACTGTTTGCTATGCTTTCCTAGAATGCAAGCATAACATTGCTAAAGTTTCCTAGGAATTGTAGGCAAACCAATAACACCATTTTTCTTCAACAAGCAGACGCTGTCATAGTTCAAGTGTCCAAGTCTAGCATGCCATAATAATGTTGATGGAAATGTACCTTCTTCATAATGAGAATTGTATGAGAAATTTTGTGCACAAGTAGAGGTACCCTGCAGCTTGAGAAGCCTTTCTTCTTCTATTCCCGATTCCCCGTCATGACAAGTGAGTGGTCTGATGCTTTTCTCACCTCAAGCTTGCCATCAAACATATGAATGGAGTGTCCTTGCTGGCGGATGTGGACCAAGGACAACAAGTTTTCCTCAGCTGTGGGAGATATAAAACATGATACAGAAGAAAGTCTGGAAGACCAGGTCATTTAAGCCTGATTGTGCCAAGCCCTGATGGTTTGAGTTTTGATTTTTCTGCAAAGTATATTGCTCCATCAACATTGTCAGTAAATTCTTCAAAAAAATATCTTCTAAAAGTCATGTGGCAAGTTGCTCCTGAATCAAGCAACCAATCATTTTTCCAAGAAGCAAGTGAAGCATTAAATAAGTCTTCATTTACTCCAATATTACAGTGTGCCACAACATAGTGAGTGGATTCAGGTGCTTTACCTTTCTCTTTGTCATTAGTTTTACCTTTGGGTTGGTTTCTTTCCTGCTCAATTTTGTCCCAAGGCAACTTGCATGTGGATGCATCATGTGATCCATCTCTTTTGCAGTGTATGCAATGCAAATCTGACTTTTCTCCTTGAGAGTGTCTGCCCCCCTGCCTCTGAAATTTCTTCCTCTTCCTCTTCGACCACCTCTTCCTCTGGAAGAATCTTGAGCAAGATTCTTCTCTCTATGTGCAAGACACACAGCCTCTTCAGAAGACTGAGGAGCTGTCTTCTTCCCAAAAGCTTTCTCTCTTTCAACAATTTTTTTCACAAGGGAGTCAAAGGTAATATCTTTGAGGTTTCCATTTGCTTGCAATGACTCATGATAATTTGAGTAAGTGGGATAAAGTGCCTTGAGAAAAGCTATCAGAGGAATGTTGGGTTCAACATTAGTGACTTTGATATCATGCATAATAGATTTTACTTTTGATGCAAGAGCAAGAGGATCATCATTTTGTAATTCAAGGGTGAACGATTTAATCATGAGTTGAACAACTTCAAGTGCAAAGTGTGTGTCACAGAGTTCCTTCAGTTTTTGTAAGGCTTCGAAAGCATTTGAAAATGGCGAAATATGGCGATTCACCTCTTCATTTACTGATGCTGCAATCAATGCATAAGCCTTGCTGTTCTTATTTTCCCAAATGGCGAATTCCTTGTCTGAGGTAGGTTGTTCTGGCTCTTTGTCTCTGTCTCCAACACACACTCCTTTCCACAGCTCATTAAAAATGAGAGTGTGTTTGATTTTCCGAGACCACTCAGGATAATTTTCCTTCCCATTGAGGACCACTCCCACAATAGATATTAATGAGTGCATTTTAAAAAACTGTGAACTGTAAAAAAAATATACTTCTGCTACCAATGTATAAAATTGTACTTCTGGTGGAGAAAAACATAGTTCTGGTGCAAAAATTTAAAAAAAAATTGCACTCTGATATATAGGACAGAGCTTCAGAGAACCACGGAACCTCGAGCTAGAAAACTCCTGCAACGTACCAAATCAACGAAAAGCATCCAATCTGAATGCAAAGAGAGGAGTATTACCATAAGCGTATGAGAGTAGATAGATAGGCGTGATGGAGGGCAACAGTGCGTAGGAGAACTGCCGCACTGTGTGAACGTTGCTGGGGAGAGCCAACGCTGTGTATATGTGTGGATATGGAGCAACGTTAATGGAGGTGTTATTTGGGGGAATACTTATATATGGTGGAGGGCATATATGATACCAAGGAGTCAACGTATGACCGGTGCGTTGTTTAAGACATCAGATATACGACTTTTTTGCGGGAGTATGGAGCGTATTAGCTGAGCGGGAGTATGGAGAGTATATATGAGGGAGGCACACAGTATAAACACGCACATAATAAATTGCATATGGTATATGGGGACAACGTTAATAAGATTCCAATAGCGTTAATATCATACCAAGCGTTCCACACAACAAAAACCGTGATACCACACATCAAAAAACCGTGGGTTGAGCAGTCGACAGTGTGTATGGTGTTGTATGTGGAGTTTGTGCCTGAGACTGGTTTTTTTTTGTTTGTTTTGTTGTTTTTGTTGTTAACGTTGCACGTTATCGACTCATTAATAATGATTTATAAATCAGAAAAGCCACAAAGGCTTCGGTACCTGGAAGGAGCAACGATTATGTAAAGCAGAGGAAATGCCGGGTAGCAGGGCGGAGGAGCAATGCTTATATGACTGGAGGACCAAGAATGGCGATGCCAGTATTCGGTGGGTGGGAAGATGCAGAATCCCTCGACTATTCTCTCGTCTTCGCCACAGGGCTCATAATGTCAGAAATAGAAAACACATATGACAATGCACTATTCAGGCCTCTGGAGCATGACAAAGGTGTCAGCTCTGCAAAATAGGCAAAACATAGGCCAGGAGGGAGTTACAAGGGCAAACTATAATGCCAAAGATAGAGCTAGCTCTGATACCTTGTCAGGCTAGGAGGTAACTCCTCAAATGAAATTGTATTATTCATTTAGGTTGTTCATTATTATATACAAGAGGGAGTGACTGTTCAGTTTCATCTTCCGATGACTCTCCATTTCCTCTATTATTTATTTACAATAATTACACTTGTTCACCCAATCCCTATGATTAGGTGTCAACATACAGTAGAAGAATAGTAAATACAACAATTAAACAAATGCACAATGAAAGACAACCAAGAGACAAGAGACACAAATTTTGGTCAATGACTAGGGCAAAACCCACTATGGGGAAAACCCTTGCAAATCTTCTTCTATAAGATTGTCTTCAATTGTTCAACATAGAGAGAGTACATCATCCAATGTCCAATTTCAATATTCAATATCCATTCCACTATCCAAAATAGAGACAAAAGAGAGAGAGTCAACAAGAGTCAACTCAAGTGCAAATCTATCCCAGTGACCAACAGTCAAGAGCAATAGTATGTGCCCTAACCAGTCAACTTTCCACGGTCAAAACCAAGGTTACTTGGGAGCGGGAGCGACATTTTCAGAATCTCCCGGTTTGGGAGCGAATCGGGGAGTGATATATATATATATATATATAGATATAGATATATATTGATGCAGAAATGTAGACAAAAGCATGTAAAATGATGAAGTAGATATAAAAAACATAAAAAAATAGATTGAACCATATAATATCAATCATCTGGAAGTTATAATCTTCATCAACCACGGCCACAATTTATTAACATACAACATATTGAGTCTCATGATTCATCAATCTTAAAGTTTCAAGCTTTCAAAATTCAATATATAACATTTATCATCATTGATCACCAAAGTTGTACTTGTAAGCTAAGTGTAACCATTACAACAAGGAATATCTAACATGAAATGAAACAACTTTCAACTTTCACGAAGCATCATATTGATAATTCATTATCAATGAGTCATAATTGCCAACATCAAACTTCAAACTTAAATTGTCAGATATTGTTTACAAAAAATATCGTAATAAATATGAAAGAGTCGCAGTTATTAAAACTACTAGAAACTAGAAAAGACAAGTAAATCTATTATCTACAACTTCCTCTTGCCAATAGAAATGTCTAATTTCTGAGTACGTCGTGGTACTGGTGGTCTTTTAGGAGTCTCTTCCCGCATAGTCTCATGACCAGAACTAGAAGGCACATGCCCTCCACGTGAGGATGTAGATGGAGGCACCGACAACAAAGGAACAATAGTTGAAACTCGAGCACTGGCACTGCTACTGGATGGCAGGGGTGGCATGGTTGTTGTTGCTTCATCATCATCTCTCAAAAGTTCTGCTTCCAACTCTTCAAGATGTATAGTGCCATCCTCCAAATTATCGTCCTCTGGGTGGCTCTCCCAAATTTTATATATTGGATCATCATAAGCTTGATCATAATAATGACTCAACAACCTCAAGTTGTAGTGCACGTAAACCAAGCTTTCTGCCCAGCTTTCATTGAGTCTGTTTCTTCTCACATTATGTATGAAGCTGTAGGTGCTCCAACACCTCTCTGCAGAAGAAGTATTTACAACCTGTGAGAGAACATTTTTTGCCAATTTTGGCAAAAGTCCCATGCCACCATATGCCTCCCACCATGCGAGAGCATCAAATATGTATCTATCTTCCATTGCATGCAAAGAACCAAACAAACTTGTGCAACTGAAGTATCTGCCTAATTCAAGACGCAAATTAGCACACTCCTTCTTGTCAGGTACCAACTTGTCTAATGCTTCCATGTATCCTTTAGATACCTTTGGATATGTATGGGGTTTGATCCTAACCCCATCCTGCTATGAAACGAACTCACAAAAGGGTGGAAAAGAGAGATAAATGCCTTAGAATTCAGCCTCTTCGAGGGGCATCCTCCTTTACATTACATAAATGAACAATTCTTGGATGATACAAATGACAAAACCTCCTTTCTATATATAGGAGTCTAAGTGGTCAAAATATAACCAAAGCCGATCTAACAATAGTAATATAAGGGCACAAAAATAACAATAGTGGGCTTCTATGGGGCACAATAATAACAATATGGGGACAATAGGGGCACAACAATAGCAATAAGGGATACAATGACAATAGTAATGGGGGAATCACTAGTATTATAGGGACCTAACATGCCCCTCTCTTTCAAAAAAGTGTTGTCCTCAACGCTTGAGTAGTTCTAGATGCTTTTGTATAAAATTCTCATCTTCCCATGTGGAATCTTCAACGGGTAAGTTCTTCCACTTGATGAGATACTCTGAAGTTGATCCATTTCGTAGCTATCGAGTTCTAATTTCTTTGACTGCTTCAGGTTCCAATATGATTTTTCCTTCCTCATCAAGTTCTGGCAATATTGTTTGAACTGGGAGCCTGTCATCTATAAACTTCTTTAAGCATGACACATGGAAAACTAGGTGCACTCGGGAAGCTGCATGAAGCTCCAATTTGTATGCCATAGTACCTATCTTTATTCATTGTAAGATAGCCAAGGAATTGAATTGCTTCCTATATCCAGCACTAGAGTGTCAAGTGATGGTTGCAAGTGGAGGAACCATAAATTGCTTAGGAAAGTGCCATAATATCAAGCTATCCATGGGAGAATATGTATTAAATATAGCTCTGATGCCAAATGTTATGAAACCAACTCACAAAAAGATAGAAAAGAGAGATGAGCACCTTAGAATTCAGCCTCTTCGAGGGGGCAACCTCCTTTACATTACACAAATGAACAATTCTTGGATGATACAAATGACAAAACCTCCTTTCTATATATAGGAGTCTAAGTGGTCACAATATAACCAAAGCCGACCTAACAATAATAATATAAGAGCACAAAAATAACAATAGTGGGATTCTATGGGGCACAATAATAACAGTAGGGGCACAACAACAATAAGGGATACAATGACAATAGTAATGGGGAAATCACTAGTATTATAGGGACTTAACACATCCCCAGGTGCAGGTTGGCCCTGTTAGCACTTGAAATTTCACCTCAGGCTGAAAAGGCAAATCTCAAAGCTACATCAAACCATTTAGCCTCGTAGCTAGCCCTACGGGGCAGGAGAAGGCTCTCTCCGGTCAATCTCGGTAGATCTTCAATGGGATGAGATGACCAACAAGGTAACACTGATATTAGGCTAGTAAACTGATTATAAAGGTTGATTTGGGGGTTTTTGGGGTTTTTGGTGGCAAATTGAGGAGCTGCAATTTAGGGTGCGGGGATGTGACACAGTTTTTGCAGGGGGGTCTTTGGGGCAAGGTAGGAGCCTGTATTGATGTCTTTAACTGAAATGGATGATTAGGAGGAAAGATAAGAAGGCTAAAGAGAGCAAACAATGGATTTGAATTCTCTTTAGACAGCAGAAAACATAGAAATTAAACAAATTTGAAAGCAGAGCATGGCAAGCATGAATTCTAACTTTATCACTTCATTTGTTTAATATGCAGCAGTATAGAAAGGAAATGAATCACATAACAAAGCTTACAATAACATGAAGAGACACACCATCAACACAATGAGTCCACAAGAATCCCAAAGATGACTGCAAAACCCTGGTCTTCCTTAGCCAAAAATTGCAGAGATACAAGTGAATAATACAATGATAGCTTCTCCCTCAAGAGTCCAACCATGAAAATGAGCATGAAAGTACATAATATAGATGATCTAACCTCTTCCCCACCTCTAGGGGTCGAGCTCACCATCCTAGGAGCTGTTTGAACAACTCCTAAACTAAGCACTACAAAATAGGCAGTCAAAACAACTTGCCTCTAAAAACTTGGAAACCAGTTCATACAGTCAATTTTACCCTTTTACATGAGAGAAACTTCTAGAAGAGTAAAACAAGAGTAAAAGTACCCAAAAAGTGCCACAAGTACAGTCAAAAGGATCATCATCGACCTCAGCAAGTCAAACTGGTGTTAATCTGCAAATTCTGGGCTGAACTGGTCAAATCTGCTCAACGGGTCGCGCACATGCTGCTCAACGGGTCGCGCACTTTGGAGGCCTGTTTGGAGGCCTTCCCGGTATCAGAATCAGGTGCAGGATAGCTCGTTGGAAAGGTCTCTGAGTCTACTTTCCAACCCAACCGGAATTTTTGGATTTGGAGGTCATTTGCCCAGTCAAAAGTCAATTCTCCCAAGACTACTTCTGCAGCTCAAAAAAGGGGCAGAAAGTCAAAATTTGGCTGTATTTTGACCTTTTGGAGGCCCAAAACTCCATGAAAACTCAAGGTAATGGATGTGCATATGTAACTTTGCATGACAAATCCACCAATGCAAAGTTTCCGCAAAACGGAGCTACGAGGACAAAGGGTCTCGTCGGGGGTGAGACCCGTTGAGAAGCCAAAACCTGTAAATTGCCCAAAAATGTCAAAAATGAGCCAAAACTTCCAAAATTTTCTGTACTTGGTGCTGTGAAGAGGCTAGTGAGTGTCATGATGAGTGAGAGAAGCTTCGGCCAAGATGCGAAGTGGGTTGGCCTTCTTCTTCTTTCCAAGAGCCTCGGTCAATCTTCTTTGAAACACTTTCATCTTTGCTTTACAAACGTGCATCCTAGCCCAATAGTGGTTTTTCATGTTTCTTAGCAGCCTTTTGTCTTGGTTGGCCTTAGCCAACAGCTTCTCCAAGTGTGCATTGACCCGGATGAGCATGGATTCTCTCTCAGCAGGCAATAGATCACCGGGCCTCCTACGGTTTAGGACTCGATCACTTCGAATCCTCCAAACTTCATCAAGGGCCTTCTCCTCCTCCAGCTGAGTGTTCCGCTGCTCTAAATATGTGATGGTCCACTGAGCACCCTCAAGTCTCCGCTGCAAAGTCTCATTCTCGGCCCTGAGCTGCTGAATGATCTCCTTTGCCTCCTGGCTAGGAGAACTGACCTCAAGATCGATCACTGGATCCTCATGAACCATGGGCTCTTTGCCCCTCTGCAATACATCTGCTGGTGAAGAAAGCGAGGCCCCTTCCACATACTGTGGAGATAACACTCGCTGCTCTGACGATGAAGGCGAGACCCCTTCCACCTGCTGTGGAGATAGTACTCGCCTAGCTGCTGCAAATAAGGCCCTTGGGCCTTTCTGATAGGTGACCATAGGAGTAGAACTGACATGTCGGGTGATGGGAGCATCGGGCTGCTGTGATGGTCCTCCCTCCTCATGAATAGCCTCCTGATGTGGCTGAGGTGGCACTGTGAAAAACTCACGGGAGATGAACTCCTCCCACGAGATGCCCTGCTGTGTCAACTGATGCAAAACAATGAGCTGAATCAAACCATAGTGACAAAGACTCCTGTACTGCTGGGCCGGGGTCTTCCTCTGCAACATGGGTACCATCCTCTGAATGTTCTGAAACAGGAAAACTGGGAGGTTCATCATCCTCACCCGGGTGAAATGCATCAACAGGCGAATGTGATATGAATACACCTGTGAAAATCTGCCCTCACATGTGAAATAATGCATGATGAGTCTCATGAGGGGAGCATACTCACTCCGAAGAAATCTGAATGGGAAAACACCTGTCAACAGTTTCACAAATGATGGCCGGATATAGGGCTCAAAGTGAACAAAATCAAGAAGTCTGCGCTTAGACCACACCTCCCCCACATTCGGTATACCCGTAGCCTCTGAGATCACCTCGGGTGTCAATATGAAATTCACCCCTGCAAGAGTGACATGTCCATCATGGAGGTGTAAGACAAACAAGCGGGCCAACTCTCTATGATGCTGAATCTGAGTGAGCCTCTCACAAAACTGATAGCATGACATATACTGGAAACAACTCAGTGCCAAAGGACAAGCCTGCAACTCTGCCAATGAAGTGGGCTCCTCCCTCCTATGGTGACCTCCTTTACCCCCTCTACGAGGCCTCCTCTGTTCCTCAATCTCTGTAGATGATGAATGGTCATCACCTTGCTCATGAGTCTCGGTATCTGACATGGTTTTGGAGCAAGGTGGGCAAACTGAAGGAGTAAATGAACTGCTGCCTCTGCCTGCAAAAGTACTGAACTCTATGCTGTTTCAAGGGGAAAAACATGATGGGAATGTTAGGGGAGGGAATTTCTGAACAAGGAATGGAAATATATGATAATAACAGGGAATTTTCAAGGGAAACTTTACACATTGTCATGCATATAGGAACAGTTTTAACATTGGGAAATCATTTGCAAAGAACATCTCATATGGGACAAAACATGTATAATAATGAACATGTAAGGGGATTACAGATATCGATAGGGGCATAGGGACACCATACACCAAATTCACTTAGGAGTTCATGTGTGTTATAAGGCAGATTCTGCTCTTTTTGTTCTTTAAGGGTTACATGCACATTAAGGAGTACATACTCATCATTTTCACATGAAGGGAAAGTGTTTCATGTACAAGGGGATGTCAAGGATATATAGGGGTTTGTACATGCTTTTAAATATACAGCACATTAAATTTACATGACTCTCTTCTGTCTTTACAATGTATCTTTTCTTTTTGTTTTAGTTTTTGCATGTGTATGGTAGAGGGAATTAGGGTTTGAGTGCTTGTGAGAGGGGTAGGGTTTATAACTTAGGGATGGGGGTAGGGCAACATTTTATGTGCAAATGAAATAGGACAGAGATGCAAACATGATTATTAATGAAAGAGGGGAAAAAGGAAGGGATCAATGGGACAATAAACACTTGAAACAGTCATAAAACCCTAGCATTTTACAAACATTAGCAACAGCCATATTAATCCATTCACTTGCAAATTTAAATGATAAAACCATGACACACATCATCATTTTCACCATCCATATCAACATTCATGAATTGAGTACCTACCTCGATCAATTTAGCAAGTTTGAAGAGGAAGGAGGAAATTTATTTGCAGTTTTGGAAGCTGGCAGACGAACGGGTCGCGCACGAGCCTGGACGGGTCGCGCACCTGGAAACTGCCCGAAACACTTATATTTTCGCCTTCTTCTCCTTGCACGCTCTCACAATCTCTCTTGGAAGCTCGAAATGCATAATAAGAGTGTAAGGAGGGAGAATTAGCTTTTATAATCTCATTTTTGAAAAAATTTCATCCAAAACCCACTTTATAAAGTCTATTTTGTCACTTTTTAAAAACACTGATTTTCTTGGTTTCCTTTATCCTGAAGTTGACTTTTTGAGTGCTTTCACCTGATTCCTTTTGCAGGGAGATCATCTGAAGGACTGTGGCAAGGGGACCAGGGTTGTTGCTGCCTTTCTGAAGATTTCTTGGACACTTATTCTTTTTACAAAAATTATCATGACCTTGGCTTTAAAAACAGGGTTTTTAAATCCAAGGTTAAAAATGAGCTATACATGATGAAAATTTGAAAGGAACATGTTTACCATCTTCCCTTTGGCTTGCTGGTCACTCAAGGACTCTCAGAAACATGACCTTGCTAACCTTGCTAAGACAATTGACCAAAACCCTAGACCTAGAATTTTGACATTAAGACCAAACAAGAGCATTTTGACAAACTCAATGACCTGATATGACCTGATCCAGCAAAGCCAAAAGGGATATGAATAGACCAGCTCCTCCATCAGGGTTATGGCATGCCTAACGGGATGCAAATTTTGACACTGATGAGACACCTACCAATGCAAATGCAAAGAGCTTTGATCACTGATGGAGGGCTCTCAAGACCGACACTAACAGGCCCAACCAAGATGGAGAGTAGTATTTTGGCATACAGATATCCGCCAAGGCATGTAGTGGAACATTAAGTTTATTCTACTGTGCACACACACAATTGTGAATCATTGTATACAGGTTGGGATCATTTTCCTGAACAATATCAATTATGTGCCCCAACATGCTATCCATCTGCTCATACACCTCCCCAATCACTGGTTTATCTGTATCTGCAGAATGAATCATGCTATAAATGGGCTTGGTGAATTGCAATACTTCCCTCACACGTGCCCAAAATAGACCATCAAGAGTAGTCTCCTCCACCTGTTCAAAATCATGCTTGTCAAATGCATTTGTAGCTCTGTCCTTTAATATCTGCTAGTGTTGACTTGATACCATGCTAGCCAATGACTCTCTTACGTTCAAAAGGCGCCTGAAGGTGAGGTAATAGCTAGGAAATCTAGTCTTCACAGTCTTCAATAACTTCAATCTTGAGTGATTGCGGGAAAGCCCATGTGTATTGCTATGATTTGTAATAAATTTTATCATTTGTTTGCCTCTCTTGTACAAATAAACGATGCATTTGTATTGTTGGTTTTTGTTGTTAATAATATCATGCATCAAAAGGTTCATTGTGTGAACCAAACACCCAGACTAAAATATGCTCGGGTATTTATCCTTAATAATTGCTCCCATTGCCTTACAATTAGCAACATTATCAGTGATGACTTGGATGAGATTGTATGACCCAATACGTTCAACTGTTTCAAGTAATGGTTTCGCAATATTGATGCCAATCTTGAACTTCTCTGAATAATCATATTCTGAAAGGAAGATGGCACCACTAACAGATTCAGAAAGATCACTTATCAATGGCTTGCCTTTTACATTTGTCCATCCATTAGATACAATGGACACCCCATGCCCAGTCCACGAATTTGTCATTTTACTCAAAGAATGTGATAATTTTGCTTTTTCATGATCAAGTCCAACGATTCTAGACTTGTCATACTTAGGGCTCTTGTATCCTTTGGGGCATCATTTATGGCAGTAAGCATTTCATGCCAATAAGGTGAGCGAAGAACATTGAATGGTATTCCACAAGCATAGAGCAACTAGTAAATTTTTGAATCCACATTATTCCTACACCCTTCGTCAAGGAAATCTGATATTGTTCTACGCCTTAAAGAGATGTTTGTTCATGTGCCTCCATATCCGTTGCCATGGGAGGATGCTGATTGAGTTCTTTGTGGATGTTGATGTGATTGTTAGCTATGTTCAAAGAAACCCTTTGATTTTTTAGATTTGAATTGGGCTTCCTCCTCTTCCCTTAGGTATTTGGCTCTTTCTGTTGCTGACATACTTACACAAGATTTGATTCCTATTTGTTTATCTCCATCACATGGCTTTTTCCCACAGAGGTGCCTTCTGGCACTTGTATACGAAATTGTGTAAATGTTGTTGCAATGGTTGTATGTAAATTTAGTGGTTCCACCCCCTTTCCTTGCTTCAGACCTAGTAACATATTTCCACAATGGGGTTTGGTCTTGTTTAAGTTTTGGGGCCTCATCATCTCCACTCTCTTCCTCCTCACCAAGGTACTCCTCTCCACGGTTTTCATCAAATCCACTATAACCCACTTCTTCATCCTCTTCATCATGATCAACCCTCCTACTCTCCAACACCATAATAACAAAAAATGGAACCAACAACAAGAAAATGCCAAGCCATATAGCCACGATGGTTGAAGTTTTGAGTTTGCATAGAAATGGAGGAATGGGAATGGGAAATAGATATTTTTATTTATTTATTTAGCAATGAACATATAAAAAATAAAAATGCTAGATTAGAGTGTAGATCTTACCTCTTTGGCCTTCAATCCCAAGCTCCAATCTCCCTTGCAAGCTCCTCCAAGCTCCTCTCTTTTGCTCTCTCCAAGCTCCAAACTCTTTCTTGCTCTCTCTCCAAATTGACAAATGGTAAATAATGGGAGGGGAGAGGGCCTTTTTAATCTTTCCCCCCTCCCCTTCCCTCCCTCTCCTCACTGTTTGCCGCCCCTCCCTCTCTGTCCACCGGCCGACCCTCCCTCTCCATCGCGCGACTCTTTTCGGCGCGGACGAGAGCGAGTTTTTAAAGGGGGGAGCGGTCGGGAGCAACCACTCCTCGACCGATCCCTCTTTTAAAAAGTCACTCCCAGAGCAAAGGGGTGCGGTCAGGGAGCGAATGCTCCTGGCTGGTCCTTTAATCACTCCATCAAAAATGGGGAGCAAATTCTTTTAAAGGGATCGTGGTCCTGAAATTTGCTCCCTTTGGGAGCGCACTCTCGTGGTCACTCCCTACCCGCTCTCGAGCGGAGTGCGAATCGGTCTAAGGCAGTCAAATGTGACCTTGAATGAAGGTCAAAATCAACGCAGAAACAACCCTCAAAACCTTATTCAAACTCAGTCAAAGGATAGAGAAAGTTCACTGTTATAGTCTGCAATTTTTTGCAGTCAAACTAGAAAGTCAATCTTGGTCAAATTGCTCAAATTTCCTCATTTTGTTGTCCTTCAATGCGGCCTAGAGAAATCAAACTTTTTCACCCAAAAACTCAGTCAAAGGAGGTTAGATTCACCCAAGTCAACGTTGTTCAACGCCCTGCAACAATCCTGCAACTCGGCCCAATTAGAATCAATCACCTGTCCTTTGCATGTGTGAGAGAAGCCCTCAACTTCTGAGCTGTACAAACCAATAGAAAAAGGAGAGAGAAGATGTGTTGTGTGTTGATGAAGTGCCAAATGAGGTTTGAGGTCTCTTGTATTTATATGAATTCATGTGGGTGAAAAGACATGTCTTTTGGGCTTCATGAGTGTACATGATGTTGTAGCCGACCTTGATAATTTGCACATGAGTGGGTTTTATTCAAAAACACAGTTCTCCTTGTCCGATTTGAGTGATCTTTAGGTTGATTTTGGTCCTCTCAAAAGAGGAATTTAATGCAATAACTATCTCCATCAAATGAGTTGTCCAAAGTGGAAATTGACCCTAGTTGCATAATTTAACAGTCCCTCTCAACTAGGAAGAATTCCACCTGTCAATATCTGTCCGTCGATCATCATGTCAACCTATCATCATATACCATCTCTGCTTGTCTCATGCTGAACATTCTCGAATCTAAAGAAGAAATGATGTAGGGGAGCTCTAACTACCACCATGCCTCTATCATCATCGGGGAGACTCAGCTACCACTTAGAATTATTATCATAATCATTGTCGTCGGGGAGTCATGGCTACCACACAGAACCAAAGACCATGGGGGAGATCAACCTACCCAAGCGTAGGGATCACGCTCTATCCCAAAGCCCCTGATAATAGGTGAGATCAACATAAGGATCACACTCTACCCTATTGTCCCTGATCATCCATCTTAGCCCTGAAGGGTTAGATGGTAGAACACATGCACCCACCAACTTGAGTGAGATCTACCTACTGCAAGGGGTAGGTATCACACTCTATCCCAAGTCCCTCAACCCATTGGCTAGATGGGAGAGGTTATCCCACAAAGTGGGCAGACACTAACTGGGGCATACTCTGACTCAGGGGGATCCTAGGTCTCAACATCCTATCGGTTAGAGGTCTCTCATCCCCAGGAGCCCTATAGCTCCATTCCTCACTCTAGGAGCTCAACCAGGGGGGAAGAGCGATGCTCAGTGTTCTTGATTAGCTAGGACCCTTATTTGAAAGGGTCATCTCAACCAGTCCAAGCTGCTCCTTGAAGACCAAGAACTTCCCTTTCGGTAAATGCTTGGTGAGGATGTTGACTATCTGCTCATTTATTGAAATGTGAAGAAGTCTCATGACTCCTCTCTGCACCATGTCTCGGATAAAATGATATCTGATCTCTATATGCTTGAACTTGTCGTGGAAAACAGGATTCTCTAACAAATGAATCCCACTCTTGTGGTCGCAATAGATAACTGTCGTGTCCACCACTTGCTTAAATAACCCTCCAAAGAGCTTCCTCAACCAAACTGCTTCACAACTCGCACAGCTAGCTGCAATATACTTGACTTTAGCAATGCTAAGGGCTACAAATTTCTGCTTCTTGCTCATCCACGGCATCATGGTAGATGCCTGACTAAAACATCCAGAAGTACTCTTCTTGACTACAATATTGCCAACCCAATCTGCATCTGTATATCCATGTAGTCTAATGTCTCTAGTGGCATATCTCAGTCCAAGGTTAATAGTCCCATGTAGATATCTCAACACATGATTGGCAACGACCCAATGTACATGGTGAGGCTCAGTCATAAACTGGCTCAAGGTTTTAACTGCAAAACATATGTCAGGGCGAGTATTTACAAGAATAATCAGAGCACCAACCAATTATCTATACTTAGAAGGGTTTGCTAGGTCCGGTCCAACGGCTTCTCCACACCACTTCTTGAAATTCATCTCCATAGGTGTAGGCGAGGATTTGCACTCAACCATGCCAAATCTCTCTAGAAGTTTCACGACATATCTTCCTTGTGAAAGGAAAATCTCGCCCAGTTTTTGCCATAATTCTAGTCCCAGGAAATAGTGCATCAAACCAAGGTCTTTCATCTCGAATTCGGAAGCCAACTTCCTCTAACATTCTAGAATGAGGGGGCCTGCACTTGTCATGAATAAGTCATCAACATATAGTACCAAAATGAGAGGCATACCTTGGATTGTTTTGAAGTACAAGTTTGGATCAACATTGCTCCTTGAGAATCCCAACTTTATCAGGTAATAGTCGATATGAGCATACCAAGCACGGGGTGCTTGCTTCAATCCATAGAGAGCTTTCTTCAATCGGCATACATGGGTCTTCCTATCATAAACTTTAAATACTGGAGGTTGTTCTACTCACACTTGCAACAAACTGTGTAAGATATGATTGATCAAGCGACCTCTATACATGAAAGAAATTAGATACCTTCAACAAACTAAGAAATTACCACAAACAGATTAAGCGACCTCTATACATGAAAGAAATTAGATACCTTCAACAAACTAAGAAATTACCACAAACAGATTAAGGGCACGAGCAGAAGATCAACCTCCCACTATTCACACAGAAGCTCAGTCTTGATGCCCAAAAATTACCTGAAAGAAATTAGATACCTTCAACAAACCAAGAAATTACCACAAACATAAGATTACAACAAAGAATATCTAACATGAAATGAAACAACTTTCAACTTTCACGAAGCATCATATTCATATTTCATTACCAAAGAGTTATGATTGCCAACTTCAAATTTCAAACTTAAACTGCCAGATATTGTTTACAAAAAATATCATAATAAATATGAAAGAGTCGATAGTTATTAAAACTACTAGAAACTAGAGAAGACAAGTAATTCTATCTACAACTTCCTCTTGCCACGAGAAATGTCTAATTTCTGAGTAGGTCGTGGTACTGGTGGTCTTCTAGGAGTCTCCTCTCGCATAGTCGCATGACCAAAACCAGAAGGCACATGCCCTCCACATGAGGATGTAGATGGAGGCACTGACAACAAAGGAACAATAGTTGGAACTCGAGCACTGGCACTGCTATTGGATGGTAGGGGTGGCATGGTTGTTGGTTCTTCATCATCATCTCTCAAAAGTTATGCTTCCAATCCTTCAAGATGTATAGTGCCATCCTCCAAATTATCGTCCTCTAGGTGGATGTCCCAAATTTTATATATTGGATCCTCATAAGCTCGATCATAATAATGACTCAACAACCTCAAGTTGTAGTGCACATAAACCAAGCTTTCTGCTCGGTTTTCATTGAGTCTGTTTCTTCTCACATTATGTATGAAGTTGTAGGTGCTCCAACACTTGTCTGTAGAAGAAGTATTTACAACCTGGGAGAGAACTTTTTTTGCCAATTTTGGAAAAAGTCCCATGCCGCCATGCGAGAGCATCAAATCTGTCTCTATCTTCCATTGCATGCAAAGAACCAAACAAACCAGTGCAACTGAAGTATCTGCGTAATTCAAGACGTAGATTAGCACACTCCTTCTTGTCAGGTACCAACTTGTCTAATGCTTCCATGTATCCTTTAGATACCTCTGGATCTGTATGGGGTTTGATCATAACCCCATCCCCAGGTGCGTGTTGGCCCAACCAAGATGTAGTGATTAAGGGACTGGTCAGGAGCATTTGCTCCCTGACCGCACCACTTTGCTTTGGGAGCGACTTTTTAAAAGAGGGAGAGGTCAAGGAGCGATTGCTCCTGACTGCTCCCCCTTTTAAAAACTCGCTCTTGTCAGTGTCGAAAAGAGTCGCGCGACAGAGAGGGAGGGTTAGTTGGCGGACGAAGAGGGAGGGGCGACGAACAGTGAGGAAAGGGAGGGAAGGGGATGGGGGAAAGGTTAAAAAGGCCCTATCCCCTCCCATTATTTACCATTTGTCAAGTTGGAGAGAGAGCAAGAGAGAGTTTGGAGCTTGGAGAGAGAAAGAGAGAGGAGCTTGAGGATCTTGCAAGGGAGATTGGAGCTTGGGATTGAAGGCCAAAGAGGTAGGATCTACACTCTAATCTAGCATTTTTGTTTTTTGTATGTTCATTGCTAAATAAATAAATAAAAATCTCTATTTCCCATTCCCATACCTCCATTTTTTTGCAGACTCAAAACTTCAACCACCGTGGCTATATGGCTTGCCAGTGTCTTGTTGTTGGTTCTCTTTTTTGTTATTATGGTGTTGGAGAGTAGGAGGGTTGATCACGATGAAGAGGATGAAGAAGCGGGATATAGTGGATTTGATGAAAACTCTGGAGAGGAGTACCTTGGTTAGGAGGCAGAGAGTGGAGATGATGAGGCCCCAAAAGCTAAACAAGACCAAAACCCCATTGTGGAAATATATTACTAGGTCTGAAGTAGGGAAATGGGGTGGAACCACTAAATTTACATACAACCATTGCAACAACATTTACACAATTTCATATACACGTGCCAGAAGGCACCTCTGTGGGAAAAGGCCATGGGATGGAAATAAACAAATAGGAATCAAAGCTTGTCTAAGTGTGTCAACAACAAAAAGAGCCAAATACATAAGGGAAGAGGAGGAAGCCCAATTCAAATCTAAAAAATCAAAGGGTCTCTTTGAACATAGCTAACAATCACATCAACATCCACAAAGAACTCAATCGGCATCCTCCCATGGCAGTGGATATAGAGGCACATGAACAAACATCTCTTGAAGGCGTAGAACCATATCAGATTTTCTTGACGAAGGGTGTAGGAATAATGTGCATTAAAAAATTTACCAGTTTCTCTATGCTTGTGGGATACCATTCAATGTTCTTCGCTCACCTTATTGGCACGAAATGGTTTTTGCCATAAATGATGCCCCCAAAGGATACAAGAGCCCTAGGTATGATAAGGCTAGAACCATTGGACTTGATGATGGGGTGTCCATTGTATCTGATGGATGGACAAATGTAAAAGGCAAGCCATTGATAAGTGATCTTTCTAAATCTGTTAGTGGTGCCATCTTCCTTTCAGCGTATATTACTCAGAGAAGTTCAAGACTGGCATCAAGACATTGCGAAACCATTACTTGAAACGATTGACTGTATTGGGCCATACAATGTCATCCAAGTCATCACTGATAATGTTGCTAATTGTAAGGCAATGGGAGCAATTATTAAGGATAAATACCCCAACGTATTTTGGTCTGGGTGTTTGGTTCACACAATGAACCTTTTGATGCATGATATTATTAAGAACAAAAACCAACAATACAAATGGATTGGTTATTTGTACAAGAGAGGCAAACAAATGATAAAATTTATTACAAATCATAGCAATACACATGGGCTTTTCCGCAATCACTCAAGATTGAAGTTGTTGAAGATTGCGAAGACTAGATTTACTAGCTATTACCTCACCTTTAGGCGCCTTTTGATGCTAAGATAATCGTTGGCTAGCATGGTATCAAGTGAACACTAGCAGGTATTAAAGGATAGGGCTACAAATGCATTTGACAAGCAAGGTTTTGAACAGGTGGAGGAGATTGCTCTTGATGGTCTGTTTTGGGCACGTGTGAGGGAAGTATTGAAATTCACCAAGCCCATTTATAGCATGATTTGTTTTGCAGATACAGATAAACCAGTGATTGGGGAGGTGTATGAGCAAATGGATAGCATGTTGGGGCAAATAAAAGATATTGTTCAAGAAAATGATCCCAACTTGTATACAATGATTCACAATTGTGTGTGTGCACGGTGGAATAAACTTAATGTTCCACTACATGCCTTGGCGAATATCCATATGCCAAAATACTACTCTCCATCTTGGTTGGGCCAACCTGCGCCTAGGGATGGAGTTAAGATCAAACACCATACAGATCTAGAGGTATATAAAGGATACATGGAAGCATTAGACAAGTTGGTACTTGACAAGGAGTGTGCTAATCTGCGTCTTGAATTAGGCAGATACTTCAGTTGCACCAGTTTGTTTGGTTCTTTACATGTAATGGAAGATAGAGACAGATTTGATGCTCTCGCATGGTGGAAAGCATATGGCGGTGTTGTCGCATAGAGTGTCTAGGCACTGCGACAACGCTCAGACCGGGGGCTGTCATCCTGATCCCTGATCTCTTCATTTAAGCTGTCTCCCTGCAGCAAGCTAGGGGGGTAGACCCTATGGATAAATGGGATGACAGAGAACCAATTGGGAATCAACCGGCTCGGGAGACATAGCGAGGCAACCAAATACTTGATTAAGGCTTAGCAAGATTTGGAATTTGATTAGATTTTAAATGATTAATACCAGTGCCTTATGGAGTTAATGAAAACCAAGTAATTGATTAGCCACTGTTGCTTAGGAAATAGAAATATGAAAAACTCTTTAACAACTGCTTGAAAATATTTGCCAAACATCGAACATTAGAATATTCCAGCAATAACGATCAATTTAGCAATGCTTCAGCAATTAAATTTCTAAAGATATGGATTCATTACTCAACCATGAGATCCAAATGCTAACCAATTTCAAAAATTGATTCACCCCTTTCAAATAGTTAATCTTTAAATATAAGAATCTAAGCACATTTAACTATGATGAATACCACAAAAACTTAGCACAAAGAAGCTTTAAATCCACAAACTTAGAAAATCTTTTTCTCAATTTGCTAAGCAAGACTTAATGCAATAAATGATCAACAAAAGATTTTCAATTTTAAAGTGACCAAACACATCCAATTTGCTAAAAAATTTATATATTTTTGTAAATGTTTTTGGACTTTTAATTTTTTATTTTTATAAAATTGAAATCATAAAACAAAACTAAATCCAATTTATTTTATTTTTATTTTTTATATAGATTTTAAACAAAGAAAATATATGTGTGCGCAATCTAAAACAAGTATTGGTTGCTTAGCTGTGTCTCCCCGGTTGGTTGGTTCCCAAATAATCTTTCCTTTTTCCATTTCTATAGGGTCTACCCCCCTTAGTCTACTATTGGGAGACAACTCAAACAGAGTGATTGGGGATCAGTGTGACAGCCCCCAATCTGAGCCGTTGTCGTGGTGCCTAGACATTCTATGCGACAACAGATTCCTAAGTCTAAACTCAGGAAAATAAAAATATTAATGGGTATTAATAAAGATAAGGATGAGAAGCTTCTAAGAGACGAGGATCAAGTCTGTTTTAATCTTAGTCATTGATTAGGGACTTAATCTCGGCCGTTGATTCATCAATGGGAAAAGTATAAGAGAAGACTTGAGGGTCATTTGGAGATACACTGGCAGATACTCAGTATCTCAAGGAAATTTGATTCTCAAGGAAGAGGAGATCGATTTCAGAGGGAGTTGCAAGGTGGAGGAAGAGGAGGGCTTCAGCAGCAGGCAGAGATCGAGGAGGAGGTGACGCAGGGACAGTGGAAGACAGCGCAGAAAGAGAGACGCAGTCCAGAGGAGAGATGCAGAGCCTACGCAGGTTGACGCAGAGGGACGCAGAGCCACTCAGAGCCACGCTGGGTCAATCAGAGTGACGCAGAAAGTGGGAGCAGGGTCTCCAAAGTGTCAGATGGTCTCAGAGGGAAAGTCTCAGGTGTTTTCTTTCAGTTTCTCTGTAAAATCATTCCTTGTAAAAGAAATTGTTGCTGAAGATTAATAAAGCCCTCATCTGCTGCACGGTTTTCCCACATTGGGTTTTTCTGGGGACAATTGTCCAAAAATAACTGTGTTGATGTGATTGATTCTTGTGCATGTATTTTTCTCTGGGTAATTGTGTGATAACTGCAGTAGAATTTATTTTAATATTTGTTGAAGGAATTTCGTAAATAACTTATTGTGAATAATAAGTAGGTGAAATAAATCAGTTGTTGCAGCGACATAATTTTAGTTTAGAAATTTTCACAGAGCTTAGCAGTGGCAGTTTAGCTTTGTTTTGGTGGAGGGCTGGTGCAGCATTGGGGCAGATCCTTGGGGCCAGTTCTATCTCAACTATATTAGTTGTTTCAGCGTGTAAAACCCCAGTTTATATATATTAATAAAAGTTGAGATTGTTTTCCAGTTTATTGTGTACTTGTTTGTCGCATGCTGATTGCTTTATTTTACATGGCAATGTTCTGTTAAATTTATGAGAATTTGGTTGTGAAAATTTTGTTCAAGAGGCATTTCAGGAAAAATACCCGTAATTTCCCATTCGAAATATTACACTCCATGGTCAAAGAAAGACAACTCGTGGTCTTTCTGGCTAAGGCACGAGCCAGAGAAGGCCTTCCATTCGCTACAATTTTCAATATCTTGTGGGCAAATCCTGCATGCCTAAACACTTAGGCCTGTGCAGAAGTATCTGCCTAAGCTACAAACATCAACTTTGTGTTGGTGTTAATCCATAATTGAGCATAACACTACAGTAACATCAACCAAGCATGTAGCTTAGTGCTACAGCACCACATGAGCCAATGGCAGATCTTAGCTTCAATTCCTATCCTTTCCAATGTTCCTGCATACAATTAAAGCCATGATTGTGATTAGGAATTCCCAAGCACTAGATCTAGATGTTTGACGTGGATTGTGAGGGGGCGTTTGGGTGTCAATCCACAATGGTAGCTTGCTCTTTGTTTAAGGGGGAGATGAGGAATATCTTCATTTTCTTTTACTTGTATGTGTTTGTGTTCGTGTTAATCAACAACTAAGCATGCCACTGCTATAACAAAAACCGAACATGTGGCTTAGTGCTAGAGCATCCCAAGAGCTAGTGGCAAGTCTTGGGTTCAATTCCCAACCTTTCCAATGTTTTTGCATAGAATCAGTGCTGTGGTTGTAACTTGTGACTAGGAATTCCCAAGTGCTACATCTAAATGATTGACATGGCTTGAGAGGGGGTGTTGTGGTGTCAAACAACACTGATATCTTTCTCTTATTTGAGGGGGAGATGAATATCATAATTTTTTGTTACTCTTTTGTCTTTGTGTTGGTGTTAATCCACAACCAAACATTCCACTAAAATAACATCCACCAAGCATATAGCTTAGTGCTAGAGCATCCCAAGAGCCAGTGGCAAGTCCTGGGTTCAATTCATACCCTTTCCAATTTTTTTGCATAGAATCAGAAACGTTGTTGTGACTAGGAATTCGCAAGTGCTAGATCTGAATGATTGACATAGCTTGAGAGGGGGTGTTGGGGTGTTAATCCACAATAGTAGCTTGTACTTGGTTTGAGGGGAGATGAGGAATATCTTCATTTTCCTTTACTCTTATGTCTTTATGTTGGTGTTAATCCATGACTGAACATGCCACTGCAACAACATCAACTGAGCAATGTAGCTTACTGCTAGAGCATCCCAAGAGCCAGTGGCAGTTCGGTTCTATTCCTAGCCTTACCAATGTTTTTGCATAGAAACAGAGCCAATGTTGTGACTAGGAATTCCAAGCGCCAGATCTGAATGATTGACGAGGATTGAGAGGAGGTGCTGGGATGTCAACCCACACCTGAACATGGCATTGCCCTAACATTGAATTGACATGTGTCTCAATTGTAAGCATCACACCAACATTGATCATGTCCTGGTTTCAATTCCCAGCCCACTCAAAGTTTTCACACTTTGTATAGCATAGTTTGAAACAACAGTTGACCATCACTAGTAGTTTACAACAGTTTTCATTAATAATTAAGATTGGATGGTTGATTAATCATCTAGTTGAACTAAATCGTACCATAATAAACACAAATTTGAGTGAGGTACAAGACAATTTGCCATAGCAGCAAGGACATATAGTGTGAAACCAGGCTTTAGTCAATAAAATATACATTAAATAACAATTTTTTTGGAAATTGATCCCGATAATCGGGCAAAATTAAATATGTTTATGACAAATTGTTCAATTCATGTATGAATTTTAATTTCATTAACTATAACTTAAACTGAATGAAACCTAACCAAATTAAAATAAAATAAACATCAAACCTAAACTAGCTAAAACCCTAAAAAAAAATCATATCATACTAACACATGAAAATCAAAAGGAAAGTCGAAAATTTCAAAGTGTTTTGCATACGCTGGTTCAGGTTTGATGGCGGCAGAGGAAGACTTCGACGGCGGAAGGGAATACGGACCTCAACGCTTGGTACTTTGCTTATTACGCAAGTCGATGGAGCTTGAGGAATCCAAAGAGTTGTAGGAGCTTTGGAAGATGGCAGCTAGCAACTCAACGGAGGAGGAATGGAACGAAGACTAACCAAATTAAAATAAAATAAACATCAAACCTAAACTAGCTAAAACCCTAAAAAAAAATCATATCATACTAACACATGAAAATCAAAAGGAAAGTCGAAAATTTCAAAGTGTTTTGCATATGTTGGTTCAGGTTTGATGGCGGCAGAGGAAGACTTCGACGGCGGAAGGGAATACGGACCTCAACGCTTGGTACTTTGCTTATTACGCAAGTCGATGGAGCTTGAGGAATCCAAAGAGTTGTAGGAGCTTTGGAAGATGGCAGCTAGAAACTCAACGGAGGAGGAATGGAACGAAGAGCGAGGATGAAGTCGTGGGTTTGAAGATGAAGGTCAAAAAACCTGGACGGAGTTTCGAGAGGGATGGAGGGTTTGAGCTGCGAAAAAAAAAAAAAAAAAAAAAAAAAAAAAAAAAACGAGAGGGAATGTAGCAGCGTGAGGAATGGGCGAGGAGCTGGAGGCTGTGATGTTGGGCTTGAAGGTTGCGTGCAGGCTGCAGAGATGAAGAGAGGGATCTGTTGCAGACAGGAAGGAGTGCGATGATGGAGAGGAAAATCGCAGGGTGTAAGAGATGGAGCTCGAGTGAATTTGGCAGGGTTTTGGTGGAGGTGGAGAGAATGCGTGAAGAGCAGAGTGAAACCACGTGAGGATGGCAGGAGCGTTTTACGCAGGGTTTCTATGGTTTGATTTTGATGCAGGTCGGAGCTCGATGGTGACTGCGTGAGAGGGTGAATGCCGTGTACAGGAGGGTAGTAGTGAAGAGTGAGGGGTATGATGGCGTTGGTGTGGCAGCGTGAGGAATGGACTTTGAATCAATTGAATGGAGCTGCAGACAAAGAAAGCAAAGAGCAGGGAGGAAAGCAAAAAATGCATGGGCAACAATGTTTCGAATTGCAGAAATGGATGACGGCAGAAGGATAGGGATGCATGGACAGGACGACGGTAAGTCGAGGGAGGATCTACGAATTTCGATGGAAATAAAGTCTGCGGAAGTGAGAGGGAAGAACGGTTGTGGGAGAAAGCTGAGGCTACCAGAGGGTATTGCTAGCAGCAATGAAGAAATCACGCGCAGGTGCGTGGATATGAACACAGTTTGCCCTAAAAAAATTTGAAATTTCTCCTCCAGGGCCTAGATCTGGCTTCAAACAAGAATTCTCCTTCAGATCTGCAACCTGTAATGACAAAAACAAAGCACCCAAAAATAATATACACAATGATAAACCTAAAAACCCCAAAAACCAGCTAAATAATTACAATAATCACAAGCTAAAGGCTCTACGCAACCAAATCTATCATTATGCCACACATTTTTTAAAATTAAGGTGAGGTGCTTTAGAGAAAAACCTTTCATGCATCAACAATGGAAGTTGTAATGATAAGCTTGGGATTAAAACCAACTGGGCTCTTTAGAAAATGCTCTTCGGGAGTTGGCTGGTCCAGCTGAAAACTTCCCCGAACGCCTGATGATCTCAAAATCAAAAATTTTCCACACAACTTAATTCAATCATTAACATAGAGAGAGAGAAAATGACAATAAAATTCAGATTTTAATGGAGATACCTGCCATTATATTCAGAATTTAAACTACCATTCAAACCCTAGTGATCAAGCATGATACCTGTGCTTGAATCACTCTTCATAAAGCTACCATTAATGGCTGAAAGGAAATTTATGCATAAAAATAAAACATCTTACAACATTTCCACGAAGAGTGACACCAGCAGAGATTAACCCCAAAGTCTTTTTTTATTACTCATAAAAAAGATTACAAGAGAGCTTTCACTTAGCACATGACTACAAGATTGAATGATCTCAACTGACAACTAACCTCCTATTTAAAGACAAATCTTCCAATGACTAGTTCGAGTGATTTTTGTCAAAGTGATCTTGATCGTTGATGAGGATCAAAATTTCTTTTAATCTCATCCGTCGAAATTTTAAATTATTGAGGAAATTCGAAATTATCAATTAAATGCATTTTAATTAATTCAAAAATTAAAATTTTGAATTAATTTCCTCAAAATTTTGACTTTGACTTAACCCTAGGGACCAAGGGCATAAAATTTAGCAAAATAATCAATTAACCTTAGTCCCCGGACCTTTTAAAATTTAATTTTTTAAAGGACCTTCGAACTTAGCCTTTGGAAAATTTAAATATACCTAGTTCCTAGGACTTATGAGGGGATAAATTATTTTTCTAACCCTCAAGACATTTTACACATGATTTTTTACATTTTTACATCTCAAGGGGGAAAACCCATTTGATATAGACCCTCACAGACTACCTAGTTCTGCGACACAAATATAATCTAGCAGATCAAGCAATTTGTAATAAAATAACCTAACCAAATAGTTAGGATTATTCCCAAATCACTTTTACATAGACTCGATCTAACACACTAGGACTCCCTTAAGATTCTAATGACAAAATCCATTCCGGCTTTGGGGTAAGGCTGAAGGAAAACTTTGCCGATCATGGATCGGTGAGACAAAAAACCTTCTGGAATGTAGATCATCATCAGAAAATTAGGTTTACCTAGGCAATTACATACATGACACAGATCTGCTGAGATTATTTACAATTTACACATGCAGACTGGGTTTACAATATAACATGATCAGGCTGATGATGATAGTCGAACGCACGGACACATTGATTGAGCGATATCCCTTTTACGAAAAAAAAGGGGGTGTACTGCTATGGGTCGTTGACACGTAGTGGTCAACAGGCGACATGGGACTTTTGCCAAAGTTGGCAAAAAAAATTCTCTCACAGGTTGTAAATACTTCTTCTGCAGAGATGTTGGAGCACCTACAACTTCATACATAATGTGAGAAGAAACAGACTCAATGAAAACCGGGCAGAAAGCTTGGTTTATGTGTACTACAACTTGAGGTTGTTGAGTCATTATTGTGATCGGGCTTATGAGGATCCAATATATAGAATTTGGGACAGCTACCCAGAGGACGATAATTTGGAGGATGGCACTATACATCTTGAAGAATTGGAGGCAGAACTTTTGAGAGATGACGATGAAGCAACAACAACCATGCCAGCCCTACCATCCAGTAGCAGTGCCAGTGCTCGAGTTCCAACTATTGTTCCTTTGCTGTCGGTGCCTCCATCTACATCCTCATGTGGAGGGCATGTGCGTTCTGGTTTTGGTCATGTGACTTTGGGGGAGGAGACTCCCAGAAGACCACCAATACCACGACCTACTCAGAAATTAGACATTTCTCGTGGGAAGAGGAAGCTGTAGATAATAGATTTACTTGTCTTTTCTAGTTTCTAGTAGTTTTAATAATTGTCGACTCTTTCATATTTATTATGATATTTTTTGTAAACAATATCTGAGAATTTAAGTTTTAAGTTTGAAGTTGGCAATTATACCTCATTGGTAATGAATTATGAATATGATGCTTCATGGAAGTTGAAAGTTGTTTCATTTCATGTTAGATATTCTTTGTTGTAATGGTTACACTTAGCTTACAGGTACAACTTTGGTGATCAATGATGATAAATGTTATATATTGAATTTTGAAAGCTTGAAACTTTAAGATTGATGAATCATGAGACTCAATATGTTGTATGTTAGTAACTTGTGGACATGGTTGATGAAGATTATAGCTTCTAGATGATTGATACTATATGGTTCAATCTATGTTTTTATGTTTTTCTATATCTAATTCATCATTTTACATGCTTTTGTCTACATTTATGCATCAAAATATAAATATATATATATATATATATATATATATATATATTATATAAAAATTCGCTCCCCGATTCGCTCCCAAACCGGGAGATTCTAAAAATGTCGCTCCCTCTCCCAAGTAAACTTTGTTTTGACGGTGGAAAGTTGACTGGTTAGGGCACATACTATTGCTCTTAACTGTTGTTCACTGGGATAGATTTGCACTTGAGTTGACTCTTGTCGACTCTCTCTTTTGTCTCTATTTTGGATAACGGAATTTTGAAATTGGATGTAGTAGTTAAAATTCTCTGGTATGTGTGATATGACAATCTGGAATCTATGAACCTATATAGTGATTGCTAATAATTTGTAGATAGAAATCTAGGGTTTACATCAAACCTTAGTAGATGCTAGCCATGATGTTGATTAAGCTGTGGTTGGTTTTGATTGATTGAAGCTCATGTATGAAATCTTAGTAAAGAGTCTAACATATGAATTCTGAAAGTTGTTAGATTCATTGATTTGATTTGCTTGAAGGGTTTTCTATATGAAGGAATTTGTTGTATTGAAGCCCTAAATATAATGAGCTTGATATTTTGATGAGTTGTGGATGTGATTTAGGGTTTGTAACAAAACTTGGGCATGAAGTTGAAATATTGAAGTATAGTCTCTTGATGCTTATATTTGTAAAGTCCAAATGCTTCCGTTATTATAAGATTTTGATATGGCTAACTTCATGCTTCTATAATTTTGGTTGTACTTGCTATCTGAGTTGTGCAGGTACATCATCTTCAAGTTAGTGAAGATGATCGTAAGTAAAGTTGATGTGATAAGCATGATATATGAATGACTCTGATAAGAAGGATGGAAGCCATGAAAGATTCTCTGATGTTGTAAAGAAGAAGTAGAACTCCCTAAGTTAAGAGGGAGCCTGGATGAAATCTCCCTAGGATAAGAGGATGGTTGAGAATATTCTTTGTAGAGGAATCCCATTTGATTAAGAGGGAGTGACAAATATGGTTCTCTATTTCATGTGTCATGCACTAGACCAGGACGAACAACCATAAGTTTTAGTGAAGGCCATGAGTAGGAGAAGGAAATTGGAGAATGCATTTTGAGGTGCTGCTGAAAGAAGGAAAGCAGGATCCGGTTGAAGAATATGTTGCTACATATGAAGTAGGAAAGAAAAAATGTATGATTGAGGAATCTTCTGTCAAAGATTCAATTGATAGTCCTCTACTATGGAAAGTTGAGAAGCAACATAAAGTTGTTTGGAAGACCTCAGAGGTTTGTATTTGATTATGTACACGTGAAAGTATATTATTGATTGGGGTTGTACAGGTGAATCTCTCGAAGTTTTTAATAGCATGTTGTTCACCAATCAGTTTGATTGGGAGAGATTGGTTAACCTTGATCTGTTGGATCAAGGAGTGCTGAGGCTTTGTGAGTGAAGCATTGCTTGGGAGGACATCTGGTCGACATTTTGTGTTGATGTCTAGGTCCCGAAGTTGGAAGGGTGGCATTGGTCATTGAGCTCTAACACGCACTTGGATCTTTGGGTTGATGGTTAGCAAGTAAACCTAATGGTACCTAGAGAGGCTGAAAGCTTGACTCCATCTTATTCCCACCTAGATAGGTTGCCCTGGGTAGGAATCTAATTTGTGGCATTGCGGTGCCTAAATTGATGAGAGACTAATGGATAGATTGCCCTGGTCAGGAATCTAGTCCATGGCATTGCGGTGCCTAAACTTCTTCATAGATGATGTGTTGAGATCTTCCATGTACCTATTTGATTATATGTAAATATGAACACCTCCCTAGTTAAGAGGGAGCTTTGGAAAATGTAACTAGGTTTGGTCTTCATTATTGTACTTGAAGTCAAAATGTAATATATTTGTCAAAAGAAAGTGAAAAGAATTTTATTATTATTTTATTTGACTTGTTAAAGCATGGGTTTCATGCTTGGGTCAAATGTATAGGTCAAGCCTCCATTGTAGGCTCTAGGTTATTGTCAAAGTCAAAATGTGAAGACTCCTCCATCCATCTAGTCTCCTTGCTGTTGAAAGAATCCTTATCAAGTCGGCTAAACTCAAAAGAACACATGTCGGCTCACTACAATGACACATCTCCTCACCTGGTCATGTCAGCTCATTTCAATCAACTATATATACAAGCCTAATAAACTCGCATTAAACATAGAAGCAAAAGTTCAGATTATCTCTGAAATAAGTTCGGTCATCATAGGAATAATTTCGGTGCCACTACAGAGGTTATGTTTCGGTATTATTACAGTGAAGGAAGCTCAGATTGATTGCTGATATGATGAGTAAATAAACCACAAAACTATCACAGTTTCAGGCTATTACAATGAATACGTTTTGGTGCTAATGCAGTTCAGTAATATTACAATGGGTCTATCTTGATGCTACCACAATGAATTTCGGTGCTACCACAGTGGTTCTATCTTGGTGCTATCAAGTGGACAACCTTTAGTGCTATCTCAGTGAAGTAAAATCGGTGTTATCACAACTAGGATGGTTTGATGCTCGTTCGGTGCCATTGCAAGGATTGAAGTGTAAAGAAGGATGACTGCTAGAAGGATGATAGAACTGAAGAATGACATGACAAGGGTGACTAAATGGATGGAGGTAGTCTCGAGTCTAAGTTGTAAGGGTCTTGGTCGTTTCATCTTAAATCTACTGAAGGAAGAATTTTTGACTGGGTTTCCCCCTCGAGAGGGGTTTTGCCGTGGCAACGTGCCTATATCTTGTGTTCTCTTCTATTTGTTGCTTGGCATTAATCTTGATGATAAGAAAATATAATTAAGAGATCTAATACTAATAATGAAAATATCACAAGTTAATGTCATTAAGAGGAAAATCATTTAACTGCCATCGCTATGTACTTTCCAACACGACCAGAAGGCTACAACAAAATTTGATTCAAGTAATGTTGTCTACTTCATAAGTTAGATACGATATAACCTCGAAGTTATTGTGGTTGTTGTATTTCTCACGGGAAAGAGGTACAACAAAAAATGACGGAAGGGTTGTGACCGTTGAGTTTTAAGTTAAACCTGATTAAACTAAAGAATAAATTAAAAATTTAAAAAATAAATATCAAGGTATTATTATCGCGAGTTACATAATATTGAGGACGTGGGTCTTTTCAAACTTGTATGCTCACTCGTTACAAGGGATACATAAGCCTCATAGTCAAAGGTATTATTTGACGAAAAATAGAATAAATTTAAGTAAAAAGATGATTTCCACAAAGAATCGTGGTTTCTTTTCAAAATGTCCTTTTTGTTCAGAGGGATATTCTAATTGTCAAGAGTCATTTAGAAATCAAAATGTGGTTTGTACAAAATGTTACAAAACTTTTACTTTAGTAAGATATCTAAGTGATGCACAAAAACAATTGTTAGCAAGAGATATAGAACAATTAATGGCAATATTTGAGCAACGACACGCAGATCTTAATAAGGAAATGAAGAAAGTGGAACCCAAATTGCAAGTTAAAAGCCCATCATCACCCCTACAAAAAGATGTAATCCACTGTATTGAGAAATTGCAGTCGGAAGATCAAGAGAAAGACAAAATAGCCAAACTTTGACAAAACAAGAAAGCATTACAACAAGAATATAAAGATCTTGTTGATATGCATTACAAGGAAGTAATGGAAAATGATGAAGAAATTTCTCGCCTCAAAGACCACATTAAAAAACTACTTGCACAAGCCAAGAAGACTAAGGTCACAAAGAAGGAACTCAAGAAGCACTTATCAGAACAAGAAGATGAAAATTTACTTTTAAAGAACATTAATAAAAATTTATTAGAACAAATCAAAAGTTTAAAAGATGAGGAGAAGGATGCCAAGGATAAAGTCAACAATTTAGAAAACGAAGAACTTTTATGCCTAAGGAATCATAATCAAAGCCTTCTTACACAAATAAAGACGCTTAAAAGTGACAAGAAGTCGCTAAAAGACAAGTTAGAACAACTTACTCAGGAAGAAGTATCGAAGTCTCCATTCGTAACAGTTCAAGTTGAAGATTAATGAATGAATACCGATCTAGTCAATATTATAACTCAAAAAGAGGATAATCCAGTTGAAGTGAAGATGCACTTAGAAGTTGTGGTTCAAGCAATGGAAATTTCAAGTGAAGATTTTGTAATTGATCAAGCGACCTATGTACATGAAAGAAATCAGATACTTTCAACAAACCAAGAAATTACGACAAACAGATTAAGGGGAGATCAAATTACAAGAACTCCTTATCGCCATCCAAATATAAAAGTAGATATCTCAATGAAAAACAAGTGTCTTATGTTCCCAAGAACATCGATGTCACCATAATTCAGTCTTGTGATAAAAATCCATCTCAAATCTCTAGTAATTGAAAGATTCCACAGAAGATTGATTTAGGATGGTTAGATCCCTTCTCAGTGCGACAATTTTGTTTATCTCTCAGAGGATCCTAACATCATGTATCAATGAAGATGACAACTCAAAGAACTCTGAAAAAAGTAAGAACGGATGATCTGCCTTGTCGGCAATAAGCTTTGAGGACAAAGCTTTTTGAAGAGGAAGACAATGTTATGAATAATATATATATATATATATATATATATATATATATATATAAAATACAAATAATGTAAATAATAATAATAATGATTAATAATTATTTAACTAGTAATTAGTAGTGAAGAGACATGTCTCTAAGGACATGACCGTTTGTGAAGAGGTACCTGCCTAGGTATATAAGCAGATCCCCACCCTCAATCGTAATCATGTCGTCAATTCTTTTATATAATATTCAATATACAATTACTGTCCTACAATGGATGTCTTTGTCTTCGAAGTATTCTGAAGATTATTGTTGCGTATACGAACTTGGTTCGTTACATTGGTATCAGAGCGTTTCTCTGAGTATACGAACTTTGTTCGTTACACAAATATCCTTGAAAAAATAAAAAATAAAAAAGACTAAAAACCCTAATGTTGTTTGCTTGGGATCTTACATATGAGGGTTAGTAGCACATGATCCATTTCGGTAGCATGGGATACATTTCTGGGTTTGAAGGATCCATTTATGTGGCGGATCCTACGTGGATATGGGTGTATTTGTATTCGTATTCGAAATGCGGATTCACAGATGCAGCATCAAGGACCCATGGATCCGGTAACCAGTCTAAAACATAAGTTAATTGACAGCAGATTTGAGGGGTAAATTTTGTGCGTGTGCATGTGTGAGATTGGTTATTTTGCTTCTGCTGGTTATGTTTTATTTACCTGTTAAAAATTCCTGCAGTGCTTTTATTTAGGATATCTGCAGTAAGTTAATTTATAACAAGAGAATTTACCAGGCAATAAATTGCCAGTATCTGGGGTTAGTAAAATCTAACATCTGCTGGCATGGAACTACTCAAATGCCCAGTAACATTGGTGACAACTAGTTGAGCTTAACCCTTGGTCTACCTCCTGTTGTAGATGTATCTGCATGTTTGTCGCAATAGCGTTCTTTAATGAAATTATTATGTTCAAATCAAATTCCTAGCATTGCCATAAATTGATATTTAGTTCGAATGTTTTCCACACAAAAAACCAGGAAACATTAGTAGTTATGCTAATTTTCATGGTATTGAATGCATATATTTTTCCATTACAGGGACAGTCTGCAGCACCTACTCAACCAGCTATTAATCCACCATGCCCAACTCTCTTTATTGCGAATCTTGGGTCAACATGTTCCGAGGAGGAATTGACACAAGTGTTCTCAAGGTAAGCTGCAAGATGTTTATTTTATCACTGGAACAATGTGGTTCAACCTGCAGCTAGGTGTTGCTCTCTTGTCATTTCAACACTATTATTTCTCAGAAATGATTATCAGACATTTTAAACGTGAGTCATTTTTGTTTTTACTGCATGGAATAGATGTCCAGGATTCCTCAAGCTGAAGATGCAAATTAGAGGTGGATTGCCAGTTGCTTTTGTTGACTTCCAGGTATGTAAGATATTTACTGCACGAAATGAATTAGCCTTTTTAATGTATAGCATCTTATCCATTTTGTTTTTATTCGGATGTAACTGTAGTTTGAAGGAACTATGAAAAATATCAAGGCATTGAGGTTGTTTGGATGCTATGAAATCCATCAACTTGTTATCTGTTAATTTGGGCTTCACCTTTTCTATCTTTAGTTATAATAATTTCTACCATGCATACAAAACGTACAAATGCTCTTGTAATCTACAAATTGACATGAAAAGCAGACCATCTTGCACAACTTCTCTAAAGCGTCGTAATAATTTAATAAATAAGATGCCAGAATATGCTATGTTATTTTGACTCATTTCATAGAGTCAAGTCTACATTTCCTGTTGTCTCTTGCAATCTGGTTTTCCTCAGTTGTAAGTTTGTGAGATGTTTACCATGCATACAAAATGTACAAATGCTCTTGGTGTCTACAAATTGACATGAAAAGCAGGCCATCTTTCTCAATCTGCCCAGTGGTAGCACCTAGGGTTTTCCTTTCTATTTTCTACCATTTAAATTTAAATTCTCTTTTATTCTTTCTGTTTTGCAACCTAGGGTTCACAAAGGTTTTAATCTTATGATTTAGGTTGCCTTCCTCTAAGTTATTGAGCTAACTCTTGTTCATATTTTTCTTTTAACTCGGAAATTTAAATGCATGTTGATCTCTTTAATTGGATCTATTTGGAATGGATCCTGCCATGTATGATTGTTCTTATTGCAGGTTGACCTATTAAATGGATCTATTTTAAATCAATCTAACTCCTTTGGTTTAAATCTCATATTTAATTGCCTTGCTTATGCATAGATTTAGCACCATGCCCTGAAGCATACAAAAGAAAATCATCTTAACTTCAAATTCCTAGGGTTGTATTTGAAATCTGGTTACTAACTTTCTTAAGGTTGCCTTTCTGAAATTACTTTTAAGCAATGTTGCACGACTCGTACTCGTATAAGACTCGGCGAGGCATCGACTCGTCTACTTGTATAAGACTCGAGAATGACCCTTATAATATTAGTATAAGATTTGTCAAAATACAAAAAAACTTAAAATGTGATAAATTTTAAGCACAAAAAGAAACTAATGACAATTCCAATCCTTATAAGTTATAAAAACCACAATATATGCAATAATTCATAACATCATCTCATATCTATAAAAGTACAACATAACATATTCAATTTTTGTAAGCAAGACATTTAGATACTGAATAAGAAAAGGACTCATGATTCCATAATTAAAATAAAAAATGTCAGCAAGTTCAAAATTCAAATACATATGTCATAAATGATAGATGATTGTCTCATAACAATCTTGAGCCTCATCACTCAAGGATGACTACGCCTAACATAAGCCCTCGTGGAGCTAGTGGTAACATCAAAAGACTGAAGCAACTGTGAGGCAGATGTATTTGGAGTCTCCATTTGAGATGGCAAACTAGAGAGATCCTCAGTCTCTTCATCAAGCCAACTCAAATCAAGGACCTCCTCCTCCACAACCCAATTAGACTCTAAATCAATATTATCCAATAAAATTGGATCTGTATCCTTTGGTTGCACTTGTTTTGTGAGCATTCGAAGGTTGTAGTAGATGAAAACCAACTTCTCCAACCTGTTTCTCTTTTTGCTGTGGATGTGCTCAAACATTGACCAATTGCGCTCACAAGAAGAAGCACTGTAGGGTTGACTTAGAACTCTGATGGCGAATTCTTGTAATTGTGGTGCCTCAGTGCCACAATCTATCCACCAATGAGCTGTAAAAAAATAAAAACAAAGATTATCAGTTTGAAATGCCAAACATATAAAAGAGAATTAGCAAAATTACAAGCTAAGTTCTAACAATTTTCACTTACAGGGCATTTTCTTGTCCTTGAGACGTTGGCTTGAGCTGAATCCAAACATGCCCGATGCTTCCTTGTACATATCTCGTTGTAAGTTGATTTTGTCCTGAATATCTACATCGGGAAACGTCTTCTCAATGCATATCATGACACCTCTCATGACCTCGGTATCTCTTTGAATATTAGACCCCTCATTATAGAATAAGCTCGGATTGAGATATGCTCCTGTTGCATGCAATGGTGAATGTCGTTCCCTGTCCCACCTGGAATCTAAGTCACTTGACACGGGGATTCGGGACACGTAGGATTCAGGATTCGTGGTGTCGGATTCGGGACACGCTGACCCCCCGGAACAGGACACGTTATATATTATTTTATTAATATATATATATATAATATATATATTTAAAAATATATATATATATATATATTAAAAATTAGATATTATCATATTTCTTACACAAATTTTAATTAATGATACAAATTTATTGATTTCAAACATAGATCTTCATCTATAGCTATTAGCATGCATAGTACATACAAAATTCAAATAAATGTCAGTGGTACTGGTCACATAAATGATAAATCTATTAAAAATTTAAATCATGATTCATAATTCATAACTGAAAGACAACTTACAACTACAAGATAGTAAGATAAACACACTGACAATTGTAGTTTTCTCATTAAGTCATCAAATCAAAATGTGTTACATAGGTAGTGTTGGTGCAATGCCAATGGCAAATAGAAATAGAAAATATAAAACAACTACAGGTATACAAGCCTCAAGGCATCAATCAGCATCAAAATCAGCATCACTGTCCCCATCATCATGGTCCCCACTGCTCTCCTCTACATCCTCCTCCTCCCCTGTATCCATAGTCGCCTGCTGGTATGGAGGCTGACCCCTCTAAGTCATCAAATCTAACAGGCTCTAGCACTGGATCATTGAGATCCATGTTGGCCAATGCCAACTCAACAATGGTGTCCAGACCCATATCATCAGGAACAGTGTTACTTGGGAGCGGGAGCGAAAACGGGAGCGGGAGCGACATATTCAGAAGCTCTTGGTTTGGTGCTCTTGATTAAATACGAGTTCCATACCCTAATACATGACAAAATTCAATGGAAACATTGCAATCCCCCAATCCTAAAATCCTGAAAAATTGATAAGTCTGCTGGATTTTGAATGAAATCTAAAATTCTACTTTCTCCATATGAAATCCAATGAGGCCGGAACCACTCTCAAACATCCTGAGTCATTTCATGGTAATGTTAAAAATTTAAGTAAAAGGATGAAAATGAAGATTAAGGAGAATGTCACTTTTACTTTAAGAATTTAACATTACCATGAATAGCATATCAATACTAGGGCCTAGACTTGATTATGAAGCTGCCAAAATGCTCTACTCCTTGCTGCAACAGCACAAATCACTTACCAAATGAAAATATTAATGAGCAAACACGCCCTTTTCATACCCGCGCTGAGCTTAGCGAGTCCTAGAAACCGGACACGTGTCCTAAAATCGCGACACGCCCCTGAAAATCGCGACACGCCCTCGGACACGACGTGTCCTGTGATTTGGACACGAATCCGGACCGAATCGTGTCGGATTCGCCGGATTCGGGATTCGCAGGGGGTTTAGGACGAATCCGGTTTCCTAGCCTGGAATCAATAATTTTCCATATAGGGATATATTTAGATTCATTTCCCTTATAAAAAGTCTTGATGGCCTCTTTGGTCCTGTCCATGCCCTCATAAATATATCCCATTGTAGGTTTCTCTCCATCCATCAATCTCAAGACTTTCACAAAGGGCTCAGTGACGCTGACAATCTCAGTCACTTTGCCCCACAAACTATCAACAAAGACAGATGTTTTCGCAGACATTGCTTTCGATTTTGTGCTATCTTTCCAGAATACCCATTGCTGGCTACAAAACATTCTTCTCAAAGCTTGGTACTCATACAAAAGGCTTTGGAGGGAAAGAAAGTTTGTAGCAAACCGTGTGACAGCTGGGCGACTAAGCTCACCCTATGTGAATTCCCTCATAAGGTTCAACACCCAAGCATGATTATAAATATACTTGGTAATATGCTTGCATTCTTGCACAATGTCTTGCACCCACTCCAACTTCCCAATGTCCTCTAGCATCAAGTCTATGCAATGGGCAACACATGGAGTCCAAAAAATGGTGGGATATTTGGCACAAAGCAACCTTCCAGCTGCCACATAATTTGCTACATTGTCCGTGATGACTTGGACAACATTTGCAACCGCAACTCCAGCTCCCTCCACCACATCAGCCAACAATGAAAAATTCAAATGTGCATCTTTTACATTTGTGGATGCATCAATGGATTTTAGGAACATGGTTCCTTTAGGGCAAGCTACAACAAAATTTATTATTGTTCGACCCCTCTTATTTGTCCACCCATCAGACATAAGTGTACAACCTGTAAATTTCCACAAGCTTTTAATGTTCTCCAATTGTTCCTTGACACACTCAAGCTCCTCATCTAGCTCTTTGCACCTAAGTGCATTATAAGTTGGGGCTTTGTATCCAGGGCCAACACATGCAATGGCATCCACCATAGGCTGATAAAAATAAGACTTTGCATAGTTGAATGAAAGACTATTATGGTACCAAAACTTCCTCACTGCCATATCTGCCTCCTTCCTCTTTTTATAATTGAAACTGTCCAAGGTTGGTTGAGATCCTGGAGTTGTACGAGGACTGAAGAAAGAAGAGGTTATACTCTTGTTTGCCATAACAGTTGAAGAGGAGTTACCAATGCCTGGACTTTGAAACTGTGTTTCACTCTGAGATGAAGATCTACCTATCCCAACAATCTCATCCTTCCTTCTTGCCCTCTTAGAACTTGCTTCTTTAATGGATTCCAAAGCAACTACCATTTCAGTGGTGACTTCATCAAGGCAACTTTGACAACATCCCACACCATGCCCAGGAATTCTGGCTAGGTGCTATTTCAGCCTGTATGCATTGTGGCATTGCAATAATTGCACTTGATATTGTGGTCATTAATGGGAATGATTCATTGACCATGTGCCCATGCCGAAGCACGAGATTGTCTGAAACCCTTTGATGGCATGGTAACAAACTCTGGAAGAAAAAGAAATAAATTTATTTATTTATTTTTTTTAATTTGCAAATTTTTTTGGTTGTGTGGCTAAGTTTCGTGGCTGATTTTCTTAGCCACACAACGGCCCTATGAAGGAGCGTGAAGGAGCTTAGTCTGATCTGATGAAGCCTCCTTTAGCCTCCTTCAACAACTCCTTCACGCTCCTTTAGCTTCACTTTCAAGTTTCAACACTCACACAAATTAGCCAAACACTCAAATGACAAGTGAATGAGAAATAGAAGGGAGAGAGGTGCTTATAAAGTTTTTTTTCCCTCCAATTTCCCTTTTCCTCCACCTTATTTCCAAAAAAGAAAAATAAATAAAAAAAATCGATTTTTTGGACAGTTTGGGGGTTTTGCTGCCCGAAGGGTCTTATAGAGGTTCGATGAGAGTCTTATAGTCTACCCGCGGGTCTAATGCGGGTAGTCGGGTCTTGTACAAAACCCGCCGAGTAAGGGTAAAGAACACAGGTTTAATGAGGGTCACCTGTTCTCCCTTCTGACCCGTTCTTACCTGCGAGTAACCGCGAGTTTAATAAGAGTGGTGCATCACTGCTTTTAAGCTTAAACAACATGGCTTTTATCTGTTTAGATTTTGATTTTCAGACTCATTTTTTTCATGGTTCTAATCCTCTTACGTGCCTAATTTGTTATCTCACTTTTAGTTTATTTCTTTAAATGTTTTGGAAATACATGGTATAAAGGCACACTGAATTTTCTTCTACTTCAATGGAAATGTTTTCATGGTTTGAATATCAACGTTGGACTATTCTCATGATTATACCACTGAAAGTAACCATATAGATGCCATATCTATTACAATGATTTGCTCTTGTATGAGGCTGCTTCTTTCCAGAGCTTACAACGATGATCTCAGTTCCTTTATGGGGCATTGAACATACTTATTGGGTTACCTCATGGGACAGTAATACTCCATACAAATTAAAAACAGTTAACTATGTTACTAGGAAATGGAAATGGATACAGGCCTAGATTAGGATCTAGATATGGATCCACTAGATTTTTGAAAAGCCAGAATCCAGATATGGTGGGAAAATGCTATGTACGGAAAATACGATTTTATATATATATATATATATATATATTTTTTTTTTTTTTGGGTTTTTAATTAAAATAACATATTCAAAATTAAAAATCAAAACCATTCATGAATGAAAACATTAGAACTAAAGTCATTAGATAACTTATAAATCTGAAGACTGAAATCGTGATGCATCATGCTTTATACAAAAATGATATCTGTAAATACAAAATTGAGTATCTCATCAATGATAACTCTATTGATAAGATGATGTAGAGTAGGTCTAACTAAATGTATAAAAATGGGTTTACATGCTCATCATTTGAACATTTCAAATGTTGTACATCGTGATCAATCTGTTATCTTCCGAAATTGTTGATTTTTCGAAGGATATTTTAATTTGATAATTACTTATGATTTCTTATGTTCACATTCATCATAAAGCAATTACATAGAAGGTCTTTAATAGTAGAACAAAAATGACAGTAGGATCATGTAGAGATAACCGAACACATGAGACAGAATTTTGCCCTGGGAAAACCTAACAACCTTTTCCTTAGAGAAATTATTCAATTCAAGAAGAGATACAATCTGATCTTCTTGTCAAAAGCAAAGTCAAACCGACCACAAATATATTGTTATGAATAAATATATAGGAAATAATGTAAAATAATATAAATGATAATGACCATAAATAATTATTAGTTAATTAGTAATAAGGTTGAAGAGTCATGTCTAAAGAGTAATAAGCAAGCCTTTCACTCTCATTGTATCATGATTCTTATTCATACATTTAATATATAATATTTTTATCCTCATGGATAACTTTATATTCCAAGTCTTCTAGAGTAATTAATTTGAAGAAGGAACTTTGTTCACTTCATTTGGTATCAGAGCCACGTTGGCTGATCCCGGCTTCTGGCCATCAAAACTTCATCAACATTGTTGTTGTCGAGATTTGAGCGTTTTGCTATAAAAGTTTTGGAGTTTCTCCATCTTGTCATTAGTTCTTTGACCACTTCAAAAAAAAAAATAAAAAAATAAACATTTAAAAGAAAAAAAAAATATATATACGAATTCATGTATAAAAAATTTGGAAGCATTTTTTTTATTGAGAAAAAAGAAATAAAAATAAAAAATAAAAGAAAGAATTAAAAAAAGATTACAAAAAAAAGGAAGTACCTGTCGGGTCAACGCCGCCCACCAGAAGCGCCGTCGACGTCGCTCGTGGCAGCGACCACATCAACTGTTGCCTTAATTGTTGTTAGCCACTGCATTTTCCAACTCGCCATTTAATCCCAACGTCGACCATATTTCCTTAACTGTTGTCATAACCTTTGAGCGTCGCCACCACCCGCTGCAACCTTTCCGCTATCGCTGCTGAAAGACTCCATATCAAAACTGCCCTTAGTGCCAACTGAAACAACTGCTCAGTTGCTTTTCCAGCACTGTCACCACTGTTTCCCTGCCTGCCGTCACTGCTGTCCGCCGTCACTCGTCCAACTCCATACCTTCTCCCTCTCCACAACGATTGACCTCGTCCATCTGCCTGTTAACCAATCGTGGTGTCCTTGGCCACGACACGTCAGTCGGTCAAAAGATGTGACCACATCGTACATCTTAATTAAATTATTTAATTATATAATATAATTAATATAGAATTAATTAATTAATTTAATTCAATTAGTTAAAACTATTTAATTAATTAAATTAATTTAAAAAAAGGGGATTAAAAAAAGAATACTTTACCAAAAAAATCAAAAGTAGAAAAAAAAAAGAAAAGAAAAAATTTCTACCTTGTGTATATATATATATATATATATATATTAAAAATTGGTTAAAGAAAAAAAATCTAAAAAAAAGAAGAAAGGGGGAGGGAGTTATATATAATAAAATTATTTAATTAAGTAAATTAAAAAAAGGGAATATTAAGAGAGGTAATCAAAGAAAAAAAGAGGGGTTACCTTAAAAACCCTGAATCTCGTTCCAAGACGAAAATGGAAACCAATAAGGAAAGATTTCCTAAATTTTTTATTAAATGTGTTAGCACACTATTTAAAATCAAAGGATCATTGGTAGAAAGAGATATTATAATCTCTATCAGTCCTACTGAAGATAGTAATTATGTTAGTACTAAATGTGCTAACCAACTAGTAATTCCTGAATCGACTATAATCGAAAAAAAAAATTGTTGGCACAAGTAACAAACAATACGACATAAACAATCTACAATTAAGTATTGGGGATTATACTTTTACCTCGCAATTCACCGTGAAAACCTTATTTTTTGACGATAGTGACATTGTTTTGGGCTCACCCTGGATGGAAACTCTAGGGTCCTTTATTCTAAATACGAAAAGAAGTTTTTTACCTTTTCCCACAAAAAGAAAAAAATAACGCTACAAGATGTTACTTTGAAGCCAGATTCAGTGATGCCAGAAGACACACAAGAAATCTCAAAAGTAATTCTTCAAGAAAGTAAAAAAACGATACAAAAAATGCAAAAGGAAGTTGACAAAATCACCGCTGACAAAAGTGAAGAAGTCTCTCGGCTGAAAAACCATAGTGAAAAATTATTAACACAAATCAAGAAGCTTAAAAAGGACAAAAAGTCATTAACAGACAAGTTAGAACAACTTGCTCAAGAAGTATCAAAGTCTCCAGTCGTAGTAGTCCAAGTTGAAGATAAGGGAGCAAATACCAATCTAGTGAATGTCACAACTCAAGAAGAAGACAAGCAAGTTGAAGAAAATACACACTTAGATATTGTAGTTCAGACGATGAACATCCCAAGTGAAGGTTTGGTAACGAACTCAACAACATCCTCACAAGAAGAAAATCTAAAAATTTCCTCACACCTAATAAGGGAAAGTCAAATGAGTAGACAACTCAACCAAGCTACATACCGGGACCATTCAGAACATAAACAACAAACTGATGTTCCAGAGAATAGTGATGTAACCTCAATCCAGTCCTATGATGACAAGTCGTTACAAAATTCCAGTGATCAGAATATTCCACAGAAGATTAATCTAGGATGGTCTGATCCCTTCTAAGTGCGACAGTTTTGTTTGTTACTTAGAAGATCATATCAAATTGTATCAACGAAGATCACTGTTCAGAGACGAAAAGACATTCGAAACCAAAAAAGAGATCAAGCCTTTTAAATCAACAAGCTTTGAGGACAAAGCTTTTTGTGGAAGGCAATGTTATGAATAAATATATAGGAAATAATGTAAATGATAATAACCATAAATAATTATTAGTTATTTAGTAATTAGGTCATGTCTAAATAAGACATGACTCTCCATGAAGAGACACCGGCCTGGTATATAAGCAAGCCTCTTACTCTCATTGTATCATGATTCTTATTCATACATTTAATATATAATATTTGTATTCTCATGAATAACTTTATATTCCAAGTCTTTTGGAGGAATTAATCTGAAGAAGGAACTTTTTTCGCTTCATATACCCAGGTCAAACTTGGTCAACCATAGACAACTTCGGCCTCCTGAAATTTCAGACTCTTGAAATCTCGGTCTCCTGAAATTTTGGCTTTCTGCCTCAGAGATTAGGTCTACCCAAATTCTCAACTTGCTCTTTGAACTTGATTTGCCCTTGGCTTTCTCCTCCATTGTTTGAACAAAAGTGATCCTTTTCTTGAACAAAAGTAATCCGACATGCCTCCCAATTGATGAAGTCTAATGGTTATATATAGTGATTGGATGAACCCAAAGCGGTTTGTCCGAAGGGTCAGGCCAACTTGATCTTTTGGAGGGTTTACTTGACATTTTTAATGCAAAAATATTTAAATTTAAAAATTCAAATTCTTTCTTTTCAAAAAGACATGAAGAACATGTCTTGAATTTATAATTACATATATTATCAAAATATGAAGATCGACCAGAGCTACAAAATCCAACACTCTTGTTAGCAGGTTGAAAATTTTCTCTAAGAAAGCTTATAACAATTTATTATAAGCATCATCATCATTCAATTACCATAGTCCTGGTCAACAACTCTGACCCTTGGTAAATCAACAACATCAACTAGTTACCATAATTTTAGTTGGTACCTTTGGCTTGTGGTGCATCATCGACATAATGTTGGTTGGTACTCCAGACACATGGTACATCATTAGCATCAACTAGTCATCATAATTCCAGTCCCTCCAACACATGGTATACAGACTAGTCTTGGTTCACCACCATTCTGGTCAATATCTTTGACTCATGGTGAATCACCAAAGGCCTCATTCTTCATGAGTAATTTTGGGCGTGATTCTAAATGTGCTCACTCAACCTATCTAGAGAGTCTGAGCTTGATGCTAAAAGCCACCCACTTAATTGAGTGATTTTAGGCCTCTAGGACCATTCTTCCTAATCTTGGTCAACATACTTAACATAGGAAGAATGACTGTCCTCTGTTGGACCAATCCCCCTAATTCTGGCCAATATACCTGACAGGGAGAATGTGTGTCCCTAAATAAGCTAGCTATGTTGATGTGTCAATCCACTACCTGTGGAAAGAATCTTGCATCAACATCATGCTCAACAAGTCGTCACTTGGAGCAATTCACCAATTGTCCAAGTCGTCACATGGAATCTAGTCAACACCGAACAATTCTCTAAGAATTTATGAGTACATGAAATGCTTTAACTCCAACTGAAAAGGGAAGTCCCAACTACCTAGTACTCTAGAAAAGCGTTCAATTTTCCAACTCCAATTGGAAGGACGCTCCAACGCTCTGGTTTTGTCAGCAAACGTTGAAAGGATGCTCCAACACCCTAGCAAGATTCAACTCGCCTAGCATTGCCCAACCACCTCGAAGTGTTTTCAAGATCCAACCCTAAGGTGACTTCAAATGTATCAAGATCTTGATTTAGAGAAGTATGCCCTAGTGGATCAATACTCTAGATAACCTTTTTGATGCTTGAATAATTCGAAGAGACTAACCTTCTCTTGGTGCACAATATTGGTACCTTAATAAGGTTGAAACCTTCCTTCGCTATCCTACAACAAAGATGTAAAAACTTTGCGAAGATCTTAGAAAGTGATGCCATAATGAGGGCCAAATGTATGTGCAGTTCCTTCAACCAAACATTCTTTCTAAATTCGGCCATTTCACCTGCAAGAGATCTTGATGAAACGAATCCCAAAAAAACACCATCCAAAAACAAAAGGAAACCCTAGCCTGTCGTCTGATGAAATCTTTCTCCACAGGGTTGAGTTTAGCTTTAGTGCTTGATCACAAGATGGTTGGCATTAAAGTGCATACTTGGGAGGATGGATCAAATGTCTTCTTATAGACTTTGGAGGGGCTCCATAGGAGGCAACGATCTGCAATTTTGGAGGGAGACTTCTCACTTCGAATTCAAATTTTGAAGAGGGAAATGATACGAATATAAATTGCCTAAAATAAAATGAATATAAATAATGTAAATAATAAATAATCAAATATTGATTATGTTAAATAGTCATTAAAAATGGTATCAAAGCCACGTTTCATTGGTGTTGAGTGAAGATCTACCTGTTGTAGGCGAAAGCTGAAGGTCGCGCCGTGTTAAGTCCTGTTGAAGACCAGGGTGTCGTGTTGGGCGTTTTAGGCTGCAGACCACGATTGCAAGTTACTCTGTAATTTTCAGGTTTTTCTAATCTCTTTGATAGTAGAATGGATCCTAATCAGGTATCCTCTTCCTAGTAAGGATACACTATTCAAAAATTTCGAGAGCAAATGTTTTCAGCAAATTTGATTTAAAAAGTGGTTTCTGGCAAATTGGCATTAACCCTGAAGATAGGTACAAAACAACTTTTGTAGTACCTGGCGGACAATATCAGTGGACGGTTATGCCGTTTGGTCTAAAAAATGCACCATCCGAGTTTCAGAAGCGAATGGAGGATATATTTAAATCATATGATTTTATTATTGTATATATTGATGATTTATTAGTTTATAGCAAAGATATTCAACAACATAAGAAGCATCTGGAAATTTTCTACCAAGTGGTTTTTCAGCATGGTTTAGTACTCTCAGCTTCTAAAGAAAAATTTGTGATAGCACAAACTAAGATTGAATATCTTGGAATGATCATATCTTTAGGAAAAGTGCAGCTACAACCCCATGTTTTACAGTCATTGCTCAATTTTCCAGATATATTACCTGATGTCAAGACAATACAAAGATTCCTAGGATGCCTAAACTACATCAGGTAGTTCTATCCAGAACAAGCTAAAGATACCAAGATCCTCCAGCAAAGGTTGAAGAAAAACTCAGCCTGGGTGCCACAAATGACAAAAGCTATACGGAATATTAAGAAAATAATTAAAGACCTTCCATCTTTATCATTACCACAACTAGACTTGCCTTTTATCCTAGAAACTGATGCATCTGAGCATACTTGGGTCGCTATTCTCCTACAGAAACATTCTAAAAAAGAAGAAGTTTGTGTTTATGCTTTAGGTACTTTTTCAGAGGCTGAGAGGAAGTATCCTTCATCCCACAAGGAAATATTGGCTGTGAAAAATGGAATCAAAAAGATTTAGGTTTTTCCTAAAAAGTGTTTCTTTCATTGTAAAGACTAACCTTAAACATATGAAAGGAATGTTTAAGGTTGCTCCATAGGAGGCAACGATCTGCAATTTTGGAGGGAGACTTCTCACTTCGAATTCAAATTTTGAAGAGGGAAATGCTACGAATATAAATTGCCTAAAATAAAATGAATATAAATAATGTAAATAATAAATAATCAAATATTGATTATGTTAAATAGTCATTAAAAATGGTATCAAAGCCACGTTTCATTGGTGTTGAGTGAAGATCTACCTGTTGTAGGCGAAAGCTGAAGGTCGCGCCGTGTTAAGTCTTGTTGAAGACCAGGGTGTCGTGTTGGGCGTTTTAGGCTGCAGACCACGATTGCAAGTTACTCTGCAATTTTCAGGTTTTTCTAATCTCTTTGATAGTAGATTGGATCCTAATCAGGTATCCTCTTCCTAGTAAGGATACACTATTTTCAAAAATTTCGGGAGCAAATGTTTTCAGCAAATTTGATTTAAAAAGTGGTCTTTGGCAAATTGGCATTAACCCTGAAGATAGGTACAAAACAACTTTTGTAGTACCGGGCGGACAATATGAGTGGACGATTATGCCGTTTGGTCTAAAAAATGCACCATCCGAGTTTCAGAAGCGAATGGAGGATATATTTAAATCATATGATTTTATTATTGTATATATTGATGATTTATTAGTCTATAACAAAGATATTCAACAACATAAGAAGCATCTGGAAATTTTCTACGAAGTGGTTTTTTAGCATGGTTTAGTACTCTCAGCTTCTAAAGAAAAATTTGTGATAGCACAAACTAAGATTGAATATCTTGGAATGATCATATCTTTAGGAAAAGTGCAGCTACAACCCCATGTTTTACAGTCATTGCTCAATTTTCTAGATATATTACCTGATGTCAAGACAATACAAAGATTCCTAGGATGCCTAAACTACATCAGGCAGTTCTATCCAGAACAAGCTAAAGATACCAAGATCCTCCAGCAAAGGTTGAAGAAAAACTCAGCCTGGGTGCCACAAATGACAGAAGCTGTACGGAATATTAAGAAAAGAATTAAAGACCTTCCATCTTTATCATTACCACAACTAGACCTGCCTTTTATCCTAGAAACTGATGCATCTAAGCATACTTGGGCCGCTATTCTCCTACAGAAACATTCTAAAAAAGAAGAAGTTTGTGCTTATGCTTCAGGTACTTTTTCAGAGGCTGAGAGGAAGTATCCTTCATCCCACAAAGAAATATTGGCTGTGAAAAATGGAATCAAAAGATTTAGGTTTTTCCTAAAAAGTGTTTCTTTCATTGTAAAGACTGACCTTAAACATATGAAAGGAATGTTGCAGAACAGAAAACTACTAGAGCAGGGAAATTCAAGAGTACTCCGATGGGCACTCTGGCTTGAAGGATTTGACTTCAGCATTGTTTACAAAGTAGGAAAAGAAAATTATCTTGCAGACATGTTGACCAGAGAAGGAACAGGAGGACAAAAAGAGTTTACTGTCAAAAAGTTCGAAGTAGGAGAATGTTCTTCTTCCATATCAAGATCCCAAGTTAGTCTTTGCAGCTCTTGTCGTTACCAGTTTTGTTGGGAATGTTTTTCTCAAAAGATCTTAGCCCTGCCTAAAGATATTCAGAAAATAATCCTAGAAAAGTGGTATAACTCTGATGAAGGGAGATTTAGTTATAATATTGATTGGAATATTATCAATAATTACCATCTCTATTTAGGACAGGCATGAGCCAGACATCCTAGAATTGTATACATCTTTGATCCAAATTTATCCTGGATGGATTATTATGGTATTATGCAGTATGCTAGAGCATGGAGAGAAATTTTCATAGTTATGTATTGCGAGGATGTAACTTCCCCTTTCAGGTTTTGGAGCCAATGGATGGATCTACTTATGCATTCTTTCCCTCCTCGGAAGGAAGAACTTAATGGGAAAAGCCCAAGATGGACTTTGTCTGTTTTACATGGAGATATGGAAGAAGGAAGTTCTAGATATAATATTTTTGGATTCAACCTCCTTTTCCGTGGCACAACAGTCATTCCCATTCCAGAAGAATCTCAAGGAAAAAGCAGTTTTATTTTAAGCCTTGATTATTTTGGAGAAATTGGCATCATCCCAGAAAATCATGACCCGTTTATGTCATCATCTGCATTTTCTACTTGTTTTGGAAATGAACCACCTTGGCTAGCTCAAATTGTACCTGGTATCAATCTCGATCCACATCATGAGGTATTCCATCAGGAGTCATCAAACAACTATGCTTCAGACTATGACTCTGACAAAAGTCCCAAAGGTCAAGACTGGTGATTATCCGGCTTTCGGGGGTTCCTCCGTATAGAATCTCCCCTGTGTATAACTTTTAAGATTATCCATATGATTGTCTTTATCTTTATTTCCTTTCGTGGGTTCCTATTTCTAGGAATTTCCACTGTGTATCTTAGTATAGATGCAGGTCCTCATTGTATAGATGCCTAGTATAGATGCACTTGCCTAGTATAGATGCAGGGCCTCATTGTAACGTTTATCATCACTTGTACATTTACATATATTAATAAAATATTACTTACAAATACATTTGGGTATTTTACATTTAAACTCAACAAGCTATAAGTTTGTTGCTTTAGTGGTGTCGGAGCCATGCGAGACTTTGAACATTATCCGCCGCACAATATAACCATGCAAGTCTTTGAACGTTGTTCGCTGCACAATATGGCATTATGTTTACATCCTGAATTCATTGAACAATGTAGTAAAATTCAAGAAAAGCTTCCGAAATGGGAAGAATCATATGAAAAAGTTAAAGCACGTATAAAGGAAATCGATAATAAGGAAGATGATAGCGACAATGAAGAAACGAAATAAGGTGAATCAGGAGAAGAAAATTTTGATCAGAATGATGATAATGAAAATGGAGATGTAATAGATAATGATGAATATGAAAATGATATCAATCAAGATGGTGAAGAAAATGAAGCAATAGATGATTATAATGTTGAAGATGAAGATGGCTTGGATTACGACAATGCTGTTGACAAACACAACCACAAAAGAAACACAACAGAATCAAGAAGATTAAATGAAAATGAAAATTCCAAGGATGATGAGTATGTTGGAAATATTGAGAAGGGGGTGTGAATCAATATTTCTTTGCAATTAGCACTTTTTAAATCTTTCGAAGCATTAGTTAATCTTCAATTATTATTAATGTTATGCAGTAAAAACAGTAAACAATAGAACACTGTAGGGACAATAATTTTAGGTGGAAAACCCCCCCGAGTCAAAAACCACCAAACGCTTTTCTAATAAATTCTTTAATCTCCAGCCCCAACTGAAATGAAAGTTAAAACTTCTTAGAATTCGAGAAAAGCATTCTTCTCAATATCCCACTAGAAGGACACCCCAAAGCACTGGCTTCTTCTGTAGTCAAATGAATGGATGCCCCAACATCCTAGACCGACCTACCACCATGAAGTGTTCACAGGCTCCAATCTATAGGCATTTCATGCACCTGCCTAGCACCTCCCTGCCACCCTATAATGACTGAAATGAGACAAGAGTGTGGATTCCCGTACCAGGGGCAACGATCCATGATGCAATATGATTTACAATGATTTTGACCGAACACCCAATCACACTATGACCAGCAACTCAAGCATGACATCATCCCAACAGAGACTCCTGTACCTCCCAACAATGCCTTTTCGACTCTAGGCAGATTGGCTTTTTTACAATAATGACTCTTCCAATGATGACACTTTTACAAATGACTCTTTTACAACTTTACAATGATGACTCTTGGCCTTGACACTTCTTCACAAATATACGGATGGTTGTCATGTCTTCAAAGGATGTTCTGCTGCAATGCTTCCTTTGTTTTGATACTTCAACTCTTGAATGCTCGCTTGATGATGTCCTTGAATCTTCTTCTACCTGCTTGCAAATTTGCCCAGCGAAACCCAATCCCAAAAGGAAAAACAAAATACCCTTTAACTTACCTCTACCCGCAATGGAGAGTTAGTGCAAAAATCTAGAATGACTGTAATAATAATATTGCAACAGCAAACATGGACATACCTGGAATACTCAACCTGGTCTTCCACCTGCAACTAGAGATATATAATCAATTTGATACAATAAACAAATGAACATACAATACTTACTTGAACCTTGCTTGATGCCTCCAAGATTTTTAATGATGCTTAGGGCTTGTATCAGAACTCGCTCGTCTAGATGATCCTGAAACTTTACCCCCTAGACAGACCTAAATTTTCATGACACTATGCTAGACATGAACAAGATATTACACATTCCTAAATAGACCTACTTGAACTGTTCAATAGTCCTAAAATTATCTCTAAAAGACTACAGTTTGTACCCTAGCAAGGGGTCTAAAAGTTACAACAGAACTTCAAGGTGATAGCTCAAAATACATTCCTTAATCAGACCTAAAAGCAAATCTTGAAGCAAGCCCTAACCGGATTTATCACAGATAGACCAGCTCTGAACATAATGAAAAGTACTGATCCAAAACTTGACAAAATTCAGAGATAGCACAAATGAAATAAGCTCAAAAATATTATGGTCTTACCTGAACATTAATGACTGTTGAGTATGCCTCTGAACAGTGACAAGAAATATCATAAACTTGCACCGAAGATCAATTTCTTCACAAGGATTCGAGGTAATAAAACCTTTTCAAAGCATAGACTACAGTTCTGAAATTCAAAACTCGAGGTCTGAACTTGCTCTCCTACAATAGTTAACGAATTCAGACTTGTGTAATTGTGTCTCAACTTAAATTACAGGTCCGAATGGAAATTTGATTTCTGAACCTTCGTGTCAATGGATCACAATGCAAATCTGATTTCTGAACCTTCGTTTCAATGGATCAGACTTCAACGCTAAAACATGCTATTCTTGAGCTTGGATCCTATACGAAAAGGTTCTGTAATAAAAAGAGCAGCTAATCCTCAATAGACCCAAACCATTCCCTATTATAATGTCTGTGTTATTAGCTCTAGGGTAACCGAAAATTTCGGAATGAATGCTTCTCAAGATAATACGTTAATCATTCTAGTTTTGGAGAATGTGGGATACCTTATTTATAAACCTTGGAGGGGCTAGTATAATATGAACGTTAGAGAAAGTTATGAGGTAGACATTAGGGAGGCATGTTAGAAATTTAATTTTTTATTTTATTTTATTTTATTTTATTTTAAATGTGTCATGTTATCCAAAGGTCTCATACTTTAATAACTTAGTGATTATTAATAAATACTAAGTACTTTAATAGTAATTTTTTTGTTATTACTACTTAGTACATTAATAATAATATATGCTTAATATAATTAATTACTACCCCTTATTAATACTTTTCTATAAAAATTTTCAGTTCCACTAAAATTTTGAAATCAATGATTGGCTTAGTGCATATGGTCCTACCCGAGTGTGAAGTCAATGATTGGTTTACTATCTTTGGATTTTCAAGTGTTTCAACTTATACATGGTGATATTACGATGAAAATCCGTTCGATATATTGACAATCGTTGGGGAATAAGGTGATGTCTCAAGTTCTCAACCCCTGGGGTTTTAGCCCACTAATGGGGGTTTCTGACTTCAAACGCAAATAACTCTCAAACCCTGAAGAACTGGGAGGCGTACCATATATCAATGGAAACATCTTGACGAGTAGAATGCATCGAGAAGAACTTTGACACAAAATAATATGAGTTGTCAAGTCAAAATGCCCATGCAAGATCAGGGTAGCCCCTGGTGCTGCTTGGGTTGACATCAATGACAATCATTGATCAACAATCTCCCCCTTTGGCATTGACAACAACACAAGTACTCCCCCTGCGATCATGCCACCTCTTCCTACTGCCTTCTCTCCCCCTTTCTCATCAATGGCAAAAGGTAACTCCCCCTGACAAATAACCATCCTGCGGACTTGTACACACCTCCACTCCCCCTTTCTACTCGAGGAGATAAGAGAAAGAGTCTAATGAAAACTTGGGAGAATCCCAAGCTTTTGGCGAAGATACTCAAATGCTTGACGAGGTAATGGTTTAGTAAAGATGTCAACAATTTGTTCCTTTGTGCCAACATATTCAAGTTTGATATTATTTTCAGCGACCTGCTCTCTAACGAAATGATTTTAATTGAAATGTGCTTCGATGTGGAATGCATCACAGGATTCTTGGAGATACTGATGGCACTGGTGTTATCACAAAAGATGGAAATAATCTCATCAAACTTGACTTGAAGATCTTGCATAGTTTGTTTCATCCAGAGAACTTGAGTACAACAAGCTGCTTCTGCGATATATTCTGCTTTTGCTGTGGATAACGAGATTGAAGATTGCTTTTTACTTGACCATGAAACAAGACAACCACCTAGATAAAATGTTACTCCACTGGTACTCTTACGATCAACACTTCTTGCCCAATCTACATCTGTATAAGCTTGGATAACCAGATCATTTCCTTTGGGATACCATAGACCATATTCCGATTTGCCCTTAAGATATCGAAGAATTCTTTTGACGATAATAATATGAGATTCTTTTGGTGCTGCTCAGAATCTTGCTACTTGTCCAACTCTTTGCATCACATCAGGCCGAGAGGCTGTCACAATATGAGACTACCAATCATGGATCTATAAAACCTTTGGTCCACATCCTTTGACGAATCTTCTAAGCTTAACTTGCAACCTGTTATAATGGGGGTAAGGACTGGCTTGCTATCTTCCATCTAGAATATTTTGAGCATTTCCTTGATGTACTTGTTTTGATATATGAATATTCCTTTATCCAGCTGAGAAATCTGAAGCCCCAAAAAGTATGTCAGCTCGCCAAGCATAGACATTTCAAACTCACTTTGCATTTTTGTGGCAAAGTCTCTACTTAATCTGTCATCATTGCTTCCAAAGATTATATCATCCACATATACCACGATAATCGTTAGGTTATCTTGATCCACTTTTACATAGAGATTGTTGTCAGTGCTTCCTTTTTTGAATCCTTGTTGATGTAGATACCTATCAAGACGAGCATACCAAGCCCTAGGAGCTTGCTTGAGACCATATAGTGCCTTCTTTAATCTGCAAACGTAGTTTTCTTTGTTAGTGAGCAGAAAACCTTTGGGTTGTTCAATGTAAACCTTTTCTTCCAATTCACCATTTAGAAACACTGACTTAACATCCATTTGGTAGACCGACCTTGATTTTTCTTGAGCATGCATAAGAGAGAAACATCTTGATAGCTTCCATTCTGGCAACAGGAGCAAAGTTTATTCAAAATCGATTCCTTCAACTTGTGCATATCCTTTGCAGACTAATCTTGCTTTATTCTTGGTAACCTGTCCGTCCTCATTCAATTTGTTTCTGAAGACCCATTTAGTTCCAATAACATTTTTATTCTTTGGTCGTGAAACCAATTCCCAAGTGTCGTTCTTCTCAATTTGATCCAGTTATTCGTTCATAGCTGCTACCCAGTGTTCATTTTGACTAGCTTCCTCAAAATTGCTAGGCTCAAAAGTTGCTAAAAGGGCAAGATGGGCTTGCTGTGATGAAGAAGCTGTCGACTTCTTCTGGTTCTAATCCCTTCATTTATGTTGCCGATGATATGATTTGACGGATGATTCTTTTGATGCCATTCTTTTGAAACTTTTGGAGAAACTTCTTGTACATCTTGTTGATCATTTCTTATTTCTTCTTGGTTGACTGGTGTTTCCTTATTTGATTGGTCTTGTTTTGGAGCTTCTTCTTCTACCTCAAGCCCCTCAAATTTGCCTGAAGAGACGATCTCTGTTATCTTTTAGAACACAATCTTCGTCAAAAATAACATTTATACTTTCAATTATTTGTTTTTGTCTCATATTGTAGCATCTATAAGCCTTTCTTTTGTGCGAATAACCAACGAAAATACCTTCGTCAACACGGGAATTGAACTTACCCAATTTTTGGTCTTCTCTTTTGATGTAGCATCTGCTTCCAAATATTTTGAAGTATTTGACGTTAGCTAATCTTCCTTTCCATAGTTCGTACATAGTCATGTTACAATTGTTCTTGAGCAAGCCTCTGTTTATAATGAATACGATAGTATCAATTGCTTGAACCGATAATTTATCGTCTAAGTTTGAGTCTTTTAACATGGTTCTAGCCATTTCCTGTACGATTATGTTTTTTCTTTCAGCTACTCCATTCTGTTATGGTGTTCTGGCTGTTGAGAATTGCCTTTTTATTCCATTTTCGTCACAGTATTGCTGAAATGCTTTGGACGTGAATTCTTCGCCATTATCTGATCTTAGACATTTGATTTTCAAATCGGTTTCATTTTTGACCAATTCCTTGTAGATTTTGAAACATTCGAATGCCTTCGACTTTTTCTTCAGGAAATTGACCGCTGTCATTCCGGTGTAATCATCTATCATTAACATAAAGTATAATTCACTGTATAAACCTTTTGTTCTCATAGGACCACATAGATCAGTGTGTATTAATTTGAATGGACGTGACGCAAAATGTTCCTTTTTCTTGAACTCGACTTTTGTCTGTTTGCCGTGCCAACAAGATTCACATATCGTATTGGTAGGTTTTGAGATTTTCGACATTTCTCTAACTGCTTCCTTTTTGCTGATCTTGACCAAATTGTCGAAATTTATATGTCCCATTCGTTTGTGCCATAACCAACTCTTGTCTTCTTTTGCCAAGAAACACCCTTTAGATGTCTCATCCAAAATATATATGTTGTTTGGAGCTTTGCTTGCTGTAGCCACACTTTTACCAAACTTGCCTTTCTTGATTTTACATTTCTTCTAGTTGAATAATATCGTGTGGCCTTGATCGCACATCTATCCAACACTGAGCAGATTGTGATTCATATTTTCCACTGGCAACACATCCTTTGCTAATGCATCCATGCTTCCAAGAGTGACCGTATCTGCACCTATGACGTTTGAAGACCCATCATTTCCAAAAGACACTGTTCCATCCTTCTCCTCTTTCAAGGATATGAACTTATTTCTATCTCCAGCCATATGCATTGAGCAATCACTGTCAACATACCATACGTTTCTGTTGCTTTGAGTCTTGAGAGCGAGAGCACACCTTTCAGTCTTCCTTTTCCATACTTGTTCATTCTGATTTTGCGAGAATCCCTTTGAAGAACTTTCAAGTCTGCAATCTTTGGCCAAGTGTCCAAAATTGTTGCATTTGTAACATTCGACTTCATCTCTCAAATGATCAAATCTGTTGATATTCTGCTGAGTTCTGGAATATCTATTTCTGAGAGATCTCCTGGAATTATATTCATTCGAAACATACATGTGACATTCTGCAGCTCTATGTCCAAACCTTCCACATGAATAACAATGACCGTAAAAGATAGGTTGATACTCGGGAGGAAATATTCTTCGAGGAATTGTCTTCCAAGGTTCTTCCTGCGAGTCTTGATCTCTTGATCTAGCTGGGAGATCTACCTGCTTGGTAGATTTTGCATATCCATCTTCTTTAGTTGTCATAGGACTTGAATCCTTTTCGAATTTTTCTTTGTAACCAAAATCAGTCTTGTCGCTGCATGATCGCTGGTCGCTGATGAGTTCGTCCAAAGTCTTTGAATTGTTGGCGTAGTTTTGAAGAGTGTTTCCATTTTTTACTTGCTTTCATAAAGAAACGATTTCAACTTCTAATGCTTCTCTTTCCTTGTTGCTTTCCTTTACTTCTTTCTTGAGTGATTCTTCAATTCGTTTATATTCTTCAACCTTGATTTTAAGATTTAGGACCTGTTCCCTTTCTGTCTTTAATTCGTCTTCAAGAGTGTTGACGTGCTTCTTCTCGGCCTTGAGCTCTTTGATAACCCTGATCACTTTGTTTTGAAATTCAACCCCAGTCATTTCTACTTCTTCGTATCCTTCTTCGTTGGGTGCCTCTTGCTTATTGTGCTTGGCCATAAACAATACTCTTCCATTGAATTCTTCTTCGTTATCACTGTCTTCTTCGGATGAGGAGCTATCTTCTTTGGAGAAAAAACTTTTCTTAAACCATTTCTTCTTGCCTTGCTTGTTGAATTTCCCGGGACTTTTCCTTCCTTTTGTAACAACCTCATTTTTGTGAGGGCATTTGGCTGCAAAATGCCCAACCTCACCACAATCAAAACATATTAATGGAAGTTTACCTTTGAATTTTTCCGTACCTGATCTCATTTTCCGCGTGAAGTAGGCAAATTCTTTATCTGAGAATTCTTGTTCATCTTCTTCCTTTTCCTCATCCTTACAATTGCTGGTTTTTGCTTTCAGAGTCTGCTTGTCCTTACTATTCTTCTTGGATGCGGCAAATGCTGTTTCTAAGTGAGATGTGTCATCCTTGTTACGCAGTAATTTGTCACTGTCTCCCTGTCAGTCTCCCTACTGTCTCATGAAATCAAATGCACCATGCTCATGCTCTCTAAACTGGCCAAATGACCCACTTTGCCAAAGTTTATTGCATCAACGCGTCTGTTATTAAAATAACCGCGCTGACAGGCGGCTGATAGTGTAACTGATGCACTGCCAGCGCGGAAGCACACGGGTTTCCCGCGCTGGTCGAATTTTATGCGCCAGCGCATCCTATGAAAGTATTAAGCCGCGCTGACACAGCCTGCTCTGTTACTGTGATGCGCTGTCAGCGCGTCAGTTCAGTGTTACACCCGCGCTGATCCAGTTTGGGCGAATTTGTTCCAACAGCCAGCCTTCCAGATGGTTCCAGACTTGGTTGTTGACCTTGTGAGTATCGCCCTCCCTTCTATGGCATGTCTGTTCGTCATTTGGAACCACCTTCCTTGAAGATAAGCTTGTCCTCCCACCATTCATGGAGACTCCTTCTCCTATTTAAACCTCCACCATTACCATGAGCAGCTAGTTTGGATAGTGTGGAATTCATAGTGCTTGGATTGCTGCTGCTAGTAGGTAGTTGGTGTGACAAGTGTGGTTTTGCTAGAGGAAGCTTAAGGAAGGTTGTGAGTATTGCTTGTGTGAGAGAGAGCTTTTGTGTTGGGAGAATCTACCTCCAAGGGTGAATGCTTAAGAGACTTGCTGGCTGGACCCTCAAGAGAAGGACTCAGCGTCAGAACTTTGGTTGTACCTTTCTCTGTTATTGATTTAATAATAGATGACTACTGTTATGGTTCCATTCTCATTTGTCTTTGTAATGGTTAATGTGAATTACATCCTTTCTGACTGATGTATAATTGCTTTTATTAGATTTCACGCTTGTGTTTGTCTTTCTCTTCGTGTGTGCAGGTATCTATTCACGGAAATCGTGGAAGATCGTGATCGGCCAAAGCGAAGGAGCGAGAGCGACATCTCTTCATCAAACCATAGCGTTGGAATCCAAGTAGGTGTTCATTGCCTCCCTTTTAATTGCAATTAGGAACTTGCACAGTAGCATTGATTGATTATTGCTAGACCCATTCTGGGCTAGTAGGGATCACCTCTATCTGTAGAGGGGATTTACCTCTCCAACAATCCTCTTCTTCAATCCTCATTTCATATGCCGTAAGAATTCCATGCAATTCATCTATGTTGAGATTGGTCAGATTTGATCTATCTTCCAAGACATATACCTTAGGGTTAAATCTTGCTGGCAAGGTTTTGAGGATCTATCGGACAACAATTTTTGTTTCAACAGGTTCTACCAAACCTTCTAATGTATTTGTTGTTTCATCAACACGCTGAAAGTATGCAACAATATCTTCATCTTCCCTCATTTTGAGTTGCTCAAATTTTGCCCTGAAAATTTGAAGCTTTGTTTCTTTCACCTTTGAGTCACTTGCATATATATTTTCAAGCTTGCCCAATACCTCTTTAGCAGTTTTGCAACTCAATACCTTAAGATAAACAGATTTGATAAGCCCATTGATAATAAGATCTTTAGCCTTTGCATCATATACTATATTTTTCTTACCTTGTTCATCTTGGGTCGGTGTGAAGCCTTTGTCAACGATCTCCCGTGTTTCGTATCCTTGCGCCAACAAATGAACCTGCATTCTTCCACTCCAAAGTGCATAGTTATTTCCATTGAACAACAGAACTCTATTCTTAGTATACTCCATGATCTCCTTCCACTTGTTAGACTGCTATTGAAGGAACCAAGCTCTGATACCAATTGTTGGAAACATTGGGCGGGGGGTGAATCAGTATTTCTTAGCAATTAACACTTTTTAAATCTTTCAGAGCATTATCTAATCTTCAATTATTATTAATGTTTATGCAGTAAAAGCAGTAAACAATAGAACACAATAGTCACAAGAATTTTAGGTGGAAAAACCCCTCCGGGTCAAAAACCACCGAACACATTTCTAATAAATTCTTTACAATCTCCATCACCAACTGAAATGAAAGTTACAACTTCCTATATTTCTAGAAAAACATTCTTCTCCAACTTCCACTGGAAGGACGCCCCAAAGCCTTGGTTTCTTCAATAGTCAACTGAATGAATGCCCCAACATCCTAGACTGACCTACCACCCTGAAGTGTTCACAGGCTCCAACCTGTAAGCGACTTCATGCACCTGCCTAGTACCTCCCTACCACCCTATAATGACTAAAATGGGACAAGAGTGTGGATTCCCGTACCAGGGACAACGATCCCCAATACAATATGATTTACAATGATTTTGACCGAACACCCAATCACACTATGACTTGCAACCCAACCATGACATCATCCCAACAGAGACTCCTATACCTCCCAACAATGTCTTTTCGACTCTAGGCAGATTGACTTTTTTACAATAATGACTCTTCCAATAATGACACTTTTACAAATGACTCTTTTACAACTTTACAATGACATCTCTTGGCCTTGACACTTCTTCACAAATATACAGATGGTTGTCATGTCTTCAAAGGATGTCCTGCTGCAATGCTTCCTTTGTTTTGAATGCTCGCTTGATGCTGTCCTTGAATCTTCTTCTACTTGCATGCAAATTTTCCCAGCGAAACCCAATCCCAAAAGGAAAAACAAAATACCCTTTAACTTACCTCTGCCTGCAATGGAGAGTTGTGCAAAAATCTAGAATGTCTGTAAAAATAATATTGCAACAGCAAACATGAACATACCTGGAGTGCTCAACCTGGTCTTCCACCTGCAACTAGAGATATATAATCAATTTGATCCAATAAACAAATGAGCATTGCAATACTTACTTGAACCTTGCTTGATGCCTCTGAGATTTTTAATGATGCTTAGGGCTTGTATCAGAACTCACTCTTCTAGATGATCGTGAAACTTTACCCCTAGACAGACCTAAACTTTCATGACACTATACTAGACATGAACAAGATATTACACATTCCTAAATAGACCTAGTCAAACTGTTCAATAGTCCTAAAATTATCTCTAAAAGACTACAGTTTGTACCCTAGCAAGGGGTCTGAAAGTTACAACTGCACTTCAAGGTGATAGCTCAAAATACATTCCTTAATCAGACCTAAAAGAAAATCTTGAAGCAAGCCCTAACCAGATTTATCACAAATAGACCAACTCTGAACATAATGAAAAGTACTAATCCAAAAATTGACAAAATTCAGAGATAGCACAAATGAAATAAGCTCGAAAATATTATGGTCTTACCTGAACATTAATGACTTGAGTATGCCTCTGAACAGCGACAACAAATATCATAAACTTGCACCGGAAATCAATTTCTTCACAAGTATTCGAGGTAAAAAAACCTTTTCAAAGCATAGACTACAGTTCTGAAATTCAAAACTCGAGGTCTGAACTTGCTCTCCTACAATAGTTAACGAATTCAGACTTGTGTAATTGTGTCTCAACTTAAATTACAGGCCCGAATGCATATCTGATTTCTGAACCTTCGTTTCAATGGATCAGACTTCAACGCTAAAACATGCTATTCTTGATCTTGGATCATATACGAAAAGGTTCTGTAATAAAAAGAGTAGCTAATCCTCAACAGACCCAAACCATTCACTATTATAATGTGTTATTTAGGTGTATCTATGCTTAGAGCAATTTAATTCAATTTTTCATATAAGCCCAATGACAATATTCAGATTAGCAATCACGTCAGCATGATAGTAAAGTACAGATAGAACATAAACATAAACAACAGAAGACAAGCCAAGACAAGAGGACATAAGATGTGGCACCAGCTAGGGACAAACCCCAATGTGGGGAAACCCTTGATCAATTCTTCTTACATTCTTCAATAGTTCAGCAGAGAGAGAGATAGTACAACTACATTTGAAGTCAACACTTTGACTTGCCAAAATAAGAGATCAAACATCAGAGATCTTCACCATGAAGATGACACAATGAGGTTGTAGATCTGATGACAAGGACTGCAGTTCTGAATTCAGGTGAAGGCATGCTTATCAGTCCTCATTCTTCAACTGATTCTCCAAGGTGATTCCATCACCATGCTGCACCTTGCTAGCTGACTAATCCTCAACGCAGTAATACTAACCCATGACAATAGCTCTGTCCATCTCATATTACAGCAGCATCATACAACCCTCCAATAGTCATCAAAATAGCCTTAGATCTCAGCAGTATTATCTCACAAGACAGCTCCTAGATTATGCTGAAGATCTGGGCATATATAGGCCCTCATACACTCATACGAAATGCTTGACTGTGGTGTTATGGCCTGTGGCCTAACACACAGTCTTCAGGCAACATATTCATTATTGCTTGTCCCTTCAATAACACCTCAACAGGTCTGATACTATGCTCCTCTAACTCGGTCCTCTTGCAAGAAGAAACCAGCCTTATACTGTCACAAAAGAGATGCCCAAACCATGCCACTTTCACGCTGACAACCTGCTGTGATTAGGGCACTTTAGGTCTCGGTTAGGCCTCCTCTATACAGTGTATAGGGGCCTCTTTGAACAGCGATTAGGTCCACCCTTAACTGTGGATTTAGGGCCTCCTCATTACAGTGTATAGGGCTTATGTTTCACTGCTGATCAACCGTCCTTTGCTGTGGATAAGGCTTCTTCATAACTCTGGATTAGGGCATCACTAAACAGCAGATTAGAGTTCCCTTTTAGGCTGCGGATTTAGGCCTCCTTTGACTGTGGCCAGACCTCTTCCTTAACTGCTGCTAGGGCACTCCTTAATTGCGGCAAAGTCTCCTCTTTACTGCGGATGTGTGACCTTTAGATGACTGCGTCTTACTCTCCTTTAGGACTGCTTATGGGAGCCTTCTAGGACAGCGGATTAGGGCATAATTTTACTGTGGCTAGTTCTCCTTCAATCTGTGTCTAGAATCTTTCCTTCACTGCGGCTAGGGTATGGCAAAGATCTCCCTTCAACTGCGGCTAGGATCCTCTCCCTTCAACTGCGTCTTGATGTCTCCTCCATGACTGTAATTTAGGGCAGCGTAGAGGTCTTCTTCAGGGCAGCGCATAGGGCACTCCCTCTAGATCTCTCTTTCACCAAAACCCAAACAAAATGAAGAGAGAGATCACAAGAGAGATGTGTGTGTAAAATGACTTGAAGACCTCTTCTATTTATGGTGAAACGTTGAGGATAGGTAGGGGTAATTTGGATGCTGGCCGACCTGGACCAATCGTCACATAACACAAATAAATTCATATCTCCATGAATACATGTCGGCATCGGATGATCTTTAGATCAATCCTACACCTCTCAATGAGAGGAATCCAAGAAAAATATCAAGTGCGATAGATAAGATGACCCACATGGGGTTTGGTGCTAGTTGCCAATTTTAACACTCCCTCTCCACTAGGGAGAATTCCATCGGCTAATCCATCTGCCAGACTGTACTATCTCTACCATCAATGCAATGCTCTGCACTGCTATGCTTTGTTGAACTATGAAGAAGAAGAAGTGCTCGAGAATGTATCATACCATCCTCTATTGACCCGAAGTCAGTCCCATATAAAGAGAGTGTGTCATACCACTCTTACTGATCCGAAATCAGTGCCAAATAAAGAGAGTGTGTAATACCACTCTTACTAATCCGAAATCAGTTCCAAATAAAGAGTGTCTCATACCACTCTTACTGACCCAAAGTCAGTTCCAATTGACCCCAAATCAATATCATCCTAACATAGGGAGTACGGTAGTACACGATGCATCTATTGGTAGTACTATGGTCCCTATCCTCATTTCCCTGCTCATTGGCCAGATGAGAGGTACTTCCCATGAGTCCCAGACTGCATGGGTAGGATGTCTCAGCAGGAGAAGGATGAACCACTCATCCTGCCTACATGTCACCGTGGGGTATCCCAGGGGAACGCTGAACCACTCTCCCTGTACGCAACAAATCACTAGGGGAAGGATGAACCACTCATCTTATGATTGTGTCTCAGCAGGAGAAGGATGAACCACTCATCCTACCTACATAGCAGGAGAAGGATGGTTGCTCGTCGCTCCAAGAACTACCCCATTCCTCTCGGAGCTCCCAAAGCTCAATATCCATATCATACAGGACCCTTACTAGAGGGTCTCTCCACGACTCCTAGTTGTTCTCAGAAAGTCAAGGATTTGACCTTTCCCAAGGGCTTCATCTGAATATTGACGACCTGCACGTCAGTCCCAATGTGATGGAGCCTTATTGCTCCTCACTGTACCATATCCTGGATAAAGTGGTACCTGATGTCTGTGTGCTGGGAGAGATCATGAAATACGAGATTATCTGATAATCGGATCCCACTCTGGTTGTCACAGAGGATCACGCTGGATTACAACATGTGTCCAAACAGCTCACTGAAGAGCTTCCCAACCAGACAACTTCACACGGGACCATACTCGCAGCTATGAATCTGGCCTTAGCAGTGCTCAAAGCAACCGACTTCTGCTTCCTGCTCATCCAGTGCTTTTTCGATCCTCCACACTGCTTGCCCAATCAAAATCAAAATAATAATGCAGCCTCACAGCATCGACAGTGTATCTCAGCCCATGAGTGATTGTGCCTCGAAGATACCTCAGAAGATTCTTGGTACCAACCCAATGTGAGTGATGAGGCTCAGCCATATATTGGCTCAACTGTTGACTGCAAAACATATATCTGGACGAGTTCACCAAGAACATCAATGCTACTATGAGTTGACAAAACTCAGAGGCATTTCCCAATTCAGGTCCAACATCACTACCACATAACTTCTTAAAGTTAAGCTCCATCGGGGTAGTCACGGGCTTGCAGTCCACCATTCCAAATTCGAAATCCAATTCCCTCTTACTTTTGCAAATGAGAGGGTCTATACCTGTCAGAAATAGGTCATCCATATAAAGAACCAGTATGAGAGGTCTATCATCCACAACCTTAAAGCAATGGTTTGGAGCGGCTTCACTCCTAGTGAATTTCAGTTTCGTCAGATAGCTATCAATCCTCTCATACCCAGCCTGGGGTGCTTGCTTCAAACTATAGAAAGCTTTCTTTAACCTGCATATATGAGATTCTCGATCATGAATCTCAAACCCCTCGAGTTGTTCCACATCCGTGGTCTTGCTATTACATGACGGGAATGGTCCCCTTATAAGATTTCCTTCGGTACATCTCAAACGTGTACCTTCATGCTCTTCTTTGAATTCAGGCATCCCTGTCACCATCTGTCTCACATCGGGTAGGGCCTTACAATGAAGATGGGCAGACCTCCGCTGCCATAGAAGAGATGTGTCACATGACATGTTCCCCAATGGACTTCCTGCAGCTTGATACAAATTGCCAATCATGATCCCAAGAGTAATAGCATCTTTAAAATTCCTTTTCCAAACACGTACCTTTTCATTGATGAATGCCACCTTGAAGCCTTCGTCTTCCATTACCGGAGTGGACACCAGGTTCTTCTTGAGATTAATTACACAAAGAACTTCTTGTAAATGCATCGAGTTACCCTGATCCAATTGAAGAGTAGCATTCCCTACACCCTTTACGGGATAGGTGGCATCGTCTCCAAGAATAATCTCCAAGTTTGTTTCCTTCTCTATCAGATTAGAGAGAGCTTCCTTGTATCCGAAGAAGTGTCTTGAGGCACCACTATCAATAAGCCAATTTCCCAACGAGTCCCCAAGAGAGGTAGTGGAGAGGGCCAATACTGTCTTGAGGCACCACTATCAGTAAGCCAATTTCCCAACGAGTCCGGAGGAGAGGTAGTGGAGAGGGTCAATATAAGATAATACTTCTTTTGCTTATCAGACACAAAATTTGATTAGTCATACCTGGAGTTCCTTGCTTTGTTGAAGAGTCGGTCATTTCCTTGATGTCCTGCATTCCTTTTTCCTTTGCCATTGTACCTTTCATTCCTTCGATCATTAGAGATGCCCCTAGAATGATTGTGATCATCATCATGAGATGTGTCCCTTCTTATTTGGACATTCCCTCGCATAATGGCCAAACTTATTGCACGCAAGGCATCTACCCTTCCTTCCACCCTTAGGTCTGGACTTTCCATTGAAGTGACCTTTAGGTAGGCCACCAGACGCTTCCGCTGCGCCACTCTGATAATCTTCTTCGCTTTGGCTTCACCCTTGGTGAATTTGATCTTTGGAGCAGCCGGTGCATTTGATGGAGGCTCAGGGATTTTACCCTTCACGTAATCCAACACTTCTTGCTCTCGGGAAGTGGGATGAGGAACCCATTGAGCCCTTTTGTCCTTTCCAACTGTCTTCGTTGATTGCTTTTTCATTCTTGCTTGGGCTTTGTCTTCTCCTCAACTCCGATACCATGTTAATTTTAGGTATGTTCTATGCTTAGAGCAATTTACTTCAATTTTTCATATAAGCCCAATGACACTATTCAAATTAGCAATCACATTAGCATGATAGTAAAGTGCAGATAGAACATAAACATAAACAGCAAAAGACAAGCCAAGACAAGAGGACACAAGATGTGGCACCAACCAGGGACAAACCCCAATGTGGGGAAACCCTTGATCAATTCTTCTTATATTCTTTAATAGTTCAGCAAAGAGGGAGATAGTACAAATACATTTGAAGTCAGCACTTTGATTTGCCAAAATAAGAGATCAGACATCAGAGATCTTCACCATGAAGATGACACAATGTGGTTGTAGATCTGATGACAAGGACTGCAGTTCTGAACTCAGGTGAAGGCATACTTATTAGTCCTCATTCTTCGACTGATTCTCCAAGGTGATTCCATCACCATGCTGCACCTTGTTAGCTGACTAATCCTCAACGCAATGATACTAACGCTTGACAATAGCTCTGTCCATCTCATATTACAACAGCATCGTACAACCCTTCAATAGTCATCAAAATAGCCTTAGATCTCAGCAGTATTATCACACAGGACAACTCCTAGATTATGCTGAAGATCTGGGCATATATGGGCCCTCATACACTCATATGAAATGCTTGACTGTGGTGTTATGGCCTGTGGCCTAATACACAGTCTTCAGGCAACATATTCATTATTGCTTGTCCCTTCAATAACACCTCAACGGGTCTGATACTATGCTCCTCTAATTCGGTCCTCTTGCAAGAAGAAACCAGCCTTATACTGTCACAAAAGAGATGCCCAAACCATGCCAATTTCACGCTGACAACCTGCTGTGATTAGGGCACTTTAGGTCTCGGTTAGGCCTCCTCTATATAGTGTATAGTGGCCTCTTGAACAACGATTAGGTCCACCCTTAACTGCGTATTTAGGGCCTTCTCATTACAATATATAGGGCTTATGTTTCACTACTGATCAACCGACCTTTGTCGCGGATAAGGCTTCTTCATAATTGCGGATTAGGGCATCACTAAATAGCATATTAGAGTTCCCTTTTAGGCTGCGGATTTAGACCTCCTTTGACTATGGCCAAACCTCTTCCTTAACTGCCGCTAGGGCTCTCCGTAACTGCGGCAAAGTCTCCTCTTTATTGCGGATGTGTGACCTTTAGATCACTGCGTATGGGAGATCACTGCGTATGGGAGCCTTCTAGGACAACGGATTAGGGCATCATTTTACTGTGGCTAGTTCTCCTTCAATCTATGTCTATAAACTTTCCTTCACTGTGGCTAGGGTATGGCAAGATCTCCCTCAACTGCGGCTAGGATCCTCTCCCTTCAACTGCGTCTTGATGTCTCCTCCATGACTATAATTTAGGGCAACATAGAGGTCTTCTTCATGGCAACGTATAGGGCACTCCCTCTAGATCTCTCTTTCACCAAAACCCAAACAAAATGAAGAGAGAGATCACAAGAGAGGTGTGTGTAAAATGACTTGAAGACCTCTTCTATTTATGGTGAAACATTGAGGATAGGTAGGGGTAATTTGGTTGCTGGCCGACCTTAACGAATCGTCACATAACACAAATAAATTCATATCTCCATGAATACATGTCGGAATCGGATGATCTTTAGATCAATCCTACACTCTCAATGAGAGGAATCCAAGAAAAATATCAACTGCCATAAATAAGATGACCCACATGGAGTTTGGCCCTAGTTGCCAATTTTAACATAATGTCTGCGTTATTAGCTCTAGGGTAATCGAAAATTTTAGAATGAATGCTTCTCAAGGTAATACATTAATCATCGAAAATTTCAGAATGAATGCTTGTCAAGATAATACGTTAATCATTGTATTTTTGGAGAAGGTGGGATACCTTATTTATAAACCTTGGAGGGGCTAGTATAATATGAACGTTAGAGAACTTTATGAGGTACATGTTAGGGAGGCATGTTAGAAAAATAATTGTTGTTGTTGTTGTTTTTTTTAAATGTGTCATGTTATCCAAAGGTCTCATAACTTAGTGATTATTAATAAATACTAAGTATTTTAATAATAATTTTTTGTTATTAATAATTAGTACTTTAATAATAATATATCCTTAATTTAATCAATTACTACCCCTTATTAATACTTTTCTAGAAATTTTTTTTGGGGAATATATGAGAATCCCTGTCATATATTGACAATTGTTGGGGAATAAGGTGATGTCTCAACCCTGGGGTTTTAGCCCACTAATGGGGGTTTCTAACTTCAAACGCAAATAACTCTCAAACCGTGGAGAATTGGGAGGTGTACCATATAGCAACGGAAACATCTCGATGAGTAGAATCCATCGGAAAGATCTTTGATGCAAAATAATATCAGTTCCCAAGTCAAAATGTCCATGCAATATCGGGGTAGCCACTGTTGCTGCCTAGGTTCACATTAATGACAACCACTGATCAACAGAGTATGAAAATAATGATGAAATCATAAAAAAACCAGAGAGAAGATTGTTTGACCACCAAAAGTCATTCTTGTCCTCGTCTTTGGGAAAAGAATACATGTATGCAGATCTTAGTAAGCTTTTTTGACAGTAACTCTCAATGATCTGAAACAAACGAGCAGTTCAATAAATGCTGGTGACCGGGGAAAGTTTTTCAAACAAATCTAACGGTGAATTGCATGATCTCGATATATAGTTGGATTTTGGGGATGGAAAACACATTGACTCTCTATGATTTGAAACAAACGAGCAGTTCAATAAATGCTGGTGACTGGGGAAAGTTTTCAAACGAATCTAACGGTGAATTGCATGATCTCGATATTGGTGATGGAAAACACATTGTTATGTTAAGGTTATCACGAGGAGATATGGGATTTTTAGAGGTTATCATTTATACCCGATATGCGCTTCAAAATGATACTGATATGCCACTCATTTGCTGGGCCTCGAAACAGGTATCCTTCTTTATGTGGAGAAGGAATGATAAACAGACTCGTGAATCAGGCAACATAATTCCTCTCAATCCCAGGTCCAGAATTTTGTGTTTTGAGAAGTATGACAAGATACTCATTCGAAGAGGGAGAAAAAGCAATTGCGTCATTACTAGATTTGGAAAATTTCTCTGGCTTAGTGGAAATTAGTTTAGTAGTTCAAGAAGAAACTGTTTTCAAGGACATAGTGAAGATGGGTATTAATTCCCAGTTGTCTTCATCCAAACGCTTGGAACCAACACATACTATTTGTCTCGTCCCAAGATATATTGCTCTGAATCAATCAAGTGAGAACATTTTGGTCTGTCAATATCATATGTAGGAAACCACGAATGTTGTGACAACACTCAGCGCTGGACATGAAGCTATTCTTCATATGAAAATTTTGGTGGGTGAAGAAAAAGCGGTTTGTCCCACTGATAACATTTTCAACATGCACGGGGTTTCAGGGACAAATTCCTCATTATTTGTTCAATTTTCTTTGGAGGAACCCGGATGGAGGTGGTATGGACAAATCTGTTCTGCTTCTTTGTGGCGCTTCTTTATGAAAATGAGAAGTTGCTCAAATAGTCATGACAATTCTCCTCGACAAACCAAAGAAAGCGCTGCTGTTAGGAATCAATTGCTGTCTTTTTTCATTTTATACACGTTGTCGTCGATTGTTCGGTCGATTTTTCGGTTGACTACCTTGCCGTCGTCGTCCAGTTCGAATACGTCGTCGTCTAGTTCGAATACTTCGTCGTCCATTATGAATACGTGGTCATGCAGTGATCCTGGAATCGTCCAATACGCCTTTGAGACGCTGTCCAATCTGTTGCCTGAAACACCTTTCTACCGCCATTTGGTGACCACTGGGTCAACAGTCGCATTGGTAGTCAAACAATGGGAACTGTTGTTTAGCTCGGGCCTTCGTGAAAAAACAACTATATATATTAAAGTTTCAAGGTATATATAATTAATAAAAAAAGGGGAAATCCAAGGGAATATCACTGACGAGCTACATGTTGAGACGATTGACGAATTATATATATCGAGATGAAAAACACAAGTGAAGAAAATTGCGAGCAATATAGCTTTGAGGACAGAGCTTTTGAAGGAAGGGGTAATGTTACAAATATAAATTGCCTAAAATAAAATGAATATAAATAATGTAAATAATAAATAATCAAATATTGATTATGTTAAATAGTCATTAAGTTAAGTGAAAAGGCATGTCTAAAAGACATGCCGAATCGTGAAAGGACACCTGCCTAGTATATATGTGGGTCCTCATTGTAACATTTATCATCACTTGTACATTTACATATATTAATAAAATATTACTTGCAAATAATGTATTTTACATTTAAAGTCAACAAGCTATAAGTTTTGTTGCTTTAGGAAACCCCTTGAGGGTTTTAATTTTGAATTTTAGCTTGCCCTTTTAAAGCAAAAACACTCTCTTGCCCTTAATAATAAAAATAAATATTCACAAATAATCCTTTTGCCATAAGATATATTATTTGAATGTTTGGTAAGGAGCCTTATGTTGTGATCATTTGTCTTGGCCAAGGAAAAGGTTCCACATCATCACCCTTTGGGGTTTTTACCCACAAATTGGATCCTTCTTCAAACTAGCATAACTCACAAACTATGAATAACCACGTGGCATGCCACATACCACCAGAACCATCTCAGCGAGGAGAATGCAACAAGGATGGTTTGGACTTGAGAAGTCATGAATTTCTATGTCATTTTCACCGACAATCACTCAGCAGAAGAAATTAGTAAGATTACCTCACTCTACACTGCAAGTCCCGATTGATTCGACAGCTGAACCAACATGTCCTCGACTACCTCTGCGCTGCCCTTATGCAGTCACTTTGTGGGCATGCGTCATTGCCTTTGAGGCACTGCGTCACCTCTCTGCTTGATCGATTTGTTCTCAAGAGCTTCGACTTCAACCCCCTCTGCTCAGAACGTCAAACTCCCAACAAAATCTCAGACTTCTGCTTGGAAGGCACTGTGCTGCTCAGCTTGAGCCCTTCCTGACTTTGCATCACCCTCACTGGGCATTGCACTGCCTCCTCTGCATCTTTCTTTGTTGCGTATTCTTGGCTCTGGAGAAGATTCTCCAACCAAAACTATCTCTGCCCCTCTATGCGTGATCACCACGAAATCACTGCTCTGCTCTCTGGCTCAGCAATTCGATCTGACTGATCAACTCTTTGTGTGTCTTCCAAATGACCCTCAAGCCTCCTTAAATAATCTTTTCGTTGACATTCAACGACCCAAATTAGAAGCTAATTAATGGCTAAGATCATTTCTGCTTGATCCTCGTCTTCTTGTAGAAGTTCCACCCTTAGTTAGATTAATACCCATTAATTATTTTAATTTCGTAAGTTTAGACTTAGGGACCCATTACAAATAATTACTTATTTTAATAAAGCTGTCTCTGGGTGGAATTTCCCAAAACGCTTTTAGGGTTCTTTGGAATACATGTGCCCAAGCCTCCCTGCAAAATTTGAGACTTAGAGCACATCCTATGCTACCAGAAATCAATGTTCTGTTCTCTTCCTGATTGATAGTTGTTTCCTCATTTGATTGTACTTGCTCTGGGGCTTCCTCTTTGACCTTTTCTATTTCTGTCTCTTGTGTCTCTAGTTCACTTGAAGATGAGTTTCCTTGTTCAATCTTTGGTCTATGAACTTCATCAAATGTTACATTGATGCTTTCAATTATTTGGTTGAGTCTATGATTATAACATCTGTATGCTTTCCTTTTGTGTGAATAGCCAACAAAGATGCTTTCGTCTACTCAAGAGTCAAATTTTCCCGTCTTTTGGTCTTGCCTTTTAATGTAGCATTTACTTCCAAAAACTTGAAAATGTTTGACATTTGCTGGTCTTCCCCTCGATAGTTCATAAGTCTTATCACAGTTGCTTCTAAGTAATCCTCTGTTCAAAATGTACATTGTTGTATCAACTGCCTGGAACCAAAATTTGTTGTCCAATTTTGAATCATTCAACATTGTTCTGGCCATCTCTTCTATAGTTCTATTTTTTGTTTCGACAAACTCCTTTTTGTTGTGGTGTCCTAGCTGCTTAGCACTGTCTCTTTATTCCATGTTCCTCCCAAAAGTGCTGAAATGCTTTGGAGGTGAATTATCCACCGTTATCCAATCTCAAACATTTAATCTTCAAATCAATTTCATTTTCAACCATTTCCTTGTAGATTTTGAAACATTCAAGTGCTTCAAACTTTTTCTTCATGAAGCGAATTGCTATCGTGTTAAAATTTAAGTTAACATGTTCTCTGCTTAATAAAGTTACTTCATTATCAATTTCCATGAGCCCATAAATCATCAACATATGACAGTAACTAATGAAAGAACATTCAAAGTAAATGTAGAAGAGAAGCCAAGCGATAAGAACACAAAGATATAGCACAAGCTAAGGAAAAACCCCAAGATGGGGAAAACCCTCAATCAATTCTTCTTATTATTATTATCAAATGTTCAGCAGAGGAAGAGAGAGTACAATGAAAGGCCTTCCAATATGAAGATCAAAATCACTGCTCAAATTTCAAGAAAACCGCTTTTGCAAGTCTGAGTTCTGATTAGGTTTAACTTCAGCTGATGTGGCCCACTTACTCACCCTTAGGTCACATTTCACGGCAGCCATTCCTCCATTAGATCCTGTGCACATCAACTTTCAGTCCACCTAAACATGAAGGTAAGGCCCACGACCTAGCTGTGAGGACAGATAACTTCTCGGCCTTCTGTGACAAGAGTTGCGGTCAAGCTAATAGGAGTGTGGCTTACAGTTGGAGAGGAGACCTACAAAAATACATCAAAATCACCATCCAAAAACCCTAGTCAAGTGCGACTCCCTTTATGTTCCGACACGATTTTGAAATAGACAATGATCGAGGCCAGAATCATCCATAGACAGGCCCAGACATTCACCATACTGACCTCGGCCTCCTGCCTGAGGAACTCGACTTAGGAAGAAGACAAAATCGAACCCAAACTTGCCCTTGATATCCTCGCTAAAGAACTTCCTTTTCTGTCGCCATTTTAGAGAAAATAGAGAAATGGATGTGCCAAAATGAGGGAGGAGGTACCTCTATTTATACAATTCAGTGTGTGTCAAAAGACGTGTCTATTGCGCTTAAGGAGCCAACAAAAGGGTGAGGCCGACCTTGATAATTTACTTGTGAGAGAACATAAATTCAGAAACCCACTTCTCCTTATCCAAATTTGACGATCTTTAGGTCGATTTAGGTCCTCTTGAAAAGAGGAATTCAAAGCTGCAATTATTTTCCTCAAAGGAGCTGTCCAAAGTGGAATTTGGCCCTAGTTTCCTATTTTAACGTATCATCTTTATATTATCGTCAGTCATTAGCATGAAGTACTATTCACCATCCAGTCCTTTAATTGTTACCAATATAAATTATATAAAATTAAATAAATGTAAATAAATGTAAATACTAAATAATCAAGTAATGATTAAGTTAAGAAGTTATTAGTTAAGTGAAAAGGCATGTCTAAAAGACATGCCCAATCGTGAAGGGACACTTGCCTAATATATATGTGGGTCGTCATTGTAACATTCTACATCACTTGTACATTTTATATATAATAAATTATTATTACAAATACCTTTGTGTATTTTTACATTAAAGTCAACAAGCTATAAGTTTTGTTGCTTCAGTGGTATCAGAGCTGTGTGGGACTTTGAACATTATCCGCCACACAATATAACCATGCGAGTCTTTGAACGTTGTTCGCCGCACAATATGCCATTACATTTACGTTCTGAATTCATTGAGTAGTTTAGTAAAATTCAAGAAAAGCTTCAACAATGGGAAAAATCATATGCAAAAATTAAAGCACTTCTAAAGGAAAGCAATAATGAGGATGGTAGCGATGGTGAAGCGAAACAAGATGAAGTAGAAGATGATTGTAATGTTGAAAATTCCGATGAAGCTGATATAGATCATGAAGATGATCTAGATGAAGATGATATGGATGAGGACTATCTTGAGAAACAAGAAGATGAACAATATCATAACAGTGAGGAAGATGCAGAAGAAGACATTGATGATGAAGAAGAAGAAAAAAAGAAGATATTTTTGAAAATAATTATGAAGATGACATATTTGAAAAAGAAAAGGTGGATTATGGGAAAGAGAAGGAAGAAAACCATGAACAAAATGAGGGAGAATCACTACATTCTTAGAAAATCAGAGAAGACATGGTCCAATGTATAGAGCACAAGGGTTTAATTGGGATGATAATGAAAACTAGAGATGAGTCGGATTTAGATAGCACAAGTAGTTACAGTGTAAGTGTTGTGAAAAGGTACTTGCCAAAACACCAAAAAGCCTTCGTAACATACCATAAAAAGAAATCTTATGATGCTAAGAAGGCTGAGAGAAGGAAAAAGGAAGATAGAAAGGCAACAAATGTTGAATTTTGTAAGTCTATCCGTTAGAAACTTAATCTGTATTATGCTGGTTTATTTCTTCTACTTGTAAATCCTGAACAAGTTATTTAAAACATTTAAATACCGAAATAAACACAATACAGTCACAACATCTAGAGATCATCAACTGAAAGAAAACAAGCACACAAGTGACACCGTTATTTTTGGACAAATGTCCCCGAAAAAACCTATGCGGGAAAACCGGTGCAACTATTCAAAGGGTTATATTATTATGCAATCTTTCTGAGTACAACAGGGTGCCTAACCGACTCACCTGATAGAGAAAAATACACGGCAGCAATAGCTCTATATTCAGAAACAGGTATTCAGAAAACTTTTTCCACGAAACCCTCTCCGGCATAATTGAAGCTCAGCACTCACCCTTCTGGCCTCTGCGTCAGCCTCTTGCTGACTTGCGTCAGCCCTTTGACCCTCTGCATCAGCCCTCTGAGGCACTGCGCAGCCTCTGGGACCCTCTGCGTCACTCCAGCAGCCTCTGCATGGATGGCGCAGTCCCTCTAGCGTCTGTGCTGTCTCTATTGGGCTCTGCGTAGCCTACACTGGCTGCTGCTCTCGTTCTCTCTGCTTCTGCGCTAGTCTCTCATCACTGCCTCTGCCTCTCTGCCTCGTACTCACTGCCCCTCATTTACTTCTCCATTCGAATATTCCTCCATTTATCACACCAGCTCGGAGTGCAAGCAGCCAAGTCATGAGGATTAGAAGGCAACCGAACAAGTGAGAGACAAAGAGCTAGTTTATCTCAAGTTTGGGAGCCGAGCCTCCCTAATTTTAAGGAAGTCGTTGGGGACTTCAGTTGTATCAGTAGAGAGGCCTAAAGCCTCATTAGGATTCGAATTTTTGTTGAAAAACTTATTTTCGAGCTCCAGACTTGTGGAAGATTTTGATGTAATTTTTTGTTTTGGTAATAAGAATGAGTTTTGTTTTGAGCCAGCACTGAGTTAACTCAGAGGGCTGAAGCTCTTGGGTTAGGGCCCAACCCTAGCATCCAAGGCTTCTCTTTTTGTATCTGTATGTTTAGCTTAGTTTCATAGCTTCATTGTTAATTTGTCTTTAGAGGTATTGTCATTGCAAGTAGTGTAGATTTGATTGGTTGTTTATTAGTTTGCTTCCATTTGTGCCTTATTTTAGTAGCAGGTTGGCAAGGATAAAAGAAGCACCACAAGGCTGTCAGCAGGTGTCTTGGCCTCACTTCTTCCCTCTGGGATCATGATTTGAGGAAGGGACCCTTATGCAGCCCCAAAAACACAGATTTCTATTTCTTTCATAAGCTTTAGAGTTTACTATATTTAAGCTAGCATTTGATCAGTTTTGCAAAGTAGGATTGCATTGCCATCTCTTCTATCTTCATTCTTGTAGTAGATCTCATCCATGATTCCATTCCTTTCAGCTACTTTCCTCATGCATAAGGTAGACAGTTAGTTCATTAATTTTGCTTTTCTAGCTTATGAGAATGCTTCTTGTTTACATGACTTTTTGGAAATTATACATGTTTGATGCAGAGTAGGTGCTTTAGGAGTAGACAGAGACCTCATAGCACATTGAGCGAATCCAACCATCTCCTAACCTTGTTGTTGACTTCTGAGTGATCCTAGGCCTTTTCTCACTCCATTCCACCCATCAACCACCTTCCCTAAGCCTTCCATCACCTCCAACACCTCTTGTTTTTCTCTCGGCTGTATCCTGTAGAAATACAGGGAATCTTGTAGGTTTCTAGTACATCTTGTAGGTTTTCTTGTAGTGGCTTGTTTTGAGGCCGAATTGAGGGAAAACCTCTAGGAAGCCCCCAAAGGTCACCCAAGGGTCTCCCACACCATCCAACCATCTCCTAAACCTTCCAACCATCCTCAAACATCCCTAAACCACCTGCCACATCACCAAAAGAGATTAGTTTGCATATTTGATTTTGCATGAAAAGAACAAAAGACAAAACAGAGTTATTTCAGTCCCTTTACTTGCACAATAGTGATGTTTGATGCTTTTAACTTCCATGCTTAGACAGTAGCATTTGGTTCATGTTAATTTAGCATTATTGCAAAGCATAGTTTCTTAGTAGTTAATTAGGAAATGGTGTGATTTAGCATTGAATTTCGGTCTTTTTCATTATTGCAATAGATCAGCTCTCTCTTAGAGTAGATTTCCCTTTCTTTCATCAAGAAACCAAGCTTCTTCTGAATCCATAGAAGTCTGGCTTGAAAACCCCCAGTGGTCTCTCGCCAACTGAACAAGTGACAAAAGGCAGAGCCATCATTTTTTCTCGTGTATACAACATTGTCACCAAGTTTGTACGAACCCCGGGTTGATAAAGCAAAGCTGGTAACCTAGGAGTTGCATCATTCTTGTTGCAACACTGGTGCTCATCATCAACTTGTATCAACGAAGATGACAATTCCGAGACAAGAAGACATTCGAAATAGAAAAAGAGATCAAGCCTTTTCATCAATAAGCTTTGAGGACAAATCTTTTTGAAGGGGAAAGCAATGTTTTGAATATAATTATGTAAAAGTAGTAAATATAGATAATAAATAATAATCACAATAATATGTAATTAAAATAATAATTAGTTAAACAAAGAGGTATGTCTCTATAGACATGACTGTTTGTGAAAGAGTAGTTACCTAGCTATATATACAGGACCATCACTCTCAATTGTATCATCATTCTCATTCATACATTTTAATATATATTCTTGTATCTTCAATGGAGATCTACATATTCCAAGTTTTCTGGAGTATTTAACTTGAAAAACAAGCACTGTCACCTCGAAGTTTGTACGAACCCCGGGTTGATAAAGTAAAGCTGGTAGCCCAGGAGTTGCATCATTCTTGCTGCAATATTGGTGCTCATCATCAACTTGTATCAACGAAGATGACAATTCTGAGACAAGAAGACATTTGAAACAGAAAAAGAGATCAAGCCTTTTCATCAACAAGCTTTGAGGACAAATATTTTTGAAGGGGAACACAATGTTTTGAATATAATTATGTAAAAGTAATAAATTTAGATAATAAATAATAATCACAATAATATGTAATTAAAATAATAATTAGTTAAACAAAGAGGTATGTTTTTACAAACATGACCGTTTGTGAAAGAGTACTTACCTAGCTACATATACAGAACCATCACTCTCAATTGTATCATCATTCTCATTCATACATTTTAATATATATTCTTGTATCTTCAATGGAGATCTACATATTCCAAGTCTTCTGGAGTATTTAACTTGAAGAACAAGCACTGTCAACTCCAAGTTTGTACGAACCCCGGGTAGATAAAGTAAAACTGGTAGCCCAAGAGTTGCATCATTCTTGTTGCAACACTGGTGCTCATCATCAACTTGTATCAACGAAGATGATAATTCCGAGACAAGAAGACATTCAAAACAGAAAAATAGATCAAGCCCTTTCATCAATAAGCTTCGAGGACAAATCTTTTTGAAGGGGAAGGCAATGTTTTGAATATAATTATGTAAAAGTAATAAATATAGATAATAAATAATAATCACAATAATATGTAATTAAAATAATAATTAGTTAAACAAAGAGGTATGTCTCTATTGACATGACGGTTTGTGAAAGACTACTTACCTAGCTATATATACAGGGCCATCACTCTCAATTGTATCATCATTCTCATTCATACATTTTAATATATATTCTTGTATCTTCAATGGAGATCTACATATTCCAAGTTTTCTGTAGTATTTAACTTGAAGAACAAACTTTGTTTGCTACAGAGAGATGGAGTCAAGATGAACGTGTGTTTTGGAGAGACTATACGAAATCAAGGAGACCTCTAGACAAATTTGCATGGCAATTAGGCCATGAGAGTAGTTGCCAGAAGATTTTATAGTTCGATATGCAATAATTGACAACTTATCAAGGTATTTTCAAGAAAGATAACCTCTAGGAACATTCAACCATTCATACATGACACGTACAATGATGCAACGCTTCAAAAGATCAAAATTTCCACAATTTCGCATAGAATAACAGTAAATTTCAGACCTAAGTAGTGAAAATCCTAGCAATATTCATGTGACAAAGTAAATAACAAGAATAAACATGAAAATATCACTTGCATGTACAAATGAGTATATTCAATCATCAAATTATGCCAATAATGAAGCTCCAAGACCAAGAAGATAGAATCCAAACATCAAAATTCATTCATGAAACCAAACTCGTCCTCCAAAAGGGAATACAAAATTCTTCAAGTAGCTACTAATTCAAAATCCAAGTGGTTATAAGAAAAATGAATCACCTCTCATCTATTGATACCATCTCTAATGAATTCGATTTGCCAAATTGGCCTAATTAAGCCCCAAATAATAAGATAATGTGCAATAATAACATCCCTTGGTTACAAACCCACCTAAATAGCTCAATAACATATAAATAAGCCTCTCAAGTGGGGAGAAGGATCAATATGATGAGTCGATGGGCCATTGAGAAGGCCTAATAAAGTCCAAAGTGTGCCATGGTGAGAAAATGGACTCCCAACATAGTGGACAAGGGGTTGGCCCCTTGTTTTCCAAGTAAGTCACTGTGGTGATCCCAAGAGGGTGTGGGGGCACAAGGACATCCTTATGGGTCTTCAAGTTGATCGATAATGCCTGTAAGCCATCTATAAGGGCCAAGATGATGACATAAGCCTTCACTTTGTCTCTTGCAATGAGACATATCCTCATTTGGACCCTGTAACATCTGGTAAGTGTATGGTGCAAGTGTGGAGGCGGCGGTTGGGCATGGTAAACTAGGTGCATCATCCTCATCCAAAAGGTGGAACACGAGCAATCAATGAGTGGTGTTGGGGATCCATGAAGTACTCTCTGCTATGGTGGAGGCCCATGGCTCTCAACGCTCACTCTACAAGTGCCATTGTGGCCCCCTGGAGGGCTAGGACCTCGTATATGGAGACCAAGCCCCAAATGGAGACGCACCTGTAATCTTGCATAAGACCCAATGCATCCTTTTGCTCTTAAATACAACAAATCATTAGAATAATCAAGTGAAAGAGCCTACAAGTCATGGAATCAATGGGGCACTTCATCGTTGCATGCCCTTCCATAGCAAGCTTTAGCATGTACAAGTGTCTCCAAGCTCAATAAGGGGTTAATCAAGGACCTTATTAGGTGGCATCAAGCTTTAAAGGGGGTGACATGTCCATGGTACATCCATCAGGTGGCAGGTGGCAAACGATATAGTGATGGAACAAAGTGGGGGTTAGGGAAATGCTCCAAGCCACATGCCATGGTAAAAGGGTAGCTATAATAAGGGAAGCCCACACCTGGGTATATGAATGTGGAAGGGTGAAAATCGTGGTTCATGAGTTACCCTGACCTTTGTTTTTCCACCCTTCCTCATATGACTTTTGCCTTTAATTGATTTTTCTTCATAAATGCTTAGGGCTCCTGGGATGAGAGCATGATGTGCAGAATATAACAGTAGGTACCCCCTTTCAAGGTGGGGCATTTCATTGCCCAAAAGGGGTTGGGACAATCATGGGTTTCTTAATGATGGAGGGGGCTCATCTTGGGCCTATGGGAACCAGGGTGATGGCCATAAATGAGGGGTAGCGCTAATGTGTGGCTTTTGCCCACGTGTTAAATCTGTATGTCCTGACCATCTTTTGCATTTTGTGGTATATTTCTTGTTAAGGGTGACCAAATTATGCTTTTTCTCTTCTTTTTAGTGGCATCAACCTCCCCGACATTGTTCCAAGCCTAACCCAAGGTGTGGGCAAGGGGAGGGGGACGGCCGAGGCTAACCTTATGTGGACCCAGATGGGAAAAGAGATGAATGGGGCTAAAATGAGTAGAAGGGAGTGATGTATTATGGTGTTAGGAAGTAGGACCACACAACCAAAACCGAGATTTCCCATATAGTGCCAACCAGTGTTTTAAAACCAGGTCAGTCCGAATCGGACTCGGCTTGGGCGATCGAGCCTGACCCCTACCCGGGCCAACTCGGTACAAAAATTGGTCTGAAGGTCGGTTTGTTACCGAACTGGCTGAGTCGAACACTGACTTGGCCGTGCCCTCCTTAATGAGGTCGAGCCGGTCTGCGACAAAAAAGGGAGGGAACGAAAGACTTGAAAAGCGATTTTATTTTGGTTTTAGGTTTTTCTCACTTCATCTACCCTCTCCCAAACCTATAAAAGTTACCCAACTTTCTCACATTTCCTCACAACTATCTCATTGCATTTGTGAAGAGTTGGAGTTGGTTTTTGGAGCAACATTGAGGAGGCCAGAGCCTAGAGGTATTTTTTTTCCACGTTTCAAATTTTCCCTTGCTTTTTTGTTGTTGCAAATCTAGAAATTGAAAAGAGTAATTCTTCTAAAAGAAATGAACACTAAAGAGTTGTTTTTTTTTTCTTTTCTTTTCATTTTTAGAGTTTTGTCCTTTTATTTCCAAGTCAAAATATCAGAAAATGGCTCCTAGAATGAAAGATGCTGCTTGGGCATATGCTGAGATGATTGATAATCAAATGCATTGCAAATTTTGTTATAAAAAAATTAAGGGAGGTGGAGGGGGAATTCATAGGATGAAAGATGAAACAACACTTGGCTGATATTAGAGGCCAAATTGTTCCATGTGCAACACCAACAGATTAAATTGGGGATATTAGGAAGGAGTTGCTAGAAAAAATTGACAAGTTTGAGGAAAAAAAGCCAGGCAAAAAGAAACAGAGGCTGAAATAGGGAGGAAGAGGAGTATAAAACACATGATGGCTGCCAACCCCGATTTTGATTATGAGAGCTCTTCATCTATCCCTTGCACTGATGTGTCCAACCCCTTTCGCTATGTTCCTCCCTCTTTGGAGTCTTTAAGAAAAGGAGAAGGGTGATATCAAAAGTTATTTCATAGTTACACCCTGCTCTCCCTTTGATAGTGCACATGGTCCTCAAGCTAATAGAGGTAAAATGAAACCTACTTTAGATGACCATTGGAAGAAAGAATTGAAAGAAACTGCTTTTGATTACATAGCTAGATGGTGGTATGCTGCTGATATCTCCTTCAATGCTTCTCGTTCACCATATTATGATCCTATGTTTGATGCCATATTTGTTGCTGAAAAGGGCTTCAAATTTCCTACTATGCATGAGTTAAGGGGATCTCTTTTGCAAAAAGAAGTTTTGTCCATTGATGAATATTTGAAAGATTTCACAAGCTCATGGGCGAAAAGAGGGTGTATCATCATGTTGGATGGATGGATTGATCAAAGGAACCATACCATCATAAATTTTCTTATCTTTTTCCCACAAGGAACCATGTTTCTAAAATTAGTTGATGCATCTGATAGGGTGAAATATGCACACTTTTTGTTTTAGCTTTTGGATGAGGTAGTTGAAGAGGTGGGGGTGGCTAATGTTGTTCAAATCATCACAGATAATGCCTCTAACTATGTTCTTGTTGGTAAAATGTTTAGAGGAAAAACGCAAAACCGTCTTTTGGACCCCCATGTGTCGCACATTGCATAGACCTCATGATTGAGGATATTGATAAAATAGATTGGATCAAGAACAATGTAGCACATGCCAAAAGAATAACAAAATATATCTACAATCACTCGTGGATTTTGAACCTGATGAAAAAAACAGGGGGCAAGGATCTTGTTAGGCCTGCGATCACTAGAGTTGCAACTCATTTTTTGACATTGCAATCTATGCTCTCCCAACATAGAAACTTGCAGAGGATGTTTTCCAGTGATGAATGGCATGAATGTCAATGGGCTTGCAAACAAGATGTCCAAGATGTGTGAGAAAGAAAGTTAATGAAGAAATATTTTGGAAAAAGGCAGTAAGGATTGTGAAGGTTGTTGAGCCACTAGTTAAGGTGTTGTAGTTGGTGGATGGGGAAAGATTGGCTATGGCTTCATTTATGAGGCTATAGATCAATCAAAGGAGAAAATAAAGGCAACATACAAGGATAAAGTGGCTAAGTATGGGCCCATTTTGGAAATCATTGATTAAAGATGGGACAATCAACTCCATCGCCCTATACATGTAACTGGTTTTTTCTGAATCCAAGGTATCATTATAAATCTTTGGAGGCAGAAGATTTCACTGAGGAGGTTAGATATGGATTGATTGAATGCCTTGAGTGCATTGTCCCTAAGGAGAGTGACCAGCTGGAGATACACCGACAGATCACTTGTTTCAGTAGAGCCACAAACCTAGCAAAGTTTGCAAGGGAAGCAGATGAGCTGGGTAAACATGTTCAATTTTCAAATTCTTATTTTGTTAAATTGTTTATAATTTGAAAGTTGGATATAATTTGTTGAGCTAATTCATTACACAACTATGCTTTTTGCAACACAATGGTGGGAGGCATTTGGTAGCCATTTTCCTCAATTGCAAAAGTTTGCAATCTGTATTTTGAGTCAAACTTGTAGTGCTTTTGGGTGTGAGTGCAATTAGCCTGTCTTGAGATGATTCACATGAAGAAGAGAAACAGTTTGGAACAAAAATGATTAAATGACCTAGTCTACGTCCAATACAACCTCCGACTAAGACGCAACCAATTGTTGAACAAAAGACCTGGTACAGATCCCATTGCGTTGGAAGATATTGATCCAACATCAGATTGGGTAGTGGAGAGTTAATCAATAGAGTTTGACTCTGATGAGGATATTGGTCTTGATTTGGATTTAGAGATGGAGGCATTACTTAAACAAAATGTTCAGTGAAATGCAGATCCACTATACAAGGTCCATCACCAAGTCCTCCAGTTGTAGGCACTTCCTCTACTCAGCCATGACGCAAGCACATAACTTGTCTATCTCAGCGTGCAGCTGCTGCGCCTACTAGTGCTACTACTTCTCCATTTGCAGTTGGAGGTCTTAATTCAGAGTCTGACCCAGATGATGTTGGCTTCTCTAGCAGTAGTGAATAGTGACTAGTGATGTTTTGTTGTAGAGGCCATTTAGAGCCTCATTGGTTATGTGTTTTTGTTTTGATCTCTATATATTACATGTATTGGACAATGCACTAGGTGCCATTTTGATATAATAGATACATTCATGAACATACTGTTGGAATTTCTAAGTCTAACTGTTAGAAACCCTTCATGTACTTCTCTGATTTATTTTTGCCTACTTGATCTGATAAATTAACAAGTTATTTACCATGTAAATAATGAAAGTAAATACAAGTACATGCTCAACACATTACAGATCGTCAATTGAAGGAAACAAAACAAGCACATAAGTGACACCGTTGTTTTTGGACCAATGTCCCCGGAGAAACCCAATGTGGGAAAACCGGTGCAACTGTCTGAGGGTTTTAATTATTACGCAGTTTCAGAATACAATCTGGGTGCTAAAACCAGCTCATCCAACAGAGAATAATCTCGGCAGTGTAACCTCTCAGTGGGAGACAGATGTTCCGGCTGAAACCCCGGATAAACACTCCGACAACTCCCATCTCCAATCTGCCCCATGAAAACCCTAGCGTCAGCCTCTAGGCACTGCGTTAGCCCTTTCTGGCCCAGCGTCACCCTAACTCGCCTTGCGTTAGCCTCTGGAGGCATTGCGTCAGCCCTTAGAGCCTTTGCGTCACCCACACTGGCTCTCTGAGGCACTGCGCAACTCCTCGCTGCCTTTGCGTGAGCCCTGGCTGCCTCTGCGTGAGCCCTAGCTAGCTCTCCGTGAACCTCTGGTTGGCTCTGTGTCCCTTTCTCCTAGCTTCTGCGCTAATCCTTTTGGTACTATCTTTGCCTCTCTGCTTCTGTATTCACTGCCCCTCAGCGGCAACTTTGATCACTCTTTCGACTTCCTCAGCAAACCCTGCCCCAGAAAATTGAAATCTTGATCAACTTGGTGTGTTTTCCAGGTGACCCTCAAGCCTCCTCTTATACTTTTCTCGTTGACAATTCAACAGTCGAGATTAAGTCCCTAATCAACGACTAAGATTAACTCTGGTTTGATCCATGACTTTTGGACCCTTCTAACACAGTTTTATATTAATTCACATTAATATTTTATTTTCCTTAAGTTTAGACCTAGGGACTCCATTAAAAATATTAATTATTTTAATATCTCTCGAACTGTTTAGAATCTGCCCAAAAGCATTTCTGGGTATTGGAGGCTAGAGCACATCCGATGCTACCCAAAATCAACACTCCCTCTTAGCGAGGATTGTGCTCTAGTAATACTCCTAATTGAGCATCACCCTGATCATCCGGCATCGGTCCTTATGCTGATGCTAGGCCTGCTGCCCAACATCCTTTGAAGTTGTTGCATCATGTACTGCTACCCATGGCCTTGCCACTGCCACTGTTGCATCTGTACAACAACTCCCTCTGCATCCGTGCTGCTACCCATGGCTCTGCCACTGCCACTACTGCATCTGCACTGCAATCCCTCTCATCATGTTGCATCGTGCTGCCCATAGCACTGCCACTGCTAACTGCTGCACTGCAACTCAGTTACTGAGAAGTAACTGATCTCCCAACTCTTACATCTCTGTCAGGTTAGTGACACCCTCGATGTTGAAACTCCCTCTGTCGCTGACAAGTGCTCCCTCTCTGTCCTTTGCGCTGCTGCAACAACTCTATGCATCTCGCACTGTTGCCTCACGCTGTCTTGGGAATCTTGCACTGTAGCTCCCTCTGATGCTCCATTTGCATCCGTCTCTATTGACATCCGCCAATACTGCTACTCCTCTTCGGGGCTCCCGTAGCAAGGTACAATCCAAGAGGTTGGGTAGCTCGAGGATCCTGCCCCTCATCGCCTGTAGTCCATCTGACTATAGCTCGATGACTCCCCACTACCTCTCAAGTGGCGTGTGAGCACTCATGGCACAATCATCATCTGTCTCCACTTCCTTCTCCACCCTTGCTGGCGCAGCCTTGGTCTTGGAAGCCTCTCCTTTACTCTTCTTCCTTGGACACTGGCTCGCATAGTGACCCAGTTCCCCACAGTTGAAGCATTTGACCTTGGAGAGGTCCTTCTTCTCCCGTTTCTCCTGCTTTCCCTCAGATGCTAGGACAACATCCTCCTCTTCCTCCTCCTTGATTCTGATCCCCTTACTGCTGCTTCTTGCCTTGCTTAGCCTTTTGATCTCTTCTTGGTGAAGAGCTGCCCACATTTCCTTCCAATCTGGAAGGGTCGCCCTGCCTAGTATGCTCTGGACAAACACCTCCCAGTCTTTTGAGACTACGTTCAGGGTTGTTCTCACCATCAATTCTTGATCCGGCGTGGCCCCTATGGAAGTCAGCTGATCCCGGATCTCCTTCAATCGACCGAGGAAGGTGTCGATTTGTTCTCCCTTCTGCATCTGGTATGACCGCAACTAATTTTCAAGTAGCATCCTTCTCTGCACAGAAGTATGCTGGTACAATTTCTTTAGGGCCTCCCACATCTCATTTGCCGTGTCCTTTTCAGCAATATGTGGTACTACATGGTCCTTGACCCCGTCAAGGATGATGCTCTTGGCCCTCACCATTGCCTCCTTGTACTTGTCGTTCTCAGCTGGGTCAACTGGGATCACTATCATCCTCAAGGCGAAGTGCTTGACACGATTCCTGTCTAGAACGGATAAGATTCTGGCCTTCCAGACTACGAAGTTTGAGGCTCCGTCCAGTCTGTCCTGGTCTCTTACCCCGTTCACTGCCATCTCGCTGCTCCTCTACTTCCCTCCTGGAAGTTCTTGGTGTGACTCCCTCTGAGCCTCGATTTCCCTCCTAGAAACCCTTCTGCCAATGTCGAGATGCCCCCACTCCAATTGTTAGTGCAGTTGCACTACTGATCCGGATTTCTTGGCTAGAAATCCTCGGCAACAACTCCCTCCTCCTTGGTCTTGCCCTGTTAGGTACTGTTCTAACTACAGTACCCCACCAGTTTCACTCCGCAACTTACCCACAACCTCCTAAGCCCCAACAAACTGAAGGTTAGAGCTTCTAGGCTCTGCGCAATCCTGGCACTAGCGAAATCCGCACCTCCTGGCCACGGGCATCAATCCTCCCTCACTGAGAAAGATGACAGAGCACTACGTAGGTTGAGTCTGCTCCCCTATGCCATTGCGTTGATCCTCTTCCCGGCTCAAACTTGATGACATAAGCACTGCTTCACCCCTTCCTTGCTGCTTCTCTGATATGAACCACTTCTGTCACTTGGGACAACTGTTTCTGCTGTTGCTGCTCTGCTCCGCTGATGTCCTCAGTTCTACTGTGATTTACAACCATGCTTTGATACCATGTTGGAATTTCTAAGTCTAACTGTTAGAAACCCTTCATGTACTTCTCTGATTTATTTCTGCCTATTTGTTCTGATTAATTAACAAGTTATTTACCATGTAAATATTGAAAATAAATACAAGTACATGCTCAACACATTACAGATCATCAACTGAAGGAAACAAAACAAGCACACAAGTGACACCATTGTTTTTGGACCAATTTCCCCGTTAAAACCCAATGTGGGAAAATCGGTGCAGCTATCTTAGGGTTTTAATTATTAACCAGTTTTAGAATACAATTTGGGTGCCAAAACTGGCTTTTAGCCAATAGAGAATAATTTCGGCAGTAGTACCTCTCAGTCAGAGACAGATGTTCTGGCTGAAACCTCAGATAAACACATCGACAACTCCCAGCTCCAATCTGCCCCATGAAAACCCCAGCTTCAGCCTCTATGGATTGCGTCAGCCCTTTCTGGCCCAACGTCTGCCTAGCTCGCCCCCTGTCAGCCTCTGGAGGCACTGCGTCAACCCTTAGAGCCTCTACGTCATCAACACTGGCTCTTTGAGGCACTGTGCAGCCCTTCGCTGCCTCTGCATGAGCCCTGGCTGGCTCTGCATGAACCTCTCGCTGGCTCTGCGTCCCTCTCTCCCGGCTTCTGCGCTGATCCTCCTGGTACTATCTCTGCCTCTCTGCTTCTATATTCACTGCCCCTCAGCTGCAACTCTGATCACTCTTTCGACTTCCTCAGCAAACCCTGCCCCAGAAAATCGAAATCTTGATCAACTCGGTGTGTTCTCCAAGTGACCCTCAAGCCTCCTCTTATACTTTTCTCGTTGACAATTCAACGACCGAGATTAAGTCCCTAATCAACGGCTAAGATTAACTCTGGCTTGATCCATGACTTTTGGACCTTTCTAACACAGTTTTATATTAATTCACATTAATATTTTATTTTCCCTAAGTTTAGACTTAGGGACTCCATTAAAAATATTAATTATTTTAATATCTCTCAAACTGTTTAGAATCTGCCCAAACCATTTCTGGGTATTGGAGATCTCATGTGCCTTAGCCTCTCCACCAAGTTTCGAGGCTAGAGCACATCTGATGCTATCCGAAATCAACACATACTTTGATCATATGTTGTCTTCTCTCTATATTCTAATGCTTTGAGTTTGGAAACAAATGAAAATATTTAAAATTATGTTCTTTCATAAAAAATAAATATTAATGTATTTTTTACAAAGGAGGAGTCATTGAAATCAACTAGGCTGAGTCAATATCGAGTCAGAGTCGTCCCTCAACTGGTTCGGAGTCAGAGTCAGAGTATTAAAACTATGGTGCCAACCCTAAAGCTAGTGGCCAGTAAAAGAGATCCCACGGGACTAAAATACAAGGCTAACCACGAAATCGGGCAATGGAGACAAGAGTGCAGACCTAGCCCTCTCTTTCTGCCGAATCCCCCCACCAATCTATGCCCAAAAGTGCCTATGACAAGCAAGGAAAGTTATTCAACTATACTGATCAAAATCCATACCTTTGAGGTTGGGAGGCCCACCTTCAAGCATACAATCATAACAAATGGGCGAGGGACCACATCGCTGGCTCAGGTGGTAGAGATAATGGCACATCCAGCTATCTGGTGGATGCAAGGGGTTGCTCGCTGTTGGCTGAGGACCATCTAGGAGAAATTTTTTCTCCTATACATACTACCCACAAGTGGTGGGTAATAGGGTCAACGGAAATGACAAGGACATTAAGAAGCTCCAAGGTACAGCAAAAAGAATATCAGATCAACCCCAACAAAATAATAATGGCCTTAAAATGGACCATGCAACCCTTTCAAATAAGGTTGATCAAAATCACACTCAAGCAATGGGGGCGTTGAGCCTGATTTGTCAAAGGTTGAATATTACAGGTGATCTACAACACCAGAATAATGAAGCTACTCAACAACCAAATTCTTCAAATACATCAAACCCATCAGACTCACATCATATCCTTGAATCTCCACATGCATCTTCCATTCCCAATCCACAAAAGAGCATCCCGAATTTCCCAAATGTGTAGGTCTCAACTCAAATTCCCCTTTTCACTCCACGACTAGTGACATATGAATGAAGAGAAAAAATCAGTGTAGCATGGTTAAATAAAGTAGAGTATTTCGAGATTTACAATATTGACAATGGAGATGAAAGAATCAAGCATGCATCCATGCAAATGGAAGGCGAAGCATATAATTGGTATATGTGGTGGAAGAAATCGATACATGCTATTAGTTGGAGGAAATTCAAAGATGCTTTCTTTAAAAGGTTCCAAGGTGTCAATGAAGAAGAATTCTTCACGACGCTCACCAGGTTACAACAAAAAGGAGATGTGGACGAATATACAGGAGAATGGGAAACTCTAGGTACACGTGTATGTGGATTTAAAAAAAAACGCCTTATTCAATCATACCTCACTAGACTTAAACTGTATCTCCAGAATGTGCTTAGGCTTCATGACATCACATCCCCAGAAGCAAGACAAAAAGCAAAAGCTGCAGAAAAGAAGTTTGAAAGAATACAACTACCAAAAGTTGAAAGAGTATATTTGAGATAAAGGTTTCCCCAAACTTCTGACGTGGAGATACAATGTATGTTGCGCCACAACTACGTGAAGGAGAAAAATCTAATATGGAGGTGCAAAGAATGAAAGTGTGAATGCAAACGTTGTGGCGAGAAATGGGATACTAGACACAAATGTTTTGAAGGAAGAATTTACCTAAGCCCAAACCAAATTTGAGTCCAAAGTTCTCATGGAGTCCCATAATTCACTATCAATAGGACATGTAAGCTTCTTTAATGTTGAAAATTGGCAGCTCAGGGATGAATTTATAAAAATAAAAAGTCTAAAAATAGTAAATCACCTTACATCAATTGGTAATCAAGTATTGTTGATGGAAAATCACTTCTGATCATCAATCAATCCTAATAGTTCAATTTCGACTTAATCATCAATATTATTATTATTAAAAAGAAATTCAAGTCTCTCAATCATGAGACTCAATTATGTCATGTAACTCCCCTCAATTAATGCATATGTTACTCTCTCTCTCCCTTAAGGGATTCATTCCTCTCTCTCTTTAATGCTCATACGCACATCTTACACTCTCTTACACACTTTAATGACTTGTCATAAAAAAATTCCACTTACACTTCTCTCCTAAATGCATAAGTTACACTCCTCTCCTTTATGGCATAAGTTACACTCCTATTTTGGCATATGTAACTCCTCCTGAAGGCATATGATTTACTCCCTCATGAATTCAACCTCCTTGCTCTTCCTATATATTTGTGCCTCTCATCCTCACTTGATACACTTGTGCTTGTGAAAGGAGAATTCGAACTTGAGAAAGAGAGACTTGGAGAGAGAGAGAGAGAGAGTCTTGAAGAGTAGGAGCAGATCTTGGGGAGCCAAACTGATTCAGTTTTTGCATCAGCTACTGCTATCAGAGATATTCTTCAGATTTGGCTGAACTTCTTCATTCTCTTTGTTGATTTTTGGTAGCATCAGATGTGCTCTAAGCCTCAAAATTTGCAAGGAGGCTTGGACACATGTATTCCAGAATATCCAGAAATCCTTTTGGGAAATTCCACCTGGACACTGTTTTATTAAAATAATTAATTATTTTTAATGGGTGCCTAAGTCTAATCTTAGGAAATTAAAATAATTAAAGAGTATCAATCAAACTGGGGGGAACTTCTAGAAAAATGACGAGGATCAAGCCAAAATGATCTTAAGCCATTGATTAGAATATAATTTGGGCCGTTAGTTCTCATGGGGGGAAACTTCTAGAAAAATGACGAGGATCAAGCCAAAATGATCTTAAGCCATTGATTAAAATGTAAGTTGGGCCGTTAGTTCTCAATGAGAAGATTATAAGAGGAGGCTTGATGGGCATTTGGAAAAGACATTGAGTGAGAAATCAAGAGATCGATTTCTGAAGAGTGCAGCGCAGTAGATGTCAGAGAAGTGATCGAGGTGATTTCTTGTAGTGAGGGGCAGAGATAGTTTTCGGTTGGAGAGTTTCTTGATTCGGGGATACATTGCAGAAAAGGCAGAGAGAGATCTAGAAGAGGCAGTGCAGAGCCACATTGGGCAGCGTAGGGCCATGCAGAAGCAGCACAAAGTCTTGAGAGGAGATTTGAAATTTGTTGGAGAATCGAGTTCCAGAGCCAGAAGTTGGGGTGTGAGATCGGGAGGGCAGAAAGTCGAAGTTCCAGAGGCAAATCGATCAGCCAAAGGAGTGACACAGTCCCTAGAAGCTGTGATGTAGAGAAATGCAGTGATTGCGCAGAGGCAACTAGGGGCTAGCCATTCAGTGGCTGGATCAGTGCTAGATCGCCAGTGATAGTGTGAAGTATATCTCAGTCATCTCTCTGTCAGTCAGATTCTGTGTATTGGATAGTCGGCAAGGCATCCAAAGATTGTATTAAAAAATTATTGCTTAATAATACAAACCCTCAGCTGCTGCACCGGTTTTCCCACATTGGGTTTTTCCGGGGACATTGGTCCAAAAATAACGGTGTCACTTGTGTGTTATTTCCTTCTTGCTTAGATTCTTGTTTCCGCATATTATTTAAAATTGTGAAGGCTACAGTTGTATTTACTTCGATATTTACAATAGAACACAGTAAATAACTTGCATGGATTAATAAGTAGGAAAGTAATATCAATTTGCTGCAGTAGTGATTGAGGGATTCTCGAATTTTCACTCTCATTGTTTTTTGTATCTCTGCTGGACAATTGATTTCTAATAGAAGAAGAATCTGGATGGGTTTTCCCCTTGTGGGTTTGGCCCTGGTCATAGACATAACTTCTCTGTGTCTCATTGAGTTCTTGGATTTATGCTCTATCTACAATTACTTAACTTATTTTGCAGCATAAAAAAATTCTGGATTTAAGTGATTGTAACAACATAGAACATCAAAATTTCAACATGGTATTAGAGCTTTGGTGAAGACAAACTCAAGAAGACAAGCTCCATTTGCAACTCTCTTTCTGCTGGAATATCTTTTGCTGTGGGCTCCATTTGCAACCCTCTTTCTCTGAAATATCTCTTGTTGTCTGCTACATTGGCAACCTTTTTTCTGCTGAAATGTCTCTTGCTGTTTGCTCCATTTGCAGCGCTTTTTCTGCTGAAATATTTTTTGTTTTCTTCTCCATTTGCAATTCTTTTTTTCCTGAAATATTTCTTCTTGTTCTTTCTGCTTGTTGCTCATTTTCTGCTGAAATATCTCCTCTTTTATTGCTGAAATTTATAGCTGAAATTTTACTGCTGAATTTCGCTGCTAAAATTCTATTGCTGAAATTTACTGCCGAAATTTTATTGCTGAATTTTGCTACTGAAATTCTATCGCTGAAATTTCACTGCCGAAATTTCACCGCTGAAATTTTGTCGCTGAAATTTTACTGCTACCGTTCTTCCAAGATTTCAAGGAACCCAAGATATAATAGTAATTTTGCAGATAGTAATTAAGGTGTTGCATGTGTTTAATAGTTGTGGTTTTGGTACTTGATGCATGGAAGCCAAGCCTCCAAATTAGGGGGTGATGATGGGTCAACCCCTAATTTCTGTTGTAAAGAGTAGTTTTATTTCTGTTTATGCATGTGCAAGGAAATGTTGTCTTGAAAAGAAGTATAATGTATAGAAGGTTATGAAAGAATAATTCATAGAAATTGAATGCTGAAGATATGGGGATTTTGACTCTCTCACATTATATGAGAATGGTTATAATCTTATGGGATTTGGTAATTTTGATATTGAAGTTTACTAACAATAGTGGTTGTAGGTAAGAATCATGACTTTTGCGAAAGATGGAATGATAGTTTTATAAAATAACTTCTTTTGTAGCGATCAAAGATGGATTATAACTAATATCATTGCAGATAATGAAGTCAATATGTATAATTATTATTACATGTCTTTACTTTGGGATCAAGATTTGGACATTTGTATAAAATCAATGGAAGACATATCCATGCATTGATTCATCATGATAAGTAATTATCAATATAAACTGTGGCACCAAAAGTTCACTCATCTTCATTGTAAAACATTACCTCGTGGGATAGAGGATTTCCGAAATACTTGAGATTAGAGTGGATCATGATGGAGTTTGCCAAGTGGTGATCAAGAAGATGCAATCCTTCTATCAATGACATATGACTTATGGACAGTGGTAACTTATAGAGGCCGGATCAAGAGGGAGCTAACAACTTCCTTCAATCCCAAAGTATTTTCAAGTCTTATGTTGTTTCTTTGTGTCACTGTTTTTGTTTAGATTTATCTTTATAGATCATTGGTTATTTTTTCCACATGAGTATTTGAATGATTCTTTCACTGAATTCTTGATGCGGATGCGATAAAAAAAGAAGATCCTGAAGATCATCAGGGTGCAGAATAGTGCAGGAAGAGTAAACTCCAAGAGGGAGCTAGTGCAAGGATAATGAAGGAGCCACTCTCACATCTAGACAAGAAATAAAGCCTTGCTTCATCATCAGGTATATTTTCATTATGTTTATTTACTTTGTTACTATTGCTCTTGCTCTTGTTCTGGGATCAACAGGTACATTTGATGAATGTGAGAAACAAGTCCTTTGTATCGAGATTGAGGAAGGTGTCGAGCCATCCTGTGACTTCAGTGGACATGAAGTGGACAAGAGCTTAAGACTTCCGCAGAGAAGTTGGAATCAGGAAAGAGAGCACTGTATGATATAACTTAGAACAAAATGGGCACTTAAGAATCTTTGACTGCCCTGTCTACCAAAGGAAAAGAGTACCAAACTGGAAGCTTTAGGTAAGAAAGGTATGATTGTTGGTTATTGTGAAAATTCTAAAGCTTATAGAATATATGAACTTAGACAAATAAATATAGAGTTTAGCAGAGATATAACATTTGATGAAGATGTAGCTCTTTGAAAAGCCATAGACACTCCTCCTGCTAATGATGAAAGAGAGGATGATGCCTTGGATGCACAAGAATATCCAAAGCTTGATCTTGATCTTGCTGATGAACCCATGGATCCTTCTCCATGTGCTAGAAAAAGATGATTATGGTTTCGTGACACTTTACAAGACGCTGATAGACAAGCTGCTCCCAGAGGAATCTTTAGAGAAAGCAAGCAACCATCCTGATTCCACGGATATGTTGTAGCCATGAACAACATTATTCAAGTTGAACCATGCACTTTTGAAGACGCTGTGAAGGCTAAAGTGTGGAAAGATGCAATGGCTGAAGAATATGAGTCCATCATTCATAATGATGTATAGGAAGTGGTTCCAAGACCCCAAGGTAAATATGTTGTGTCTTCTAAATTGATGTATAAAATTAAACATGGTGTTGATAGCAATATTGAAAAATATAAAGCTAGATTTGTGGCTAGAGGGTTCTCTCGGAAAGAGGGAATAAACTATGATGAAATCTTTGCACCTGTTGCCTGTTATACAACCGGCCGATCTATTGTGGCTCTAGCTGCTAATCGAGGATGGTCCCTTCACCAAATGAATGAGAAGATTGCTTTTTTGCATGGCTTCTTAAAGGAAGAAGTATTTGGGGAGCAAACACAAGGCTTTGAAGTACATGACCAAAAAACTCATGTGTTCAGACTGAAGAAAGCCCTCTATGGTTTGAAGCAAGCTCCAAGAGCTTGGTATGCTCGCATTGGTAGCTTCTTGATGAAGCTTGGTTTTACTAGAAGTAATCTTGATCCAAATCTTTACTTCAAGACAATCTAAGGTATGCCTTTTGATTTTGGTATTATATGTTTATGATTTATTTCTGACCGGTGGTGAACCTCTTATTCTCCAGTGTATGAGGGAGTTAGCTTTTGAATTTGAAATGAAAGATCTTCATTTGATGCACTACTTTTTGAGTCTTGAAGTATGGCAAAGACCTGGTGAGATTTTCCTTTCTTAATGAAAACATGTTGTCAAGTTACTAGACTGATTTGGTATGACATAATGCAAGTCTATGAATTCTCCAATGGAAATTAATTTCAAGAAGCTATGTGGTGAAGCTGTAGGTCCTAATTTGGCAAATCCTTTTTATCGTCAATTGATTGGGGCACTGATGTTCTTAGCGAACACTAGAATGGAGTGTAGGAATTTATAGGGTAATTTCCTTAGACAGAACACCAAAGGACACCGCTCACAAACAGATCACAGATCAATACACTAGTATTTTTGACGTGGTTAAAACCCTCAAAGAGGGAAACAGTCCACGGCCTGAGCCAACGTGGCCACTTCAGGCAATTTATTAATAAAAGAATGAAAATTTACAGAAGCTTCTCTCATGGACGGTTAACCTACAAATGACCCTCCATGCTCTTTAAATAGAGATCATGGACCAATCAGGTGTTAAGCCACGGATCAAGTGTCGGTAATACCGAGGAGAGAATGAACCGCCGGATCACTACATATCGTGACCGTCGGATTGTAAGTTACAAAAGTACATAGTAAAGAAACACACTTTACCTAACTCTACACTAGACCAAGTTATACTTAACTATTTCCTATGTGTCGGAATATCCTAACATCCCCCCTTAAGAACAACTTGGGATAGGATTGAAGGATTTACAAATATGACACAATAGGAGAAGGAAGGAGGCACTAGAGCCTATCCCCCCTTAGTGACAACTTCCTGAACTCCAACCATAAATCGAAGTTTAGTAAACTTCGCCTCTGTGAGAGCCTTTGTAAAGATGTCTGCAACTTGATCATCTGTGGAACAATATTGCACTTCAAGAACATGGTCGTGAATGAGCTTTCTGATGAAGTGCATGTGCAGTTCAATGTGTTTGCTGCGCTGATGTTGGACTGGATCTTTGCATAGTTGAATGGCACTTTGATTATCACACCAAAGTGTAGTCGGATGTTGCTGCTGAAAGCCAAACTCTGACAGGATCTGACGAAGCCACAAGGCTTCCTTACTGGCTTCTACAGCACCACGATACTCTGCTTCTGCTGAAGAAAGAGAAATGGCACCTTGTTTCTTGCAAGCCCATGTAATAGGTCCTGAACCAAGAGTGAACACATAACCTGCAGTAGACTTCCGATCATCAGGGTCACCAGCCCAATCAGAATCAGTGAAACCAACCAATAGAGGAGATGCTTCGGCACTGTAATGAATCCCAAACTGAACTGTACCTCGAACATAACGACGTATTCTTTTAGCTGCTTTCCAATGACTTTCGTGTGGGTTTTGCATAAACCGAGCAACAAGGCCAACACCAAAGGAAACCTCAGGAAGAGTATGGGTTAGATACAAAAGTTTTCCTACAAGTTGACGGTATAAGGTAGCATCAACTTCAGGAGAAGTACAAGTGACTGAAAGTTTGACTCTAGACTGAAAGGGAGAAGGGGCTGGCTTACAGTCTTCCATGTGAAAATGGCGTAGAATATCACAGGCATACTTGGACTGGGAAAGGGAAATACCTTCCTTGGATTGCAAGACTTGAAGACCAAGAAAATAATGTAAGTGTCCTAAGTTTGTCATTTCAAACTTCCTTTTAAGGCTAGTCTTCACATGGTTTATAAGGTTGGGATCACTACCAGTCAGGATAAGATCATCAACATAAAGAACAAGAATGATAAGAGACTTGCCCACTTTCTTGGTGTAGACAATATTGTCAGAATGACACCTAGAAAAGCCATTTTCTAAAAGAAAGTTATCCATTTTGGCATACCAAGCTCGAGGAGCTTGCTTGAGACCATAAAGAGATTTCTTAAGCCGACATACAAGGCTGGAGTCTGTTTGTATAAAGCCAATAGGTTGTTCCATATAGATTTCTTCATGCAAGTCCCCATGCAAGAAGGTAGATTTAACATCCATCTGATGGACTTCCCATTTGAAAGAGGCAGCAAGGGAAAGAACAAGGCGGATAGAGTTCATTTTGGCAACAGGGGAGAAGGCTTCAGTGTAGTCAATGCCTTCAACTTGTGAAAAACCCTTAGCAACAAGACAAGCTTTATGTTTATCAACTTTCCCATCTGGTCCATACTTGGTTCTGTAAACCCATTTGCATCTAACAAGTTTTCGTTCCTTTGGTAGAGGAACAAGATCCCATGTATCATTTGCCAATAATGAATGATATTCTTCATTCATTGCTGCTTCCCAATCTGGATGGCCTGAAGCTTCTGCAAAGGTGTCAGGATCATAATTCACTGAAGCTTGAGCCAGTAAAGAAGAGGCTCTATCAAACTGAGAACGTGTACGTCGCTGATCTGTAGGATCACCGGCAAGATCACCTGCTGCATCTCGAGTAGCACGGACCCATTTTGGAAGCTGAGGAGCTGAAGGAGGATCCTGAGAAGGTGGGGGAGGATTTTCATCCTCGCTTTCATCATCTGAAGAAGAAATATTTTCAAAAGTAGAAGAGATAGGGAGAGGTGGCACATCCGCCGAACTAGGCTCGTAGGCCGATATATTTTCAGCAAACTTTACATCTCTTCTAATGATAACATTTTTGGACTTAAGTGGAATAAGTCTATATCTATATCCTTTGACATCTTCAGAATATCCAACAAAAATACATTTTTCACTCTTAGGTTCTAAAGCTTTATGTTTCTCATCTGGAATATGGGCCCATGCTTCACTTCCAAAAACACGAAAGTGACTTACATCTGGTTTAATTGAGCTCCATGCTTCTTTTGGAGTGATATTCTTTAAAACCTTAGTAGGAATGCGATTTATTATGTAATTTGCACAGTTAATTGCTTCTGCCCAAAAATTAAGACCAAGTCCTTTAGATTGAAGCATACAATTAGCCATTTCCTTTAAGGTGCGATTCTTCCTTTCAGCTACACCATTTTGTTGTGGAGTATATGGAACAGTATGTTGCATTTGAATTCCATTCTCAGTGCAAAAGTTGATGAATTTGTTGTTAACATATTCTCCGCCATTATCAATCTTAGCTTAAGAATTTGATGTCCAGATTGTTTTTCAACAAAGGCCTTGAAGGCCAAGAACATGTTAAATACTTCACTCTTGAGTTTTAAGAAGTATACCCAAGTGCGTCTGGAGAAATCATCAATGAAAGTTAAGAAATACTTGTAGCCAGAGAATGAAACAACTGGAAGTGGACCACATAAATCACTATGCACGAGCTGTAAAGGGGTTGAGGCGTGCCAAGAGGCACGTTTTTCAAAACTGTCCCGATGATGTTTTCCGAGTACATATCCGGAACAAACACCATCTCTGCAAGATACCATTGGAAGACCTGTCACCATATTTTCTTTACATAGATTCTGAAGGGAGCGATAGTTTAAGTGACCAAATCGCTCATGCCAAAGTTTGCTCACTTCATCGTTATGAGCAACAAATACTGAGGGAAGATTTGATGACCCAAAGTTGTGAAACTTATACAACCTTGTCGAATCATCAACAATGCCAGTAGCTAAAATTTGTCTAGGATCTCTTAGGTCCTTAATTACAACATCGTGAGGTGAAAATTCAACGATTTTACCTTCACCTGAATGAGTTATTTGATATACAGATAGAAGGTTGCAGGATAAAGTTGGAACACATAATACATCATTAAATTAACCATTGTCTATATGAATAGTTCCAGTCCCTACAACACCAAGAGATCTATCATCACCAACATATATCTTTTTGGTGTTACAATCATTTAAAGAAGAAAACACGGCTTTGTTTTTGGCCATGTGATAAGAAGCTCCAGAATCAATGAGCCACTCATGAGAATGAGAAGAAGAAGATACATTTAGTGCATAGCCAGACCGAGATGCTTGACAACCACATGCAGAAAGTGCTATTCCTGAAGATGAAGTTGAAGTTGAAGAGTGCTCCAAATGGATGTTATGCTTCTTCATTGCTGCTTCCAAGGCTTCCATCTTCTTAAAGCATTTGGATTCTAAGTGGCCATCTCGATTACAAAAGTTGCAATTTCTATCAGTCTTCTTCCCTTTGTTTTTATTTGTCTTATCATTTTGTTGAAATGATTTTTCATTTTGAGGCTGAAATTGCTTAGGACCCTTGTTTGGTTTAGGACCATTCCTTTTAGGATACAACTTCTTAGGATTCTTTGAATTTGGTTGCTGCTGGGCGACTAACGCTTTCTTAGAAGAGTTTCCAAGATTAAGAAGACCAAGGTGTAAGAGTTTTTTTTGTTCTCTTATTAAAGAATCACAAAAGGAATCAAAGGAAGGGGACTTGTAGGCTTGTCCTTGAGAAATGAAGGCTTCTCTTGTAGAATGGAAGGTGGAAACAAACACAGAATAGGCTGGTCCCAACTTAGTAAGAATGGAATAGATAAGGGTACTATCTTCTTTCTTAACCTTAACACCTTCCAAGAGAAGTCTAAGGGTCTTGAACTTGGACAAAAAATCTTCAATGCAAGAAAAATTATTGGGGTCCAATGTAAGCAACTCATTTTCGAGTTGATGGGCTTTAAGTTCATTTTTAATTCCAAAAACTTTAGTGATCTGTTTCATTGCTTCCTTAGGAGTATCAAGTTCTGCAATATGGAATCTAAGATTTGGAGAAATAGACATCCCTATCAACCCACGTGCTTAATCTTGCCTATTTTCCCATTTAGCTGCCTTATCTTCATCTTTCGGTTTGGTTTCTTGGCCTGAGGCTATTCTGTAGAGACCTTTACTTCTAAGTAAATCCACAGTGTAGGACCACCATTGGAAGTAGTTGATGCTGTCAAGAATAACTTGGCATGGACTTTCCATTTTAACAGAAACTGAAGCTATAGATGCTGAAACTAAGTGTTCTAATGGAAAGATCTCGAAAAATTACTCTGGTTAAAAAAAAACGGCTCTGAAAACGGCTTCCGGATGAAGAAGTTATGGCTTTTTGAAGAAAAGTTGATGAAGATGCCGACGAAGCGCGGGAATGTGCGGAAATGAAAAATCCGCCCCCACAAAAAGGAGACTTGAACTCAAGACCTCTACTCTCATAAATTAGCTTTGGACCAAGTGAGCTAAACTAAATGTTTGAGAGAGAGAGAGGGGGGGGGGGTTTTAGTCACTAAAGCTTTGGGTTGCGTGCTTGCTTGAGAAAGCTCTTTTTCCCTACAAAACAAAAAAACACAAAACCCAAACACGGACATACAAACACAAACAAGCCTTACGGCTTGAGGTTAGCTTTACCCGGAAACTAAATATTTTCCTCAATGTTTTTGATTTTCCGAGATCACACTAAGGCGCAGCAGAAAAGAGCATACGCATGAGAAAAATCCTTCCTCTCTGTTTCTGATTTGCCCATATCGCACAGAGTCGCAGGGCAAAGAGCATACGCCGAAATGAAAGGTATAGATCCGGTAATAAAAAAGCTAAATAAACCGAAATAATAAACAGAGAGAAAATAACTAGAAACTGCAAATAAACACTGTATACCTCCAGATCTTAAAAGTGACGTAGCTAGGGCTACCAGAAACCTTTTTGCGTGAAACGAAAGGGGTTCCTCACTAAAACATATGCTCCTAACACAACAGAGCAGTCCTCTCGGCCCGAGAGCAGTCAGAAACAGAAGATCTAGGAAACGGTAGTCGGATGCAGTTCTACTGGCTTCAGATTTGGATCACCAACGGACGCAGCCCTCAACCTGGCTTTGATACCATGTAGGAATTTACAGGGTAAGTTCCTCAGACAGAACACCAAAGGACACCGCTCACAAATAGATCACAGATCAATACACCAGTATTTTTGACGTGGTTAAAACCCTCAAAGAGGGAAACAGTCCACGGCCTGAGCCAACGCGGCCACTTCAGCCAATTTATTAATAAAAGAATGAAAATTAACATAAGCTTCTCTCATGGACGGTTAACCTACAAATGACCCTCCATGCTCTTTAAAAAGAGATCATGGACCAATCGGGTGTTAAGCCACAGATCAAGTGTCGGTAATACCGAGGAGAGAATGAACCGTCGGATCACTACATATCGTGACCGTTGGATTGTAAGTTACAAAAGTACATAGTAAAGAAACACACTTTACCTAACTCTATACTAGACCAAGTTATACTTAACTATTTCCTATGTGTTGGAATATCCTAACATGGACATAAGTTTTGCGGTTAATACTTGGACCCAATATACGATTAAGCCATCAAAGGCACACTAGATTGTTGCAAAGCATGTGTTGATATACTTGCATGGGACCATCAATCTTGGATTGAGATATACTGCTGAAAATGTAAGACTTCATGGATATACTGATGTTGATTGGGCTGGTAACTTTGGTGATAGAAAGAACACTTCTAGATGCTGCTTTAGCTTGGGATTTTCCATGATCTCTTGGATGAGCAGAAAGCAGTAGTATGTTGCATTGAGTATAGCTGACGCTGAGTACATTGCTGCTAGCATGGCTAGCTGTGAGGCAGTATGGATGAGGAAGCTCTTTGGAGAGCTATTTGAGCAAGTTGTAGACACAACAATTATATATTATGACAATAAGAGTCGGATTCGTCTTGCAGAAAATCCTATTTTCCATGACAAGTCCAAGCACATTGAAATAAAATATTACTATATATGGGATATGGTGCAGAGAGGAGCAGTGAGGCTCCATCATATTGTGACTGATGAGGAGATAGATGGCGTTATTACCAAGCCTTTATTGAAATGAAAGTTCTTGGTTTTTAGAGAGCAACTTGGAATTATGGACGTGACCCTTTTGGGAAGTAGTCACAACTGTTCGAGAACACTAAGTTGCCTTCCCCCCTGTTAGAACTCACAAGATTAGGGAATGATGCCGAAAAGCTCCTGAGGATGAGGGACCTCTTCTGTAGTGTGTGCGACAAGAATAGGCCTTAGTATGCATCCGAACCATAGTCTGGGATGTGGAAGAGTCACTTATCTAGCCAATAGGTGTAGTGAGACTTGTTTGTGTGACTTGTCTAGGACGCAGGTGTTCAATCACTTGACATTTAATGAGACTTGGATGTGCGAGATCCTTTGTGAAAATTCCGAAACCCCGAATCACTACTGTAGCAATTAATTATATTTCTCCTACTGAATTAAGTTATTTACAGTATTATATGGTAAACATTGAAATAAATACAACTGCAACCTTCACAACTTAAATAATATGCGGAAACAAGATTTGAGCAAGAAAGAAATAGCACACACAAGTAACACCGTTATTTTTGGACAAATGTCCCCGGATAAACCCAATGTGGGAAAACTAGTGCAACAACTGAGGGTTTGTATTAGTATGCAGTAATTTTTGAGTTCAATTCTTCAGATGCCCAAACTGGAAATCTTATACAGAGATCTAACTAGACAAAAAGATAGTGAGGTGATCTCACCCTATCACTAGGAACTTCGGCACTGATCTACGTTGGAGATGAGCCTTTGCGTTGTCTTTGTGTAGTACTGCGTCGCACCCATGCAGTTACTGCATCACTTCTGCTGGGACTGCATCGCACCTCCTCTCGATCCTCTGCTCGCTGGAAACTTCATCCCTCTGGCCTCTCAGTTTCACACCCCGACTCTGGCACTAGATCTTGACTGTTTGCTAGCAGAAATACAGACTCCCTATGAAGCTCTGTGCTGCTACAACGTAGCTCTACGCTGCCTCTGTGTGGCCTAGTGCTGCCTCTCTGGACTAATCTCTGGCCTTTGTGCCTTGTACTCTCCGGATCAGGAAAACTTCCTTCGGAAAATTATCCATGCCCCTCACTACAAGAAATCTCCTCGATCACCTTCTCCGACAACTGCGGCGCTGCTCTCTCGAGAAAATTGATCTTTGATCTTTCACTCGATGTGCCTTCCAAATGCCCATCAAGCCTCTTCTTATAATCTTCTCGTTGATTAATCAATGACCCAAATTATACTCTAATCAATGGATCAGATCATTTTGGCTTGATCCTTGACTTCTGATAGAAGTTTCACCCCTAGTTTAATTAATACCCTTTAATTATTTTAATTTCCTAAGTTTAGACTTGGCATCCTTAAAAATAATTAATTATTTTAATAACACCGTCTTCAGGTGGAATTTCCCAAAACAATTTCCGGGTATTTTGGAATACATGTGTCCTAGCCTCCCTGCAAATTTTGAGGCTTAGAGCACATCCGATGCTACCGGAAATCAACATCCTTGTCATGTGTTGACAAGTGGATCCCCCCAAGTAGTGATGAGCCTTGGATGTGCAAGATCCTTGTCATGTGTTGACAAGTGGATCAGAGATGAGCCTTGGATGTGTGAGATCCTTGTCATGTATTGAAAAGTGGACCCCCCCAAGCAAAGATGAGCCTTAGAAGTGCGAGGTCCTTGTCATGTGTTGACAAGTGGATCCCCCCAAGTAGAGATGAGACTTGGTTGTGTGAGATCCTTGTCATACGTTGGCAAATGGCATTGCTCCCAAGTGAACATAGGGTGATGGATGGATCTCCCCTATGATGATTCTTCTTCATTAGAGTGAGAAATCAATATTCCAGATGATATAGAGAAGAGATGAACAAAGATGAGTAGAGAAAGCAAAGATCTTTTTTACAGAAAGAAATTCCTCTCTAGCTGAGAGGGAGTGTTGAAAATTGGCAGCTCAGGGACGAATTTATAAAAATAGAATTTCTAAAAATAAAAAGTCTAAAAATAGTAAATCACCTTGCATGAATTGGTAATCAAGTATTGTTGATGGAAAATCACTTATGATCATCAATCAATCCTAATAGTTCAATTTCAACTTAATCATCAATATTATCATTAATATTAATATTAATATTAATATTATTATTATTATGATGATATTATTATATTATTATTAAAAAGAAATTCAAGTCTCTCAATCATGTCATATGTAACTCCCCTCAATTAATGCATATGTTACTCTCTCTCTCTCAATGGATTCATTCCTCTCCCTTTTTAATGCTCTTACACACCTCTTACACTCTCTTACACACTTTAATGACTCGTCATAAAAAGATTCCTCTTACACCTCTTTAATGCATAAGTTACACTTCTCTCCTAAATGCATAAGTTACACTTCTCTCCTTTATGGCATAAGTTACACTCCTAATTTGGCATATGTAACTCCTCCTCAAGGCATAGGAGTTACTCCCTCATGAATTCGACTTCCTTTCTCTTCCTATATATTTGTGCTTCTCATCCTCACTTTATACCAGTGTTGCGAGGGAGCGCCCCCCCCAAAACCCGCTCCCAATCCGCGCTCCAGGCGGGAGCGACTTGGGAGCCTTTTTGGGAGCGTTTTGCCTTTTTTGCAATTTTTTTTTGTAGTGATGTTCGAAATGCAATTTTTTTTGAAGGAAACAAATAATTTTTGAGTGGGGCAGTTTAATGATCAAGTCTAGGCCCTAGTATTGATATGCTATTCAAGGTAATGTTAAATTCTGAAAGTAAAAGTGGCATTCTCCTTGATCTTCATTTTCATCCTTTTACTTAAATTTTTAACATTACCATGAAATGACTCAGGATGTTTGAGAGTGGTTCCGGCCTCATTGGATTTCATATGGAGAAAGTAGAATTTTAGATTTCATTCAAAATCCAGTAGACTTATCAGTTTTTCAGGATTTCAGGGTTGGGGGATTACAATGTTTCCATTGAATTTTGTCATGTATTAGGGTATGGAACTCGTATTTAATCAAGAGCACCAATCCTTCTATGTACCTTGATGTTAGTGACATTGGTTGTCGAACTCCTTTATCATGACCCTCTTAAAAATGTATGCATCACTCCAACAAAATCTTGACTTGACATGCTATGCCTTTTCTATCGTATGTTAATGCTTAGAGGGTGATATTAATGACAAAGATCCCTATACAGATACAAAGGTAATGACAAAGATACCTCTAGATATTAATGCTTAGAGGGTGATATTAATGACAAAGATCCTGATTTTCCAACAAGACTAAAAAATTAGACATTTCTCGTGGTGGCAAGATGCCTAAGCATAAGAAATAGATAATAGATTTACTTCTCTTTTCTAGTTTCTAGTAGCTTTTATAACTATTGACTCTTTCATATTTATTATGATATTTTTTTAAACAATATATGACAATTTAAGTTTGAAGTTGGCAATTATAACTCATTAGTAATGAATTATGAATATGATGCTTCATGAAAGTTGAAAGTTGTTTCATTTTATAACATTTCATTTCATGTTAGATATTATTTGTTGTAATGGTCACACTTAGCTTACAAGTACAACTTTGGTGATCAATGATGATAAATGTTATATATTGAATTTTGAAAGCTTGAAACTTTAAGATTGATGAATCATGAGATTCAATATGTTGTATGTTACTATGTTACTAACTTGTGGATGTGGTTGATGAAGATTATAACTTCTAGATGATTGTTGTTATATGGTTCAATCTATTTTTTTTTTATGTTTTTTATATCTAATTCATTATTCTACATGTTTTTGTTGACATATATGTATCAAAATATAAAAAATATATATATTATATAAAAAACGCTCCGGGATTCGCTCCCAAACCGGGAGCTTCTGAAAATGTCACTCCCGCTCCCATTTTTGCTCCCGCTCCCCGCTTTCGCTCCTACTCCCAAGTAACACTGCTTTATACACTTACTTGTGCTTGTGAAAGGAGAATTCAAACTTTAGAAGAGAGAGTTGGAGAGTCTAGAGAGAGAGAGAGAGAGAGAGAGAGAGAGAGAGTCTTGAAGAGTAGGAGCAGATCTTGCAGAGCCAAAGTGATTCAATGTTTGCATCATCTACTGCTATCAAAGATATTCTTCAGATCTGAGTGAACTTCTTCATTCTCTCATTGTACTTTGTATCTCTGCTGAACAATTGATTTCTAATAAAAGAAGAATCTGGTTGGGTTTTCCCCTTGTGGGTTTTGCCCTGGTCATTGGCCTAACTTCTCTGTGTCTCACTGAGTTCTTGGTCGTCTTTCATTGTGCATATGGTTTATATGGTTTATGTTCTATCTACAATTACTTAACTTATTTTGCAACATAAATAAGTTCTAGATTTAAGTGATTGGAACATCATAGAACATCAAAATTTCAACATTTAAAACCTACTATAATACACGCTAATCATTTTTTTGGAAATGAATGAATAATGATATTCAAAAATATGTAGCAGAGTGTGATCAATGCCAGAGAAATAAAAATGAGAACATTATGAACCCCACAATGCTCCATCCCTTAAATATTTCAAACTAAAAGTGAGAGGAAATATCAATGAAATTTATCAAAGGGCTACCCATGTCGGATGGAAAAGACAAAAGCTTCGTAGTAGTCGACATACTCACCAAGTATGCACACTTCATAGGAATGAAGAAATCAGATTCAACAAAACAAATCATAGAGATATTTTGCAAAAATGTCTACAAATTACATGGATTTGCCAAAGTCATTATTAGCGATAGAGACGCCAAATTTAAAGGGAATATTTGGAAGGAATTCTTCAAACAAATTGGAACATACCTCAACATGAGTTCAACTTATCATCCTCAAACAAACGGTCAAACAGAAATTGTCAATAAATGTTTAGAAGCTTACCTTCGTTGTTATGCAACAAACAAACAAAATAAGCGGGCTCATTGGTTACACCTTGCTGAATGGTGGTACAATTCCACTGATCACACTTCAGCAAAAATGACCCCATTTCAAGCTTTGTACGATTATGAGCCTCCAAAATGGAAGGACTTTGCCATTATCGAGACAAAATTTCTAGCCTTTAAAGATCAGTTAGAAGAAACCCAAAACGTCTTTCAAGCACTAAAGGAAAATCTAAATATTGCAAGAAATCATGAGGCAACAAGTTGACCTAAACAAAACATAGAGATAATTTGAGGTTGGTGAATGGGTATTTGTTAAACTTCAGCCTTACAAGCAATGGTCCTTAAAGCAAAAGGGAAAAACAATATTGGCACCAAAGTTCTATGGACCATATTAGATTAACAAAAAGATCAAGCGAGTAGCATACAACTTAAACCCTCCTGATAAAAGCTGTGTTCACAACGTTTTCCATGTATCTTGCCTTAAAAAAGCACTAGGAAAACATCAAGAGGCGCAGATAACACTTCTGACATTAGATGATGAAAGGAAGATCATTTTAGAACCATAAGGAATCATCACCACCAGGGAAAAGAATTGTGATCACGAGTAATCAAAGAATGCCTTGTCAAGTGGAAGAACCTACTAGTAGAAGAAGCCTCTTGAGAGACAAAAACATTTTGTCAACAACACCTGTTGTTACGTATGCTTTGAGGACAAAGCATCTTTTTGAGAAGAAGGCAATGTTACGTAAAAAGTTAAATATGTGTAATTATGGTCAATTAGGAAGAAAGACATGATCAAAAGATCATGCCCCTTCTCCAAAAGGCACCCAAGACCATATTTAAGCCAGGGGCCCTCTCTATAAAAATCATCATTCAGTTTTTTATATAATAAATTATATATATTATTTCTTATTAATTGAAGTTGTTTACTTCACGACTCAGTTAAAAAAGGAACTCACTCCACTTCTTTGTTTGAGGTTGCTTTTAAGGGTTTTAGTTCTTAGCATAAATTTTGACACAATGTTTGATGTGGGTCTTATTTTGATGGAAAGTCTGTTCAGATAAAATACTTGAATGCATACCTTAGGCACACATGTAAGCAAATTCAAAGAAGTAATAATATCACTACTGGTGCATTCCTTGAACAGTACACAGAGTGCAATAAGTGCTTGAATTTTGTTGATGATACTTGGTTGGGATACTATTTATTGCTCCTTTGATCCATGATCTGTTTACCATATAAGAGGCCCTGCTATTTGAGGGATTAAATTTCATTTATTATCCGCCTCCTGTTTTGCAGGATATCTTCTTTTTGGCTGCACAAAAGCATCTCCCAGATTGTAGGAAATGTCAGACGGTTGAAATATTTCTAAATTCTGATGATAATGTACTGCACTAATAACATTTCAGATTTTTAATAATGCTATTGCAGTGATTGCATTTCTATTAAATATATAGAGAGATACTACCATTGTTAGATAGCATAAGAGAATAAGCACTCAGGGAAATTCATCGTTTAATGTTTTTTGCCGTGATATAAAAACAGGCCTGGTGGGTTTGTAGGATAAGAGATGCTACTTCCAGAGTTGGTTATGATGTTGTAATTGTGACTTCTCAAATTCCTTGAATCATGATCTCTATTTCAGGCCATCTCAAGCACTTTGTGCAGTAAGCCAGTGGATATTAACGTACAGTGTATTTTTGTAGAGTTGCACCTGAGGACAGGGTTCCTTTGTGTGTAATTAATCTAATCAAAATGATATGGGATTCTTTTTGCCAAATGTGGTTTAAGATTCTACTCCATAGAGTCGTAATATTTATTTTTCTGTAATTCTTCAGCTGATTCAAAAGTATTTAGTAGTTCTACAACATTCTGTTTCTATGCAGGATATCACATCTTCCACCCAGGCTCTAAATCATCTTCAAAATACTATGCTGCAGTCATCCGATCGAGGTGGTATGTGTTTGGAGTATCCTTGGTACTTTCTTTTGCAAGTTATTTTGTACTATTTATAATTTTTCTGCAGTTCGTATTGTGCCCATGTTATGTTTAAATTCCATTTGCAAGTAAAAAAAAGAGAGTGAACTTAACCAAACATAAGATATGCAAAAGCAAGGATGGGGCTTCCAAAACGAGGGAGGAAGCCGTAGGCTTGTGCTTATTATAAAAATGAATGGTGAGAAACTTTCTCCTTGAACTAAGATTTCAAGGCTCAGATTTAACCAGGCGCGTGATTCAAAAGTTTACAAGGTTCTCTTGGAAATTGCAGAATAAGGAAACTAGTGGGAATGAGATGGGTACCCTCTCATCAAACAACACAACAATGCTTATTCCATGCAATTGTCATGTGTTGTCTCCTAGTGTGGAGCTTTGTATATGATGAAGAGTTAACATCTACACATTTGCTGAGTAATACTTTTTCTTTATTGGTCTACATATTTTTGTATAGTCATTTGCTGCTATTGTAACTAGTATTTAGAGTTGAATGCCTTTTTTCTTGAGAAAATGGTGGAAAATACTTTCTCTTGAACATGCAGATTAAAGCAATCGTTTTCTCATGTGCATTTAATTGTTAGGGTTTTATCATTTATCAGTATGTGCTGAAGACATGTATATTACAATATTTTTTTTTTATTAAGTGCAGCATCAGTGTGGGAGTTATGTTGGCTAATCTTGACTTTTATCTTAAGCTGCTAAGGGGCCTTGGTGTCTTGGTTACATTCATACAGCTTGTATATTTGAGGCCAAGCATCATTTGTATACAGGCAAGTTGAAAGAATTACATTATTAGTGACATTATCTTAAGGGGTACTAATTCTACATATATATATCGTGTGCATTTGTTGTCTTTATGACCTATTGATTATTGCATTAGGTTTCATACTTTTAATTGCGCATAAATCATATAATCCCCTTGTAACATGGTGTCAGTGTTTTTGTGATGCTATGTGACTCTCAGATCTAATCATTGTTTTGTGACAATTTGTTCACATTTATACACTCTGTTGCTTGCAGTGTGTGTGTGCAAATTGTGGAGCCTTTACATTGACAACGTGGTGATGCAGAAGCATGTGAAAGCATAAAGGCTTGTGATGTAGAGTGCGGATGTGCTGGCCTCACAAAACCTTTGTTGAGATGTTTACAATAATGAGCAAATTTGTTTTTGTTAGATGAAGAATTGCTTAAGAGGGTGTGGATGTAACCTTTAATGGAAGCGATTCTACCTTTCATGGCCCCTTGTTGCTCACATGCTCATGAAATTCGAGTAATCTGGTGGTTTCTTTTTTAAAATGATGTTTGTGTTGTTGTCAAGGAGTTCAACTTGGCCATAGAGTTCGAGTATGACAATGGTTCTCCATTAATTTTGTAGTGTGATAGAGTGAGGTACCATGCTTCTCTACAAAGGGAAAAATATAGGCTTGAGCTATTATAAAGTAGTAGCCCCCTGGATGTTCAGGGAAATGGGGTATTCAATACAGAATGAACATCTTCAGTAACCACATACACAACGAGATCAAAGAGCATAAAACTAGTACTTTTATGTGGTTAAAGCCCTCAAAGAGGGAAATAATCTGCAACCACAACCAATGTGACCACTTGAGGCAAATTTATTAATGCAAAGGGAAATTTGTGCAAGAGAGTTTCTCACAATCAATCATCAGTAATGATCCTCCATGCTCTTTAAATAGAGAAAATTGACTAATTAGGTGTGAAGGCATGAATCAATAGCCAATAATATTGTGGAGAATATGAATCATTGGATCATTCTATGTCTAGAACACATTGTGATCATTGAATTACAATGCATCTAATGCATTTTAAACACAAATTTTTACCTAAAGAGATATCAGACCAAGTTGATCTTAATTAACTCCAAAGTGTGTTAACATCGTCACATTTGTGGTTGGGAGAAATTGGAAAAAATAGGTTGGGAAGAGGAAGATCACTAAGTTTATTAAGAGGTCAATTTTCTTTGTGTGGTATCATTATTGCGATATATATATGATGAGCTTATTAGGTTTACTGGGAACAACAAATGAAATAACCAACAATAATTAACAAAGGGATGAAGCTAGACTAGGGTTTATTGTTATGTTTTTCTTTGGTAATTTGATTGACTACTTGCAAGAAAGGAAGGCTTAAACAAAAGCACATCTAAAGCTAGCTTAGCCCCCTTTTCTAGTTATGTGAATGAAATCATCAAGCATTAGGTAAATTATCCACCGCCATTGTGGTGATCAAACAATTCGAAAATGGGGTCCTAGGCTTTTTTCTCATTGAGTTGGTGGGGGCTGTTAACTAGTTGTCGATCTAAGATAATAAAAAATATTGAGAAACAAGGGAAGCTCCAAGGGCTTTGAGGAAACAAATAAACAAGTGAGAGAGGCTTAGGCCATAGTCTACATTGTTGAATGGTGTTGTCATACCAACATTGTTTTTGAACACTCTTAATATACGTCATGGATTACATCCATTGGAAATTCCAATATAGAAGGATCCCTGGAAGGAGGGAAGGAAACCTTAGAAGCCACACACTTGTTGAAGTTTTTGAGGATGAAGATTAATGAATTTTCTTTGGAGACCTTCATCAATTGAAATTCCTCGTCATGCCAATTCTAACAATATGTGGCACGCCACGAGGCTCTTCACGGTTGAGGAGATGCCTCATCAAAGATTGGAGCCCCCTTCTTGTGGTCATGGTTCCCAAATGAGATGATGTGGCTCCTAATCATTGGTTAAATTTTTATTCTAACCTTGAGGACCTCTTTATTAAAGGACTTAATTTTGTGAGGTCATAAAAATAATTATTAAGGGCAAAAGTATTAAAGTTAGCCCTAAATCACTTGTGATTTTGGCCCCAAAAATCTAATTTTGAAAATTTACAACTAAGGTAGACTTCCCCCCCAACATTGGGTCGACCTCCTTATTGTAACCCTTCAATCCTCTATAAATAGAGGCTCGACCTCCCAAAAAAACTTGCTATGATTTTGAAATTTAAAATAATAATAATTTATTAATATATAAAAAATGTATAAGATGATTTGAATATACAATGAGGCTCTGCTTTTATACCTCAGCGAGTGACCCTTCGTGAAGGGGCTTTTTCACTTAATTTAATGACTAATTAACCTAAATAATATTTAATTATTTAATATTTATATTTATTTTATTTAGCTAATTGTTATGAATTATATTCATAACATAGCCCCTTTCTTCATAAGCTTTGTCCTCAAAGCTATATTGCTGGCAATCGTCTTTGCGGTTGTTGTCTTGGCATATGGAAGGTGGAAGGTCTCTGTCACTGGTGGCTAGCTGGTAACTCTATTTGAGTCCATTTTTGTTTAATAATAATAATTTAATTAATTGAATAATTTTAATTAATTAAATTATGTCATTATAAGATCATTATTAATGTAATGTTTATTGTCCATTTTATATTATCCTCGTCATATATCTATATATATATATCTATATATATATATATATATATATATATATATATCTATATATATATATATATATATATATATATATATATATATATATAATCACTTTTATACGATACGTTCATAAACAAACAGGTGACAACAATAGTTTTAATTTTTTTACGGTGTGATGGTGAACCCTAAACGACACGTCTCTTGACAATCACAACACATCCTTCACACATTAGAGCGAATAAGTCTCTGGCAGATGGGCTGACATGGTGCTGCCGAGAATGGAAGGAGGAGAGGCGAGGAGATGGGATTCAAATTGTTGCTGTTCCACTAAACTTAGCTGCTGCAAGTTTTGGTGATAAAATGGTTGATCTTTAAACTCCATGACATTCGAACACTCAAACTCTAGATACGAAGTCGAAAGTCGGTGCAGGTGGGCGTCTGGTGGAGATATAGCTGTGTTTGCAACCTCATAACCGGATCTTAAGAATTCGGGTGGAGGTAACGGTGCACGTATTGCCATGTTTGAGAATTGATTGCCAAATCTAAAGAATTCTGCCAGACGTAATGCTGGAAGTATAGCCATGTTTCCTTTCTGCTCACCAAATCTCAAGAATTGCAGCGTACGTGGTGGTGGGAGTTACGGCCATATTTGCAGGTCGGTCACCGTGTGCTTGGAATTCTGGTGTAATTCCGTATCGAGGCAAACGTTGTATACGATGCCCCCGCTGCTCTAAGGAATGTTGTCGTCTTAGCCTTCTGAGGGGAGGACTAATTTCCACATCAAGCAAGTTAGTTTGATGTTGTCGTCTTCGCCTTTTTAGGGGAGGCCCAATTTCCACATCAAGCAACTCCGTTTTGTTGTCTACCAATTCCTTCAATGCTTCCTCCCTAGCAGCCAGAGCCGCATTATCTTTGATCTCATTGTCTATATAACTACCCCTGTTGCATACATCACAGGGTTTCCCCGACGCTCCACTGTATCGAGGACAATTGCAAAAATGACGCGACTCATCCGAATATGAAACTGTCTGTCTACAAATGTAACACATTATGTTTCCACACTTACATCTCACTTTATTGCATCCAGACGTCTTGATTAACTCCGCGTGGCAAATGTTACATTCTCTTATCACAGCTTTTGTCATCCTCTCTTCTATTGCCCTATGAACAACAGTATTAGAATTTTTGTCAACCTCTTCACAGGGTAATGGTGAGTGACTCACCTTCTTGCTTTGAATACATGAAGTGACTAAACATTTAGGGTTTGGACAATCCAAAACCTGTAGACAGTTGTCTAATTCATATGGAATGTTACAGAATGGGCAATACACAAGACCTTCAACTTTGGTTTTAACTACAGCCTGTTCATCTGATCATATTTTTGGAAATCGACACGGATCAACCCAACCCAGGATGCCTTAATATGGAGCCCGGAATAACAAATGAGTTCACAGGCCGATCGGACAGGCGGGCTTTTATATACGTGGCCACGCGATGTTCATATCTTTCGATAACATCATCTGGAAGAGCTCTCTTGATGTCTGAGAAAGGAATTGACTCCTTGCAATCACCAATAGCCACACGGGATAAATAGTCATGCGCCTTGACACCTCCATAAATGATTTGATCGACTTGCTTCCTTATACATTTAAAACAAAACCAATGCCCACTTCGACACTGTAGCATTCTTTCAAATCGATATGGCCAATAACAACAACCACATTCCATAGACGCTGCCTCGGCTCCATTCATTACAGGCAGTTGTGTCTCATTCCCACTTTTAATCTGGAAATAACTTTCTGAATTCGTTGGAGCCCTAAATTTCGGACCACTTATTTCATCGAACTCACCTGCTCCAATATTTATCCCCTTTCGCTTCTGCTTATAGGTGGTATTATTATGTTGGCCCATCAAAGAAGATCTTTCTGCTTTTCTAGCCCACCACGGAACTCCTATTCTCAGAACTTCTGCACGTCCGTCGTTTGACGAATTGAAAGAAACCATATTTCCATCTATAAAATTAGAGGCGTGGTCTGAAGAAGAAGATGAAGATCCGGCCATATTTCCAAACTTGGCAAAGGTTTTAGGTATAATTTGCTCGAGTCCAATTGGTCCTTCAGAGAAGATGAGTGAAATTTCATCTGGTGTAATTTCTTTGCTTAACTTGTGGCTGGTTTTAGATTTTCTGTGTCCCGGGTTCTCATATCTGTAACTTGTATGGCAGATTTCAGAGTCTCTGCTAGTGTGTACTTCATTTCTGCAGCTTTTCTGATTGTTGGTCTCAGAATCTCTGCTTATAGCCACTGCTTCTCTAAAAATGCCACTAGATACAGAAGGCAGTTGTTCATCTTCTTGTTTCTCAGGATAGTCCTCATCCACATCATCTTCATCTAAATCATTAACTTGATCTAGATCATTTTTCTTATTATCGATTTCCTTTGGACATTCTTTAACTTCTGCAAAAGATCTTTCTAGTCGTTGAACTGCTTCTTGAATACTAAACTGCTCAACACATTTAGGATGTGAACGCAATGGCACATTGTGCTGCATACAACGTTCGAAGACCCACATGATTATATCATGTGCCATGGCTCTGATACCACTGTAGCATAAAAACTATGTTGAAACACGAGGACTGATAGCTTGAAGGCTTTAATATATTAAAATACACACAAGTATTTAAAATAATAATTTATTAATATATAAAAAATGTATAAGATGATTTGAATATACAATGAGGATCTGCTTTTATACCTCAGCAGGTGACCCTTCGTGAATGGGCATGTCTTTTAGACATGCCTTTTCACTTAATTGACTAATTAACCTAAATAATATTTAATTATTTAATGTTTATATTTATTTTATTTAGCTAATTGTTATGAATTATATTCATAACACACGGGAAGTACACATGATTGAAAGTTTGGCTGCAGACTGAAAGGGAGAAGGGGCTGGTTAATAGTTTTCCATGTGAAAGTGGCGTAGAAGCAGTGAAAATTTGAAGGATGGAAAATTGTCTCTAGGTTTAAAAACATTGGCGAATTTCACTAGCCCCTAATATGAAAACTATAAAATGTTTATTGATGTATTTATAAAATTATTCAAATTTATAATCATTGTATATATACTCTTTATATAATGTTGGGGATTTTTAAGGTCAAATAATTTTATATTGTAAAATTTGGGCGAATCATTTTTCCAAAAAATCAAAATTGGTGATTTTGTTTTGGGAAAAAGCATGGGAAATTAGCCCACATGTGAATATTAGCCCCTAAAATTTTCCATGCGTAGAAGATCACATGCATACTTGGACTGGGAAAAGGAAATACCTTCTTTGGATTGCAAGACTTGAAGACCAAGAAAATAATGCAAGTGACCTAAGTCTGTCATTTCAAACTTGTTTTTAACGCTGAACTTCACATGGTTTATAAGGTTGGGATCACTACCAGTAAGGATAAGATCATCAACATAGAGAACAAGAATGATAAGAGACTTACCCACTTTCTTGGTGTAGATAGTATTGTCAGAATGACACTTAGAAAAGCCAATATTTAAAAGAAAGCTATCCATTTTGGCATACCAAGCCCGAAGGGACTTGCTTGAGACCATAAAGGGATTTCTTAAGCCGACATACAAGGCTGAAGTCTATTTGTATAAAGCCAGTAGGTTGTTCTATATAGATTTCTTCATGCAAGTCCCCATGCAAGAAGACGAATTTAACATCCATTTGATGGAATTCCCATTTGAAAGAGGCAGCAAGGGAAAGAACAAGGTGGATAGAGTTCATTTTGGAAACAAGGGAGAAGGTTTCAGTATAGTCAATGCCTTCAACTTGTGAAAAACCCTTAGCAACAAGACGAGATTTATGTTTATCAACTTTTCCATATGGTCCAAACTTGGTACTGCAAACCCATTTGCATCTAATAAGTTTTCGTCCTTTTGGAAAAGGAACAAGATCCCATGTATCATTTGCCAATAATGAACGATATTCTTCATCATAGCTACGTCCCAATCTGGATGGCCTGAAGCTTTTGCAAAGGTGTCAGGATCATAATTTGCTGAAGCTTGAGCCCATCACAGACCCATTTTGGAAGTTGAGGAGCTGAAGGAGGATCCCGAGAAGGTGGGGGAGGATTGTCATCCTCGATGTCATCATCTGGAGAAATATTTTCAGAAGTAGAAGGGATAGAGAGAAGTGGCATATCTGGCGAACTAGGTTTGCAGGCCGATATATTTTCAACAAACTTTACATCTTTTCTTATGATAACATTTTTGGATTTAGGTTGAATAAGTCTATATCCTTTGAGATCTTCAGATTATCCAACAAAAATACATTTTTCACTCAGGTTCTAAGGCTTTATGTTTCTCATCTGAAATATGGGCCCATGCTTCACTTCCGAAAACACAAAAGTGACTTACATCTAGTTTAATTGAGCTCCATGCTTCTTTTGGAGTGATATTATTTAAAACCTTAGTAGGAGTGAAATTTACTATGTAATTTGCACAGTTAGTTGCTTCTGCCCAAAAATTAAGACTAAGTCATTTAGATTGAAGCATACAATTAACCATTTCCATGCTCAGTGCAAAAGTTGATGAATTTGTTTTTAACATATTCTCTGCCATTATCAGATCTTAGTTTAAGAATTTGATGTCCAGATTGTTTCTCAACAAAGGCCTTAAAGATGAAGAACATGTTAAAGACTTCCCTCTTGAGTTTTAAGAAGTATACCTAAGTGCGTATGGAGAAATCATCAATAAAAGTTAAGAAATACTTGTAGCCAAAGAATGAAACCACTGGAAGTGGACCACATAAATCACTATGCACAATCTGTAAAGGGGTAGAAGCGTGCCAAGAGGCATGTTTTTCAAAACTATCTCGATGATGTTTTCTGAGTACACATCCGGAACAAACACCATATCTGCAAGATACCATAGGAAGACCTGTCACCATATTTTATTTACATAGATTTTGAAGGGAGCAATAATTTAAGTGACCAAATCGCTTATGCCAAAGTTTGCTCACTTCATCATTATGAGCAACAAATACTGAATGAAGATTTGATGACTCAAAGTTGTTAAACTTATACAACCTTGTAGAATCATCAGCAATGCCAGTAGCTAAAATCTGTCTAGGATCCCTTAGGTCCTTAATTACAATATCATGAGGTGAAAATTCAACGGTTTTACCTTCACCTGAATGAGTTATTTGATATATAGATAGGGGTTGCAGGATAAGGTAGGAACCCATAATACATCATTAAATTGACCATTGTCTAGATGAATAGTTCCAGTCCTTACAACACTAAGAGATTTATCATCACCAACAAATATATTTTTGGTGCTACAATCATTTAAAGAAGAAAACATGTCTTTGTTTTTGGCCATGTGATAAGAAACTCTAGAATCAATGAGCCACTCATGAGAATGGGAAGAAGATACATTTAGTGCATAACCAGACCGAGATGCTTGACAACCATATGCAGAAAGTGTTATTCCTGAAGATGAAGTTGAAGTTGAAGAGTGCTCCAAATGGATGTCATGCTCCTTCATTGCTGCTTCCAAGACTTCCATCTTTATTAAAGCATTTGGATTCTAAGTGGCCATCATGATTACAAAAGTTGCAATGTCTATCAGTGTTCTTCCCTTTGTTTTTTAGTTGCCTTATCATTTTGTTGAGTTGATTTTTCATTTTGAGACTGAAATGGCTTAGGACCCTTGTTTGGTTTATGACCATTCTTTTTAGGATGCTGCGTCTTAGGATTCTTTGAACTTGGTTGCTGCTGGGCTGCTAAAGCTTTCTTAGAAGAATTTCCAGTATTAGGAAGACTAAGATGTAAGAGTTTTTCTTGTTCTCTTATTAAAGAATCACAAAATGAATCAAAAGAGGGGGACTTGTCATTTTGTCATTGAGAAATAAAGGCTTCTCTAGTAGAACAGAAGGTGGAAACAAACACAGAGTAGGCTGGTCCTAACTTGGTAAGAATGAAATAAATAAGGCTACCATCTTCTTTGTTAACCTTAACACCTTCCAAGAGAAGTCTAAGGGTCTTGAATTTGGACAAAAAATCTTCAATGAAAGAAAAATTATTGGAGTCCAACGTATGCAACTCATTTTCGAGCTGATGGGCTCTAATTTCATTTTTAATTCCAAAAAATTTATTCAACTGTTTCATTGCTTCATCGAGGGTATCAATTTCTGCGATATGGAATCTAAGGTCTAGAGAAATATACATCCCTATCATCCCACATGTTTGATCTTGCTTATTTTACCATTTGGGTTGCTTATCTTCATTTTTAGGTTTAGACTCTTGGCCTGAGACTATTCTATAAAGACCTTTACTTTTAAGTAAATCCACAATGTAGGATAGCCATTGGAAGTAGTTGGTGCTGTCAAGAATAACTAGGCATGAAATTTCCATTTTAAAAGAAACTGAAGTTGTAGATGTTGAAACTAAGTGTTCCAATGTAAATATCTCGAAAAAGTAGGCCGATTAAAAAAAACGGCTCTGAAAACAACTTCTGGATGAAGTTATGACTTTTTGAAGAAAAGTTGAAGATGCCGAGGAACTACGTGAATGTTGGGAATTGAATGATAATATTATATTTAAAAAAAAATTTGTCCCCCCTTTCCAAACTTAATCTAATTAGCTCACTTTTAAAAAAAAATATTTTATGTGACCCACTTTTGTAATTATGTGACCCACTTTTGTAATTAACTTAAATAAAAGATAAAGTGACTTTAGAATTATAAGTGACTCACTTTTTATAATGGGTGAGAACACTTTTACATAAAGTAACTTTAAAACATAAGTTACATGTGCTTTGTGAAAAAGTAACTAAAAAGAAAGACTTGAACCCAAGACTTCTATTCTCATAAAGTAACTTTGGACCAAGTGAACTAGTTTAAAAGGTTAATAATTTTTGGAAATGAGGAAGAGGTTTATATTTTTTTTTTGGTTCGCTCACTGAAGTTTTGGAGTGCGTGCTTACTTGAAAAACTTCTTTTTTCCTACAAAACAAAAAAACAACACAAATCGGACGAACACGCAAAAGTATCTGAGCCTTACGGCTTAAAGTTAGATTTAGCCGAAAACTATATATTTTCATAAAGTAACTTATTTTCCGAGATCACACTAAGGCGCGACGGAAAAAATCATACACATGAGAAAAATCCATTCTTTCTATTTTTGGTTTTCCCAGATCGCACAAAGTCGCGGGCAAATAACATACGAAGAAATGAAAAGTATAGATCCGATGATAAAAACAGAGAGATAAATAAACCGAAATAAACAAAGAGATAAATAACTAAAATTGCAAATAAAGACTGTATACCTCCAGATCTTAAAAATGATGTAGCGAGGGCTACCAAAAATCTTTTTGCGTGAAACGAAAATGGTTCCTTATTGGAGCAGATCCTTCGAACACAATAGAGTAGTGCTCTTAGCCCAAAAGCAATCAGAAACTGTAGACCTAGGAAACAACAATCAAATGCCATTGTACCAGCGTTGGATTTGGATCACCAACGGATGTGGCCTTCAAATAGCTCTGATACCATGTAGGAATTTATAGGGTAAGTTCCTTAGATAGAACACCAAATGACACCACTCACAAACATATCACAAATCAGTATACTAATGTTCTTGAAGTGGTTAAAACCCTCAAAGAGGTAAACAGTCCACAACTTGAGCCAACACGGCCACTTCAGATAATTTATTAATGTAAAAGAAAGAAAATTTACATAAGCTTCTCTCATGAACGGTCACCTAACAAATGACCCTCCATGCTCTTTAAATAGAGATCATGGACCAATCGGGTGTTAAGCCACGAATGAAGTGTTGATAATACCAAGGAGAGAATGAACCGTCAGAGCACTTCATGTCTAGAACATATCGTGATCGTTAGATTGTAAGTTATAAAAGTACATACTAAAGAAACACACTTTACCTAACTATACACTAGACCAAGTTGTACTTAATTATTTTCTATGTGTCGGAATATCTTAACATATGTAAGGGTTTCAATATCATAGCATCTTGGTGAGTTTTCATACCTCTGAGAGGCTCCTTTTTCAGTGCCACAATTTGTGTCTTCGGTTGAAGTCCATTTGTACCTTACACTTGACAAATCTTGACATGGACCTATGACATAGTTTGCATACATGGAAAAATAGACCTGGAGCTAAGTCATTCCCTATGAGTATAATCTATGCAAGTGAATCATGGAAAGATTGTGCTACATTTCTTGTTTGGCACTATACAAAATGTCATTCGAGCTCTTCAATAGGATATATTGTAGATTGTGACAAGAGTATTGTTGGCAATTTTTCCGAGGCTACGAAAGATTGGGCCTTAAGGTTGATTTTCATCGTAGTTCAAGGTTGTATATGCACTCTCATGCCTCTGTTGTCAATTCGGAAGCAGACTTAAGTTCTTTGAAGGCAGAACAAAGCTTGTTGGTTAGACAAGAAGAAGACAGTCTAAGGTTAGAGACACTTCCCAATCACCTTCCTTTTCATAATAGAAGCACTCCTTTTGGAAGTTAGCGGGACATTTTGCATCAATGGTTCAAAAGCCTTTGAAGAAGGTAGATTTTCCATTGCACATGTGAAGCATATGTGTAGCAGTTTGAGGACTGACTCTTAAGTGTGCATCTTCAATTGTGAACTTTCGCTAGGGTTTTCCAGAGGAACATTGACAAGGTTACCAACATTGTACTGTAATAGTTGATGAGTTGATGACATTAGGGTTCTACAATGAAATGTGTTGAATTGTTGAGCTTACATTATAGAGGCTCAGTTGATCCGACATCCTATGATCCTATGTTCATTAAGAGAGAAGTTGAGACAACTTACAATGGGGCATAAGTCATCTATTGTGACAATGATATAACCAGATTAGGGATAACACAATATTGATGAGCAAATTAATGTGGATGTGAGTTTTACTGCTAGTGTTGGTCAATATATATATGTGTGTGTGACAAGTAGTGTTGGACTCATTTGTCTCAACTAGGGCTTGAAGAGGAAGTTGTTATTGTTGACGAACTTGTATTGTTGATCAATAAGCCAACAAATTGTTTTGATATTATTTTGATATTGAGCACAATGGGATCTAATCTAAAAATTGTGAAACATGGTCGGCTTGCTGAGAAAGGTGGCAGGTTGGTGCAAGGCAGGAGAGTAGAGTCTCCTTCAAGTTGGAGCTTGAAAATAGTTCAGGGTGGTGCTAGTGCAGGTTGGAGTTTGTGCAGGGTGTTGGAGCATCCTTTCAGATGAAGTTGATAAAACCAAGGTGTTGGAGTGTCCTTCTAGTTGGAGCTGGTAAACCAGGGTGTTGGAGCGTCCTTCGAGTTGGAGCTAGAAAATTAGGAAGTTGGAGCTTCCTTCAAGTTGGAGCATGTAAACTAGGAGTTTGGTGCCTCGTTAAGTTGATGCTGAAAATCTTGGAAGTTGGAGCTTCCTATTACTGTGAATTGTTGAAGACCTATATTCAGAAGCTTTTATTGGTTTTTCTCCCACAAGGGTTTCCACCTAAAAATCTCGTGTCCACTATTTTTGATGATGGTGCATTGTTGAATGGTGTTTCTCATTTATGTTTTATGATTTATCTAATACTAATGATAATTAATGCTATGTGAAGCTAAAATTAACTAATTGAAGTGAAACACTGATTCACCCCCTCTTAGTATTTCTAACATACATAATTGTATGTGCTTTTCTATAACAACCCCGAAATAACAACACATAATTAATTAGATTAATCAAGCGATTTATAATCAACAAGCAATTTATCCACTAGTTAACATTAAATTACAAAAATATGAGTGGAGAGACAACTTACTTGGGGAACACTAGTTGAATTTTACTACTTGCAACAAAGTTTTGGGGACGACTCTCCACCCAACCGTAGGCTTAGTTGCACAAAGTCTTGCTACAACTGGTCACTCTCGAGCCCTCAATCAACATACTACTGCCAGGGTATCCTTTGTCTAATAACACTATTCTCCCAAGAGAATGGATGGTGGAATCATGGAATGATAGAATGCTTCTCATCTTCCTCCCCATCTATTAAATAGAGCAAACATTGGAAGGGGAACCACATGCACACACTCCATGTGTCAACATGCAATTTTACTGCTTTCTTGTTTTATTATTTTGTTTTTACTTTTTGATAGCTTTACTGATTTTTATTGTTTTTCTTATTTATATTTATTTAGAGCATGTAATTAAATTATTTTATTATTATTTATTTACTATTACTATTTTTATTTATTTATTGTTTTTTATTAATTTAATATTATATTATATTATTTATTATTTATTATTTTTATTACTTATTATTTTTATTATTTATTATTTATTATTAAGGGACATTACATTTATTTTGTTATTTATTACTTCATGTAACAGTCCCGACACCCTCTGCTGAACTAGTATAACCAATAGGCATCGAAAGTTTCACAACACTCAGGAAATCCCAAAGAATCTCTGTCCTTTTTCCCACTTTCGGAATCAGGCATAAGCCTCCTCGGTCTGTATCCTAGTCCAAGGCTGGCCCCAAGGCTCGCGCCTGACTCAGACCTCATCTGCCCCCAAGGCCCCAAGGCAGGCATCCGGTACAGTGCTCAATGTCACCGGGCATCTCGCAAGGTTGGCCCACTCCCTCTACAACTCACTAAGGCGCACAACCCCAGGCATCGAAGTCCTTACACCCCTATTAGACTTCGCCATCCCAATACAATACTAGGCACCTAGCCTAGAACATCAGGCACTTGGCCCCCTCAAGATGGTCCCATAGCCCTTCAAGAGCTATCCATCAAGAGCTACACAAGACAAAGGAACCACTGGCATATGTAGTGTTGATTGAGTTTGTCCCCAACCCATATGGTGTTACTTATTCTCCCTCATGCGTATGGGCTCGCACGAGATCATCAGATAAACCGGCCCTCTTGGCGCATTTGTGGAGTCCTATCAATCATCACACCTCAACATGCAACCAATGCATTAGCTATACCATCATAGTATCATAGAAAATAATCCACATGCCAAGTCTTGCATGTCATCATGAGAACATTCATCATTGTTAATCGCAACATTATGAATAATAACGAACTGCATGCTCATGCATGTCATAAAGTTGTACACAACTATGACATGCTTCACCTCATGAAATACCATCATAATTTATAACATCAACATATTTGCATCAAAGACATATCATGACTTCACATAATAAATGAACCACATGTCAAAAAACCTCATATTATAGCATCATAATTCCTATGCCACGTTATGCATATCATATTCCTCATGACCATACAACACTATTATCGTAACAACTAAATAAATATGTGCATCATTATCCTTATATCATCACCTCATCCCGACATTATAATCAACAATCCCATGTTGACATAATCGTTAACTGAAACCATAACTGAGATCATAGTGTATGATTTAGATATATCAATAAAATTTAAATAATAGGACAGAATTTAGACATTTCACAAAAAAATTATTAAAAAAAATGTTCCCTTTACATGATCCTAATTTCATAGGAAAATTCATCATTATAATTCATTTACTTCCCTTGATCTTTGTGTCAAATCTTCATAAAAACTTTTAAAATCCATACTTTGTTTTGAGTACTACTACCACTTCAAATTTTTCTAAGACTCTTGACAATTTTAACAACTAAGGTCATCTAGCTTACTTATTTAAGGCTCACTAACCATCAAAGACAAAATAAAAACCATAATTCTATCATCTTAAAATACACTTCCTTATAATACTCATGGTTTTTGTCATAAATTGAATTAAAATGAACATGTACACCATAAATCTAATAATCTATCACTTTAGTGTTATTCACTAGATGTATGCCCCAAGGAAGCAATATGAGCTTTAATCGACTTCTCTAATCTATGAAATTCCATATTTATTCAATGGGGCACCTCCCTCAGCTATCCATAATAGTTGACCGGGTAGGAGATTATTTCATTTATGCTTAGGTGCATCCTCTTTTCCCCATTTTGTCTTTTTGTTACCATCCAACGAGTGATGATTTGGTCTAGTTCCATCCTACTTTCTATGGCTCCTTCAAAATGACTATCATTATTACCACAATCATTAAACTCCATTCACCACTACTATAAATATTCCAAAATCTACCATCATGTTTTAGGATAAGCTATTGCATTTGTGGATTTCTTACCTTTGTTTATGCTACAAATAGGAATCTCATATTTCATTTGTGAACATCCATTCAACTTTCCTTACAACCCATCATCTTGGATGAAGTATCTATTTATCATTATTTTATGAGTATCTCATCCTTATTAACAAGTTCATTGTTTTCCCTTACTTCATAATATAACATTTAACTTTGGCAATCAACTTACAATTCTTCTTTCTTTTCTCATCTTCTCATTCTAATGATGCCTTACCATTTTTATAGAGTAGTGGCCTACCATCTCAACATATATTTCTTCCATTTTGTCTTTGTTTGTTGGATGCCTTCAGTGAATTGTATTATTGTACTCTCAATTTGATCACTTTCTCCACATATTTCTTGAGTTTTTAATGCTTTATTTTCTTCATCAAGTTATCTCAACCATTTTAGCATACTATTTGATTGTATATTAATTCACATGTGATGGTCTCGCCATAATGTTCATAGTCATGCTTTCGTTACCATTCTTCCTTTCTTCAAAAGATAAAACCTTTGGAAAGTCAATCAAATAATATTTACATATGCGAAAAAAAAATCACGTGAATAGTTTCAATCATTCATATCAATATACTACCCCTTCCTTCTTATTCCTTAATGTATCATATAGACAATTTATAATTTTCTTTTGTTTTTTTTTCGAGAGTAAAATTTTCTATCATAGTCGTTATCCTTAAGCAACAACTTATTCGTACTTATCAACTCTACTAAACACAAAATAAACATTTATACATATTGGTCAAACCTTTGGAAAGTCAATCAAATAATATTTACATATGCGAAAAAAAATCACGTGAATAGTTTCAATCATTCATATCAATATACTACCCCTTCCTTCTTATTCCTTCATGTATCATATAGACAATTTATAATTTTCTTTTGTTTTTTTTCGAGAGTAAAATTTTCTATCATAGTCGTTATCCTTAATCAACAACTTATTCGTACTTATCAACTCTACTAAACACAAAATAAACATTTATAGATATTGGTCACACTAGTTTGCATGGAAGTACATATGAATGTATACAAAATTAATTAAGTTTATCAATCCATTGTATTGTTTTTCTCCATCTCTCTAAGAGGTCACATCCTCAAAATAGCGTTAACCAAATAATATTTCAATACCTAACTTATAATTTATTAATTTTCCATTTAACACTAGTTTTTCATTTCCAATTTACTTATTTATTACACTTTATTTACTTAACCACATAATCAAACAAAGATGACGGTTATCAATAAATGATGAGACAGGCGAAAATGACTTTGCCAAGTTTATCCAATGGTTAATTGATGAAGATGGGAAACTTGTTAATGTTTTTAGGACATCCGAATTAGACTTTTACTATTGTTGTGGATGCATTGAGACTTAGAAATCAGCGTATCATATTTTCCAGAATTTCAAGAAGCTAGAAGGTCAAGGCATCAAGATGACTTATCACTTAGTGCTTATTGTGCGACCTTGACCGTAAACATATGAAAACACTTATCACTTGAGATATGTGTGAAGGTTATGACAGTGTTTAAATTAGGATAGCAGCGAGACATTTTATTGAGAGCAGTGAAGTAACAATAAATCACTCGTGTTCCATGCATAAGACAGTTCTAGAATTGTTAGATTATTCAAATGCAGATGCAATGCATGAAAGGCTGCCAAGTCACAACTATAGATCAGATCTCATAATATATTCAAAATAGAGAGAACACTCATCAAATTCATGAGATTTTACCCAAAACAAAAGTGCCAAACTTACTTGATTATTTCCTTAAGGTATGAGGCAAGCTGAGAGATAGAGAAAATACATCAAACCTTATGAGATGCCACTATTCTAGTTAGATTTATCATTGCAATTTCAGATCAGACCTCTGTAATAAAGGGATTATTCTTCTAACAGTCAAATCAATCACCCAGAATTAAGGTCAAGAACGTATGATACAAGAACCCAAACTCTTTAAGTGTCCTAGTGATTCTTATGTGATATCTTTTAGAGTGTTTTAAGCTCTTATTATCATTAGTTTCAAATGTGATTAGCCAGTGTAAAAGAGATCAGACTTCTCAAATCCTCATATCCAAAATTACCTTCAACCTTATTGCTGATGCAAACAATTCTCTTTCACCAACGAACCAAAATTACGTAAAATTTCAGAAATTAAATTTATGACAGTAGTTAGGTTCAGCGAATATAAGTGCAACAAGTAAACTTATGACAGCAAAGGGAATGCCTACTGCAATTAGATATATCAACCCTCTTAAAAATCTTGTGACAATCACTTAAAATTTGCGATGAAATTAATTACTTAAATGCCCAAGTGTGCTTAAGAATTTCTTTTCAGTGAAATATGAATTTAATGCCATTGCTGTGTAAATTTTATTTGACTGAAATAAGAAGGCAGAGGTTAGAAAATATGCAATGGATTTTAGCTAAATGATGAAATGGTGGGGAAGGAATTAAAACTGAAGTGAAGTCTCATTGAACTGGAATTTATATTCTTTTAACAATCAGCAAAAATTCATAAAGTATATAAAAAATGAATGCGTATCGTTATGCAGATAATAATCAACAAATAGATAACAAAAACAAAACATTTCTGAAATGACAGAGAAAGAGACAGGGATCCAATACCTTTAACAACTTATATGCATCCTACTTGCAACGAGACTATGACTTAACAATTTTGTTACAATATAAATATAAATATATAGCGACCCATTTCACATCTGGAGTAAAAACAGGGCAAACTCGTATCGCCACTGCTATCTGATAAGGGTATTTACTCATTTTAATTCCTGAACAATTAAAAAAATGGGTATTTAATTATTTATTTTATTTTTTCAATCATTTAAATCTCTTCTGAAAACCGAAAAGAGAAAACCAAGAAAACCTTTAAAGAAACAAAAACAGAAACCCCAAATGGGCACGGAATACAATTAATAGTTCTATAAATTTTCCCTATCTCTCTTACCTCTCCAAAATGGGTTTTTGGTGTTCTTCCAGTCCACTTTCGAAAGTCGTTGCAAGTAAATCCTCCTTCTGTGAGAGCATATATATATATATTGTGTATATATCCTACTGTTGTATATAGATTCAATTGAGATTTAAGCTCTGCTTTGGCTTTGGCTTTTCGATTAAAATATTTTTATGAATTTTTGATTTTATTTTTCAATAAAATAATATTATTGATAATTATTGTAAAACGATAATAAAAAATGATAACACGATTTTTCTCCATTAAACTTTTAGAGAATATTTTATCATGAAAGTAGTAAATATCAAAAAATAATCAAAATTCTCTACATTAAAATGCCCATAGGCCCTAAGTGTTTGAGCCTAGCTCTGATACCATATGTAACAACCTCGAAATAACAACACATAATTAATTAGATTAATCAAGTGATTTATAATCAACAAGCAATTTATCCACTAGTTAACATTAAATTACAAAAATATGAGTGAAGAGAGACAATTTACCTGGGGAACGCTAGTTGAATTTTACTATCTGCAACAAAGTTTTGGGGACGACTCTCCACCTAACCGTAAGATCAGTTGCACAAATTCTTGTTACAACTGGCCACCCCCGAGCCCTCAATCAACGTACTACTGCCAGGGTATCTTTTGTTTCACAACACTATTCTCCCAAGAGAATGGATGGTGGAATCATAGAATGATAGAATGCCTCTCATCTTCCTCCCCATCTATTAAATAGATCAAACATTGGAACGAGAACCACATGCACACACTCCATGTGTCAACATGCAACTTTACTGCTTCCTTGTTTTATTCTTTTGTTTTTACTTTTTAATAGCTTTACTGATTTTTACTTCTTTCTTGTTTTATTTATTATTTATATTTATTTAGGGCATGTAATTAAATTATTTATTATTTATTTACTATTACTATTTTTTATTTATTTATTGTTTATTGTTTATTTAATATTATATTATATTATTTATTATTTATTATTTATTATTAAGGGACATTACACCACATCAAAGCAAAGCTATGATATGAATCACAAAGTCCAAAATCACTTCTTTATGAGTTGTCATTTTTATCTTCAATGAGGTGTCATTCTTATCTATTGACAAACCGTCAGTATTAGTTGGACTCTTTAGTGTATGAGGGGACTGTGTATGTTGAATTTTCTACATGATGCACAATAGAAACCAATTTTAGGAACTGATAATTACTACCTAATGATCTTCAAACAATTTATCTTGTTCCATTGATTCCATTGAGCAATTATACATAGAAAATTTCAATAATAAATGCAACAAAATAGTAAAGATCATAGAAAGACAACTATGCACAATAGAGACAATAATTTAACCCAAGGAAACCTAACCTTGAGAGAAAAGCAAACAAATTTTCTTTTAGGAGAAATTGTTCTTTAGTAAGGTTTAAAAATTTAAATTATCTGGATATTTGTGCCAATATCCAAGTCAAAAGTTGCGAGTCAAACCTAGTTAAAATCAACAAAATAACACTGGTCAAAACTAGTCAAAATAGTTAACTTTGGTTAAATTTGGCTTGCGGCTCTTGCAGTTAATCTATGGTTGGCTGCAATCAAATTGGTCAAACTTTGGCTTGTGATTGACTAGAGTCAACCTGTTGTTGACTGGTCAAATTGGTCAAACTTTGGGTTTGCTACTTCTATGATCAATTGCAGTCAATGTATAAGTTTAAACGTTTGATTTATTATGCTACATTAGGAGATTGACAAATATTTAATTATTAATGATTTTACTAGTAATAACTAATGTACAATTGTTGTTTATAATGCTGTATTTATGTCTTATTTTATGAATTAAAAGAACTGAAAAACTAATGGTTGAAGTATAAATCACTGAAAGAGGAAAAAGACTGCAATTTATTTTATCCATTAGCGAGTCCCAGGCATCTAATTTAAGTGATTAGACTTAATTATGAAATTATTATATTGACCAATTTAATGTTGCCTAAAAGACAAAGAATTGTCTTCAGAAGTGGGAAACAAGAGCCCATTAATTAGCAACTAACTATTTGCCACCTCTTGATGAGGGGAAAACAATTAATAACCACCCAAATAGTGATAGATGCTTCTAACTTTATTCTAGTATTCAAAAATTGTTTATTCTGTTAAAGTTAAATTATATTCTCTATACAAAAGAGAGATGGAAACAAATGACTTATTCACTAAATATGAATTTGTTAATTACCTCTTTTTACATTTTAATTATGGTATTCAAATGTTATTTCAGAAGATGTTTGTTTGTATTTAAACATTAATTCTGAAGAAAAATTAATAGAATTAAATATGAAGACAATTATTTTCTGTAAAGTTACCCCTTGCGTTCGTTAATGCTAAATACTATAGTAGAAGTAATAAAAAGAGTGTTCTCTTACAATAGTGATGGTTGGGTAACTGCAGTTATTGTAATAGTTTAATATATAGGGGTTTGTATCGCATGAGGATACATGGTGTATATTCCGACCTAGGAAGTGGATATATATATATATATATATATATAAACATAAGAACTTGTAAATGAAACAAGAAGTTTAAAAAACACATACTATTACCTTCATTTTTGTAAACTATACAGATGTTTTATTGTATATGCAAGGATAAACTCTATATATATAACGAAATGATAGAGTAGAAGAAACACGACTATGTGTAATAATTACCACTATTACAGTGGCAGAGGAAAACTTTACTCTGATTAAAGAGATTGACACAACTTAAGAGTAGGAGAAAACCCTTCTGTTTAGGTAACATTATGAAGATATAAAATAAAACAATGTCGAAGACAAAAGGAAAATATAAATATATTTTCACAAGTATACATGAATACAAAAGTTTGAATGCAAAGTGTATTTTCGGTAAAACTTCTACATAATATGTATATATATATATATATATATATAAAAGTTGCAATACAGAAGACTTAGCAAAGAAGTCTTTTATGAAATATATTTTATAATCACTGTACTGAGAACTAATTATGCATCATTGCTTGTTAATATGACGAAAATGAAATTTCCCAAGGAAATTGTAGTTCCATGGTATTTGACATAATGCAAGCCAAGACGAAATTGGTAAGAAAATAGGTATTATCTTTGTTGAAATGCAACTGTTCTGCCCATGAGAACTCAGAGAGAACTGAGTAGTATTTCCAACCTGGAGAAAAATTGAACCGTAAGTTAAAAATTGCTGAGTTCCAAGATGACTTCAGGCATTGCCTTGGTACAGGTAGGACGAAAAAAGGAATACCCGCAAATGAACAATAAAGAGATTCCATGGTTAATATTGGTTATGGAAATAGTCAATGATAAAGAAATCTCGAAATTATAAAACTTTTCCAGAAACAGGATGAAGATTTTACCTTACGCAGTCGGTTAGCTACTCCAGAAGCTCATTTGACACAGGAAAAGATAATGCACCAGAGTTATGACTAAGGAAATTTATGTGCTCTCCAAATGGACGTGTAAATAAGAAAATCTCCATGTACACTTGTATAAGCGAAATGGAAACCATATTTCAAATTGAAATAAGAATTAAAAACTAGACATAATAACGACCATGAGTACAAAGCAAATCAATTTAACAAATGCATAAAAGAACAAAATGATCTCTGGTGGGTTTTAGTAAAGCTGTAAGTACATGCACAATAAAAACATAAGTCACATGACACCAGACACGAGACACAGAGGACACGTAAATACAGTATTCAATACGAAACACAACGACTTGGAAATAGGACACAGGGACACTATATATATATACACACCGAAATATAGTTTTTTATCCATATTAAATTGTAGGTTGCAGCCCTGGCAGACCGAAGTTCAAATCTCATTGAGTACAATGACTTGCTGTGGTGATAGCTAGAGGGGCGGATTCCCCTTTCCCGTGAGTCTGCTCTTGCTAAAATCATAGGAACTTGGTATACCCGACTTGCACGTGGTTGGTTATGCTCTTGGTGTTATAGTGGCAGCTATGAGGTTTGATCCTTGGTCTCCCATAGATTAGGCCTGGAAGTTACCGATTCACTATGTGGTTAAAAAAAAAAATTGCAGGTTGCAGTTTATCTAATCAAATTAAAATATAATTACTTCTCAAAATTCATAGTTCACTTTAAAAAAATAAATAGAATCAAAATTTACTATTTAGAAATTAGAATGTGATATGCTTGGTCTTGATTCTTGAATATTCAATGTTCATTGTTCATGTACAACTTACAAGCACATAAGAAAATAACTAAAGTCTAATCCTATTGATTTCCTTTGCCCCTCTTGCGAGAAAATGCCACAACTTTCCCTTTCCCTCTAGATGTAGATGCTGGCGCTGGTGGAGTTGGCAGTGGAGTTTGCTATGCTCTAGAAGCTGAAGAACTAGAAGTAGGAGGTATAGGAGGTAGACTGCGTCCTCTACTCGTGGCAGGGGTAGCCCGGGAAGGTGGTGTCACCTGGAAACATTACAATCTCCCAATCCTGAAATCCTGAAAAACTGATAAGTCTGCTGCATTTTGAATGAAATCTAAAATTCCACTTTCTCCATATGAAATCCAATGAGGCCGAAACCACTCTCAAACATCCTGAGTCATTTCATGGTAATGTTAAAAATTTAAGTAAAAGTGACATTTTCCTTATCTTCATGATGAAAATGAAGATTAAGGAGAATGTCACTTTTACTTTAAGAATTCAACATTACCATGAATAGCATATAATACTAGGGCCTAGACTTGATCATTACGCTGCCCCACTAAAAAATTATTTGTTTTTTTCAAAAAAAATTGTAGCTTATGCAAGCAACGTTTTCTATCAACGGAATATGCGTTTTCCAGATGCAAGACACGACGAAAACAAGCGAATAAGTTTTACATTTTACAGAGCACGATGAAAAACGTTTTCGACATGTTTTAGGGCCGTTTTCGTGTCTGGCACGTAAAATACGGACACAGGACCTTGGAGGACGTGTCCTGTGATTTAGATAAAAAGAAGTTATCTTATCGCTAACAAAAGTGGAAATCTAGGTTTCGACCAAGGTAGAAACCTTGCCGGTAACCCCAGTGGATAACAAATTTATAAATAACTAAATAGAAAATTCAATTGCAGAAATTACATAACTGTAACTATCCTGGTTATATAAAATATACAGAGAAGGAGAAAATCCATATGTTTGTTCATTAAAACCCTACATCGTTTGAAACCCTGAGTCAAGGAGAGAGGACACCCTCTCGAATAACTCCTAAAGTAGAATAAGGGTTTGAATAAAAATGTATACAAACAAATAACATAGAGAAATAATATAACCAGAAGCCCTCAAAAAGTAATGAGAGGTTAACGTTTTTCACTGTAAGATGCTCACTGTATAAATTTTGTCAATTCATTAATAAGCCAGTGGACATCCTTGAAAACAATAGGCGTGTGTTGAAACCCAAGGGTTTTTCCACAGACCTGTAGAACGAAAAACAATTCAAATATATCAGTAATTGGATGAACTAATTACATTAGAGAAAATAATTGAAGACTCAACTAGGACAAATATTTAAAGAAAAATTATCTCTGAAGTAGGATTTTGAGTAGTTAAGTCGACAAATTTTCACCTTCCTTTGACAAATTATTGTAGTCAATTACCACCATTTGATAGATGGAGGTAAAATCAATCACGAAGAAAAATTAAATACACTTGTTACCTCCAGGGAAATGGCAAGTGCCATAAGAAACAAAGCAAAACCCTAGCTGGAACAGATAGATTGACCAAAAACACAATGAGTAAAATGAATTAGCGATAAACCGTTCCAGAAAGTCATTAAACTCCTATTGTAACCTAAAAGGCTTGAGGGCCGTTGATTTGGCAATTTAAGTTTCAGACCATCGATGAAGTCAATACAGACTGGGAGACATGGAAAATGAATATGGTTTCCCGCATATGACTGTAACAATCTAGAAACTGGACGAACGCATATGGAGTCAAGTTATAACCCTTTAATCCCATAAAGTGTGGAAACCATGCATCAGAAGTATAGTTTTCAGCGGAGAAATAAACAAAGATATGATGTTAAGCCATTGTATGAGTTGGTACATGATGGGAACATTGTGAACATGGAGACATGATATTCACTCCTATATATATATCATCGTGAAATAGACCACGACCAATATCATTTTAATAGAACCAATAGGGACATCTGATTATGATCCAAGTCGTGAAATAAATACATGTATATATTATGAAGTTAAGAATGAACAATTAAAATATTTTTTCTTAGGATAATGGTATTAAGAACCTTATGGGAATGGAAAGCTGGGTGCTATTTTGTTATACAAATATATATACAATTATCACGAGTTTTTAAAATGTGATTCACTGATAAGTAAACCTTAAAGCTGGACCTCTATATGAAGGTCCAAGGCTTAATTAAAAAAAATAGTGAGAACCTTTGCCAAGAAGTGTAAACATAGTATATAGTCCAAATTCTCATAGAGGTAATAATTCATGTCTCATTCAATTAGATTTTATTTGCAATGAACAAGTTACTAATGTCTATTCTTATAGAAGATAACAATGAGAAGACTAATTTTAAGTATTTGACTCGTAAATGTATTTCTTATAAAAAAAATATAGGTTGGTATTGTAAGGGTCATTACAATTGAGACTCTGATTGACCACATTTTCATCTCTCTTTTGGGCACGTTGACCGCAAGTCAAACCTGTGATTTTTGCTAAAGATTTCAGAAGTTCGTTGACTGAGGTTTGACTGTCTTCCACAAGTCGAAATTCGACCCTTCTGTTGCAGATCAGACTTTGACCATAATTGACATTTTCTATCTCTATTCACTGGTTTGACTTGGTATTTGTTGAGGTCAAATTTGGAGTCTTGTTGGAATATTTTGATGTACTATTGATGACAATAATTTCTCTCTCATAAGGAAAGATTGGTTGGGTTTTCCCCTTGTGGGTTTTGCCCTGGTTGTGAGCCTAATTTCTGGTGTCTCTTGTCTCTTATTCTATTGTTTATTGTGATCTCTATTGCTCTATTGATGAGAGTGAATAGTTGAAGTTTTTCGACTATAAATGCTTAATGATTGGAATGCTATAAGAATATGATTGTATCACTAGAAGTAGTTATCAATTTTGAAAAACTATACTAGTTTTGGATGCACTAGAAAATTCAACATGGTTTTAGAGCTTTGGTGAAGGAAAAAGAGTTGTGAGATCACCTTGTAGAGCATTGAGAGCACCTTGAAGAGCCTTGGGTTTCTACATCTTTTGATTTATGGTTGGTCATCTTCATCTTCATCATGAATTCCTTGATGAAGGCATAAAATAAGCTTGAAGGAGCTACTCATTACAGGGCATGGAAGGCTAGGATTGACCTAGTACTTGCAAGACATAAGGTATTGGGTATTGTTACAGGAAAAGTTACAAAACGAACTGACCAAATAGGAAAAGACAGAGCTCATGGAGATGACATCTTGACAAGAAGCATCATTGTGGAATCTGTTAGGGATCATTTAATTCCCTACATTGTTGATCATCAATCTTCCTAGGCTATGTATGATGGAATTGTTGGATTATACACTATCAACAACATCCATCATTCCATCAATCTAAGGGGTCAAGTTCGCAATATTATTCTAGAAAAGAATGATATATTTGCATCATACTTTGTTAAAATTTCTCAAATAAGAGATCAACTCAACACCATTGAAGAAGAAGTATCTGACAATGAATTGGTAGCTATGGCTTTGGGTGGCTTACCTAGATCGTGGGAATTTTTTACATCAAACATTTGTGGAAGAGAAAATGCATCTACTTTTGACAAGCTATGGGTTGCCTGCACTTAAGAAGAATCAAGACTGCTTTTTAGAGGCGAGCTTGAAGACCCAACAAAAGAAGATTTTGCATCCCATTCAAGAAGCAATAAGAAAATAAGACCTAATTTCAAAGATTTCAAAGAAGTCCCGGTAGACGACCAAACTAAGAAGACCTAATTTTCAAAGATTTCAAAGAAGTCTTGGTAGAAGATCAAATTCAAGACCTACTCCAAGAAGAGAATGTGCTCCACATATTAAAATTTGGGTAGCTATGGGACGAAATTTCCCATGAGAAAACCTATTGCCCCAAATCAAAGCCCATTGTACCCCAAAGAAGATTTCAAATTGGACTAAGGTAAATAGTATTCATTAATGTATGGGCACTCCTCATATTTTATTGTGTGACAATCATTTGGCCATGCATTTGGAAAATATATTTTAAAATGAGCAAATTTGATTTTCCCTATAAATCTCTAAAATTCAACCACAATCAAGTTGGCCTGGCCCCTAATGGTCATGTCTTTCACACATTGAAACAACTATAAATAAGCATCCATCCTCCCTCATTTGGTATTTGATTTTTGAATTGACTGTTTAACATGCTTCATGATAGCCATTAGCTGAGTTAGAACCAGGTGGCAGGTTGGGAGACAGACTTAGGGATTGCACAATTTTACAACTCATGAGGTCAGGGGTCAGGGCTGAGCCTTGAGACTGTGCAGTTCAGTCTAGCTAGGGCTTGTCACCTGCATAGTTGAGGGGCTCAAGAGGTCAGGCTGAGGGCTTGAGGCTTGAGGTTTCCTACTGCGTAGTTCCAGAGGGACAAAGGTTGAGGGATTAGCAGTTGCACAATTCAAGAGCTCAAGGATGAGGCTTGATGCTTAAGACTGCATAATGCACAGAGGAGACTAGCTGAGGGCAAGGATTTCAATGGCGCTCAAGGGTCAAGACTGAGCACTGTGACTACACAGTGTGCAATTCTTGGAGGCAGGGACTGCGAATTGCATAGTGCCATGAGGCAAGGTTGAGGATTGAGGATTGAGACTGCGCAGTTTGCAATTTAGGAGGGTTGAGTGATGCCAGGTTGCTCGGTCAGGAAGTTTTCCAACTTTGACTAAGTGCAGGATCAGAGAGATGAAAATGAACAGTGATAATACTTGAGTATGATCACACACATAAGAAACTCGATGACACAACATAGATCACCCAAAACACATTGAAAACATGCTTTCCTCAATGTAACAACATTGCAAAGAATTATCCCAAGTGCGACACCAAAGGTACACTTTACGACGACAATGACAACACTTGTATGATAATGCTTGTAACTTTGGAAATGAGTGCGATACATGTTTATATGGTGACTCATTAACACAAATATCATCCCTTGAAACAAACCAAAACCACATATATGTGATATGCAACACTTTCCTATGCTAAAAGACGACACTTTGATTTTCTTCACAAAGGGACAAGATGTTATGAAACCAGCTCACAAAAAGTTAGAAAAGATAGATAAACGCCTTAGAAATAAGCCTCTTCGAGGGGGAAACCTCCTTTACATTACACAAATGAACAATTATTCGATGATACAAATGACAAGACCTCCTTTCTATATATAGGAGTCTAAGGGGTCATAATATAATTAGAGCCGACATAACAATAATAATGTAAGGGCACAACAATAACAATAGGGGGATTCTATGGGGCACAATAATAACAATATGGGGACTACATGGGCACAACAATATAATAAGGGGGTTGTACTAATAATAGTAAGGGGTTACACTAGTAGTATAGGGACCTAACATGCCCCTCTCCTTCAAAAAGTGTTGTCCTCAAGGCTTGAGTAGTTCTTGATGCTTCTGTATAAAATTCTTGTCCTTCCATGTGGAATCTTCAACAGGTAGGTTCTTCCACTTGATGAGATACTTTGAAATTGATCAATTTCGTAGCTGTCGGGTTCTTGTTTCTATGACTGCTCCAGGCTCCAATATGATTTTTCCTTCTTCATCAAGTTTCGGCAATAGTGTTTGAACTCGGATCTTCTCCAAATTTTGAATGAGTGGCCACACTTCTTCATCCTTCTTCCATTCATCTCTTGCTTTGTTTATCCAATCTGGTTGGATAATAGAAATATCACAAAACAATGCTTCCACATCCTCACCCTTTATTGAGAGCATATGCAACAACATTTTTCTCCCCTTTTTTGTAGATGATTTCAAAGTCATAACCCAACATATTTGTGACCCATTTTTTCTGTTCTTCTAAAGATAATCTTTGTTGTAAAAAGTATTTAAGACTATCATGATCCATTTTTACCTTGAAGAAGTGTCTTCCCATTAGGTAAGGTCACCATTTCTTAAGTGCATGTAGTATTTCCAACATTTCCTTCTCATAAATAGCTTGCTTTAGATGTAGTTGTAAAAATACCCAATCTCCTACATCGAAACTTCTTTCACTGCGATGTTGATATGGCCGTTGTTTCATTCAATTTTGCATCAAAGTGGCATTATCCTTTAAATGTTGGAGAACTTGTTGTTGATGCTCGATGTGATCTTTCATTGCTTGAATATTTTTCTTCTTGATATGTCCTTCTATCTTGATAGTTTGAAGAGTGGTAATTCTGACCAATGCATTACAAGATATGGTCGGATTCATTTCTTCTTTCTCGATGTGATCTTTCACCTCTTGAACCTTTTTCTTCTTGATATGTCCTTCTATCTTGCAAGTTTGAGGAGTGGTAATTCTTGCCAATGCTTTACAAGATATAGTTGAATTCATTTCTTCTTTCTTTGGGGCTGGTTCCTGGTGTATATCCTCTTCTTTTGATGTTTCTTGATCGTTTTATTCCTCCTCTTCATAATCTATGTAAAATAATTTCTTCTCAGCACATTTATGACCTTTAGTGTATTTGATATCACAATTGTAACAAAGCATTTTTTCTCTTTTTTATTCCAATTGTTGTCATGTAAACCTTGTAGTTTGTGGAAGGTTAGGAGAAAAATCACTTCCATAATTATAGTCGTGAGTGGTAGGATTCCTTGTTTCCATAATTTCACTTTCAATTTTTCTTGCCAACCTGAATGCCTTCTCCAATGAATCAGGTTCCCAAAGATGAACCTCATGTTGAATGTTATCCTTTAAAGTGCCTATGTAGACATCAATCCTTTGCTTCTCTGGAATATCATTTACCCTTATATTCAAATTTTGAAAGTCCTTAATGTGCTCTATCATTTAACCCTTTTGTTTGAGATTTATCAATTGGCTAAAGAAGGTGTTACTCTTTGTATCCTCATAATGTGCTATCATTTCTTCTGTGAAAATTGACCAAGTGACAAGTGCTTTATGAGAACAAATCCCTTTATACCATAATATAGAGATGTAATATGTACCTTTTGTAATAGTTGAACCTCATGTAGATCAAAATATTGCTCCATCTGTAGTATCCAATTTACCGGATCCTTGCCATCAAACTTCCTCATATCGCCTTTTCTTGATTTTAGGAGCTTGATCTTGAAACAACTGTAACTTGGTAATTTCAGATCTCCAAGTTCTGAAATTGTGTCCTGCAGTATCCCTCTGAGTCCTCTTTCTAACCCCGCAAGTCTGATCAGAATTTGATTCTCCAAGAAAGAGTTATGCCCAATCTCCTAAGATGACTTGATTATATAATGTTTCAGTAGAGCAAACTTGTACGACATTCCATGTTTCACTGTTTCGACCATTGGATCTGAAAAATATACATAGAAAACTACAATATGTACTCTTTATGTAATTTCTTACAAAATTTCAATTTGTTGCTCAGAGAGAAAGTTATGACGTTTTTCCCAAGGTCGCCTATTTAGAATGTAATTCGGGAGTCTTAAAAAACCATAACTTCCTTAGATTATATCTCCTAAAATATAGCAAGAAAAAGATTTGAGATTCAGACCTGCGATTCACCACGATTTCGTCTCAAATGGGTTTTAATTTCAGAGTCTGAACCTTTGTAGAAAAAATATTATAGAGAAAATTCCACGATGACCTGTTTGAGATGAAATTCTAGGGCTTGCAAAAACCCTAACTTCCTCAGATCATATCTCCAAAAATATAGCGAGACAAGATCTGAAATTCGGACCCGAGGTTTAGACCGATCTCTTCTCAAATTGATGCAGGAGCATCCGGACACGTCAATGAAAGAAAATTAGAGGAAGAGGACAAGGGGACAACCACATGGACAGCCAAGGCAATCTTGAACAAGATTCGGTTAATGAACTACTTTTAGTTAAAAAATCAGTTAAAACTGAATGTATGTGTAATAAGAACTGTAGGATTCTTGAGAAAATCAAGAAGAAAAGAGAGGAAAAATCGTGTGTATGAGAGAGAAGGAAAAATGTGATCGCCAGAGAAATCTGGATTAAGGCTGAAATGCCTTAAAACTGTAATCTGAATTTGTGTATAATAAAAGTGTTTCTGTGTGAACTTGCGTCTTTATATGTTTTTGTTGTTTTCCGGTTTTCTCTTCTCTTGAAAATGAAAATGTGAATGCCACAGAACAGGCATGTTAATACGCAGGGTTTGCGGTAGAATTTTGTGAAGAATTTCAGCCGAGGACGAGGCCGTCGTGGAGGATTTCGTTCCACTAGTTGCCATGCCTCGAGAGGATTTAGGGAATGAGGATTTTCGCGTGCGAGCCCTCGGGGTTGGTTTTGTGAAACCCTGGCGTAGTTAATGAGGCGGTCGCTTTGTTCCTTTTACATTAGGGCGGAATGGTTTCGTAATTTTCGCCATCGTGATTCTCTGTCAAGTGGCGGAAGATGATGATGGGTCGTGGTGCCGATGGCGGTTGTGTCCCTGAGGGGATCCAGAAACTGGAAATCGACATATTTACACAGGCCCTCAAGGCATTGGCATTGAATCATCCCTTCGATTTAGATGATGGCGTTGGTGCCGGATTGGACTCTGCGGGGCCTTCACAGCCTTTGGGAAGGTACCCAGGAGCAGGCGAGGGGGGATGCCTGAGCAATGACTTGCTCCTCAGTAACTACGCCGGCCTTAGCTACATCTTCAGTAATTCTTGGTAATAATGATTTTACAAACCATTCAGCTAAAATTTGGTCCGGGATAAAAACTTTCACTAATCTCCTTCGACGTCTCCACTCATGGATGTGATCAGAAATGTACGTGGATGTCGATTGTTTTAGCGAAGTTAATAATTCTGTACCATTATCGTATCTGACTGGTAACTGAAAATGAGTTAAGAATGAAGTAGCTAACTGGCTAAAGTTGTAAAAAGAAGCCCGTGGCAACTCAATGTACCACTTGGCTGCGAGACCAATGAGTGTACGCTGGAAAAGACGTAAGCGGATAGAATCATCTGAGATGGAATTTGATGCACACCAGAGGTGGTAAGTCATCACGTGATTAGACGGATCCTCTCCAGACTTACCTTCGAACTTAGGTATATCGCTGGGCAACTTATTTGGCATTGGCGGCCAGAACGGAAGATATTGAATTGGATCGTTCGTTAGGCGCGTCAAGTCGGGTAAATCTAAAGTCGCAATAAATGGTAACTGCCGGTTAGGATCTCGGAAACTCTGAGTCACAATACCAGCCCCAGGAGGAGGATATCCAGGATAACTAGGAACAGGATTCGCATTGGGGATATTATATCCTCCTGGAAAACCAGGATTAACCGGACCGTACTGGGGTTGTTGAGGTGGTTGATAATTGTACCCAGGATACGGTTGATACTGGTAAACCGGTTGTTGGGCAGCTTGACCAGGTTGATACTGTCCCTGGTACGGAGGTTGAACAAATTGAGGTTGAGTAGTAACAACCGTACTTGTACCAGGTTGACCTGCAGGCATCTGGACTGTGGTTTGAATCGTGGGTCCAGACAACGGTACAGATGTCTGAGGAACGGTTACAGGGACAGTAGAAACCGGAGCTGCCGATACTCCAGATGTAAGCATGGTAGATGAAGCGGTAGCTGCTGCAGCCGTGTGAGGTGGAGTACTCGGTGCAATTGGCGGCTGAGTAACTACAGAAGTTACAGGGGTCTGAACACTTGACTGGACAAGTTGCGGTTGCTGGGATGGACCAGGAACTGCAGGTTGTCCTGCTTGAGGTACCGACTGTATACTTGGTTGCGACATCTGTTGACCCTGTGACGGATCCCATGTTAACATTCCAGGGTATTGACTCATAACAGGTTGAGGATACTGAGATCCATAGCCGTATTGAGGATAGGGTTGATAACTGTAAGGTGTAGTCCCATATGATTGCCCTTGAGGTGGTTGATAACCTTGACCAGGGTATTGACCCGTAGGTTGATAACCTTGAGGTAAATACGAATACTGGGGTTGACCTTGACCTTGAGGTTGGTATCCTTGAGGTTGATACCCTTGGGGTTGATACCCTTGGGGTTGCCATCCTTGAGGTTGCCAGCCTTGAGGTTGATACTGATACTGAGGTTGACTTTGGGGTACGTATTGAGGCTGGGGTTGATACCCTTGGGGTTGATACCCTTGAGGTTGCCCCCCAGTCACAAATGAAGTACCTTGAGGTTGCCCCCCAGGCATTAACGAAGGTTGCCCCCCAGGTGGTAATTGGCCACCTTGAGGTTGGTTAATGGGAGTTGAACCTGACATCATATAAACTTCACCTATACTCAATGGTACATTACCACTGTTTCCAACTAATAACCCATGATCAACAGGTTGAGGAGATGCTCCTGCAAAGGTACCAGAAAGTGACTGATACCCAGTAGGAACAGAAGGACCGCCATGTAAAAAAGATTCAGGACTTTGCGAAAACACAGACGACTGACCAGACATATTTACAGGAGAATGAATTCCTCTGGGTGGAACCGGAGTACGAGGTGTAGAAAAACCTACTGAGTTGTCTAAAAAATTGGTTAATGCAAGGTACCAAGACTCACTTCTAGGAGGACTGTAAAATATGGATTCACGCTCCCTTAGATCAAGGGTAATTAGATCTTCAGAATCAGAAACGCCTATTTCTTCCTCTGGAACAAGTTCTTCTATAGCAATTAATCCAACAGGAAGATTTTCGGTGATAATTCTTTCTATTCTTGGTGAATCAGGAACACTAGGAGTTGGAGTAACAGGTTCTGAAATTTCAGGTTCTTCGCCTGTTTCACTGGCAGATGAAAAACTACCAGCAAGCTCGGAAACTGTAACAGCTTCGGGATTGTAACCTGTTTCTAATCTTTCGTAATCTGGATGGACTACTAAAGAAGATTCTCCTTCTTCAGGTGAACCTACTTTACTGCCACTAGGAGTTACAAGGACCTTTAAACCCTCTAAATAACTGGGGTCGTCTCGAGGAGGTGAACCCCTAAGTTCACGGGATCTTCTCAACAATTCGGCCACAGATACAACTTCAGGAGACTGGCCCGCAATACGACGGGACCTTCTCGGTAATTCCGCCACATTTAAAGATTTTAACTACAACACACGAAAACAAAGTAAAAAATTTCAAATCAAACCACCTAAAGTCTTCTAAAGAACCAATCAAATTTGAAGCACACGCCTAAATAATCTAGAGCGTCAAACCACACACAAACAGTAGTCTTCCGGACCAAAAGCGCTAGTTGGTGATTAGGCCCAACCTCGCAGGATTCAGTACAGAAATAGTGGGTGGAACAGTTACCCCGACAACCTGCTTAATGAATAGACTGGACCAAGTTCCTCCACTTTAACCGTCTCGAAGTGAAGCGAACCCCCCAGAAAATCCAAGTGAGTATAACCGACGTCTGCTCCAGGTACAGTGGGACCTTCCCTCCACCGTCACCTTGGGTAGAATCCTAGATATTATGGCCACTAAGGTTACCAATCACAACAATTACACCTGGGGGAACAGTCTAAACTCCGACAGCACGCAAGGGCAGAGTAGCAAGCTCCAATCCCCTTACCGGCTCCTTGACAACAATCCAAGGTTTACCGATAAGTGACCCCTGGCTCCTCGACAATGGTTAATCCGAGGTTTACCGTTTGTAATACGTACTGCCTGGCGTCGTTCCCAACGAGGGAGGAATGATCCCCTCACTGGTTCGGACACGAGCTCGTGTTTCTCCTTTAAGAGGAGCTTTCCCAGAATGTAACTGAAACAATTGGATTTGTTCTACTCAAGATAGACTATCTGTTTGGTTTTGTAGTCTTGGAGAGTTAAGTACTCACCTACTCCAAGACCCTAGCCTAAGCTATGTTGGTGCTTCAGAGCCCTAGAAAAATAAAGATTACTAGATTGATTTTAATTTAAGCGTTACTTTTAAGGTTGTTTCTTAAGTCAAAAGGTGATGGAAGTGAAACTAGTGGTATGTTGACTCGACTCGAAACCACTACAAAATGCACCTAAAATGATTTATCCACTACTTTACTTTTTCGATGAATTGCTTAACTAAAAAGTTGAGAGAATGCAATCCTTATAAAAGCAACTTCTTAATTGAAGACAATCAAAGAAACAATTCGTTTTTCTTTTCCAAGCATAAAAACATAACTTCTCTTTACATGCACGAAAAAACTCTTTTCTTCTTTTGAAAACAAAAAGCTACTTGAAACAAGACTTTTAAGAAGATGTTTTTGTATTTTTCTTTTAATAAAGCAAATAAATCTAATATAACCAAAAATCAATCTTAACAACTCTTAAAATCTATGAAAATGCACTCATAAGCAAACTAAAGGCAAATTTACTCTAAGCAATCTTAACGAGGCCAAAACTAACAATGATTATTTCTAAGGTGTTTTACTTGATCACAATCAAATCAAGGACTAGCTTATTGCAGAACCAAAAACTAGTCAAAACAAAATTCTAATCTTTTTGTCCTTTTTGAAAATGGAAATCAATACTTTAAAAACAAGCAATTCGAAATTTGACCCAAAACAACTCAAATGACAAGTTGCTCAAACAAGGAGACTTTACGGCAGGCTCAACTTCTAAGAAGGTTGACTAACCAGAGATATCTAAGGCTGGAACAACTTTCTAAGCTCAAAGTTACTACAAAGCCTTTCCAAAAATCAAACCCTAGGTCTAAACTTCGTTGAAAACCACTAAAACACTCAAAGCTCACAAAACCAGTTCAGGTAAGAATTCTTGACAGGGTACTAAAGGATCTGGGCAGAAAACACTAAGAAAAAACAAAATCTAAAAGTAATTTAAGGCAAAAATGGAATTTTCTTAACTTTTACAGGAAGACGCAGGCCAGCAGTTGTCACAGGTGCGACCCCGCACTGTGCAGTCGACAACAGCGCGTCCAAGGACGCACTGTGCAGCACACAGAGACTGCGTCTTTCTGGAAAAAGGAAGAAAAACTAAAGCCAACTAAAGCTACAGCTAAGCCACCCAAATACTAATTCTCACAGTCAAAAACCAGAAAATAAAAATGATTTTCTCAAAGCAAAGTTCATATAAAGGAAAAGACTCTCTCATTAATGGATTCCCCAGCGGAGTCGCCAATTTGTCACACGGAATCTGTCAAGGGTGCGGACACGACTGACCTTCCTAGAAGTCTAAGACATTCTAATGACAAACAAGACAAAATGGAATGATCTTTCTCTAAATACACCTTTTACAACATGAAAACTACAAGTGTTTAGGCTTACCTTATTCCAAAACGCTGTTGTTGAAGTCCGTTCTTGACGATCCGGATGAGCTCCTCCTTCAAGTCAATTCCTGCAACCACAAACAATCAAACAATTACCAAGCACTTGCATTTCATATAATAAAACATATATTCAACATGCAGACCAAGGAACACATGAAATAACTCATTAACACAAGCTATTGAGAAAAATAAACCAGTTTGTATTAATAACGAAACAAAGAAACTCTTACAACCTGGCCTTGGTGTTGTGCAAGTTCCTCCCAGGGTCCATCAAGGGTTTTCCTCTACTTTGACAAAGCTCACCCTCTCCCAAGTAGAATCAAGTGAAGACAATCTCTCCTCACAAAGGCTCTAATGGAAGACCTAAATCCTGCAGCATTTACCCAAAGAAAATGTATAGCTCCAACCTCTTCTCCTTCTGGCTCAATGCCTTCATTTATAGTGCTGTAAAGAGGTTATTCAGGTCCACTATCAATGGGATCATCCCCCTCTATGGGTGGGATAACTCCCTTATTGATGGGATAGGTTCCCCCTTAATAGAGATACATGAACCAACTGGAGGCGCATCCATTTCATCAAACCGACCTCTAGAATGTTCTAGAAGTAACCACAAGTAACTTTTTCAAGATAAAACTCGCGCATTTTGCCTTTTACAGAGGGACGCACCTGTCCCTTAACATACAGAGCGTCCATGGACGCATATTTTGTGAACATGGTCAGCGTCCCCGCAGGTAAGGCTAGAGAGAACCTGCGACCCCAGAGATAAACATGATTTTTACAAGACTTTCTCTCTTCTTTGAGTTTGAGATGGATAACAGAGGCATGAGACTTGCCTAAGAGGGTAGCATGACTTGTTGATTGGAGCCATACTAACTGTAAGTAGTCAAGGTGACATTTTTTAGTGTAACAGGGGATTCCAGGTTGAGGAAGAAAAGTTCTTCACAAATGAAAAAGAAATTGTCTTGAAGAATTCCGGCAATGAATCCCGGGAAAGTTCCAGTGTAGAGATTGAAGCCAAGGTTCTTGCGGATGTCGGAGAGGGTGTCTTTAAGGACTCTGATGATAGGCGGCAGGAAGTTGCTAGTGCAGGCATTGGAACTGAAGTTTACGCAAATGCTGAAGAGGACGGTGTGTGTGTGGACTGAGGATGGGGAGAGCACCGTCATTCTTCACGGCAAACAGCTACTGAGGATGAACGTCGTGTTCGGCAGCGAATTATGGGGGAAGAAGACGGTTGTTTGAATCGCAGTCGAGAGCCGACAGAGATCCACACATTGGGAAGGACGAGGATGATGGTAGTGAAGTTTTTGGGGATGCTGATAAAGTTGAAGAACGATGACAATGTCATTAGGGGTTGTCACCTGGTCTTAGTTAAAATGAAGCAAAACACATCAGAATGCAGTGGCGGAAAGGCTTTTTCTGCCCATAACCCACAGGTCCCAAGATCGAGCGTGTGAAATACTGAAAATGAAGATCACCCAGTCTTCGTTTTCATCAAGTGGTATCAGAGCGGGAAAGATTTCCTGCGGAGAGGAGTTTTTTTTGCATGCGAAGAAAGGAGGTACGAAGAAAAAAGAGGTACAGTTTGTTTGTGAAGGTGAGAAGATTGCAGCAAACCTGGAGCAGGAGTGCTCAATTGGGTTCGAGAGGAGAGAACCGTGGAGATGTCGAGAGGACTAAGCTCAGCAGAGAAGCTTGGTAGGGCATCTGGTAGCAGGGAGGACTTGCTATGGCAGAGGTTTGGTTGCAGCTCACAGAAGGCAGTTCCACTGAAGAAGAGAAACAGTAGGTAGAATTGCTCAGGAAAAGCATATGACCAGGAGGTCATAATTTTGTACCTCGGGAGCATATGACCAGGAGGTCATAATTTTGTACCTCGGGAGTATGATGCAGGAGCATCCGGATACGTCAATGAAAGAAAATTAGAGGAAGAGGACAAGGGGACAACCACATGGACAGCCAAGGCAATCTTGAACAAGATTTGGTTAATGAACTAATTTTAGTTAAAAAATCAGTTAAAACTGAATGTATGTGTAATAAGAACTGTAGGATTCTTGAGAAAATCAAGAAGAAAAGAGAGGAAAAATCGTGTGTATGAGAGAGAAGGCAAAATGTGATCGCCAGAGAAATCTGGATTAAGGCTGAAATGCCTTAAAACTGTAATATGAATTTGTGTATAATAAAAGTGTTTCTGTGTGAACTTGCGTCTTTATATGTTTTTGTTGTTTTCTGGTTTTCTCTTCTCTTGAAAATGAAAATGTGAATGCCACAGAACAGGCATGTTAATACGCAGGGTTTGCGGTAGAATTTTGTGAAGAATTTCAGCCGAGGACGAGGCCGTCGTGGAGGATTTTGTTCCACTAGTTGCCATGCCTCGAGAGGATTTAGGGAATGAGGATTTTCGCGTACGAGCCCTCGGGGTTGGTTTTGTGAAACCCTGGTGTATTTAATGAGGCGGTCGCTTTGTTCCTTTTACATTAGGGCGGAATGGTTTCGTAATTTTCGGCATCGTGGTTCTCTGTCAAGTGGCGGAAGATGATGATGGGTCGTGGTGCCGATGGCGGTTGTGTCCGATGGCGGTTTTTTTTTTAGCTTCTGAAACTTCGTAGCGAAAAAGTTATAGCGAAAATTCCATGATGACCTGTTTGGAGCAGCGAAACACTAGAATCCAAGGCTCTGATACCAAATGTTATGAAACTAGCTCACAAAAAGATAGAAAAGATAGATAAACACCTTAGAAATAAGCCTCTTCGAGGGGGAAACCTCCTTTACATTACACAAATGAAAAATTCTTTGATGATACAAATGACAAGACCTCCTTTCTATATATAGGAGTCTAAGGGGTCATAATATAATTAGAGCCGACATACCAATAATAATGTAAGGGAACCATAATAACAATAGGGGGATTCTATGGGGCACAATAATAACAATATGGGGACTACATGGGCACAACAATATAATAAGGGGGTTGTACTAATAATAATAAGGGGTTATACTAGTAGTATAGGGACCTAACACAAGAACACTTAGAGAAAACACATGTAACGACTCCTAATTCTTGCGACGACATCATGCAAAGTCAAATTAGGCTCCAAAATTTGGATGCAGGCCAAAATTTTGGAGGGTGTTGTAGCAACGACAACACTTGGCGACACACTGGTTTAATTCTAGCTTCCCTACCTTGGTTAATTCATTCGTGTAGGGTCTATTTATTCAAGAAATATTGATTTATCACTCAAATTAATCTGGTTTCCCCACTTACCCCGTATGTAAACATAGTCTCCTTCATTCCTTTTCTCAGTTGAACATAGCCATAGAGCCTACCATATTGCAAGGTTTCGAATTAGGAAAAGGGTAATGTAGTTCGCGAGCTTTAGATATTTAGAGTATGTGTTTTTCATCTCTGGTGTTGTTCCTCTACCAACATGCTTGGACAGTTCCCCGACGGATTCACTTCAGGAACACAAACATTGCTCAGATGGCAGCGAGCCTGGACAATACCTCGATGAAGTTGCTTACTTCACCCCCTACATCGGAAGGCTTTCTCTTCTTTCACTCTTATTTATTTATTTCATATATGATTTTTCATAAACACTTATTCATTTTATGGGCGAAAGATGGATCCCAACTTATTGAGAGTAGAGGAGGTTGTTCCTTTAGAGAAGTATATATAGACCTCTAATATTGATTTTCTCGTTTAAAATTTCCCCTTTGTCCTTCTCTACTTGATCGGATTAGCATGGAAAACACCGAAACATAAAGAACTGAGTGCATCCATGAGGTCTCCAGAATAGAAAATGATATCATGGTTCGACACAAAGCTCTCCTTGCACAAGGATCATATTTTCCATTGGAACATCATCGACCAAAAGGTGTAACCAAGACAAAGAAGAAGGATTGAAGGTTAGCTAAATGTTGTAGTGTCACAAGACTCTTTTCAATTTAGCCACATACATTAGAACAAAAAAGCATACTCAAACACAACACTTATTCACATGAATGAAAAAAAAACAAAAACAAAGAATAAACATGACATATAACTAAAACAACAGATTATGTACATAGGGTAGAGCACAACCCTAGACTCTCATTGAAAATATTGTTTGAGATCTTAGCCATTCACAAGAAGAGAATCATTCTTACCATCTAAATATTGGAGAAGATAAGTGTGATGGCCAAGCTTCTCAAGTACAACATACGGTCCAATCCATAGGGATTGGAACTTAGTGTGTTTTCCCTTGTCTTTGTTGGATTTATCCCATTTGAAGACTAGGTCACCCACACTAAATTCAATTTTTCCCACAGAGTCCTTGTCAAACCATCTCTTGATACAACTCTGGTGAAGAGACCTTTTTTCTTTGGATTTATTACTTTCTTCCTGTAGCTTAAGGAGGGTCTATCCTACTCTAAACGAAGAGGCAAGGCTTACTCTGGGACTCTTGTGAAAGCGGAAGGGCATAAAGGTAAATGTTCGGAGGTAGGATGTTTTCTTTTTCGTACACTAGAAATTAAGGAGAAGTATTTAGAGATGGCTTAAGCATGACACAATCATCCCATAGGGAATTCACCAAAGCAGAGTGCTAGTTCCCTCATTCATAGAATACAGTCTTTTTAATGATACATATGAGGTTTTTATTGGTTGACTCAATAAGACTATTTATTTGTGGGTAGTAATTGGATGAGTGTTTCAATATGATACCATTTTCCAATGCAGAATCATAAAGATTTAACGATAAAAATTACATTGCATTGTAAAAAATAAGTGAAGTCAGAACACCGAACCTGGTAATGATATTCTGCTTGAGGAAGCTGATGGATTTCTGAACATTCACTTGCTTGAGGGGAATCACTACTATCCACTGCATAAAGTAGTTTGTAGCAGTGAGGATATAGCAGTGCTACTTTGATGAGTGTGGAAATATCTCACTAATAACATCTAGGTCCCATTGTTGAAATGGTTCTTCCACAATCATGAGTTGTAATGGGGCAACTGGCTTCTTTTCTCGGTCAACACATTTTTGACAGACCAAACACTTGTGCGCATACGCGTGAGCATATTTGAAGAGTGTGGGCCAATAGAAATCTTCCCACATAACTTTGTGCATAGTAGTGTCACCCATGAGGCATCCTCCTATTGGTCCGTCATGGAGTTCACACAAAAAATTTTCTGAATCTAATGCTTCTTAGAATCTGAGCATGACTATGTTGTGGTTCTTCCTAAAAACCACTCAGTGTGTCAACTGATAATATAGATCTTTCAATTTGATTGCCATCTTTTGTCTTGCAGATTAATGAGAGGATAGAGTACTGTTCTCAAGATATTGTCACATGTCTACGTACCAAGAGGTCGAGAGTGTCAATGGGAATAGCTCACTCAATATTGTACATTTCAATCTTCTGCTCCCATCCAGAAGAATCCTCTTCTGGTGTGTTTATTGCTTATGCTGCTAGCTGGAATAGACCATGGAATTTGATAGTGTGAACCGGTTTGAAGTCAAGATCGTATTGTTATAAACTAGTCATCTAGTTCTCTCTTCTTTCACCCATCTCTTGTTGAACAAACAATGATCTACCCGCTGGGTGTGGGACAAAGATAATATAATGATTCTTTAGAAGGCAAGGCCGAAAATGTTTTATCACCTTGTACACTGTGTATGCTTGTTTCTCAATGACGGGATAGTTGAGTTTAAGCCCTTGCAAGCTGGAACTCATGAATGATATAGGCTTCTCATTATTTTGGTCATCTTTTTGCGTAAGAATGACAACGAGAGAAATATCATAAGAAAAAGTGTAAAGAAGGAAATCTTTGCTAAAGTCTGGACTGTATAATGCTAGTGCTTATGCAATTGTTTGCTTTATATGAGAGAATGCATCTTTTTCCCTTTTATCCCATTTGTATATCACATCCTTGTTCACCATCACCTGCATCAGTTTCACTACCCGGGCGTAGTCGGAGAGGAATTTGTGGAGAATGTTAATTTTCCCCAAGAAGGACTGCAAGGCCTTCTTGCTCACTGGGAAGGGAATATGCGTAATAGCTTTGACCCTTTCATGGTCCACCTTAATCCCACGTTTTGCGATAATGTGTCCCAAGAGATTTCCCTCGGACACTACAAAAATGCTCTTTTTGGGTTTAAGCGATATTTTGTATTTGTGACATTGCTTGAAAATCTGTTTCAAATGACACAAGTGTTCAGAACTTTTCTTCGAAAACATCATTACATCATCGAGATAGACCACTACGATCTAACCAATCAAACTGTGAAATGCGATGTCCATTGCACGTTGGAAAGTCACACTGACATTAATGAGTCCAACTGACATTCTTTTAAAGGAAAACATACCCCACTTGGTTCGAAAAGTTGTTTTATGTCTGTTTGGTTCCGACACTAGAACCTAGTTGTAACTAGAAAAACCGTCCAGTAAGGAAAACATTTATGACCCTAATACTATTTGTAGAATCTACTCCATTGACAATGCTGTATATTTATCTTTGTTCGAGGCACGATTGATATTTTAGAAATCTACACATAAACGTATTTCCCCAGACTTCTTTCTTACCGGGACCAAATTTGAGACCCATGTTGAATGCTATACTTTGAAGGTGATCCAAGCATCCAACAAATTTCATAATTCATTCTGAATCAAAGGTTCAAGCTTTGGATGAACTTTAGAAAACTTCTGTTGAAAAGGCTTGGCCCCTTCCTTAATTCTAATCATGTGTTGGATTATTCGTGTGTCCTAAGTTTTGAGGTCATCATATGTCCACGCAAAAACATCCCAGTACTGCTTAAAAATGTGGATGAAAGCTTTCCACTTTTTGGGTGTGCAATAAGTACTGAGATTTAAAAACTTTGAAGCTTGCTTTGTACCAAGATTAATATGTTTATGTGACAGAGTCCAATTGTGAGTATTTGCATTCACCGGTCCCTTAAAGCGATTTTGCAAGTCTTACAATTTTGCAAGTGACACCACGCCCTTGGGCATGGGGTTCTCTTTCCTTGATCGCACTGCATCTTGCAATTCTTTATCGTGCCCATCCTCGTTAATGACTGCATCCTTGAACACACCAACATTCACCATAAAGTGAAATATATGTTGGTCGTCATTGAAAACGTGAAGTTAGTGATTTTATTAGGTACAAATGGCTTATAAATAATTTCAATAGAAAATTCATCCCTCAACGGTGACAACCTAAAAACGGAATTTTCTTATTTATCTGCATTAACGTTACAAATTCTAGGAACATAAACAATATTGAAAGCTTGGAATTGCAAAATTAAATGGCATACCTCTTGTTGATAGCTTTTAATATTAGGTGAAACACAATGTATAGTATTTCGTACTTGTCATATGACAATTTTAGAATCACCTATTGCTTTGAGAACCTCAACTTTGAGGTCAATGGCTTTCTTCAAACCCAAGATGAGTGCTTCATATTCTACGATGTTGTTGGTGTACTCAAATTCCAAGCGACAAGATTTCAAATTCTTTCTCTGTTGCGGGTCTACTAAAACAAAACCAACTACAGAGTCCTCCTGTGTTTTCAAACCGTCAAAATATAAAAATCCACAAATTAGAAATATCAGAGGTAAGTCCTACACTAGTACTACCTACATCTATCATACAAAGGTCATTATCACAAGTTGGATTTCTAGGAAGGAGTTCCAACTGTTCATTTGGTGGGACTGGTGAATGCTGAGCTAGACAACATCCGTGATCTACCTCCTGTTATCACTCATAAGTTTTCCCTAGAAGTTATCAAATGAAGGAATCATCCGAGGTAACCACAAACCAATCTTTTAGGCTTAGGTCCTAGCCAACCCAAGTCCAGAGAGGGCTCTCTCTTTATAATTTAGCTTTGTTTTATGAGATTTTAGACTAGTTCTTAGTGTTCATAGGGTTTTGTTTTGAATTGAAGGTTGGGTGGTGGAATTCTCAGAGCAGATGGATACAGCTAGGTCTTCAAGCCATTGGGCTATGGAGTCAATCAATGGATGGCATAACTGAACCAGATCATTAAAGGGAATGTTCACAAGGCAGGCTGGCAAAGCCAAAGGAAAATATTTAGGTCTAATGGATGAAATGATTCTAACCAGGGTGAAAAGGGCAATGAAGAATCCTTGGACCGGGATAAGAATGGAGAATAAAGGGTGATCGTGAACAAAGGGAAATTAAGAATCCTTTGCTATAGACCAGGAGAAAAACTACGGAAGCTAAGGAGCAGTTAAAAATTCCCTAACTAAGATAGTTTAGCAGAAAACATTTAGAATTTAAACAGTCAAGACAAAGTGCATTCAAGTAATTTCTAAAATATCATTCCTTGTTATACATTTATATTTTAGAGAAACAAACAAGTTTATGAAGAAACATAAGAAAAAGCAACAATAAACATGAGAGAATACTTATTTGTATTTCGCTTTACACAAGAATTTTGTAAAATATTTGATCTTTATTGCTTGATCCAGCAAGCCAATCCAGTCATTGATAAAATATAATTTTGATTTGAAAGAAAAAGTCTATAGAAATGTCATGGAATCCACACTACATACTTCGAAATGTGAAGTATTTATACAAAAAACAATTAAAAAATATCTCCTAACAGTCTGAGATTTAATCTAGGAAATCAAATATCTTCATGCATGAAGATAGAGACAGATGTGAAACTGCTTCTTGCTGTCCCTTTTATTGTGGTGTTGCTGGCTGTTTTTGTTGAGTTTTAAGCCCTTTAAGCTGGATGATGGTTGTGGTATTTCCACACTGGAGTCTTCTTTACTTTTGATCTTTCACTGATACTCTTTGACTCTGTTACTCTTTGACCCTGCTTATCTGTCTTTCACCTGTTTCACCTGGCTGCCTTTAGATTTACTGTGGTAACTTTTTGATGTAAAACTTTTCAAAGTAAATCTGTCATTTTTTCCCACCATTCTGCTTCAGGAAATCTCACCTTTAACATTCTCTTGTAAATTTCGTATGCCTCAATGTATTTTGCAAAAATTGGGCTTGGTGAGAAACAAATGTTTCACCTCATGTTCCAAGAAAAAGAGGTTCTCTAATGTATCATATAGTACTTTTCCAGTAGGCAAAGCTTTAATGCTTGAAGATCTGGTTTGTTCCTTGGCTAGCCTCCTTAGTCTGTCACCATAGTCCAATTGGGTCATGAGTTTATCATTGATGACCATAGGACTAGGGAGGCCTTTGTCCCTCAAAATTTGAAATCTGGCCATAAACCTATCAATGGCCACCTACATGTTGTGGCACTTTTCTTCTAAGTTGAGCATGAGGTTTCTTTTGGAAAGAACCTTTTTAATCTATAGGATGGCTTCAATCCTATCCTCTACACCAAGCTCATGGAGCTCATACCTGTTCTTACTGTTTAGGAGGTGGATGAGTCGATTTGCATCCTCTGGTTGGTCTGCTAATTCTTCCTTAGGGATTTCTGTGTTTCCTCTCTTTGCTGTATTTGGGCAAGTTTATAGTCAGTTTCTAAACTTGCCACTTTTTCCTTTAATCTTTTGAGATCTATAGCTTGAATGGACATCTCTTCCATAGCCTTTACCAGTTCTGCTGTTTTTTCCGTTGAAGTACTTGCTACTGTAGTGGATTCAGTTGTAATTGGTAGTGTTGTGGCAGGTGGAGTTGTTGGTGCCAATGATGCTGCCAATGTGGAAGGAACTGCTGTTGTCACTATGGGAATGGAAGTTGTGGAAGTTGTTGCCAGGTCACTTTTTTTGGATTGAATCAAAAAGTCCAACTCTTTCTCTGTTTCTTTAAGCTGACCATTTAGCTTTAGGACTAGGTCCATAAGCTCTTCATGTCCTTTTTGTGCTTCTAGGACTTCCATTGTTTGAGGGTGATGCAACTGAGGAATTTTGAGTTGCTTCTTTAGTGCAACAATGTCATCATTCTTATTTTTGATCAGTTGCTCTGTTGCTTTTACATCCTTGGGATCATGTCCCAATCCTATCACTAAGTCCTCTAAGGACTTGATTCTTGTATCTTTGGCTTGTGAAGAGGCCTTCTCCAACTGAAACTGAGCTGACATATTATTTAAAGAGTTTTGCAATTGGTGGGCTGCTATGGATTTCCCTGTCAATGTAGAATAAATCATCTCACCAATTTGCGTATGTAGCTCAATCTGGTCAATGGGATGAATATCCCTTGCCAGTACTCCAAAATCCACTCTTTTGAAATCTGTTGCTATCCTTGGCTGCTGAGTGGTCGGCTTGATGAAGGTAATTTGCATCTTCCCCTATTTAACATCATAGGCTGACATGAGCCTTGTTTGATTGGTAGGGGTGATTTTCAGGTATTACGCATAGGTCTGGGCTTTCAGCCTCCCATTCCTAGCTTTTATTTCTTTGTATCTCTCTTTGATGTCTTGGTCTTTGTCTGTTGGCATTCTGAAAGAGGATACCTCAACATTGCTGCCTTTCCAACATCTGAGTGTGTGATGTGGAAGGTTCTAGGATGCCTCTAGATGGAGTGGCATGCCTGCTCCTATCTCTTTCTGTGCTGGTAACCTTACCTGTCTCTTCTGTATATTCTTTCTCAGAGACACGATTCATTCTTGGTCTCTTTGCTTAGCTTGTCCCTACATAGGCTTGAGATGTTGTTCTTCTTGAAGGAGTGGCTCCTTCCCTATTTCTTTTGAGGTTTTTCTCCTCATTTAGAAGATTATGTAAGACTGGGGGGGTACTCATGTTGGCCTCTGGCCTGTCTATTTTTTCTGATTGTTCTGGTATATCTGATTGGTCTGGTGCTTGTGATTTTTCTTGTACCTGTGATTCTCCTTGAACCTGTGATTCTCTTGGCACCTGTTGGAAAGAACCCTCATCAAGCTGTTTCTCTAGATCAATTAGAGTGTTTACACAACAACTTCAGTGCTATCACTGTCTTCTAAAGTGTTTTCCACCCATTCCAATTGGTTGGCATACTTTTCTATTTCAGGGATACGGTGATGAATGTAGGGAGACATCTTGTTTTTCTATCTTCTGTTGCAGATGAAATCCAAGGGATCATACCTCCATATGAAGCTCTGTTTTAGATTTAGTCTTTGAAGGATTTCATCTGCCTCCTTTCCAGCTTCTCGGCTATTACAAATAAAGGGACCTAATTGGTCTTTGATCCTGAGTTGGGCCTTCTTTTTGGCTTTGACAAAGTGTACCTCATCTAAATTGATTATCTGCCTGTAGTACTCCAGAGAAAATAACCTCATTGGGAGGTATTTGGGTAGTTTATAAGGGGCCAGCTCACAGCCATAAATTCTAATCTCAGTGTGGTTTTGGTACAAGTACCAATCCCCCACTTTGGATTGTTTTGAGAGTTGCAGGATCCTCCTTATATCTGAATTGATTCTTGGAGGAGGGCTGCCTATCAACATTGTCACAATGGGATGCACAAATAGGTCTATGAAGTCTGTATATGAATATGGGGAGTCATATTTGTGGATCAATGGAGTCCAGAAAATTACTGACCTAGGGTGACCTTTTGTGTCAAGCTTCTGAAGAGTAAATGGGAACTTATCAGCTTGGTAGTATAAAAAGAGGTGATACAAAATAGAGGAGTACTTGAAGACTCGCTCATTACTCATCCTAAGGAACTGGTCATGCATCCTATCGGCTATAAACTTGGAATAATCATAAATAACAACAGGAGGCTATCCTGGAGTATATATGGACATGAAAGCCAAGATGATCTCATCTATATACTCACTGGTGGTATAACCTAAGACACTAGATATCATTGCCACAATGTCTTGGCCAAATGGGGAAAATATGGTATACACATATGGAGGAGTTTCCTTGGGGGTATACTTCTCTTCTACATATAAGTTTGGATTATTTGGGCCAATCTTGCAGGGATAATCTTTGGAAATAAGTCCAATAGATCTCCAATGGAGAGGGGAGTCAAGTTTTGGCTAGGTTGAAGTTGCAGCATCTCATTTATTGATTCAGCAGTGATGGTGAAAAGTATAGTTTAGTTGGGGGACATCACTACTCTTTGGCTGGGGATATAGTTTGCATGGTAGCAATGGACAATTTTTGGGAAAATGTGAACTTCAGGGAATTGGTACTTGGGCAAATTGGACTCCCAAAAACCAATTTTATCAGCATAGTTCAGGTATTGGTCTCTATATCGACAGTAGAGTTTGAGAGGGGATTCATGGACAGAGGTGTCCTTTATCTGGAAATCCTTGTCTGCCAGGGGGAGATGGTCTAAGTCTAGATGAGGAGTGGAAATAGGTCTCACATCCATGGCAATTGGGGCAACCATTCTCAGTTCTTATGGATTTGAGAATGGGGGAGGTGATTTTCAGTTTTTTAGGGCAAAGGTGGTTGAGTATAGTGTAAGCTTAAGTTACTTGAGTTCCTTTAATTAATTTTTCACTTTAACTAACAAACTCAGTAACTGGTTCTGAAATTGAGAGGTTTTCTAGTGAATTATGGCTTAAATACCTGGAATTAGGGAGAACTAGCTCTGAACAGGTCGGCTGGCAACTGTGAACGGTTGAAAAGGTTCTAAGTAGGTTGGAGAGAAAACTGGGTGCTTTTTGGCGTCTTTAGGGTGCAATTGGACTTAGGTTGACAACTTCGACGTTCACAGGTACGTGCATGGAGCTTTTCAGTTGAAAAACGATAAAACAAATGATTTGGGGCTTTTTTGGATTTATGCACAAAAGTCAATTTTGGCGGGTATGGGTGAACAGTGGTCGTTTGTCATGTAGCGGGGTGAACAGTGGATTTTTTGGCGTGTAGCGGGCGGGTGGTAAGTGGTTTCCATCGCATCGCTTTTGGGCACTCGATGGTATTGGGGGGAGGCCGCCCGATTCCATTCATTGAGTGACACGTAGCCTCAGGGGCCTAGCGGAAAACAACCCATTTCGGGCGGGTAATGTTTGGATGTCGGGGCCCGTCCGAAATGGATGAGGGCCATCCGATGTGGAGGGGAGAGATGGTGCAATGATCGGGTAATGGAGTTGCACGAAGGGTAGTGGGGGGGCCCGACGGGTAATTAAGTGTGACAGTTTTAAGTTAATGAGGGATTACAACGGGGTTAAGGCATCAGAGTCATTAGGGGAGGGCTTAAGTGGGTTTTTAACTAACTTAATCATGGATCGATTAGTTAGTGGGTTTGGGTAGAAAATCATAGTTTATATAATTAAACATAGGGTTGGGTTAATTAATATTATGGGAGTTAAATATATACGAGAAACAAGTTTTTGTTTGGGATTTAATAAATAAATTAGTAATTAATAAAATGAGCAGAAAGGGGCACAATACCCTAAGTATATGATATTTCATGTTTTAATACTTTTATGATATATAACATAAAAACTTAGGATATAGTGTATTTGTGGGTTTTTGATATGAAAATGAGTTATGTGGGGGAATGAACATTTTTCCTAGGTAAAAGTATTTTAAACTTAGGAAAAGAGAATTATTAGGAAAATGAATGAACTGAAGGGGGGGATGAATTTTTATGAGGGGGTTTTAGTACTTATTTCCTATAAGTCATTGAGCTGAGGGTCCGGTCCCTCCAAAAGTCAGAGAAATGCTCCGAGCCTCTTTGACTTAGGGTTTTTAAGTACTTTGATCTTTATTGTGGGAAATTAGTTAAATAAAAGGTGAAATGAATGAGGGAAATTAATTAATTTACTTTGATATCCATCTGCATGCTTGAGTGATCATTCACATTTGAAACTTTTATGATGAAAAATATGATAAACATGCTTTTGTCTAACCAATCATCATACTTCTGCAACCTTTCTTCTACTTACCCATCTACTCATCCTACCATTTTTACTTCTCTTTATTAGGGTGCATTTGAGCTAGCAAACCCTTATCAAACATTTTTCTTTCTCTTTACAATAGTAAACTAACTAAATCTAACCTTACATCCAAGGGCTCAGATTAAACAGTTGAGCTCCTTTTATTTACTCTACCTATCTAGTTATCCACCAAGATTAAACAGTTTGGTCATATTTTTATTCTCTATCTATAGACCTGAAAGTGAAACATGAAATAGCCAAGTTTACACATATTGACTATCATGGATTGTGGCAAAGATTATAAACTGCACACAATCATTTATTATGCACAAAAAATTAAATAGTAGTGGCATTTTGTTTTGCTTACTTTCATGGTCTTTTTTTTTTTTCTTGGGGTTCATATTCTTCACATTTTTTGACCTTTTTATTGTTTTTGTCCTTTGATTATTCTTTTAGGACATACCCTCTTCACATTTTTTAATTTTTTGAATATGGAAAACATTTGCAGAAAGAAAAGGCATGTACATATTATAGGTTTAATCTCAACCATTCAAAAATTATGACTCCTATTGGTATAGGAACCTAACACCTCTAGAAAACAATTTCTGAAAATCACTTATGCGAAGACCATTGGTTCATTTTTTTCTTCAAGTTGTGTCATGGTACGCTTCATGCAGGGATCACTATCAACCTGAATTTGATTAATACAAAAGCCATAAGTGAGACCAATCTATCGCAAAGTATCCTTGGATTTTGCTTGACCAATCTCTGCTTAGAAGTATTCCATATTCTTTTAGAATGTCCACAACTACAATGTTTATACACTGATGAACTCTATGATTAGATGAGAGACGGATAAGAACATCCTTGAGTTCACCTATACCCTAGACAAACGATCTGTCCAACTATATAATCCATGCATCGATTTTATCCCATTGTGCATTGATTTTCTTGGCAACTGACAATGGCATCACATTTGCAGATGCACCAGAATCGACTAAACAATTGTGAACATTATAATTGAAAATTTCAAATGTTAATAGAAAAGGTGGGCAAAGAGTGTTAGAATTTAAATTTACAACATTTACAATATATTCGAGGATATCATGAGAGTTATCAAACATTACCTGCGATGCAAAAACTTCTTTACCTGTTGGAGTGTGTGATGAGAGTGCTTGGAGAATCAGGTCACGCTGACCCGTTATCCTTGCGAGCTCGAAGAGTGAAATGTTCGCACGAGATCTTTTCATATCTTCCACAATGTTATAATCAATGTTTACCATCGCAACGAGCTGTGTTGATGAGTCTGGTGGTGTAACTTTGTCTGCTGCATCAGGAGTGGTGGACTTGTTTTTATTTCTATTGGAAGTGTTCTTTGTAGAAGGAGCAACTCCAGACTTGTTTTGTGAATTATGAGCCGGATTTGAAGGTGGTCGAATTTTTGGTAGCAAGTGTTTTGTAATCTCTTGCTCTGAAACAGGTCCTTTGCTCAGATTGTAATGATCAATTGACTGCTTGGGAGGAAATTCACTCATTACTGGTTGATCAACACTTAGTTTGTCAACATTGTAAATAATACTGAACATGTTAACTGAATGTTGATCAGGTGCTCAAAATTATGCTCAAAAATAAAAATGTCAAAATCTTGTCACACTTAGCTTCAGATTGAAGAGCTCGCCATTTTGAATCTAATGGTACTCAAATCCAAGTTCGTATGCAGAAGTTAGAGAAAGTCAAAGTTCGAGTTTGACTTTTCTATGTGGCAGAATTGGATGACATGGAAAGTGTCCCAGCGAATGGGGAAGCGCCAAGTGATAGGCCCTGACAGATTGGGTTGCTGTTAAATTATGGTATGTTCTATGCTTAGAGCAGTTTACTTATTTTTCTTCTTATTAGCCACATATTAGCAATCACATATACATTAAGTAAAGTGTAGATAGAGCATTAAAATATCAATAGAAAACAAGCCAAGAAAAAAGACACAAGATGTGGCGGCTAGCCATGGACAAACCCCAATGCGGGGAAACCATTTGATCAAATCTTCTTTTATCTTCAATAGTTCAACAAAGAGAAATAGTATAAAATTTGAATTCTATAATTTTATATCAACATCAGCAAACCCTAGATCAGCAAAGTCAAACTTGGTCAAACTAGCTGAAATTGACCTCTAAAATATTTGGTCAATTTTCGGTCAACTTGTCCTCAATCAGCCTAAAGAAACAACCCTAAAAGTTCAGTCAATTTGCAGATTTCTAAAGTCAACTTGCAGCCCTAAACTAGGGAAGTCAATACTGGTCAAACCAGAGGTCAGATCACCTCGATTTTCATGCCAAAAATTGTGGCCTGCCTAGGAGAGGCAACCACACCCAAGCTGCACTTCTGGAAGGTCAACGCTGGTCAAAGAGATGACCTGCTGCCCTAGCGTCCTTCTTTCTGTGTCTTCTTTACCTTAGGGTTTCTTCCTTTCAGCCACACATGTGAGAGAGAGAGAGGCTCCTTTTATGCGTAGGAGAGAGAGAGAGAGAAGATGAGTGAATTGAATTGTCCAAATGAGGAGATGCTCCTTGTATTTATATGTAAATGTTGAGGTTGAATAGACATGACTATTGGGCTTCTGAGCCTACATAAGTTTACTGGCCGACCTTGACAATTTGTCCATAATCAAAATAAATTCATATCTCCATAAATACTTATCGGAATCGGATGATCTTTAGATCAATCCTACACCTCTCAATGAGGAATCTAGGAAAAATATCAAAAGCCATAAATAAGGTGATCCACATGGAGTTTGGCCCTAGTTGCCAATTTTAACACTCCCTTTGAACTAGGGAGAACTTCATCTGCAATCCGTCAGACTGTCGCTGCTATCCATCCATCAAATGCACTGTCCTGAACAACTTGACCCCACTCTGCTCTGCTCTGCTCAAACTATGAAGAAGAAGAAATGATCGAAGATGTATCATACCATCCTCCACTGACGCGAAGTCAGTCTTAGAGTGTGAACCACTCTCACTGATCCCAGATCAATATCATTGATCCCAGATCAATGGAGGTCATCCTAGCATAGGGAGTATGGTATATACAACGATACGTCCATCGATAGTACTACTATGGTCCCTATCCTCATTTCCTTGCTCATTGATCAGATGAGAGGTACTTCCCATGAGTCCCAGACTGCATGGGTAGGATGCCTCAACAGGAGAACTAATCATCCTGTCCACAAGAGAATGAATCATCTTGTCCAGTGGATTCCATGGAGAACTAATCATCCTGGCCTACAGGAGAACTAATCATCCTACTCCATAGTCACCATGGAAAACAAATCATCCTGGTCCATAGGAGAACTAATCATCCTATTCCACAGCTGCCACAGGGTGTCACAGGGAAGGTTGAACCTTTACCCTGTACATAGTGCACCACCAGGGGATGGTGAGTCTCCCTATGGTCACATGTTACTCCAAGAAGTACCCCGCACCCCCCTAGAGCTCCCAGAGCTCAATACATCATACTCAACCCTCATAAGAGGGTCTCTAAATGACACGAAGTCGTTCTCAGAAAGTCAGGAATTTGACCTTTCCTAGGGGCTTTGTCAAAATGTTAGTGACCTGTTCATCTGTACCGATATGTTGGAGCCTTATTGCTCCTCGCTGCACCATATCTCGAATATAGTGGTACCTAATATTGATAGGCTTGGAGAGATCATGAAATACATGATTCTCTAATAAACGGATCCCGCTCTGGTTGTCACACAGAATCACGGTGGTATCCATTGTAAATCCAAATAGCTCACTGAAGAGCTTTCACAACCAGACTGCTTCACAAGAGGCCATGCTAGTAGCAATGTACTCTGCCTTGGCGGTGCTCAAAGCCATTGACTTCTGCTTCCTACTCATCTAGGATATCGAGGCAGATCCCAAAGAGAAACAACACCCAGAAGTGCTGTTTCGGTCCACCACATTGCCTGCCCAATCAGCATCAGTATACCCAAGTAGTCTCACATCTCCGACAGTGTATCTCAACCCATGAGTGATTGTGCCACGAAGATATCTCAACAGATTCTTGGCACCAATCCAATGTGAGTGGTGAGGCTCAACCATATGTTGACTCAATGTATTGACTACAAAGCATATATCCAAATGGGAGTTCACCAAGAACATTAATGCTCCGATGAGTTGACGATACTTGGTAGCATTTCGTAAAACAGGTCAGGCATCACTACCGCTTAACTTCTTGAAGTCAAGCTCCATTGGGGTAGTTACGGGCTTGCAGTCCACAATGCCGAATCTCTCCAATATCTTCACCACATATTTTCCTTGAGATAGGTAAATCTCCCTTGGTTTCTACCAGACTTCTAGTCCTAGGAAATAGTGCATAAGTCCTAGGTCTTTCATCTCGAACTCAGAAGCCAACTCCCTCTTACATTCGTGAATGAGAGGGTCTGCACTTGTTAGAAAGAGGTCATCAACATATAGCACCAGTATGAGAATAACCTTAAAGTAAAGGTTAGGGTCGGCTTCACTCCTAGTGAACCCCAACTTCATCAAGTAGCTATCGATCCTCTCATACCATGCTTGGGGTGCTTGCTTTAGCCCATAGAGGGTCTTCTTCAACTTGCACACATGAGATTCTCGATCATAAATCTCAAATCCTTCGGGTTGCTCCACATAGACCTCCTCTTTGATCGAACCACGTAAGAACGCAGTCTTGACATCCATCTGATGTAGGTTCCATCCTTGCGAAGCAGCAAGGGCTATGATTGAGCGGATGGTGGTATATCACGCAACAGGTGAAAATATATCATCATAGTCTATACCTTCCTTCTAGGAGAAGCCACGAGTGACAAAACGAGCCTTATAATTTTTTGTACTTCCATCAACTGCATGCTTTTATCTTGTAAAGCCATTTTGAAGTGACAACTTCTTTGTCCTGGGGTCTGGGGACCACATCCCAAACATCGTTTTTCATAATGTACTCATATTCCTCGGTCATAGCATCCTTCCATACTTGATGCTTGACGACATCTATGAATGACGAAGGCTCATTTTGGATGATCGTTCTCATTATGGTCAGATATCCTTGATCCCTGTTTGGCTTCTTACTTTCACGGAAGGTTCCTCAGGGTGCAATGTGTCCTTCAGCATCATCAAGTGTCCCCCTAAGCCATGAAGGCCTCTTCCTAGAAGAGGAAGGCTCTTGCAGAGGAGGATCAATAGGATCCATAGGTTCTTCCACATTGGGCATCATCTCATCTTCCTTTTCCTTCGGTTCCCTGGTGTCAGCTTATTTAGATCCCCTTAAAGTAGGAATATTGTCTACTTTTCTAAGATCCATATCTTCGTCAAAGGTGACATCATGACTAATCTCGACTTCCCTTTGACCAGCTACATAGATTCTATAGCCCTTATTATTTTTGCTATAGCCCACGAAGGTTCCCTTCTTTTCAGATGCACCCAGTTTATTCCTTTTCTCTTTCGGCACATGAAAATATACAGGGCTTCCAAAAATTCTAAAATGAGATACGTCAGGTTTCTTACTGGTGAACATTTCTTCGGGAGTCTTGGAACCCAATGCTTGATGAGGGCATCGGTTTTGTACATATATGACGGTATTTGCAGCTTCAGCCCATAGAAACTTTGGAAGTCTTTGATCATGGAGCATAGCACGGACAACTTCCACAATTGTACGATTATTCCTTTCCGCCACACCATTCTGCTCAAGAGTATATGGTGTAGTAATCTCCCTCTTAATGCCAGCCTCGTTATAAAAGTCATGGAATTCATTGGATTCATATTCAGTCTCATTATCAGTCCTTAAGGTCTTGATCTTATTTTCGGTTTGATTCTCGATCAAGGCTTTGAAGTGTCGAAACCAGGAGAACACTTCATCCTTCTTTTTCAAGAAGTATATCCAAGTCTTGCGAGAATAATCATCTGTAAAAGTGAGGTAATATAAATATCCTCCCAAGGAGTTCACATGCATCATACCAGATATGTCTGAGTGAACCAACTGCAATATATCGGAGGTCTTGCTTTGGCTTGAGGGGAATGGTCCCCTTTTGAGTTTGCCTTTGGCACATCCTGGACACACACCTTCTTGCTCTAATCTGAATTCAGGCATCTCGGTCACCATTTTTCTTACATCGGGTAGAGCTTTATAATGAAGGTGATCAAACCTCCGATGCCATAGTTCGGACTGAAGAGATGTGTCACAAGAGATGACACCCAGTGGACTTCCTCCGACCCGATATAATGAATCAACTTGAAACCCAAGAGTAAAATCATCTTTAAAGTTCTTTTTCCATACATGTACCTTGCCATCGCTGAAAGCCACCATGTAGCCTTTGTCTTCCATTGTCGAAATGGACACCAGGTTCTTTTTGAGATCAGGTACATATAATACATATTGTAAGTGAATGGTATTACCCTGATTCAATTGAAGAGTGACATTTCCTATGCCTTTCACGTGATATTTTGAGTTATCTCAAGAACAATTTCCAGGTTGGTTTCCTTCTCTATCAGATTATAGAGAGATTCTTTGTAACCAGTGAAGTGCCTTGAGGCACCACTATCAATAAGCCAATTTCTCAACGAATCCGGGGGAGCAGTAGTAGATAGAGATGCTGGTAGATAATATTCATCTTGCTTATTGTTAAGAGTGTTAGATTCATACCTGGAATTTATTGCCTTCTTGAATGGTTGTCCTCTTCCTTGATTTCCAACACTTCTTTTACCTCTGCCATTTGACCTGCCATTCCTTTGATTTCCTTGAGAGGGATTTTGATCATCGTCCCGATGTGAGTCCCTTTTATCAGGGCATTCCCTTGCATAGTGACTCGTTTTATTGCAATTGTAACATCGTCCTTTTCTTCCACCCTTTGGTCTAGCCTTTCATTTGAATTTAGCCCTGGAATTGTTTCTTCTTTTAGTATGACAAGAAAAGGCAAAGGGATGACCTTTAAGTATGGGCATTTCTTGCTCTTCCATCCTTGTTTCTTCTTGAATGCATCTGGCCATTAATTCCTCAAATCCATGAATTGCGTTATTACTGAGAAGAGTAGTTGTGAATATATACCATTTAGATGGCAGTCCTCCAAGAGTTGTGAGTGTCATTTCCCTATCAGGAATTACTTCCCCAATGATAGGAGATCGTTCTTGATCTCGATGATCCTTAAGAAATATGATTGCATATTCTCATCTTTGCCCTTCTTAATTTCCTTCAGCTTATTTCTAAATAACAAGACTTGATTTGCATCATTAACTTTAAATAAACTCACCAGTCTATTGTAGATTTCCTTGGAGGTGTTCAGCTCGAAAACATAGGCCACCAAGCGCTTGTTGATAGAGTCTCGGATGATCTTCCTTGCTTTGACTTCTCCCTTGGTCCATTTGTTCCTAGAAGCAGTGGATGCATTTGATGGAGGCTCAAGAATCCCGCCTCTCACATGGTCCAACACTTCCTGCTCTTCTAATGTTAGATCGAGAGACATCTTCCATCTGCGATAGTGAGACTTCTCACGGAGTTTGTCTTTAGCAGGGAAGTGTGTTGAGGACCCCATGATTTCTTTTTAAGATTGCCTTGCCAACCTTCTCTTCGGTGATTTCTCTTGCTCTTGCTTTTGCTTGGGCTTTGTCTTCACCTTAGCTCTGATACAATGTTAAATTATGGTATGTTATATGCTTAGAGCAGTTTACTTATTTTTCTTCTTATTAGCCATAGATTAGCAATCACATATACATTAAGTAAAGTGTAGATAGAGCATTAAAAGATCAACAAAAAACAAGCCAAGACAAGAGACAAAAGATGTGGTGGCTAGCCAGGGACAAACCCCAATGTGGGGAAACCCTGTGATCAAATCTTCTTTTATCTTCAATAGTTTAGCAAAGAGAAATAGTACAAAATATGAATTCTGTAATTTGATATCAGCAACAACAAACCCTAGATCAGCAAATTCAAACTTGGTCAAACTAGCTTAAATTGACCTCTAAAATATTTGGTCAATTTCCGGTCAACTTGTCCTCGAACAACCTGAAGAAACAACCCTAAAAGTTTAGTCAATTTGCAGATTTCTGAAGTAAACTTGCAGCCCTAAACTAGGGCAGTCAATACTAGTCAAACTAGAGGTCAGATCACCTCAATTTTTGTGCCAAAAATTGCGGCCTACCTAGGAGAGACAACCACACCCAATCCACACTTCTGGAAGGTCAACGCTGGTCAAAGAGATGACTTGCTGCCCTAGCGTCCTTCTTGCTGTGTCTTCTTTACCCTAGGATGTCTTCCTTTCAGCCACACGTTTGAGAGAGAGAGAGGATCCTTTTATGCGTAGGAGAGAGAGAAAGAAGATGAGTGAATTGAATTTTCCAAATGAGGAGAATGCTTGTATTTATATGCAAACGTTGAGGTTGAATAGACATGACTGTTGGGCTTCTGAGCCTACATAAGTTTGCTGGCCGACCTTGACAATTTGTCCATAATCAAAATAAATTCATATCTCCATAAATACTTATCAGAATTGGATGATCTTTAGATCAATCCTACACCTCTCGATGAGAGGAATCTAGGAAAAATATCAGAAGCCATAATAAGGTGATCCACATGGGGTTTGGCCCTAGCTTGCAATTTTAACAGTTACGATTTGCGATAATCACATATTGAACTTGAAATCCCACTGTTATTTGTTACCACTGGTAAAGTTCTGATTGCGATGACTGCTCGGATGCGATACTTTATTGTGTTATAGTTTAATGTCTTGGCGGGTCCGCGATATTGCATCGCAACATTTTGCTGTGTTAAGAGCCCCAACCGATTTTCGATTGGGATGAGCGATAAGACCCCGAATGCGAAAATTTTATGACATAGTTTAAAACCCCGACGAGTCCACAATACCGCAATCGTAGTGTTCTCATGTTAACAAAACCTTTGGCCGCTGAAATTCGCTGATTGCAATGAGTGATGGGTTCCGGACGCGAATTTTGTATGTTGCAGTTAATTATCCCCGATGGGTCCGTAATATCGCAATCACAATGTTTTGTCGTTCCATAAGAGCCCGTAGCACTTTCCAATTTCAATTTGCGATATGGCCGACAAGATATAGCTTGCCGTGCGGTGAATTTCTTGCTCCATTAGCAAATTTTGGAGCGGAAATGGGATTTTTGGTCGGTTTTGGAGCAATTTGTGGAACAAATAGTGGGAGAACTAGGAGAAGTCATAACTTCTTCAGTTCGTATCCCAATGGGATGCAAAAAGAGGCAAGATAACATTTTTTTAGTTTTGAAATCATTGAGACAGGTTTCAGAGGCATTTGAGCATTGTAAACACACCTTTGTTTTAATTTGAGCATAATAGAGAGGCCCAAGCCATTGGAAGATGGACGAAGGAGACATAGCCCAAGGAGGGTGAACTCCTTTATCATGTGCTTGTTGTGTGTTGTATTTTGATGTTCTTTGCTGTTATTTTGTTGCTATTCAACATATGTTTTATGATAAATTGTTTCTAACATTTACATAAGAAACTTTCATGGGAATCAATTAATTAAGCAAAAAGATTGAATCCTTAATCACTTGATAAGAAAATGATAAGCATATTGGGTTTTATTCTGAATGGGGAATTATCATAACGTTACTAATCTGCTCCATTTTCAGATCAAATGTACAACACTCGCATTGTCTTCAGTCGCGATAGGTTCACTTGTTTCATCATTCTACTAAGACTGTTCTTATGTCAATAAGGTGTCAACGAGATTCACCATCATAGTGTTCATATTATTATTCCATTGCAGGCATGTCTTCTCAGAATGTTTCTCTTGATGAAAAATAAAAAATTATCCATGCCCAAACTTTCGATATTGAACACTACATTGGAACTCTGAGCAGATTTGGCCTGTTGTGAGTTGTTGATTCTTTTGAAGAACAGTGGCCTGAAAGACTTGTTACTGGTAGTTGATGTCGTGCTTGACTGTCTCTTCAATTCTAAAACTTCATTTGTGATTAACTTCAGAGGCTTGGTCAAGCTTTCCATGTCAAAAGAGTATTTTTGTTTTGTTTTGTTGGAGGAGGCTTGGTTTTTCTTGCCATCTTCCTTGGAGTATTTGGAATATTCATCATCTGTTATGACTCCAATGGATCACAAATCCTTTTCTACAAGGAGAGCTTCTGCAAAGTTCAAGGCCAATGTTTCTTTCACAACTCTCTTCATGAAACATTAGGGGAATTTTGAGGTATAAAATGGGCCTCCTAAGAAAAATGTACAACCAAAATAAACTTTATAAGAACCAATAAGATTCAAGATAATGATTTCAACCATGTGGGATGTTTCACCATTTTTGGAGGAAAAAAGTAAAAAGATTAAAAAATAATAAAATAATCAAACTATTTTTCAGCTTATCTCCCTAAGGTTTTGCTCAAATTTTGAGTGAGAGTACTCGTTGGATGAAAAATTTAATTCCTCATCCAAGGAGTACCAATGTTGCATAATTTCGATGGACCCTGCTACACAAAAAATGAGAAATACATGAAAAAACATGATTCCAATCACGTTTTTCATGTATTTCTCATTTTGTGTGTAGTAGGGTCCAACAAAAGTATGAAACATGGGTAATCATTGGATGAGGAGTCAAATTAGCATCCAACGAGTGTTTCCGCTGGAAATTTAAGTAAACCCTTAAGGAGATAATTTAAAAATATGATTGAAAAAATAGTTTTTATTTTTTTCCCTCTAAAATTTGATGATGTAATCTAATATTATTTTATTATTTCCACTATTATTTTATAATTTCCTTAGGAGGTCCATTTTAGACCTCAAAAATCCCCTAATGACAGAAATGTTAGTCAACAAGGCGAATGTGTAATAATATTTTGTGATGTCATTGCGAGGTTTCACATCTGCGGGGAACTTCTTCAACAATAGCATAAATATTTGATTAAAATCTTTGATTCTTTCCTTTTACTTGAGTTTCAAATTCCCAAGTTCTTTCAACAACATGACGAGAGTTTGATCATTAGCAAATTTTTCTAGAAACAACTTCTTAAAATCCCTCAGTTTCGGATTGAATTGGATGGAAGACTATTGTACCATACATAGGATCTACCTTCTAAATTATACTGAAAGAGTCTACAAGCGACATCATCGAAACGTACCTCAAGTATCTGTAGATGGATGTAGAACTTGTTTATATGATCTTCAACTTTAGTATTCTTGTTTGGATTGAACTTTGAAAACAAATTTTCTGAATGTTTAGTCATCTTGTGAAGGTTGGCTGAAAGAGTGAGTGGCCCTTGGGCCATCCAATCTAAAATTTAATCAACCATGTCTGCGATTTCGTCCTCCTCCTCCTCTTTTGAATTTGAAGAAGTTTCTTTGTCACCATTAGGATCCACGGTGTGATCAAGGTGCTCCTCTTCAGAAAACTAAAAATGTTCTCGTTCATTGTCTATATTCTCCTCAACAGGTGGAAGTTCGCCTTAGTTTTTTGTAGGTTCAACTAGATCCTCAAGGGTTGCGATAACTAAATATTCCATTGACGAAACTAATACGCCACAAAGTGTGACTTCTTTCTTTACAAGCTTATGAGGTAGAATCACAACAACAAGGAGTGAAGCAAGATCTCTTGCAAAGCAACGAGTGATAGGTCGAATAACCTGAATTTGGTAGTAGGTAACTTCAAATGCTTGTCCCGGACTAGATTGAACAATACCTTCATTTTCAAGGGTGCAAGTGGAAGTGAAAATGAGAATATTACTACCTTGCGTAGAGTCTTGTCTTTTAGGAAGTGGAGAATTTTCAACCATAAAAAGGTGTCTTCCCTCCTTCTAGTGCCAGAATGTTGACAATACTAGATACTGCCAACATGCAAGGGGGTTTCCTTGATGAAAATTCCCAATTAGACTTTGCACCATTTGGTGTGGGAGCTCTTTCGGAATTAAGGCACAATTGCCATATATTATTAAATATATGCCTTGGCTTCAATGTTCAACACGAGAGAGTAATACACAGGTAATTTCAAATTAGCAAGTAAGTATTCCTTGTTGATGTTCATTTGTGAAATGTATCAAAGTTCTTCTACCGAAAGGGAAAGAAAAGTGATCTCTCTAAAGACAAGTGATGGTATTAATTTAGAAAAGACGCATGAGCATGTACATAAGAATGAATCATTGATCAACCATGAAATAGTTCACACAGAAGTAATGATTGTTGCAAAAAATACAACACACCTTCAACAAGATAAGTACAAAAGCCACTAAAATAGTTCAATTTCCTTAGTACATATGAAAACAACATACATCACAAACATTAAAAGAATAGTCTTACAATATTTACGACATATGCATGAATGTGTGCTGGTTTAATGAGTTTGTGAATTAAGTAAAAGTTCTAAGATACATCAAGATAGTGAACACCACTAGCTCCAATAATGGAGCGTTAGAGAAATCACTTGCTCCTCTAAAAGAACTATATTCATCTCTAATGCCTGGAAGGATGATCGAAGGTGAAAATTCCTTTACTTGAGAAATGTGGGTGTATATATAACAAATGAGTGGTCATTCACCTCCCTTATGACTCTTGGGCTACCCTCATGATTGTTTGACTTCGCTATGACCTCTCGAATTCCACATGACTTTTCACATTACATAGATGACTCTTGGATTTCAAATTTAAATTACATTTCTCTAATATTGAATTTACATAATCCAAAATACAATGTGGAACATGATGACTCATGACATGACATGACATGACACTGGTGAAATGGACTTCATGATGACTTGGCAGTGTCAAGCCACTCTTTGTTGCTGATTTCTTTGTGTCTTCTTGAGAGATGGAACATTGTTTTATTCTTCCTCCGTATGGCTTGAAAATAAGGAGTCTCTAGTGTAAACTTGATCTCCAACTACTGTCGCAAACTAATGTCCCTTTATCTTCTCTTGATTGATAAACTTGTTATTGCAGCCTCAAATATTTGTTTTCTAGCAAGATCTCGTTCTCCATCTCCTTCATCATCATCCTATCATATCATGATAGAAAAACTGCAACTAAAATACACTCATGACAAGATGACATTGTTGGAAATACTGAGAGGGGGGTGAATTAGTATTCCTTAGCAATTAGCACTTTTAAAATTTTTCAGAGAATTAGTTAATCTTCAATTATTATTAATGTTTATGTAGTAATAACAGTAAATAAAAGAACCTATTAGACACAAGAATTTTAGGTGGAAAACCCCCTCCGGGTCAAAAACCACCGAACACATTTCTAATAAATTCTTTAATCTTCAGCCCCAACTGAAATGAAAGCAACAACTTCCTAAAATTATAGAAAATAATTCTTCCCTAGCTCCCATTGGAAGGATGCCCCAATGCCCTGGTTTCTTTAGTAATCAATTGAATGGATGCCCCAACACCCTAGACCAACCTACCACCTTGAAGTGTTCATAGGATCCAACCTATAGGTGACTTCATGCACCTGCCTAGCACCTCCCTACCACCCTATAATGACTGAAATGAGACAAGAGTGTGGATTCCCATATGAAGGACAACGATCCATGATACAATATGATTTACAATGATTTTGACCGAACACCCAATCACACTATGACCTCCAACCCAACCATGAAATCATCCCAACAAAGGCTCCAATACCTCCCAATAATGCCTTTTCGACTCTAGGCAGATTGACTCTTTTACAATAATGAATCTTCCAATGATGACACTTTTACAAATGAATATTTTACAACTTTACAATGATGACTCTTGGCCTTGACACTTCTTCACAATATGAAGATGACTGTCATGTCTTCAAAGGATGTCTCATTGACTCTTGGCCTTGACACTTTTTCACAATATGTAGATGGTTGTCATGTCTTGAAAGGATGTCCCACTGCAATGCCTCTTGAATTCTTGCTTGAAGTTGTATTTGAATCTTCTTCTACCTTCATGCAAAATTTTCCCAGCGAAACCAATCCCAAAACAAAACAAAATACCCTTCAACTTACATTTGCCTGCAAAACACATATAAGTGTTGAATAATGAATAAATACAAATTAAAATTACAATGCATACCTGAAGTGTGCTTGTCACTTTTGTTGTTGACTTGTTGCAACAGTAGAAAAAGACTCACTCTTGATATAGGCCTGGACTCTATGCAAGACTATATCCAAAGCTGACCTAAAGATATATACAATAAAAATTGATGATAGACCCTAGAATTGTGATGGACCAAGTTCTAAGTACAACAACAGAGACCATTCCATAAACTATGACAAGACAAGTAACATGAACTTACAACATCATATAAATTTAGCAAACTTGGTGTAACATCAAGAATATGTAGCATAAAATTTGTAGTATCAACAATAGGACATTCGAAAAACTAATTGTGACATATAGAGACATAGAGATATAACCGAGACACTGTATATACTTATGTTGTCCTACAAAAACATATGTCAGAGATGATACTCAAAATTCAAATGTAAACACTAATCATACATACCTTGCTGTAGGAGACTTACCCTTGACTGTTGATGTGTGGTCCTTACTGCAGTGATCCTTGAATGCATGCTTTTTCTTGCCTTCTAGGAGCTCGATATTGAATCTATTGTATCTATGTCATTTTGGATCTCCAGGGTTTGAAATTTCGTCCTATGGTAGCCCTCTGAGTCCTCTTTGCAACCCCATAGGTCTGATCAATATTGGATTCTTCAAGAAAGAGTTATGTCCAATCTCCCACGATGACCTGATTATAGCCTGGTTCAGTAGAGCGAACTTGTACAAAGTGCCATGTGTCACTGTTGTGACCTTCAAACCTTTTTCTAACTATTTACAAAATTTGAATCGAATGCTCAGAGAGAAAGTTAAGACGATTTCCCCAACATCACCTGTTTGACATGGAATTCAAGAGCTTGCAAAAACCTTAACTTCCTCAGATCATATCTCCAAAAATATAGCGAACCAAGATCTGAAATTTTGTCACGAGGTTCATCAAGATTTAAGCTCAAATGGGTTTTAATTTTAGCTTCTAAAGCTTTGCAGAAACAAAGTTATAGTGAAAATTCCATGATGACTTGTTTGAAGCCAAAAAATCCCTATAAGAGGAGTATATGAGGGTCATTATTTATATGAATATCTTGAGTTGAGAGGGTCGTCAACAAGTGAACGTTGGAGGGATTTTAGGAGAAAAAAATATTATTAATTATTGACTATTTAATGACCACAGCCAATTGTGAGTTCCATGCCACAACTCCATAGGGTTTTAGCCCACTAACTGGGGTTACTAACTTCAAACATGAATATCTCTCAAACCGTGAAGAATTACTTGGCGTGCCATATATCAATGGAAACATCTCGACGATTAGAATCCATCTAGAAGATCATTGACTCAGAATAGAGTAAGTTGTCAATTCAAAATTACCATGCAAGATCGGGGTAGCCCTTGGTGCTGCTTGGGTTGACATCAATGACAACCACTGATCAATAGACATCAGTCCAATAAACCCCTAGTCTAACATGCTTCATGATAACCACTTGATGAGTTGGAACCGGGTGGTAGGATGGGAGATAGACTCAGGGATTGTGTAGTTGCACAACTTAGGAGGTTAGTGGTCAGGACTAAGCCTTGAGACTACACAGTGTGTAGTTCAGGCATGCTAGGGCTTGTCACCTGCACAGTTGAGGGGCTCAAGATGTCAGGTTGAGGGCTTGAGGCTTTATGTTTCCCACAATACATTTCCAAAGGGATGGAGGTTGAGGGATTGCACAGTTCAAGAGGTTAAGGCTAAGGCTTGACTATTGAGATGACATAATGCACAGAGGAGAATGGCTGAGGGAAAGGATTGCGTAGTTTTGGAGCTCAAGGGTTAGGACTGAGCACCGTGATTGCGTAGTGTGAAGTTCTTTGAGACAGGGAAATTTCATTGCGTGAAGCTGAGAGGCAAGGCTAAGGATTAAGGTCTGAAACTACACAATGCATAGTTTAGGAGGGATGAGTGATGTCAAGTTTCTCGGTCAGGAATTTTTCTGACTTTGACTAAGTGTGGGATTAGAGAGATGAAAATGAATAATGACAAGACTTAAGTATGATACAAAACTTAGGATAATCGACGACACAACATAGTTGACCATAACACATGAACAACATACTTTCCTCAATGCAATGACATTGTGACGACTTACCGTAAGTGCGACACTAAAGGTACACTTTGTGATGACAATGATGACACTTATGCGACAATGCTTGAAACTTTGGAAATGAGTGTGATACATGTTTACATGGTAAGAATGACCCATTAACACAAAGATAATCCCTTGAAAAAAACCAAAACCACATATATGTGATATGCGACACTTGCCTATGCTAAAAGACAACACTTCGATTTTCTTTACAAAGGGACAAGAACAATTAGAAAACACCTGTAACAACTCCTAATACTTGTGATGAAAACATGAAAAGTCAAAGTAGGCTCTTGAATTTGGATGCAAGCAAAAATTTTGGAGGTTGTTGTAGCAAGAAAAACACAATGCCTATATTACGTGACAATGATCTATGCAATAGTGGGACAATGAATTATGTGAGACAATGACTTATGCAACAATGATGATAATGAACTTGCTCTTATGGTACATGAAAATAATGATGACACTCGACAATGATGATGTTGTTTGATAGTGAAGACTCCTGATATTGATGAAACTTATTGTAGCAACATGGGTGATGCCACTTGAGACAGTGATATGATACCAACTCACTTGGACTTATTTGATCCTCAGAGATCAGATCATTAAGTTCACAAACGTAATTTGGGTTGGCCCTAGGTGGCCTAATGTAATTGATGAATGATGAAAGAATTATGTCTCATGATGTTTGTATTTTGTATCTTAGCTAAGCATTTGATGAAAATATAATAGAAGAAGAATCTGGTTGGGTTTTCCCCCTTGTGGGGTTTTCTCTGGGTCATTGACCTAAATCCTGGTGGTTCTATTGTGCATGATATTCTTATACTATTCTTTATTGCTTCGCTGCACTGTTGATGTTATTGTTTTATCTACATAGTTGCAAATGATGTTATGATCTTGTAGGGTGAATGTAGTTTGTAAATTGATGAAAAAGTTTGAAAATGCAATTATCTACAACAGGGAACAATCTAGCCCTAAAAATTAACACCATAAAGAAGACCTCATCCTCCCTCTCAAGAAGGAAGAGATAGAAGATATCTGACAAATGTTCAATTTATTTGTTTCCAAGCATATGGTCACTATAAATCTCATTTTCCTCAAAGAAATCAAAGAGATGATTATCAAAGGAATGATGATCGTAAGAGGAGAGGGAAGCATCATGCTTCTGCTGCTGATCTAAATGAACCATCTCATAAGAGAAGGCATAGGAAGAATGATTTTGATTTTGAATACTCATTTTATTTTGCCTTTACAGGTTCCATTGCATGTCATGATGAAATATGGTTGGTGGACAATGGTGCCTCTAGGTACATGACTGGAAGTTGTGAAAATCTCATTGAATTGGTTGAAAATAAGATAGCTCAAAGAGTTGAGCTTGGAGACAATGGAAAATATGAAGTCAAGGGCATTGGTTCATCATCCTTCCAATTGGAATCAGGAGGTAATGTATCTATTAACAATATTTTGTATGTTCTTGGTTTGAAGAAAAATTTGTTGTCTATTTTATCTCTTGAAGACAAAGGATATAGAATTGCATTCATTGATGGACATGTCCTGTAGGTTTTAACACCGTACAGAAATTACCTGCATACGAATTCTAAAACACAGAAAATAAACAATGCGAGAGCATAACACATAAAACACATATACACAGAGATTTTCCCATGGATCCCAAAACAGAGACTACTAGCTTGATTTTTCATTATATTCCTTTCAATGTTACAATACAAATTTATACATGCTGAAGCATCCAATACCATGGACCAAAAACCATCGCGTCCAACACATATGCGAAAACCATGCACAAAACCATAGATAGGTTCGCCCAACCTAATATAGGGTCCACAAGATTTTTTCCCGGGGCACTGCCTCGAACCCCGTAGAGGGGGGCTACCCACCCCCCTCAAGCCCCCCGGACAGGGGGGGCTGCCGCCCCCCATGATCCCCCGCTGCGCAATCAGCACAATGAAGGGGAGGCTCTGCCCCCTCTCTAACTCCGTGATTAACTACGTAGGATATTCGTAGAAAGAATATAACACAACCCAACATTCTCCCACTTGTTTTTTTCTCTCCACAGGGGGCCACAAGAGAGCTTAGTCATTTATCCAGCCCTGCAACACCCATTGTTTCTCTACACCAAGAGAAATTATCAGAGCTCACAGATTTTTTCAACGCATCTGCAGTATTCTTCAAAGTGTCCACCTTTACCAACAACACCTTTTTTTCTTCTATAATATCCTTCACAAAGTGATACTGAACATCGATGTGCTTTGTATTTGAATGGTAAGCAGGGTTCTTTTCCAAGAAAATTTCACTTTGGCTGTCACAGTCTATTCTTATAGCTCCTTGTACTAACCCCATACTTGAACACAATCTCTGCAACCAAACTGCTTCCTTGCTTGTATGAGTGGCTACCATGTATTCTTCCTCTGTAGTTGATAGTGCCACTACAGATTGTTTCTTATTCATCCAACTAACTGCACCTCCAAATAGGTTAAACATATACCCACTTGTATATCTTCTCTGATCCAAATCTCCAACCAGTGTGCATCAACAAAGCCACGAATATCCAAAAATCTATCTAATCCTGGTCTTCCTTGGTAACACAAACCATAATCACTAGCGCCACACAAATACCTGAAAACCCGCTTCATTGTTGTCTAGTGCTCCTTCCCTGATTTTGACATAAACCTGCTCAATACTCCCACTGCATGTGCAATGTATGGTCTAGTATAGACCATTGCATACATCAGACTACCGATTGAAATTGCATATGGATAACGGGACATGTCCTCTTCCTCTTCTCGTGTCTTGGGACACTATTCGACAGATATATTTACACCTACAGGAATAGGAACCTTCACCGGTTTACTATCCTGCATATTAAATCTCTACAATATTGTCTCGACCAATGTTTTAGAAACCGTTTTGAAAAACTGGTAACCGGTCAAACCGGCCGGTTAGCAAGCTGGCCGGTCCGATCCGGCCAAAAAACCTGGTCAGACCTTGCCTTTTTCCGTTTTTTGGGCCCTAACCGTTGAAAACTGGCCGGTTTAGGACGGAACCGGCTGGTTTATGGCATGCCCACCGAATCATGCAAAAAGGCGTTGGTGGTTTGTGGTTTAGGGGTTTTGGGGGGGAGGTAAAGGTATTTTCCCTCCAGAAACACCCTCTCCAAGCTATAAGAGACCCTTCTCACTCTCATTTGTCTCACACAACTGATTTGGAGTGTTTGTGAGTTTGTTTGTGAGCTTGGAGAGTGTGGAGTTTTTGCTGAAGTAGTCATTTTGGAGTTGGAGTCGGAGCTATTTTGGAGATAGTGTGTAGCTGTCAGTGGAGTTTCCATCTTCAAGAGGAGGCTAAGGGAGCTAGTTTGCATTTCCAGGTAAGGATTTGCACTTGATAATTCCTCATTTGAGTCTGCTGTCCATGATTTTTTTTTTTTTTTATGTGTTATAAACTTCTCACTTCTATGATCTATCATGTATGCTATAAACTCTCTAGCTCTATGCTATCAAATTTTGTAGCTTGAGCCTTGCATGTGCATTTGTTTTCCTACATTTATCTTTGGTTTTCCATTTTGCTTAGCTGCAATTTTTTTTTAAATGGCAGATTTCTTTGCAAATTGTTATTATTTCAAGCAAACATGGCTCCAAAAGGAAAGGACAGTGCATGGGCTCATTGTGATGTAATTGATGAAAAAATGATATGCAAATTATGCCATAAATCTATTGGAGGTGGGGGTATTCTTAGGTTGAAACAACACTTGGCTGGGATAAGAGGCCAAGTAAAGCCATGTGATGCACCAAATTCACTGTTAGGTCCTATTAGGGCAGAATACATTTCCAAGCTTGAAAATTTTTATGAGGATAAGGCTAGGGAGAAGGCCATCCAAGATGACATTGCAAGGAAGAGGGAATTAGTTGAAGCCATGAAAGAGAGTGGGTATGATGATTATGAGATTCAGGACTCCACTTCTATCCCTTCCACCAATGACCCCTTTCACTATGTTCATCCTTCTATTGGCCAACCATCAAAAGGAACAAAGAGAACAAACATCCAAATTTATTTCTCATCTTTTGCCAACATTGCCTCTTCTAATCCCACTTCCTCCCAGCCAAGTTCTCAACCCACTTTGGATCAACATTGGAAAAGACAATGCAAAGAAACTTCTCACCAATACATTGCTAGATGGTGGTATGATTCAGATATCCCATTTAATGTTGCTCACTCACCTTATTACCAAGCTATGTGGGACTCTGTTATAGCTTCAGGAAAGGGCTTCAAAGGCCCTAGTATGCATGACTTGAGGGGAGCTCTTTTGCAAAAAGAGATATCTTCCATTGATGAGTATTTGGTTGATTTTAAAGATTCATGGCTCAAAACAGGTTGTTCCATTATGTCAGATGGATGGTCCGATGGAAAGAACTGCACTATCATTAATTTCCTTGTTTCTTGCCCTCAAGGAACCATGTTTTTGAAATCAGTTGATGCATCTGATAAGGTAAAGGATGCAATCCTTCTATTTGAGCTTTTGGATAATGTTATTCAGGAAGTTGGGGAGCAGCATGTTGTGCAGGTCATCACTGATAATGCCTCAAACAATGTTCTTGCTGGAAAGATGGTTGAGGCCAAATATAAGACCATATTTTGGACTCCATGTGCTGCACATTGCATAGACCTCATGCTTGAGGATATAGGCAAAGTGGAGTGGGTAAAAAACACTGTAGAGCATGCCAAGTGCATTACAAAATACATTTACAACCACTCATGGGTATTGAACCTAATGAGGAAACACACTGGAGGCAAAGAGCTTGTTAGGCCTGCAATTACGAGATTTGCAACTCACTTCCTCACGTTGCAATGTCTCAATGGTCAACATAAAAACTTGCAGAAAATGTTTTCCTCTGATGAATGGTCTGAATCTCGGTGGGCTCGTAGACCAGATGGAAAAGACACCAAAAAGAAAGTGTTATACATTTATTTTTGGAAAAGGTCTGTAGAGCTTGTGAAAATTACCGAGCCCCTTGTTAAGGTGCTAAGGTTGGTGGATGGGGAAAGATTGGCCATGGGCTACATTTATGAAGCTATGGATCAGGCAAAGGAGCAGATACGGGCAACTTACAAGGACATGTTAGCTAAATATGGCCGTATATGGGAGATCATTGATAACAGATGGAACAATCAACTCCATCGTCCTATACATGCAGTCGGGTAATTTTTGAACCCAAGGTATCACTATAAAAATCGGCTAGGAGATCAGCATGATGGGGAGGTCAGAGCTGGATTGATTGATTGCTTGGAGCGCATGGTCCCTAGCCATGTAGACCAGTTGGAAATACATAGACAACTTACTATTTTCAATATGGCAAGTGGTACTTTTGGCAAAAACTTGGCAAAGATGGCAAGAGATGTGGACCAACCAGGTAAGCAATTCCAATTTCCATTTTGTTTTTCATTTCAAGTTAAAATTGTTTACGTTCTTGAATCTTTACAATTCAAATTATAAACAAAGTTACTAATTAATGTCTTTTTCTTTGCAGCACATTGGTGGGAGTCATTTGGTGGCCAGTGTCCTCAATTGCAAAGGTTTGCAATTAGAGTCCTCAGTCAAACTTGCAGTGCTTCAGGTTGTGAGCGCAATTGGTCTGTTTTTTAGCGCATACACACGAAGAAGAGAAACCGTTTGGAACAAAAACGGTTAAATGATCTTGTTTTTGTGCAATACAACCTTCGACTGAGGAGGAACCAAATGATGAGCAAATCACCTGATCTAGATCCCATTGTGTTGGACGATATTGATCCAACATCAGAATGGGTGGAGGAGACTGAAGATCCTGTGTTTGAGGCTGATTTTGATATTGACATGGCTTTAGCAGGGGATGAGGCAGATGATGTGGCGGCATCAGAACCAGGATCAGTAGCAGCATCAAGGAAAGGCAAGGAACCAATGGAAGGCACTAGTCGTGCAGGTCGACAAACTCGTGCTTCCATTAGGTCCACTTCTATTGTCATTGGTGGCATTGATACTAAGGTTGCAGATCAGGCTGAGGCATCCTCAGACTCTGAACCAGATGATGTCTATGTAGCTCCTGATGATGATCCTGTGTCTAGTAGTGGTGATGGACTTGATGATTGATCATGTGTACACTGTAGACTTGTAGTAGGCCAATGGCCTCATAGCTTGCAACATTGTTTTTGGACTTTATAGGCCATTTAGAGCCTCATTTCTTATGCATTTTGCTATTTTGTCAATGATATGTATTGTACTTGGTGCCATTTTGATATATTCACCTTTACATGGTATATAAATGAGCAAACTTTGCATATTTTGTCTCTATTGGCTTGGAATCATGGTTTTACATCTTAAAAATAGTTTTGTTTCATTAAAAATTAATTATTTAATGTATTTTTTAAAACCGGTTCGTTTAGACCAAACCAGTCCCGGTTAGACCGGTTCCGGTCGGTAAACCGGTTCATTAGGTGGACTGGTCCGATCACCGGTTCCGGTTTTAAAAACATTGGTGTCGACATACTTCCTTTGGTTTAACCAGAGCTTCCTCTTTTCCCAATCTCTTTTAATTTCCATGCCCAAAATATAGTTTGCAGCACCAAGATCTTTCATGTCGAATTTGGAGGACAATGGGGTATTTAAGTCCTGGATATTTTCTTTGTCATTTCCAACCAGCAACATATCATCCACATACAAGACCAAATAAATAAAAAGGTCACCAATTAATTTAAAATACACACAGTGACCTGCTTTGCTTCTGGTGAAGCCAAGTCCCCGTATAAATGTATCAAATTTCTGATACCACATCCTTGGTGACTGTTTTAACCCATACAGAGACTTCTTTAACTTGCATACTAGTTATTTCTTACCCTTCATTGCAAAGCCTTCAGGTTGCTTTATGTAGATCTTCTCTTCCAGATCCTCGTGAAGAAATTTTGTCTTCACATCCATCTGTTCTGTTAAACTCACATGGATAGTAAAGACAATAGGAAAGATAAATCATTGAGTTCATTTTTTTATTAACAGGAGATGTACATTTATAATACAATGTTGTGACTCTTGGGTTTCAGATCCCAAGGTCTCTTGGACTGCTTAGTCTTTTCGGCTTCCACACTAACCCTTTAGGATTAGGTGTCCAACATTCCCCCCCTTAATCCGAAGGGTTATGTATGAGTCCAAGAAAAGAGCTGTAATACAAAATGTGCAAAAAAATACATGGCAGCACTAGGCTGAATGTGCTCTATGAAATGTTGGTATAAAGGGCAGTGGTTTAAGGATGACCACCAACACTGGAACGCTTAGTGCAGTTCCCGGAACTCTTCCAAAACTGGCAAGAAACTGAAGTTTTCTGCTAGAGGAAGTGATCCTACTGTTTTAAAGAGGGAAACCTTCAACCATAAAAGGGAGGTCTCACCCCGCATAAAAGGTAAAACTTCAACCTGAAAAGGGAAGTCTCAACCTGTGATGGTTTAAGGATAACCAACAACTCTGGAATGCTTAATGCAATTCCTTGAACTCTTCCAAAACTGGCAAGAAGCTGGTGTCTTCTGCTAGAGGAAGTGTTCTCAATCTGTTTACGGGCATCTTTGTCTCTGGCTACAACTCTGAAACTGGTGTGGCAGGTTGTGGCTCAGGCTCGCTTGATGTGACTTTGAAGCTTGTAGATGACCATCATTTCCCCCCCTGTCAGATACAAGGTGAGAAGATGGAGAAAACTCAACTGCAAGACTGTTCAATACTCTGGAACAAGTTCTGACATGTGCTTGGAATATCTTCTTGGCTGTTGATGCCCATTGCCAAGAAGTGATCCATCCAAGATGAATCTTTGTTCTTGCAGGATGTTTGTTTCTGAAGCATCTGTGTGAAGAATGACTGGTTTTATGACAGTGCTTACATGGATGAAGATCAAAACAGTGATCTTTCAAATGGCCAACTTGGTCACAGTGTTGGCGTTTCAGGATCTGTTGTTGTTGTTGTTGCTGTGGAAGAGGGGCAGAGTCTGGAACAGCTAAAGTTGAACTGTCATGAGAAGTAGATGAGCTGTCATGAATGAATCCAGCGCTGTGAAAATGAATGGGCTTTGAGTAGTCTGGAATATGAAAGGACAAGTCCTTGTCATATCCAAGACCAGTGCTATGCTTGTTGTGGACAAGCTCTTCCCAAGGTCTGATAATGGGCTTGGGAAGTGCAGACTGAGTTTCTGCATCTGCATGTACCACTGCTGCTTTATGGGGTACTAAATCTGAATGAACTATAACATTATTGTTTTGCTGTTTATGGGAATTTGTTTCAATCTTCTGAACAGAAACAGGTTCAGAATGATGACTCCACTGCTGTAATTCTTCCTGCTGTAGCTTTGTCTCAAGCTGCAAAAACTCAATATCTTCTTGTACATTATGCAAACAGGTTCTAATGTCAACAAGAGAAGCTTTGCTTATTCTTACTGTACCATGATCAGAGGAATGTATCAGAGTTTTTAAGAACTCCAATATTTCACCAATTTGAGTCATTTCTTGATATCTTTACTAAACAGAAAAAATATATCTGGATGCAAAAGTTCAGCAAATCTCTCTCAGAAAATTAGCCCAAGCAGAACAAAAGCTTCTTCCTTCCCTTCAAATTTACAAAATCAATAGGTTTTCTCTGTCAACAACAAAACTCTTCGCATGGCAGCCAAAGTTTAACCCAGACCACTCTACCGAACAATACACGAATGGGTCACTAGAGATAAAGATAAGATCGCGCAGCAATGAGTGGAGTGGAAATAGAGATGGATCTGAAAAGAAAATAATACAACAACAGGATTGAAGTTTTAAAAGTGTGGGCATTCATTCACTCAAACTGTTCTGAATCTCTATCTCAATTCGTTCACCATGCTTTCTATATCAAACATTTCATTTTATGTTCTGCCAAACAACATGAATGAGCTTACCGTGCATATCAATTGCCTTCTTAAAAGAATCCCAAACTCATCCCACACATTCAATGCCAATAGCAATGCAGAGAAACGCATTAAAAAATTGTGTAACACCAACAGGTTTAATGAAGAGAAGGCACAGTGGATCATATACGTGACAGATGTTGGTCAATCGTTGCATTTACCATATCCAAAAGCAAGGCAGGTTGGATTTGGCCTAGTTCTTGGTTCAGATGGTAAACGCTTTCGGACTCGTAGTTCAGAGGTCGTTCGCCTTGTAGATATCAGATACCAGATACGATGGGAGCGCTGAATAAATGATGGTCTTCTTCAAACACGGGGCTGTCCTTCACTGGGCCAAGAATATATTGCAGCCTGCACAAAATGACGAGAAGCATGCCCTTCTCCTCTGACGGGAGGCATTGTCAAAACTCCAAACGATTGATAAGATACTTCTTAGGGGCGGTGAGCTTCAGAGTTCGACCCTCTCTTTAACTGTACAGATGCAGATCGAAATCAAACCCCTAAATCTTCTACCGGAAAAGGCCTTCTTTTGGTATTTTGGCCCTAAATAGTCATGATACCTCTACAGGAAATTAAAATAATGAGACGACTGATTTATGTCGCCGTTGAAGAAAAGCAATTCCTGTAAAGAAACCGCTTTGCTTCATTACACACCAAATCTGATCCCAAATCTTGCCAAAATAGCTTAGATTTCACGAAATTCTCACCTTCAAAGCTACAATCCAAAACCTAAATCCAATCCTTGGTTCTCCATCGAAATTGCCTTTTAACAGAAAGCTTTTCCAAGGAAGACACAAGCCTAAAAGCACAAACCGCTCCAAAAAAGCTCGAAATAACAGCCAATGCTTCGATAGATCGCCCCCTACTCATAGAAATGCCGAAAAAGAAGATTCCAAACAAATGCTATCGAAAGATTAGCTTTTCTAGTCACGGGCGAAAGCTAAGCTACCTTTACCGCATTGGAAGAAATCCGATTATCCGAGTATTTATCACCTACAGGTTCCTCGGCCCGGCACCCCGTCATGGAAAATACAAATCAATGCTGCACATATCCTTCAGACCGGCTTCGAACCCGTAAGAGGAAGAGGAAGGGTCATTGATTTCTCAGAAACTGACTGCAATATCAGATTTGAGAGACTCACGGACTTCGAATTTGAAGCTTTCCCCAGGCTACGTGAGATATTCGCATTTTTTCGGTTCCATTTGAAATAAAATACCTCAGAAATGGAGGGTAACTGGATCGAAAATCTCTGTGTCGAAGGTTGAAGTGTGCTTAATTTCGTATATCAGGGATCTCGCGATCGAATCACCTTACACCCAACTGCATCTTTTTCAACTTGAAGGTCACTGCGTAGTAGAATGGGGAAAAATTCAGGCGTACAAAGCCATGCAGAGGGCCAAAATGGCCACTGCTGGCGGGCCGGAGGAAATCGAAGACGGAATGAGTGGCATGCTGCTCGTTTGGCAAGCTTTCAAACTTCTCACACAATCACCTGGGATGAATTCAGAAATGGCATTTTCGATGCTGCTTAGGGTCGTAGCAGGACAACATCTGAAAGGGAGGCCGGCTGGCGTGCAACAGGTCTGGCAATGGAGCGCTGATACAACAGTGTGGTGACAGTTATGGAAGAGCAGCAGTATAGGTTTGGTGATCAGCGTGGAAAGAGCCGCAGTGTATGAAGGGAGGCCAGCTAGCGATATTTACCAAGCATAACGGTTGGAGGGCGGTCTATTCAGAGAATAAAACGTATACTGACACCATCTGCATGGAGCAGGCTTCAGGCAACAGCAGCGTATTATATGTCAGAGCAGGGCAGAGGAGCAGCGCTGTGTATGCAGAGAGCAGCGTGAAACCCTTATGGACAGAGATAATGAAGACCACATTAGCGCTATTCAAGGCAGCTCAGACACAGGATTATGGGCAGAGGTGCAGGACTGACATGCACATAACAGGCCACAGAAAAACAAGCGGCTCTGATACCATGTTAAACTCACATGGATAGTAAAGACAATAGGAAAGATAAATCATTGAGTTCATTTTTTTATTAACAGGAGATGTACATTTATAATACAATGTTGTGACTCTTGGGTTTCAGATCCCAAGGTCTCTTGGACTGCTTAGTCTTTTCGGCTTCCACACTAACCCTTTAGGATTAGGTGTCCAACATGTTCTACCTCAAAATCAAAAGCAGCAACAACATATAAAAGTAATCTAATAGAAGCTACCTTGGCAACAAGAGAAAAAATATCACTAAAATCAATTCCCGACACCTGGGAATAACCTTTTTCTACCAATCGAACTTTGTATTTCTCCACCTTTCCTTCTGCATTTGTCTTCTTCTTGAACATCCATTTGCTGCCAATGGGTTTCCTTCCAGCTAAAAACTCCACCATATCCAATGCCTCATTTTTGTGCAAAGATGCCATTTCATCAACCATGGCCTCTTTCCAGAGTTTGCATCCTCTGAATCTACTGCTTCCTTCACAGTTCTGGGATGATCATAAGTAATAGATAAAGCAAAATTTGAACAGAAAGTAGATGGACTATACCTTTCTGGCTGCCTTCTTTCTCGAACTGATCTTCTCAGACCCGGAGTTTGTGGCTCTTCATCTTCTGATTCCTCTTTTGTTGTAGAGTCTGACTCTTCCTCCTTAAGATCAGACTCTATATTCTCAGGTTACTTTGGTTGGAATTCATGTTTAATAATGTCTTTCACCTCTCTGAACACCACGTCTTGGATGTACACAACGTTCCTTGTTATTGGGTTCCAAAGCTTATAACCCTTTAAACCATCCTTATACCCAATAAAGATGCACATTTTAGATTTACTATCCAACTTGGTTCTTTTCTCCTTTGGAAAATGTACATATGCATCACACCCAAATACCCTTAGATGTGAAAGAGAGGGTTTCTTACCAGTCCATGCTTCTTGTGGGGTCTTATCCTCCAACATTGATGAAGGTGATCTGTTGACCAGGTAACATGCTGGGTCCATCGCCTCTGCCTAGAATTCTTGTCTTAACCTGACACCACTGAGCATGCTTCTTGCCCTTTCCATCAACGTCTTGTTCATTCTTTCTGCAACTCCATTTTTCTCAGGTGTGTATGGAGTAGTCTTATGCCGTGCTATACCACACTTCTTACAAAATTCTTCAAATTCCTTGCTGCAAAACTCTCCATCGTTATCTGACCTCAACACCTTTATCTTCTTCTCTATCTGGTTTTCCACCAAAGACTTAAATTCTTTAAACCTATCAAAGAATTCAAATTTCTTCTTAAGGAAATATATCCATGTATTCCTTGAGAAGTCATCTATAAATGATACATAGTACACAAACTTACCCAGTGATGGAACCTTCATAGGTCCAAACACATCATTGTGCACAAGCTCTAATATCTGTTTCACCTTCTTACCACCAGAGGGGAAACTCACTCGATTCTGCTTCCCATATACACAATTTTCACAGAAATCAAAATCTAGAGAGCTATTACTCATACCTTCTACCATACCTTTACCATGAAGTATTCAAAGGTCCTTCTCTCCAATATGTCCAAGCCTTTGATGCCACAACATGGTCTTCTCTCTAGAGACCACTAGATTTTTTACTCCACTTTCAGGAACCACAGAACTATTGCACCCATCAACAACAGTGCTACCTTGCAGCTTGTACAGAGTTCCAATCTGAACTCCCTGCATCAATACTAGTGCTCCCCGAACCATCTTGCAGGTATCCTTCTTGAACACTATTTTTACACCTGCATCATCTAGCTTGCTTACAGAAATTAGATTTTTGGCCAATGCAGGAATATGCAGAACACCCAAAAGTGTTCTAACCCTTCCACCTTGCAACTTCAACTTTAATTTTCTGCAACCAACGATTTTAGCCTTCCTATAATCCCCTAAGAAGACATCACCACCATCATATTTCTCATACTCATAGAACCACTCTCTATGGGGAGTGAAGTGAAAGGATGCACCTGAGTCAATCAACTATGCCTCATGATCTACACGTGTACTTGAAGAAGCCAAGTACACATCCCCACCTTCATCTAAGGTGGTTTTCGCCTCTGCAGAAGGATCATCATCATATATCTTTCCTTTGTTAGGAGCTTTAGATTTACAGTCCCTTTTGTAGTGCCCTTCCTTTCCGCATTTCCAGCACACCACCTTTACAGGTTTTCTTGGAGATTTAGATATCCCTCTAGATTTAGATCTCCCATTCGATGAATTATTTTTGTTTCTGTTCTAGAACCGTCCTCGTACAGACAAGGCATCACCATTCTGGCTCTTCATATTTTTTTGTTTCATCTCCTCTGTCAGCAAGGATGAGACTATTTCATCAAACTGCAAGGCAGTTGCATCGCTACCTATTGCAATAACTAGACTATCCCACGAATCCGGTATAGAACACAACAAACTGATGCACATATCTTCATCTGAAATTTTAATATCAACAGATAATAACTGACTTACCACATTATTAAATGCGTTCAGATGCTCTGTCACCGAGTCTCCATCTTTCATCCCCAGGTTATACAACTTTTTCCATAGGAACAATTTATTCACCAGAGACTTAGATTGGTATAAAGTCCCTAACTTGTCCCACAAAGCCTTAGTCGTAGCTTCCCCTGATACATTCAACAACACTGAATTTGAGACACACAATCGTATTATGCTCTTTGCCTTTTGATCCAACTTCTTCCATTCTTCATCAGATGCCTCTTTTGAATCTACCAAGGGCATTGGTTTGCGAATTGCATGCCTATATCATCTCCTTGGTTTATCTATTCAAGACTTTTTGCACAATGCCACTGATCTATGTAAGCTATGTCATCGAAGGTACACTCATATACATTATAAAGCCTTGTTTAGATTGAAAGATTTTGTTAAAGGTGTACCTGAATTTAGTATTGAGAATGATGGAGTATGAAAAGGATGTGCCCTTGGGAATTTTTTTAAAGGAAGTTGTACTCGAAATGATAAATATATCCAAAGGAATATTGGATCTTGTGCACTTTGATGTTTCTGGACCTATGTCTGGCAAGACCTTGGGTGAAAACTTGTATTATGTCTCCTTCATTGATGGAAAAACAAGGATTTATCTTTTGAAAACAGTTGATCAAGTATTTGAAAATTTTTGTGAATTCAAATCACAACTTGAAAATGTCACAGGAAGAAGGATTGAGACTCTAAGGTCTAATAATGGTGTAGAATATGTATCTAAGTAATTGATTGAATTCTGTAGGGATGTTGGAATTAAGAGGGAGCTGATAGTTCCCTACTATCGTAAAAAAATGGAACCATTGAAAGGAAGAATAGGATCATTATGGAATCTTCCAAGGCCATGCTTCATGATCAAGAACTACCAATGTTTCTATGGGGAGAAGCTTCAAGAACAACTATTTATGTTCAAAATAGGTGCCCACATCGAATCTTGGACTACAAGATTTCTAAAGAAGTCTTCATGGGTTAGAGACCAAATGTTGAGCATTTAAGAATATTTGGTTGTCCTATTTATGTTTATGTGCCCAAGGAGAAAATAAAAAAATTGGAACCTTTCGGAAAGAAAGGAACTTTTGTTGGCTACAATGAAAATTCAAAGACCTTCAAGGTCTATGTACCAGGAAAACATGTTGGAAATACTGAGAAGGGGGTGAATCCATATTTATTAAGAATTAGTAACTTATTAATCTTTTGATAGCATTAATTAATCTTTAGCAACAATTCAAAACATAAATAAACAATAGACAGTAGACACAATAATTTTTAGATGGAAAACCCCCTCAGGGACAAAAAACCACCGAATGCTTCTCTAATAATTTATGAGTACATCATTGCTTTAGCTCCAATTGAAAGGGGAGGCCCAAATCCATTGTACTCTTGAAAACCGTTCAATTCTCTATCTCCAACTGGAAGAATGCTCTAACGCCCTAGCCATGGCTGCTTGGGAGCGGGAGTAGGAATGGGGAGTGACATTTTCAAAAGCTCTTGGATCGGGAGAGATTTTGGGAGTGAATTTTATATAATATATATTTTTATATATTTTGATACATATATGTCAAAAAAAGCATGTAGAATTATGAATTAGTGTTAAAGAACTTAAAAACATGGATTAAACCTTATAACATAATTCATCTTGTAGTTATAATATTCTTCAACCATAGGTCCAAAAATTACAAGTTCTCATTTATATAGCATGTAAGGGTGCACATAACAAAAATAACATCGAGTGCAATCCATATCTGAACCAAAAGTACATCAACAAATAGGCTCTATATGGCCTCTAACATCCAAAAAAATCATGTTACAACAAATACCTACATATCATCAAAATCATTACATATCTTGGGATCTTTGTCATTAATATCACCCTCTAAGCAATAACATAAGATAGAAAAAAATTAGCATGTCAAGTCAAGATTTTGTAGGGTCCTTATAGAGGAGTTTGACAACCAATGCCATTAACATCAGGGTACATAGAGGGCTTGGTGCTCTTTATTAAATACAAGTTCAATTCCCTATTACATGGCGAAATACAATGGAAACATTACATCCCACCAATCCCAAAATCTCGAAAAACTTACAAGTTTGCTAGATTTTGAGTGAGATAAAAATTTCTATTTTCTCCATATAAAATCCAATGAGGTTAGAACCACTCTCAAACATCCCGAGTCATTTCATGGTAATGTTAAAAATTTAAGTAAAAGGATGAAAATGAAATATAAAGGAGAATATCACTTTTACTTTAAGAATTTAGCATTACCTTGAATTGCATATCAATACTAGGGCCATAGGCTTGAATATTAGGCTGCACCACTAAACAATTCTTGTTTTTTTTTTTTTTGGCGTTTGGAACATCTTTGGGATTTTATTTTTGCAAAGAAAGCCAAAGAATGATATTTTTTTGGGTGAGCACGCTCCCGATGTTCTCCCACTCTCAGCATGCTTTAGGAGTTGATTTGGGGGGGCAAAAACACTCCCTTAAAACCCTGGCCCTAACAAGCTCCAACTTGCCTGAGCACCACCCTACCACCCTGAAGTGTTCAAGCTCCAACCTAAAGGTGAATTCAACCACCTGCCTAGCACCACCCAACCCCTGCAAATGATGATAAATCAGATCTACTATTGTGGGCTCCTGTACCAAGGAAAGTGACTGACTTACAGTGAGTGAATTTTGCAAATCAATATGGGCTCTTGTTCTAGGGACAATAACCCATTTACAATGAATTCAACAAAAACACTTTCTTCCAGTGCCCTTCAAATGTACAATAATATTCAGAAAGTGAGGCACTTACAACTCATATTGCATATGAAAACCCTGCTGCAAGATAACTGATATTAGAAACTTGTCTTATCTGATCCCTTATGCCCAAAAAGAAGACTGTTAGTTGTGAGTCCTTTATGATCTACTGTAAGAAGATAATATACCTTTTCATACTATTGAAACAACAATATGATAGTGAACCAAACTTTGATTGATGACAAAACACTGCTCAGGATGATTTGTTGAAGGTGATGGAAACTTGCAATAGGGCTCCAATTATATCACAAAAAAATTTCTTAGCCTCTGTCCTTTTATGGTCAGGATTGTTCCTTGGTACTGGTCAAATAACCCAGCTATGAAATCTCATTAATACAAATAACCTTCAGATGATAATCGTATAATAATAACTTTATTGTAAAGAGAATGAAATAAGTACTACTGCAAGACACCTCTAATTGATGATTCTGCTTCTAAGTATAAAACCGCTCAAAAGATCCCTAACAACTAGATCAAAATCATTATAGATACAAATTGTACCTCAGATCCCTATTATATATCTCTGGCTGATGCACAGTCCAATTTTACTCTATCCCTTACTGTAACTTACAAATTAAGCCTTCAAACAATTCTGACTAACATTTACAATTCATACCTTAAAATATGTCTTCATATCACTGTAAGATTGGGCTGTTGAAAAATTGTAGTGAGGTCGGCCTAATGAAGTCATATTGTAACTATAAATGCTAATATGTGTGTGTGTGTGTGTGGCAGGCCGAATTTCTCTTACAATAGATTCCTTGCAAGGAACAAGGCTTGAATATGATTGATTTAGATCAACAAATGATTTATCAACGAGACTTAGGGTATGATGATTACGAATTCTTCTCACACATGATGTTTCAATGAAATTTGAATCCTTGGGACACTTCAGGCTAGCCACATGCCTTAATCAATCTCCACATGCTTCTTATGTCTGTTCCGTAAGGCCGAGATCACAACAATACCTTAATCCGAAGAGGAAATCCTTTTAAGGTCCAAAACATAGATAAAGAGTAGGTCCTCCATATATATTATATAGCATTCAATTATCTTTAAAGGTAGGCTAAATAGGTAGCATAATTTGGCTCCTTTAAGATGGCACTCCATTAAATGTGGATCTAATAAGTGTGGAGATGCCATTGGAACCTGAAACCAAACCCTGAACTTAAAGCCCTAGATGGGGGCTGAATCATAGAAATCTTGTACCAAACCAACCACAGATGTAAGCATTACCTTGTAGATATTTTGTCTACAAATATTCAAGGATCCACAAGCCAAATTAGGTGACCAAACCACAAAATATGAGTTGAAATTATGATGTTATATGCTGTAACAATTACTTATTCCATAAGTTATTTTTGCTAAAATATTAGTTAAGAAATTGTAGATATAACATAAATCAAATGCATAATTGAAGACAACCAAGGAAAATATGACACACAGAGAATTTATGTCCAATGACTAGGGAAAAACCCACAAGGGGAAAACCCAGCCAGATTCTTCTTGTATTAGATATCAATTGTTCAACAAAGATAAAAAGTACAATGAAAGATAAGGAGAATGAGTAAGTTCACCCAAATTTGAACAAGATGTGGCATGTAGATCATTGGTAGTAGCAACTAATGCAAACAACGAATCAACCTTCAAGTTTTATTCTTACAAGTCTCTCTCTCTCACAATATTCTTCAAGTTCAAATTCTCCTTTCAAAATGCACACGTAGTGAGAATCAGATGATATATATATATATATATATATATATATATATATATATATATATATATATATATATATATATATATATATATATATATATATATATATATGAGGAACAACAAATTCTGGTCATTAAGGAGCAATACACATGCCTTGAGGAGGAGTTACATATGCCATTTAGGGAGTTATGCATGCTTTTGTAACTGCCATTAAGAAGGTAGACATACCTTAGTAAATTATCCCATAAAGGAGATCAACGCACACCTTAGTAACTTATGTCATAAAGGAGAGAATGTAACATATGCCATTTAGGGACTTATGCATGGTTTTGTAACTACCATTAAGAAGGTACACATGCCTTAGTAAATTATGTAGAAATTCCCTCTGTAGATCAATAGATTACTCAATAGACTAAAGCAAAATACAAGATCTACTTCTACAACAAACTTTGTGGAAGCTTAATCGAATATGAGCAAGATCAATGAGAACACATATAACTAAGAATGAGAAATCAATCACACATAACACAGAAGAAATAACCCGAGGAAAGCCTCAGCCTAAAACCCTAATCTCTATATTATCATACAAGTGGAAATCTGTTCAAGTTATAAAAAGAATAAGCTCTCAATCTATCCTGCTCTCTGTGCAATCAAACAATGCTGCTCATAGATAGTCAAAGGCTTCTCCAAACCTTCTCCTTTGCCCTCCAAGCCTCCTATTTCCTTGCGCAGTTTTCCCTGGGGTCTAGTGCTTCCACTTGTGTGAATTCCCACCTCACACTGCTCACTTGGCTCAGAAATAACTGTAAACCTAAAGGAGATAATTCCTTCTGCATGGATGAGTTTCCTATATAGGAAAATTCCTCCAATTGATAGTACATTGTCCCTTCCTCTGATCTCAACTGGGTCTCTGACTGAACTGACATGCATGAGTTATTTATGAGAGAATATTCAATTAGTTGAAGTGCAGTAGTTACATGCATGCATGCATTAACTAACTGAACTCACAATTAATTCCACAAACTGTTCGAACTAATCTAATTGGATGTAACTCAGTCAACTAAGCTAAATAATTAGTTACAACTCAATATTACAACTCATCCTTATCTCTTTAACTAATGGATAAATTCCTCAATCAATGGAGAAACTGTTGCATGTCCTCACATAGACTTCATGTTTGATTTTCTACAACTAATTAACTTCAAATGAATTAATTAATTATTTTACAAGCAGCTGCTAAGATCAAATTCGAATTTTACTTCTCTATTTTAGTTCAGGGACTAACTAAAATAAGAATCTAACCCGAAATGCTATTTATAGCAATGCTATTTTTAGCACTTCCATTTTTCATTCCTTGTTGCTATGTCCAACACTGGTACCCGAACTTCTATTTATAGCACCTCTATTTTTAGTGTTTCTTGTTGCCATTTTCAACACTCCCTCTCAACAAGGAATTCAACTCGAACCTGATCCTGAACCTTTGGAATGTTTTTCATGCAACACTTGTCTCAAGTGTTGTTGCTCCAACAACTCTAGGAACACAAAAAATATCCAACCTGAATCAGAATGATGCCTCTGTCATCAAAGTCTCTGACTACTATTGCCTTTGTCGACTGAAAACTTTGCACCTTTGTGCTCTTCAATATCTGACTCCTCTAGCCTCTGTCACTTTGATCTCTGACTGCATCAATCACACTGATTCCTGCTGCTGCATCCGTGTTGCTGCTAGTCCTATCTCCTAGCATTACATCCGCACTGCACCTCCTCTCATCATGTTGCATTGTTCTTCCCACTGCTGCACTGCAACTCAGTTATTGAGAAGTAAGTAATTGATCTCCCAATTGACCTCCCTGTTGGGCTAGAAACACCCTCTGATGCTGAAGCTCCCTTTGCTGCTGACAAGTGCTCCCTCTCTGACCTCTACGTTGCTGCAACAACTCCCTGCATCTGATCCAAATTGGATCCTAAATACTCTTTAAGTTTTCATTACTATTTCAAATTATGCCAAAAAATTCAAGTCTTAGAAAGATCAAGCTATTAGAAGGAATCCTCGTGACAGTTGCAGTTGTGGCCAGAGCAGAGAAACAAGGACCCTCGGTCGAGCGCGCAGACCATTGGCCCATGGTAACGCACACTGGCACAAATTGGCAAAACCGGAGGCTAATTCGAGAAGCAGAGGTAGATTCTCATAAGCGCTAATCGCGTATCGTAGGGCATCCCCCCAGAGAAGGAAAGCCTCGAAGTGCCCGGACCCGAAATGACTATGAAATACGGAAAGGTAATGCATTCGGTTCCGTAGCGCAAGATTCCCCAAACCGACAGGATAACAGAAGGCCTCGAGGCAGTAAGCAGTTTTGACTGAGTCCCGCCCGATTTGGGTCGGCATTTGTAGATGAGGATGAGTTAGATATAGTTCCTTTGTATATATGTGGAATTGTTTTAGGAAGTCCTTACTGGTATGATAGAAAAGCTATTTTCTATAGAGCTGAGAACAAGTATCTACTTGTTAAAGATGGAATTGAATATATTGTAAGAGCTTATAAGCTTAAGAATAATTATACTCTCATAAACTCAGGGTGGATGAAAAGAATTGTAAATTCATGCAAACAATTTTTACTGATGGTTGTAAAGGAAAAGAAACCTGATAAAATCAATGTATTTGAGGGTTGTGATGCTAAACAACAAGCTGATTTATAAAAAGTTGTTTCAGAATATGATATATTGTTTCAAGAGCCTAAAGGGCTGCCACCCAAAAAGGAAATAGTACATGATATTAATTTGTAGCAAGATGCTCCATTGCCTAACATCGAAATGTACAGGTTGTCCACTTTAGAGAATGCAGAGATCAAGAAGCAAGTACAGGAGCTGCTCGAGAAAGGGTTCATAAGACCTAGCACATCACCATGTGGGTCTCCAATTGTCTTGGTGAGAAAGAATGATGGCTCATGGAGAATGTGCATTGATTACTGAGCACAGAATAAAATAACGATAAAAAGTCGTTATCCTCTTCCTTGCATAGATGATCTGTTAGATCAATTGAAGGACGCTGTTTATTTTCCCAAGTTAGACTTGCATAATGGATATCATCAGGTCAGAGTTGCAGAGCAAGATGCATGGAAGACTGCTTTCAAAACAAAGCAGGGATTGTATGAGTGGCTAGTTATGCCTTTTGGCTTAACTAATGCTCCTGCTACTTTCATGAGAGTAATGAATGATATACTCAGACCTTTTCTTGATGATTTTTTCATTGTATATTTGGATGACATTCTTATATTCAGCAAAACGTGGGAAGACCATTTAAAGCATGTTAAGCAGACTCTAGATGTTTTTAAAAGAGAAAATCTTTATGTTAAACTCTCAAAATGTGAATTTGGCAAAACATATTTGAATTATTTGGGTCATATAGTAGGGGGTGGTGAACTGAAGATAGATCCCTCTAATGTTGTAGTAATTGTAAACTAGCCTAAGCCCAAATCTGCTACAGAAGTTAGAAGCTTCCTAGGAGTAGCACAATATTGAAGAAGGTTTATTTCTAACTTTTCCTTAATTGTAGCTCCCTTACATGCTTTAACAGGATTGAGCAAAGCATTTCAGTGGGGAGGCAAATAGTAGAAAACCTTTGACACCTTGAAAGAAAATATTAGTACAACACTAGTACTAGCGCTGCCCAATCTTCAAAGACCATTTGAGATCGAAATGGATGCCAATGACTATGCCATGGGAGAAGTGTTGATCTAGCACGGTAAACCCATATGCTATCATTCTGAGACATTTAATTCTGTAGCAGTTAACTATCCCACATATGATAAAGAATTGTATGCATTAGTACATAGTGTGAAAAAGTGGAAACATTACTTAATGGGCAAAGAGACAGTTATAAACACTGATCATCAACCACTTCAATATTTACACTCCCAAACTAAGTTGCAGCAATCAAGACGCTATAGGTGGATGGGTTTTCTACAACAGTTTCATCTTGTCATCAGATATAAAAAGGGCATACACAATAAAGTTGCAGACATGTTGTCTAGACCAATTATAAATGCATCTACTATACTTAAGCATAATTCAATATTGCATGAAAGCTACATTGAACAATATGCTCAAGATATAGATTTTAAAGATGTATATGCAACTTTAAGTCAAGGAAAACAAGTAGGAGAATAGGACTATCGTGTTAAGGACCATATTTTGTATCATTTTAGGAAGCTATGCATTCCAAAAACTGAAAGAGTAAAGATAATTCGAGAAGCATGCACTTCTCTAATATCAAGTCATTTTGGTGTAAGTAAAACAACTGCACAACTACATAGATTTTGTTATTGGCCAACAATGAATGAGACAGTTTCTAGATACATAAGAGGGTGTACCATGTGTGCTAAAAGCAAGCCTAGCAATAGAAAACTAGGCTTGTACACTCCACTACTAGTTCCTTCTCATCCTTGGGAAAGTGTTTCCATGGACTTTGTTGGAGGACTGCCTAAATCTAGTAAAGGTCATGACTATTTATATGTTGTTGTGGATAGGTTCAGCAAAATGTGTATTTTAATACCTTGTAACAAACAGATTACAACTGAACAAACCGCAAAGTTGTTCTTTAAGCATGTATGGGTTCATTTTGGATTACCCACTTCCATTATATCTGATCGAGATACTCGATTTGTTGGGAAATTTTGGTCAAGTTTGTGGGAATTGATGGACACCAGACTGAAAAAGAGTACAACTTTTCATCCGCAAACAGATGGCCAAAATGAAGTGGTCAACAGGACAGTGATCCAGTTGCTCAGAGGCTATTGTAGCAAGCATCCCAATCTTTGGGATGAACATTTATGTTATGTGCAGCATGCTTACAACCGAGCTAAATATTCTTCTACACAAAGATCTCCTTTTGAGACCTGTTTCGGTTTCACACCAAGGTCTCCCTTGGATTTGTCTTTGGTAAAGACATAGCAGTTGATGGACATAGTGATGTGGACAAGGAAACCAAGTTCATTAAACAAATCCAAGAGATTCACCAGGTAGTACAGGAACAGCTAGAAAAGAGCCAAGCCAAGTACAAGGCAAGGCATGACAAGCATCAGATGGAGCATAGTTTCCAAGTTGGTGACCATGTTTGGCTATATATCAACAAAGACAGAATGCAAGGTGAAGGTAAGAAGATGAAGCCAATAAGGTATGAACCTTTCAAAATACTTGAGAAAATTGGTGAGAATGCTTTTCGCCTTGATTTACCAGCTTGCATGCACATTCACTCAGTTGTTAATGCAAATAGCTTGAGACTATTTAAACCTTCATTAATTGAAGATCCCGAAGAGCAGAGTCAATTGCCTTCTATTGATGATTTGTTGCCTGAATATCTTAATGAGTTGTAGGAAGATACAGCTTTGGACAGGAAGGTGAGAACCACACAAAGAGGGGATGTTGAGTACCTCAGGATTGGACTCAAAGGTTCAAAGCCAAGCAGTGTGAAATGGATAGAAATTGAGCAAGCAAGGAATCTATACCCTCACTTAATTGATGCTTAAAAGAAAACCAACTTTTGGTGGTCCAAAATCTTTTTCAGTGGGAAGGCTGTGACCCGAATTGGATCCTAAATACTCTCCAAGTTTTCATGACTGTTTCAAATTATGACAAAAAATTCAAGTCTTAGAAAGATCAAGATATTAGAAGGAACCCTCATGAGAGTTGCAGTTGTGGCTAGAGCGGAGCAATGAGGACCCTCGGTCGAGCGCGTAGACAGCTGGCCCATGGTAACGCACACTGGCACAAATTGGAAAAACCGGAGGCTAATTCGAGAAATGGAGGTAGATTCTAAGTTCTAATCGCGTATCGCAGGGCGTCCCCCTCAGTGAAGGAAATCCCCTAAGCACCCAGACCTGAAATGACTATGAAATGCAGAAAAGTAATGCATTCAGTTCCGTAGCGCAGGATTTCCCAAACCGGCAGGATATCAGAAGGCTTTAAGGCGATAAGCAGTTTTGACTGAGTCCTGCCCGATGCCACACCACAAGCGACACACGTTCGGTGGATGAGAGAGAAAACCGCCCGCATCAGATGGGTAAACATCATGCAACTTGTCTGCCCGATATGAATGACGACCGTAGAATCTAGGGGGCCCAGATCAACGGTGGAGGTGCATTCCGACAAATGACCAGATTTGGCGAAGTTATAAAGCAAGATTATAGGGGATTTGAAGTCTGACGTGGACGATGAGTTGGCAAAAGTGTCGTGATTGGTGGGCAATCTTGAAGCAAACGGAATTAACGGCCATTCAAATATGATTCAAGGAATTTGACACTTAGTTCGTTAGGAAACAAGTGGCCACCTCCCCTGCGAGGCGTTACCCGGTGATGATGACACAGGGCAGAGGGACTCGAACGGATAGTGGCAAGGAAACCAGAAGGCCGGGAAGCGGAAACGAATATTCAAAGAATAGACTGGATTTAAAGCCACGAACTGATAAAGACAGAGTAGGCAGTAACAAGACAGAGCAACAAGAAGGCTAAGAGCAGAAAACATAGAGTAGAAGCCGAGCTGACTTGAAGGCAACATCGAGCCAGACAGAGCCAGAGAGAGTCAGAGAGTCTGTGTACTCTAGAGAAGGCTTGAGAGGTTCAAGCGAACTCCTTGGCATAGGCCTGTCATGCTACTGTGACCAGTAGAGGTCGTGTTTCAGTAAGGAGAGTCTGTGTACTCTAGTCCTATTGATTTTTATCTGTTTAGTGAGACTCAAATTGAGCTCACTGTTGTAAAAACTCTGCTTGAAAACATAATAGAGAGGCCACCATTGAAGGTTGGACCAGGAGACGTAGCCCAGGAGCATTGGGTGAACTCATTATTAAACTTGTTGTGTTTACATGTTTACCTGTTATGTTTTCTCTAACTGCCTCAGTGTCTATGTATTCTAGCAATCTTATCGATCCATTGCATAAAGTAACATAGGCACGTCCATGTACATGAGTCTGTAATACCTTTAATTATTTTTCCTGGATAAATTCCAGATCATCATCTCGCACCATTGCACACCTCTCTGTGCCATCCTGCACTGGTCAACACCCCTGTGCTTCTCGCGTTGCTACAGCCTGCTAGCTTTGCACTGTCTTGGGACTCCTGCACTGTAGCTTCCTCTGCCGCTCCATCTGCATCTGTCTCTACCCACTCAGCCAGTCCTGCTACTCCTCGTTGGGGCTCCCGTAGTAAGGTCTAATCAAATAGGCTGGGTACCTCAAGGATCCTGCCCCTATTTTAGCCTTCTTGGGACTATCACTTCACATCACCCCACCTCACACTTGGAGGTATGGATGCATGTGATCCCTCTGCCCACTTGACTCGAAATTTCCCCCTACTGGCTACTTCACCAATTGTGGCTCCTCCACAATTGTCCGAGACTTCTTCTTATGCTGCATGTTGAGAGGTAATGTACTCTCCCTCTCAACCACCAAGTCTCCAACAGTTGATTTGCTCCTCAAGGATTTGCATGCATCTTGAACCTCAAGAGCATACAGGTTCTTGGCTAGCACACCAATCTGTTTCATCTTTCCCACCGTCACAAAATTTTCTAGAAAAAGAGCTGATTTTAAATCAGTGATATCTCCCTCATCTGAACTCCGATTCAACCGATTTGTTTTTTGAATTTGGGTAATTTTTCGCAAGGAATCCAGATATGCTATTTGTTACTGAAATTTTTTCACAAAATTTTTTAGATCTGCTTTGAAAACTCGCGGCCAAATTTTTTTCTTACTTCGAATTCTCTTCTTCGTATACTATTCACTGCTCCGATAAACTTGGCTCTGATACCATGTAGAAATTCCCACTATATATCAACAGATTATGCAGTAGACTAAAGCAAAATACAAGATCTACTTCTACAACAAACTTTGCGGAAGCTTAATCGAATATGAGCAAGATCAATGAGAACACATATAACTGAGAATGAGAAATCAATCACACATAACACAGAAGAAATAACCCAGGGAAAGCCTCAGCCTAAAACCCCAATCTCTGTATTATCATATAAGTGGAAATCTGTTCAAGTTACAAAAAGAATCAGCTCTCAAGCTATCCTGCTCTCTCTGCAATCAAAAATGCTGCTCATAGATAGTCAAAGGCTTCTCCAAACCTTCTCCTCTACCCTCCAAGCCTCCTATTTCCTTGCACAATTTTTCCTTGTTCCAGTGCTTCCACTTGTGTGAATTCCCACCTCACACTGCTCACTTGGCTCATAAATAACTGCACAAACCCGAAGGAGATAATTCCTTCTGCATGGATGAGTTTCCTATATAGGAAAATTCCTCCAACTGATAGTACACTGTCCCTTCCTCTGATCTCAACTGGGTCTCTGATTGAACTGACATGCAATAGTTATTTGTGAGAGAATATTTAGTTATCTGAAGTGCAGTAGTTACATGCATGTATGCATTAACTAACTGAACTCACAATTAATTCCACAAATAGTTGGAACTAATCTAACTCAATTTAACTCAGTTAACTGAGCTAACTAATTACAACTCAATATTACAACTCATCCTTATCTCTTTAACTGATGGATAAATTCCTCAATTAAGAAACTGTTGCATGTCTCACATAGACTTCATGTTTGATTTTCTACAACTAATTAACTCAAGATGAATTAATTCATTATTTTACAAACAACTGCTAAGATCAAATTTGAATTTTACTTCTCTATTTTAGTTTAGGGACTAACTAAAATAGGAATTTAACCCGAAATACTATCTATAGCAATGCTATTTTTAGCACTTATATTTTTAGCCTTGAGGAGGAGTTACATATGCCATTTAGGGAGTTATGCATGCTTTTGTAACTGCCATTAAGAAGGTACACATACCTTAGTAAATTATCCCATAAAGGAGATCAACGCATGCCTTTGTAACTTATGTCATAAAGGAGAGAATGTAACATATGCCATTTAGGGAGTTATGCATGGTTTTGTAACTACCATTAAGAAGGTATACATGCCTTAGTAAATTATCCCATAAAGGAGATCAACGCATGCCTTAGTAACTTATGCCATAAAGGAGAGAATGTAACATATGCATTGAAGAGTGGGTAAGATGATTCTTTTATGACATGCTTTAATGAGTGTGTAAGAGGAATAATCCATGCTTTTAATGAGTGCTTAAGAGAGAGTGTAATGTATTGATTAAGTGAGAGAGAGTAACATATGCATTAAATGAGGGGAGTTATATATGACATGATTGAGTGCCATGATTGAGAGAATGGATTTCCTTTTAATAATAATATAGTAGCATTATAAAAGATGATAGTAATAATAATAATAATAGTAATAATATTTATGATTAAGTCAAGATTGTAATATTAGTATTGATGAATGATAAGTTAAGTGATTTTTCATCAACTATACTTGATTACCAATTGATGCAAGGTGATTTACTATTTTTGGAAAGTCATACTTGAGATGTTAGACATGACTTTCTATTTTAGAAAGTCACTTCAGAATTGTCAGAAATGAGATTTTAGATAAGGAAATTCATCCCTGACCTACCAATTTTCAAAAATCCATGTCAGCTAGGGAGGAATTTTTTTATGCATCTATTGTAGCGGCTGCAACAACCTCCAAAATTTTGGCCTACACTCAAATTTTGGAGCCTACTATGGATCCTGTTAGTGTCAGTCTTTCCAGCCTTCCTCCAGTGATCAAATATGCTCTTACAAAGTGATTTTAGAGTGTCAAGGTCAAATTTTGTCATTTCAAAGAGTTTTCAAGCAAAATTTGGTCACTAGGCATTAGGTCTAGGGTTTGCTTTAACTCCTTCTAAAGTTGTCCAAATGTCGGTCCATGTCACCATTCAGCTGAGTTTATCATCATTCATAGGGTTTTCATTATCATGTCAGTGTCTAATGAGTCATTTTACACCTTGTCCATACTTCAGTTGCGCTTAGGTAAGGTCATTTCCCTCTCCTAGGGTTTTGAAGGCAATTTCTCTTGGATGGTCAAATCATCGGAAAAACTTGTATCCTGATGTTCATACACCTTTCCCTATCCTTAAATTACCTTATCAAATGCTTCCCATCCCTTAGATCCGTCAAATTCCTCATTTTTGCACAAACCCTAGTTTCTAGCTACAACCTGGCAATTTTCTAGGTTTGGCCTGTGTTTTGCCCTTTTGGACCCCTTCCCCTCGCTCAATCTCTGAGATTCCATTTTCCCCTACTTCCTAACATCCCTCCCCACTCCCAAAAATTTCCCCAAGAATTTAGAACCCCCTATCCCCTTCATTTCGCTTCATTTCGACAAAATTCCTTGTTTCACACATCGAGATAAGTTTTACTCAAAAGCTGTTTCAGAGAAATAAAAGATGAATTTTGGAAAACTGAGAGAGGTTTTTGTCCAAAACATGCGAAAGAAGAAAAACCTCCTTCACTTTTTGCACAGGTGTCATGGTTTTAGAGAAATGTCAAAATTACAATCGCCGGATCCAAGGAGGTTGGCCAAAGCACAAAAACGAAGAAAAAGGTCCGACCCACTCCACATCTTGGCCGAGGCTTCCTTGAAGGAGAATGGCACTAAATAGCTCAGCCCCAGCACAAATTCCAAGAAATTTTGAGCATTTTTGGTGATTTTTGGTTTTTAAGGCAAAAAACAGGTTTTCCTCCTCAACGGGTCTCACCCCCCGCGCGACCCTTTCATTTGGCTACTCCGTTCCGGGAAAACTCAGCATTTCTGGATTTATCATGAAAAGTTACACATGTTCACCCATTTCCAAGAGATTTTATGAAGTTTTGGGCCTCCAGAAAGTCAAAAAACAAGTAAAAAATGACTTTCTGCCACATTTTTGACACACAGAAAGCAGTCTTGGGAGATTGCAATTTTGGAGGGGCAAATGACAACCAAATTCAGAAATTCCAGTTGGGTTGGAAAGTAGACTCATAGACCTTTCCAACACGCCTACGCTTGCCTCATTTGGACACCTGAAAGTGCCCCAAAAGTGCTCTCAAAGGCGCGCGACCCGTCAGGATTTGGCGCGCGACCCGTCAGACAAATTGCTCAGGATTTCAGCCTACAGCTCAGCAAAATGCAGTTTTGACTGTGTTTGACTTTTTGGAGTTGATTTTTATCCTTCTTGTTGTAAATGATGTAAATTTATGACACTTTTACACTTATGTATCTCTTCTAGAAGATTCATTCATAAGATAGGCAAAAATTTAATGAATGAATTGGTTTCCTAGCTTATATAGGCAAGTTGTTTTGACTGCCTATATTTTAGTGCTCAGTTTAGAATTGGTTGAAACAGCTCCTAGAAGGATGAGCTCGACCCCTAGAGGCAAGGAAAGGTGTTAGCTTGCCTATATTATGTATTTTCTTAGTCATCTTCAGGGGTTGGAAGGTTGGACTCTTGAGGGAGAAGCTCATATTGTATTACTCACTGTATCTATGCAATTTTTGGCAAAGGAAGACCAGGGTTTTGCAGTCCTTTTTTGGATTCTTGTGGTCACATGTATTGATGGTGTGTTTCTATTTGTACTTGTAAGTGTGTTATGTGAATCATTTCCTTACTTTTCCTTCTGCAAATTAGGCAAATGAAGTGTTAAAGTAGAATTCATGACTGTCATGCTCTGCTTTTAAGTTTGCTTAATATCAATGTTTTCAACTGTTTAAGGGGAATTCAAGGTTATTGCTTGCTCTCCTTAACTCCTCACCAGTCATTCTCATCCATCCATCTCTATCAAAGGCATCAATACTGTTTCCTACCTTGCCCCAAAGAACTCCCTGCGAAAACTGTGTCCAATCCCCGCACCCGAAATTGCCATTCCCCAATTTTCCACCAAAACTTTAAAAATCCCAAATTTAAACCTCTTGATCAGCTTACTAGCCTAAAATTAGTGTTTTCCTATTGGTCATCTCGCCCATTGAAGATCTTTACTGAGATAGACCGGAGAGAGCCCTCTCCTGCCCCGTAGGGCTAGCTACGAGGCTAAGTGGTTTGATGTTGCCTTGGAGTTTACCTTTCTCAGCCTGAGGTGAAATTTCAAGCGCTAACATATTGGCGACCATACTGGGGAGAAAAAACTTGTCTATGGATTGATGTGTTTGTTTCATAAGTCTTAGACGGAGCCTGAAGTTATGCCAGGTAGCCTTCGAAATGCTTTTGCTTTGCATTAGCGGAAGTAGATAAACGCTGCTTCAGTCAATCTTCGTGAGCTTGTGAATACGGCCACTTCATTTGCATTTTACCCCAGTACATGTATCAAGTTCAGATCTTATTGTTGATAGTGGACAACGATCAGACACTTGACAGGCTGAAATCATTCACTTGGCGACTCTAAATCATTTTCGAGATCAGATCCAAAGACTCCACTGGAGGATGATCCCGACCAACAAAAACATGAAAGGACAATATGGACCGATCAGGTATTCAAGTTGGAATTTCATCCAAGACATTTTGTTCTTTGTCATAAATTATTTCTTCTATTTTCCCAAGAATGTTAAGAAGGCTTTGCAAAGTATACTGTGTTTGAGAAGAGATCTTCGGCCTGCAGTTGATTCTTTCCCTTTGAAGATTGTGAATACCAAAGATTTGCATACCTTTGAGCTTGATCAAGCCCTTTCTTCTAAATTTTGTGATGACCATCTTCAGATTGATGAATCACAAGAGACCAAGACCGATTCTATACCTACTGTACATACCCCTACACCTTGTAAAATTCCAGATCGGTATAAACCTCTTGTTTTACCTTCTGTTCTCCATGCTTTCCCCAAAAACTATGATCTATACTTGCCGAGGTTTGACGGTGAATGTAAGAATATCAATGCTGAGCAACATGTGCAGAATATTGAGACTTTTCTAGATCTTTTTGAAGTTGATAATGAAGATGTTAGTATTAGGCTTTTTGCTCTTTCTTTGCAAGCCAAAGTGAAGAGTTGGTTTAAAACCCTGCCTGATGCGAGCATCTCAGATTTCCAGCAGTTTGTCAAAGTTTTTCTTGACAGGTGGATGATCGGGCAGAACCTTTTCTTGATTGTAGAAGAGTATAACCAGCTGAAAAGATTGCCAGGGGAGATAGTACAACAGTTTTTAGCCAGATTTAATCAAGTTTATTATTCAATGCCAGTTGATATAAGGCCTACTCCTAGATCTGCTCTCTTGCACTATCCGGGTGCCTTTGATATGGAGATGGAGTTTCAGCTGAGAGAAAGGGATATTGCAACACTTCACGAGATGCAAAACAGTGCAGTAAATGTAGAGGCGCATCTGCTGATCCGAAGGGCAAGGATGAAGGAAGAAGAGATGAAAAACATAGATCTGGCCGAATCAACATCTCTAGAGGTGAAGCTTGACATTTTGGTAAGTGCAGTGGAAAAGATGATGGACAAGATCAACACAAGGAATTCTTATGATGTTCAAGCTCATGGCTCGCTGATTGAAGAAGAACAAGTTGTTGATCCAAAACATTTTGTTTCTTATCCTAGTTGTCATAGATCTGATAATGATTGTTTTGTAGATCGCATTGGCGAAGAAAGCACTGTTGATATGACCTGCATGCTTGATGATATGTTTTATACCGATGATTTGCCTCAGTTTGATCAGTATGATGATGATTATGTTCTCCAAACAGAAGCTAATCTTGCAGACAAATCAACAGCTAGTTTGTGGGAGGAAGAAGTTCACTTACAACAGCTCGAGTACAATGATCAAATGATGCATAGCAGCTATGACAATGATGAGGAAAGTGCATCAAAGTTTGAAGTAAGTGAAGGATCTTTACCTTTTTGTTTTGATTCATGTCAGTTCATTAGAGACAACTTCCATGAACTTAGAAATCATCTGTCAACAAGTCTTGATCTAGACCATCTTGAAGGCAATAAAAACCTTGTTCAAGACTTCTCATATTCAGATTTGCAACCCCTGAAAGCCATTGATTGTCAAGTTGCAGATGAAGACTTGGAAGTGCACACACCTGATTTAATGATTCAAGGTGACTCCGTACCATTCTGTTTTGAATCATTTCAGTTTTTGAAGGGTCGATTGCATAGTAAATCTTCAAATGAACAGCCTATAACAAATCAGCAATCTCTCAGTGATAATGTTGAGGATGAGACAGATAACAAAATTCTTGAGCAGCCTGTAGCATCAGAGTTGTAGCCACCAAATGAAATTGAAGGGCAGATTACAGATGAAGCTGTGGAAGATGATTTGATGATGAAGGAAGATTCTATACCCTTTTGTTTCGAAGCATTTCAGTTTATAAGGCAGAATCTTCATAAAATTTCTCAAGAAAAAGATGAACAGCTAGAAGAATGCCATACATTTTCAATGGATACATTACAACAGTCTTTTCAAGTTTTTCATGATCCAATAGCTGATGTTTTGGATGAGGTTTGCAGTCAAAGTCTTTCTGCATTGACTACATGTGAGCTTGAAACATGTGCTGACATGAATTTGATCCGCTGGCCAGTTTCTTTATCATTTTCAGCAGAGGTCTCGTCACAAGGCTCAAGTCAAAGTTTGCATTCATGGTATGAGGAAATGAGAAGTCATCCATTGGATGAGCTAAGTTCCAGTGTGCTTGAATTTCAAGATCCTTATGCAGTGTTTTTGGAGGTGGATAGAGAATTCATATCATTCAACGGATTTGTTTCTAAGTTGTCATGGGAGTTGCCTTTCAGGAGTTCCCTCTTGTTATTCATAAGCGAGAACTTGTGGAGAATTCAACCAGCAGACAGAATACTTACTTGGTTGCATTTGTTGTTTCATTTCACTTGATCAGGTGATGAATGAAAGTGTTAGAGTAGGTTTTGATGAATAAGCTCCACTTTGAGCATCATTTCTAGTTTGTCGGTTGTGTTTAAGAATTGAGTCAGTTTTTAGTTGAGTGAGAGTCAATTTGTGTTTTCAAGTCATCAGTTTTTAGTCATGCATTTCAGCTTGAGTTTTTGACTCCATTGCCCAATGGTTGAAAGCACTGGTCTGCTCTCCTAGAGGTCTGCGGTTCTTGGCACCTCCAAGGAGCTACCATCCCCATTGGAGCCAATGTTAGTGTCAGTCTTTCCAGCCTTCCTCCAGTGATCAAATATGCTCTTACAAAGTGATTTTACAGTGTCAAGGTCAAATTTTGTCATTTCAAAGAGTTTTCAAGCAAAATTTGGTCACTAGGCATTAGGTCTAGGGTTTGCTTTAACTCCTTCTAAAGTTGTCCAAATGTCGGTCCATGTCACCATTCAGCTGAGTTTATCATCATTCATAGGGTTGTCATTATCATGTCAGTGTCTAATGAGTCATTTTACACCTTGTCCATACTTCAGTTGCGCCTAGGTAAGGTCATTTCCCTCTCCTAGGGTTTTGAAGGCAATTTCTCTTGGATGGTCAAATCATCGACAAAACTTGTATCCTGATGTTCATACACCTTCCCCTATCCTTAAATTACCTTATCAAATGCTTCCCATCCCTTAGATCCGTCAAATTCCTCATTTTTGCACAAACCCTAGTTTCTAGCTACAACCTGGCAATTTTCTAGGTTTGGCCTGTGTTTTTCCCTTTTGGACCCCTTCCCCTTGCTCAATCTCTAAGATTCCATTTTCCCCTGCTTCCTAACATCCCTCTCCACTCCCAAAAATTTCCCCAAGAATTTAGAAGCCCCCTATCCCCTTCATTTCGCTTCATTTCGACAAAATTCCTTGTTTCACACATCGGGATAAGTTTTACTCAAAAGCTGTTTCAGAGAAATCAAAGATGAATTTTGGAAAACTGAGAGAGGTTTTTGTCCAAAACATGCCAAAGAAGAAAAACCTCCTTCACTTTTTGCACAGGTATCATGGTTTTAGAGAAATGTCAAAATTACAATCGCCGGATCCAAGGAGGTTGGCCAAAGCACAAAAACGAAGAAAAAGGTCCGACCCCCTCCACATCTTGGCCGAGGCTTCCTTGAAGGAGCATGGCACTAAATAGCTCAGCCCCAACACAAATTCCAAGAAATTTTGAGCATTTTGGGTGATTTTTGGTTTTTAAGGCAAAAAACAGGTTTTCCTCCTCAACGGGTCTCACCCCCTGCGCGACCCTTTCATTTGGCTACTCCGTTCCGGGAAAACTCAGCATTTCTGGATTTATCATGAAAATTTACACATGCTCACCCATTTCCAAGAGATTTTATGAAGTTTTTGGCCTCCAGAAAGTCAAAAAACAAGCAAAAAATGACTTTCTGCCACATTTTTGACACACAGAAAGAAGTCTTAGGAGATTGCAATTTTGGAGGGGCAAATGACAACCAAATTCAGAAATTCCAGTTGGGTTGGAAAGTAGACTCATATACCTTTCCAACAAGCATACTCTTGCCTCATTTGGACACCTGAAAGTTCCCCAAAAGTTCTCTCAAAGGCACGCGACCCGTCAGGATTTGGCGCGCGACCCGTCAGGCAAATTGCTCAGGATTTCAGCCTACAGCTCAGCAAAACGCAGTTTTGACTGTGTTTGACTTTTTGGAGTTGATTTTTATCCTTCTTGTTGTAAATGATGTAAATTTATGACACTCTTACACTTATGTATCTCTTCTAGAAGATTCATTCATAAGATAGGCAAAAATTTAATGAATGAATTGGTTTCCTAGCTTATAGAGGCAAGTTGTTTTGACTGCCTATATTTTAGTGCTCAGTTTAGAATTGGTTGAAACAGCTCCTAGAAGGATGAGATCGACCCCTAGAGGCAAGGAAAGGTGTTAGCTTGCCTATATTATGTATTTTCTTAGTCATCTTCAGGGGTTGGAAGGTTGGACTCTTGAGGGAGAAGCTCTTATTGTATTACTCACTGTATCTCTGCAATTTTTGGCAAAGGAAGACCAGGGTTTTGCAGTCCTTTTTGGGATTCTTGTGGTCACATGTATTGATGGTGTGTTTCTCTTTGTACTTGTAAGTGTGTTATGTGAATCATTTCCTTACTTTTCCTTCTGCAAATTAGGCAAATGAAGTGTTAAAGTAGAATTCACGACTGTCATGCTCTGCTTTTAAGTTTGCTTAATATCAATGTTTTCAACTGTTTAAGGGGAATTCAAGGTTATTGCTTGCTCTCCTTAACTCCTCACCAGTCATTCTCATCCATCCATCTCTATCAAAGGCATCAATACTGTTTCCTACCTCGCCCCAAAGAACTCCCTGCGAAAACTGTGTCCAATCCCCGCACCCGAAATTGCCATTCCCCAATTTTCCACCAAAACTTTAAAAATCCCAAATTTAAACCTCTTGATCAGTTTACTAGCCTAAAATTAGTGTTTTCCTATTGGTCATCTCGCCCATTGAAGATCTTTACTGAGATAGACCGGAGAGAGCCCTCTCCTGCCCCGTAGGGCTAGCTACGAGGCTAAGTGGTTTGATGTTGCCTTGGAGTTTACCTTTCTCAGCCTGAGGTGAAATTTCAAGCGCTAACAGATCCTGTGATCGGTCATTCCCTAGTCACTTATTGGTAAGACGATGATTTCAAGCATTCTTCTTTGATCTCAAGAGTCATTCATGCTTCTATCTTTATATAACAAGTGCCATCTTTGGGCATTGAGATTATCACTTGTCATGCAAAGGGAAGCTTTGGTTTGCTTCAAGGGGAAATCTTTGTGAAAATGAGTTTTTCCCATCAGGTAGACATGTTTAACACTCATTTCCAAAGTTTCACGAACTATTACACAAGTGTTGTCATTACCCTCACAAAGTCTATCATCGGATCCACACTTGTTGTAAGCTGCCACAAAGGTTTTTGCATTAAGCGAAGTATGTTTTCATATGTTCTAGATGATCCATGTTGTAGCACTAAGTGTCCAAGTGTGTGGTAACAGTCAAGTTCTATCAATGTTCACATCAGTTCCACTAATCCAACACTTAGCTAAATTCCAGAGGATTCCTAGCAACCTAGCCTCATCCACCTTCCAAAATCGCGCACCGCATATGCAACCCTCAATATTTTTCCTTGCTTGCTGGAACTGCACGATGTGTAGAAATACCAATCTCCCTTGGCATCCAAAACTGTGCAGATTCTTCTCCCAGTGTCCTTTGCTCCGTTGGAGCTCGCTTCCTCCAGAAACTGCAGTTCTATCCCTCAAGCCTCTCAATTGCCTAGTACCCCTTGCCTCCTAAAACTGTACAATTTTTCTTCCCAGGGTCCCATCCTGAAGCATCCACTGCTTGCTTAAACTATGCAATTTTGTCCCTTAGTGAGCACTGCACAATTTTTTCCCTCAGTGAGGACTGTGCATAAATCTCCCTTAGTCTAGCCTAAGCTTCGCATTGTGCAGTCTCAGTGATCAAGCTGGACCCTTGGCTGCTTGAACTGCACAATTGTAGAGTCACTGGACTTTATGCTCTTACAAGTCACTCAGTCCTGACCGAGTTCATGAATCCAAGTGCTCTATCTTAGACTAGGGGTTTATCAGACTGATGTCGTCTTGTCATGAGTGGATTATAGATACATGCTATAGAAATATTTGGGCACACCAACCCCAAACTTATATGTCGATGTATTAGGGCTCGTCAACCCATAAAAGAGTTGTTTCATACCCTAAAGGAACACAGTCATCTAAATACGTCATTCCCCAAAATTTCCATCTGAGAAACCATCTAGAAATTGCCTAAATGGAACCATACTGACTACTCCACTGCGATGCATACCGAATGGTACACTACCAGGGTGCAATGCATACTATTTAGTCCTTCTACAGGGTGCGATGGGTGAGGATGGACAAGTGTCCAGGACATTTGTCAGTTGGTTGCTCATGGAATCTTCTAGAAACTTCTCGTGTGCCACTTGCCTCTCTAAATTCACCCAAGGATGAATAAGGGATCTAGGAAATCATCTCCAATCCCTTCTCTTGTGGAACCAATTGTAACAAGTGGAATGACACTAATCAAACCCCATGGATGACTCACACCCTTGCAAACATCTATAAATGGATCCCTCATCCAAGAGATCTAGAGGCTGGAATGTTGTGAATTACAAGTAAGTGTTGATAGTTTGTAATTGAGGAGAGAGTATTGTATTCTTGTTGGAGTGATCTTGCTATTTCATGAGGTGAAGAAGGATTGAAGCTGGGAGGATGGCGCTGGATCAGAAAACTGGGTTGTAATTCTCCTTTCTATTAATAAAGCTCTTCAAGTTTTCTCCCATATGATTGTGCAATTGTGAATGTTATCATTTGTGAATGCTATCATTTGTTCATTATATATCTGATTCTGTAATGTTTATGTTGTAATAGATCACGATGCTTTGACGTTTCTTTGTTGCTGTACTTGTGTAGGTACTCTCCAAGTGTGTTAAGTATGGGGAGGAATTGCAAGATCTGCCAAAGGAGAGAGAGAGAAATCAAGGGATTAAGCGGAAGTTCCAGGTTGGTTCCATTATCTCTCTCTTATCTGTTACACATAGAAGAAATCATTGGATTGCTTTAAACTGTTGTTTCTAGGGTAGTTGCCAAACCTAGAGGGCTAGCATTCTTTACTAATACTAGTTTTCCCAGAAACAATACAGGAATTCCACCAGGCTATGGCAAGATGATGAAGAAGGAGATGAAGATGGAGGAAATGCTAGATGACACTAAGGAGATGAGGAGAAAAGATAGTTATCAGATAAGAAGACCAAGGAACCTAGGATATGATAGAATATCGAGACCGCATGAAGACTCCATCTGATTCATAACCCTTTGGAGGGTAGGTACAAAAAACAAAACACATTTCATAAATTTGAAATACACCTCTTAGCATAGTATGAATGACAACTTATCATTTTCATATCATTATGTCTTCAATGACATGTATGGTCGCAAACACTGAAAGTCATTCCATGTGTTTTCTCTAAGTGTTTTTCTCCCTTTCACTTGTTGAATCAACTGTTGTCTCTTGGCATGTTTAACTATTATTCCATGTTTATGAGCCTTCTCTAGTGGGTTCAAAGGTCGACCTCTATGTATATTAGTTTTCATAACCATGTAAACACCCATCACACTCATACACAAAGTTTTGAGCACTGTCACACAAGTGTCATCACGGTCGTCCTAAAGTCTATCTCAAGTGTCGCACTTGTCGCTTCTTGTTATGAGGTAGTTAAACAGAGGGAAATTATTTCTTTTTTGTTCTGGTGGTCTATGTTTTCATGTCGACGAAGTATGATAAGTGTATTATCACAAGTTTAAGTTCATCACAAGTCTATCTTCCTCCCTCACTTAGCCACTTTTCCGAAAATATTCCCGACTGGGCAACTCAGTTGCATCGAACCCTGACTGAAATGCATTGCGCAGTCTTAGCCCTCAGTGTTGTGACCTTGTTGCTTGGAACTGTGCAATGCGCAATCACTATTGTCCACAATAGTTGCACTGTGCAATTCTAGAACCCTATTACCTTCCTTGACCCCAAAATTGCACAGTAGTTCCTCCTAGTCTAACTTGAACTGCGCACTTCACACTTTTAGTCCTCAAGGTTTACCCTTTCCAGCTGGAACCCCACAATTTGTAGAGAGCCCTGCCTCCCTTGGCCTCAAGAACTGTGCATATGTGTCCTCTAGTGACCTTACCTTAGCTTGAGCTCACTTCCCTCAAGAACTACACAGATTTTTCCTCCATGCCTCTTTGCTGCTCAGTCCCCCTTGCCTTTGAAAAATGTGTAGAACTGACCCCTCATGGCCTCATCCCACACCAACCATTGCTAGATTGAACTGCGCAATTTTGACTCCCAGTGACCACTGTGAAATTTTTCTCGCCAGTGGGGACTGTGCTGAAAGGTTCCTTAGTCAAGCCTGAGCTACGCTCTACGTAGTCTCAGTGATCAAGAACTCTCTCTGTCACCTAGAACTGCGCAATGCACATTTATTGGGCCCTCTCTGCTAGCCTGTCACTTGTCCCATGCTCAATTCATGGATAACAATGCATCATATTAGATTAGGGAGTTTTCAGATTGATGTCATCCTGTCATGAGTGAATTGCAGGAATAAGTACACTATCAAGTCATGGCGAGATGATGAGGAAGGAGAAGAAGGAGAAAATCATTCCTAGAGACTCACTTGTAGCCGAACGTACAAGTGAATATACCAAGAGCAAGTGAAGGAACACAAGTGTGAAACCACTTTCCAAGACCAAAGATCATTGAAGACCCCACATTATCAAGCTATGCAGAGGAGAAAATAAAGCATATCCAAGAACACATCTATCACTCAACAACAATAACGACTTGACATTGCCACATCATCAATCTAGTCCATGTTAGCAGTGCCATGTCAAATCGTGTCATGGGTTGTCATATGCCACATCACTACTGCGGGCCATGTATATTGTGAATCAAATGTGTTGCAAAGTGAAAGTCCAATGGAAACAAAAGAATATGAAGAGTAATGTAAGTTGAAAAGTCATAGGATTTTGAATAGTCATGGGGGTAGTTAAAGAGTCACAAGGAGAAGCATCACCCTTGGTTATATATACCCCCTCATTGTATGAGCAAAATACTTTTCACCTTGGCTCCTATCGCAAAGAATTAGAGAGATCAGTTAGTTCTTTGAGGAGCAAGGAGTGGATCCCATGTCCCGCTAATGGGGCTAGTGATGTACAATGTAAATATGTGCCTTGGAAATTTTGTTAATTACAAAAGCATTTTAAGGCCAACATGTTTTCATTCATGACTTATGAATGTTTGTAAGACTATTCTGTGAACATTTGTATTTCATGTTTTCTTTCACATGTACTAAGATAGTTGAACCATTTTAGTGCTTATCTTGTTGGGAATGTGTTGTAATCGTTGTCACTGCTATCTCATCCTTGTGGAATATTCCACGGGATACTAGACATACCTTTCCTTTCTTATCGGTTATAACGGCCATCACATCTGCTGTGGATTGTTCCGCTGGATGTTAGAAAAATATTTCCTTTTTCATTGGTTGTAATGACTATCGCATCAGCTACGGATCCCAACTGGATGTTAGACAAGTCCTTCTGGTTCATGTGTGTCTCTTCTTGGGTGGTACTATTACCTCTCACTTTTCTGCCCCCTTTTTGCAGTAAGAGAACCTAGAAAGAGTTGCGCTGCACACTCACCAGCACACTCACCTTGTTGTTCGAATATACCATTGCATCACTCTCCTGTGCTCACATCTAGAGCCAAAGAAAATATTTTAGGAGTTGGAAACCAGGCCTTTATACCGGATGGGACTCCTACACCAAATGATGTGAGGTCTAATTGGGACTTCATATTGGGGAGATCCCCTTAGTTGACGGATTTCCAACATCGTTAACAACATCGAACATCTCTGCTTTCTCTGCTCATTTATGTTCATCTCTTTTTTGTATCATCTAGAACAATGATGTCTCAATCTAATGAAGAAGAATCATCATAGGGGAGATTCATCTATCACCCTATATCCATTGATCTTCCCATATTGACACAAGCTTGGGGGGATTAACACTTGTCAAGACATGAAAATGATCACACACAACCAAGTCTTACCTCTTCTTATGGGCATTACCACTTGTTAACACATGACATGGATCACACTCAAACAAGATTTACCATAAGATTCAATTGGTAGAACACCTTCATCCACAAAATTTGGGGGGATTACCACTTTTCAATAGATGACAAGGATCACGCACAACCAAGTCTCATATACGCTTGGGGGGATTACCACTTGACAAGGATTGAGCACAACCAAGTCTCACCTCTACTTGGGGGGATTACCACTTGTCATGGATCACACGCAACCAAGATTTACCACACCCATTGGCTAGATGGGTGGTAATACCAGCAAGCCCAACTTATGGGTAGGATTCATACTAGGGTATACTCTTGGAAAGTCCCAAACTTGATGGTAGGGGGTATTACAACTTGTCAACACAAGGCAAGGGACACACACAACCTACAGCTAAGAGTTCCTTCAACTCCAGGAACTCCCATAGCTCCATTCCCAACTTGGGAGCTCAAATAAGAGGGAAGAGCACAACTCAGTGTTCTCAATCATCCATGACCACCCGTAGCATGAAGGGTCACATATATTAGTCCAAGCTTCTCCCTGAATACTGAGAACCTCCCTTTTAGTAAAGGCTTGGTGAGCATGTCAACTATCTGATGCAATTTTGATGGAGTCTTATTGCTCCTCTCAACACCACATACCATATATAGTGATATTTGATCTCAATGTGTTTAGACTTGTCATGGAACACAAGGTTTTCTGCAAGTCGAATCCCACTCTTATTTTCATAGTATATTACTTTTGTATCTAACACATGCTCAAACAACTCTCTAAAGAGCTTCCTTAACCATACTGCCTCACAGCTAGCCATGCTAGCAAAAATGTACTCGAATTCAACCATGCTAAGGGCAGCTATAGACTTCTATTTTTTGCTCATCCAAAATATCATGGTAGATCCCAAGCTAAAGAAACATCCAAATGTGTTCTTTCTGTCATCAAAGTTACCAACCAAAGTACCCATGTAGTCTCACATCTCCGAAAGTAATCAATCCTAGATTGATGGTCCCATGCAAGTATCTCAACACATGGTTTGCGACAATCCAATGTGCATGTGATGGCTTAATCATATACAGCTCAGAGTATTGATCACAAACATATGTCCAGTATAGTGTTCAGTAAGAACATTAGTGTCCCAATCAATTTTCGTGACATGGAAGGATTAGCCAAATAAGGTCCTGCAACTTCATCACATAACTTTTTGAAATTCATTTCCATTTTCGTGTTCATGGACTTACAGTCTGTCATACCAAATATTTCTAGAAGCTTGATAAAATATTTTCCTTGAGAAAGGACAATATCACTAGGTCTCTGCCTTACCTCTAGTCCCATAAAGTAGTGCATAAATTGAATAATTTTCATTTCAAATTCAAAAGAAAACTCTCTCTTATGCTAGAGGATAAGAGGTTCTTCACCAGTCAAGAATACGTCATTAACATATCATACCAAAATCAAAGATATACCTTGGACCGTCTTGAAGTAGAGATTTGGATCAACATTTGTTTTGGTAAAACCAATTTCATCAAGAAGCTATCAATGTTGACATACCAAGCTCTTGGGGCTTACTTCTATCCATAAAGAGCTTTCTTCAGTCTACACACACGAGTTTTCTTGTCATGCACTTCAAAGCCTTGTGGTTTCTCCACAAATACTTATTGAGGAAGCCATGCAGAAAATAAATTTTCACATCCATTTGGTGAATAGCCCACCCCTGGTGGATAGTTAGAGCCACAATAGATCAGATGGCAGTATATCTAGAAATAGGTGCAAAAATCTCATCATAGTCTACTCCTTGTTTCTGAGAGAAACCTCTAGACACAAAATCTAGCTTTATATTTCAATACTGTCATCCACACCATGTTTACTTTTGTACAACCATTTAGGATTCACAACAAACTTACCTTTGGGTCTTGAAACTACTTTCCATACATCATTATGTATGATTTAATCATATTCTTCGGCCATTGCATCTTTCCATTCTTGATTTTTCACTGCTTCTTCAAAAGTGCATGGATCAACCTGAATAATATTGTTCATGGCTATAACGTATCCTTGGAATCGACATGCTTTCTTGATTTCTATGAAGGTTCCTCTAGGGGCAGCATGTCTATGAACATCTTATGCAGTTCCATGAGGCCATAATAATACCTTTCTAGCAGGAGGATCACATGGAGGAGGATCCAAGAGTTTTATAGGCTCCATGGGTTCATCAACAATGTCAAGCTCAGGCTCAGGATATTCTTGTGCATCCAAGGCATCATCTTGATGTTCAACATTAGTAGGAGGAGGAGGAGTGTCTCTTGTTGGGTGTGGAGCCTAATTATCTTCTATATTCAAAGGTATCGCCACATTGGACCCCAGTTCGAAATGGGGGCGGCAACGCCGCCCGTAAAATATTCGCTGCAAGGGGGGTCCAAGGGGGGGCGGTTGCGACCTTTGGGAGCCCCCCTGGCGGGGGGTTTTGGGGGCAGCGCCCCCGAAGCTAAAAACAACTGTAAAATTGCCTTGTAAAAGTATAGTAATTTCTAGTCAATCTGGGCCGTTCATTAGGTGGATGATCGGACGGTAGAACTTATGTTTAGTTTAGGGTTTTTTACCCTAGAAGGCAACCCCTCTCTTTGTATGAGGGCATTGTATTTGAGGCTGTGTGATAGATGTGTATTCTGTGAGCGAGAAACAGAGAGGTGAGACTGTGAGAGAAAACAGAGGATATTACAGCGGATTTGCTGTAGGTTGTGTCTCTTCATTTTGCTGGATAATAGAAAGGAAGGACTGGCTGTTCGGGGTCGACGTAGCCCAAACTGGGTGAACCACGTATATCTGTGTCTCTCTTGTTTTATGCGTTTCTGTGTTTATATTTCTGCAATATTTTATGTGTTCCATTGCTTCGTAATATATAATTTACTAACAACTGGTATCGGAGCCGAAGGTCTATTTGGCTAATAAACTCCCAGGAAAGAAGGGTTCCTGGTTCGAGTGGGAGCAATGGCGGAAGATGGTAAGTTTAGGGTCGAGAAATTTAACGGCCAAAACTTCTTGCTGTGGAAGATGCAGATGGAAGATTATCTGTATCAGAAAGATCTATACCTACCATTGGGTGGAAAATCAAATATGTCGTCGGGTATGACGGACGAAGAATGGAACCTTCTTGATAGAAAGGCACTCGGAACAATATGGTTGTGCCTTGCTGCGTCAGTCACCTTCAACATTTCGAAGGAAACCATGACAGAGGGTTTGATTCAGACGTTGTCGAAACTATATGAAAACCCTCGGCCGCAAACAAGGTATTTCTTATGAAACAGTTATTTAATATGAAGATGTCGGAAGGTGGATCTGTTGCAGACCATTTAAATGATTTTAATACAGTTACAAGTCAGTTAAGTTCTGTAGGGGTAAACTTTGATGATGAAATTAGAGCTCTGTTATTCTTGTGCTCATTACCAGAAAGTTGGAATGGTTTGGTAATGGCCATTAGTAACTCCGTTTCTGGATCTAGTACTTTAAAATTTGATGATGTTGTCGGTGCTATCCTTAGCGAGGAAATG